>CM052702.1:49167403-49216983 GCA_028551405.1 Uromys caudimaculatus
AAGAGAAGTCCCAGCAGTGCATCACCCGCAAACGACCCCATCAGAAATTCAGAATCCAGCATATCTGAGAGAGCTCACCTACCACTGCAGATTTGCGAAGCCTCCCCGTCCGTTGGGCGGGGGGTTCTCCTCGGTGTGAAAAGGCTCCCGGCGTCCCGGGTTTTCAGCACCAGTTGTCCCGCACGCCTCTCGCCAGCAAGAAGACACGCGACACGCAGGCTTCGTCTGCAGTTCAGCTTTATTCAGCCATTGATAGAGGAGGAAGAATCCCGGGGCCCCAAAATGGCGCTGTTATATAGCCCTGAGGCAGCGTGTCCTCCATTGGTTGGCGCGCCCCGGGAGTGGGCGGTGATTAGTCATGTACACCCTTAATGCGCAGGCGCTTCGAGCGAGCCACCCCGCACTATCCACAAGTTTCCTCAGAGTAACAGCGCCATCTGGTAATGGCGAATACTCTAACCGCTCCTTACAATGAATTGTTTATCTCTGGCTGGAAAATTCATTTAATATTTTCAAACTGTGGATAACTTCAGGTAACTGAAACCACAGGAGAAAGAAAAGCTGGAGGTTGGGTGTACTGTATTCAAGAGTTGCATGGACATCAGCTCTCGTTGCCCAGGGATGACGTGGATTGCATGGACGGCCATATGGCTAGACCTAGCTGCAAGAGAAGCTGGAAAACCTACTTTCTAGTCTTTTCAGAGAAACAAATAAATTAAAAAATTAGCAATTAAAGGTTCTGCAGGGCATGAGATCACATGCTAGTAGTCATAATTCTGAAGGCTGAGGCAGGTGGGCCTCAAGTCTGAGGCCAGCTTAGGACAAAGAATGAAACGATATACTTAAAATTTTTTTAAAAGGATCTATTGATAAGGAAGAAGAGAGAGATGAGGGGGAAGAATGGCTCTGGCCAACTGTAAAAGTATCTTTTACTGTCTGATGTAATTGTTGTCTGCCTCCATCTACTAATCAAGGCCTAGTCCTAGAAGCTACTGGCCTCCGTACAATCTTACTCAGCCTAGAACGTTTTCAGCCTCTGAGACTTACTGCTGAATAAGCTCATCCTTAGGACTTTCTGAACTCTGGCTGGCTGGTCAACTCAGCTGTTCTGGCTCAAAACTCCTCTCTACGCTGACTGATTCAAACTGGCTTCTTTAAACTTCTGGATGAATTACTCTGATTGGCCTCATACTAACTTTAGCAATTTGTTTTAATCTTCTGGCTCCTTCTCATTCTCTGGCTCATTCTGTTTTCACCTGTGTCTAGCTTGTTCTCTTTCTGCAACCTGTCTCTGTACAACTGTCCTGGTAAAACTACCCTCTTTCCTTTTCTCTCTCTGCTTGCTCAGTCTTAAGTAGCTTCCTTTTCCTCTCTGTTCTTGTGAGAATTGTGCACATCTGATTCTGTCAAATCTTTCTTGATTCATCACCTTGTCTGGCACTCAGTTAGACATCACTTTCAAACATGGGTACTTCCTTCTACAAACTAACTTTACCTTCATTGTTTGGGATTAAAGGTGTGTACTAAGGGCGGGTCTGTATTCCAGCCAGAGTAGCCATATTGCTGGATTAAAAGCCCTTTACAGCCATCAGAGGTTCCTGTCCCACCTTACTCCACCCTCCTTCCTGTTGAGCCACACATTGTGCCAGGTAACCAATTCCCAGGGAGGGCACTGATGTTTAAACAGGAAGCTCCAAGTATCACAAAGTAAATACCAATGTCTCGGTTTCAAGAGCCTGCCAGGTGACCTACCTCAAAAGACCTGCTTCATTTTCCTGCTTGGTTTTCTTGAATATACATACATACATATACATATACATATACATACATACACACACACACACACACACACACACACACACACATATATATGAGACAAGTTCTTATATGTAGCCCAGGCTGGCCTCTAAAACTCACCATGCAGCCAAGAATGATCTTGAATGGATCCCCTTGACTCAGCTTCCTAACTGCTGGGCTTCTAGGCATGCTTCACCACACCTGGCTGCTTGTCATGTCTGGAAGCAGTCTCCCTGCACTTGCCCAGGCTTCACCCTGCCTCAGATCCCCCTCACTGAATTAATGTCATTACATAAGCTGAGTGTGCCCTTCGGAGCCAGCCAGGAACCATTTGGTTCCATCCCTAGTTCTAGCTTTTGCTGTTTTCTTCACTCTGACCCAGGGTCTCATGATGTACCCATGATCCCTTGCTCTCCCTCAACTTGGGATCTTCCTGCTTCAGCCTCCAAGAGTGTTGGGATCTCAAGTGTGCATCAGAGTTGATCTGGAGTTCTAGAACTCTAAGTGGCCCCCTGTCGGTTCTTTCTGTTGTAAGGGCAGGTATAAATAAGACATAGTTCTGTGTATCAGGTACCATAGCAAGGTGATGTCAGTAAGTGCCAGATTATTCCTACTTTCATGCAAAGATATATGGAGGGCATCTGTGTGTGCCTAAACCAGTCTGAGCTTGCCAGCAAGTCCAGCCCTGACGGCCCACCATGTGGATTTCAGATTGACCAACCAGCATCTACCATAGTCTGTCCTTCCTTATAATGATGACTTAGTCTCTCTCTTCCTGCTTCTGTTTCATGTTGTTACGAAATACAACTGCCTAAAACTCAGCTCCCAAAAGTATGGATCTGCACCCCATATGGGGTGCCATAACTGTGAGAAATCAAGAAAAATTTAGTAATAGTAAAAAGCAAAGACTACACATCTATTCAAAATACAGTGTAAGGAATCCCAAGTGTTTCTGGCAGCTCATGTTATATCAAGAGACTTCACTGCAGCCTCCGTTCTGAAACACGTTGTATGTGCTTTGTGCTGTGAGCCATCATAACTTCCCAGGCTGGTGGCATGGCCTGAGCCAACTCAACTGACTTGAGATTGGGATGTGAACCGCAGTGTTCTATTGTTTGTTTGTTTTTGTTTTTGTTTTTGTTTTTTCTGAACATACAGTTTTCATTTTTACAGAAACAAAAATTTCTTATGAAAAACAAAGTCCCTTCCTGCTGTTCCTCAGTATGGAGGTATTAAGTGGTTTGCGTTGTGTTGAGGTATTTGATTTAAAAATAGCTGAGTTTTGACTCATAGAAAAAAGATCATTAAATAGATGTTGGCTTGGGAGACTGGAGAGATGGCTCAGTAGTCCACAGCAGTTGCTGCTCCTGCAGAGGAGGAGAGGTGGCTCCCAGCACCTGCCTGGGCAGTTCACAACTCCCTGCAACTCCAGATCCAGGGGAATCCAAAGCTCTTTTCTGGCCTCTACTGACACTCCCACATATGTGGTACACATTCTCTCTCTCTCTCTCTCTCTCTCTCTCTCTCTCTCTCTCTCTCTCTCAACCACACACTCACACTCACACATAAATTTTTTAAAAATTGGAGATGATATTTTTATATTTTATGTCTGTCATATAACACACACACACACATATATTATATATGTCATATGTATACATATACATTATAATACATACACTATATACATATACACATATATACATATACATACACACACACACACACACACACACACATATATATATATATATATATATATACACACACACACACCATGTGTATACAGTGCTTGGGGTACCCAGAAGATGGTGTCAGATCCCCAGGGATTGGAATTACAGACAGTTGTGAGCTGCCAAGTAGATGCTGGGAATTGAACCTGGGTCCTTCGGAACAGCTATCTCTACAGCACCAACATAAATCTTTAAAAACAAATTTTCTTGGGACAGGGCAGAATTTCAAAAAATCAACCAAAATAACATCCTGCCACCTGGCACTATATATTTATGTGAAATGACACTCTTAGCCTTGGGAATTTTAAAATGAAATTATCAATCAACTCTGAAAATTATGACCATGCTTTGTGTCCTATAGCATCAAATGTTTAGCCCTAATTTAAGTCTTTATGTAAAAATAAGCAAGTCCATCCATCTCAGAATGTAAACTGCTTTCTTCTTTAATAAATAATTAAATTATATGAATTTTAAAAGATTGTTTAAAAATGAGTTTCTTTATGACTTACCATGAGTAAATGTTTGATTTGTATATTGCTTTATATACATATACACCCAGAGTTACACAAACATTTCTGCAGTGAAAAGGGGTCATTAGTGGCAAAATAATAATAATAATAATAATAATAATAATAATAATAATAATGCCCTCCTGAAAACGCTGCTCTTGCTGAGAAAGCGTTAGTAAGGTGGAGCAGGAAGAGCTTTTGTGAAGGCACCAGGCAGTAGCCTGGCCTGGTTCCTTCCTCCCCCACAGCTAAAGGTAAAAGTTGCGTTTGTATAAATTACTGAGGACATTTTATTCCTAAAAGTTAGAAGCCTGCCTGGGCTACTTAAAAAGTTCAGAGTCAACTAGGACTACAGACTGAGACCATATTTCAGTAAACATCAGGGGCTGGGTCTGGAGACACCATTTAGCTAGGCCTGGTGCCACGGACCTGCAATTCTAGGACTCAGGAATGCAGGCAGGAGGATCAGGAGTTGGAGGCCAGCCTGCGTTCCTTAAGACTCTGACTCTACTACATCAACAAATTATTGATTTAAACTTTAAATGTAAAACTTTTACCTGGATGCATGTATGCACACACAAGTGTCTATACCACTCGTGAAGGCTGGAGGACAACTTGAGGTAGTCCTCCTTTCACCGTGTGTGGATGGCTGGAACTCTGTCCTTCTAGTTTCGAAGCAAGGGCCCTGTGGCTCTTTTTCTCCTATAAGAAAGCCCGGAGCTAAGACCTGAGATACATCACATGGAAGGTGTGTTTGTGTGTGTGTGTGTGTGTCCTGAGATACATCACAGGAAAGGATAGAAGGGGTGTGTGTGTGTGTGTGTGTGTGTGTGTGTGTGTGTGTGTGTGTGTGTGTGGTGTGTGTGTGTATGTGATGGGTCTGCGGAGTGTAGGTGTCTAAAGCGAAGACTGAAAAACACAGCTTGGAAAACCATGGACTCCAAAATAAAGTTAGTTATTCTAGGCGCCACTGAGTACCGCACAAGGCCGCCTGCAGCGTTCATGTGTCTCGGCCAGCACATCCTGAAACGGAGTGGTTAAGGTTAAGGACCTTCCATCTGCGATAGTGCTAGGGTCACGTAAGTTCAAGGAAGTGGCCCCACAGCGCCCTGAGCGGTGTGTTCAGCCCTCACTCGTGACGCAGGGGTCGCCACGCTCAGGGCTCGCCCACGTGGGCACCGGCAGGTGGGCGCGGGAGGCGGCAGCCAGGAAGGGGGAGGGACGCAGGTGGGGCGGGCCGGGGGCGGGGCGAGCGCGGTTCCGGGATCCGGGTCCAGCCTCGACCCGAGGCCACCGGGAGCAGCTAGCGGGTGCATGTGGGGGCGTGCGGTGAGGAGGCGCTGCCCGCGGGGGCTGCGGCGCGGCCGGGAGGCGTTGCTGGCACTGCTGGCCCTGGCTGGGCTGGGCGCGGTGCTGAGGGCTCGAAGCAGGTCGGGGACGGTGGACCCGGAACCCCCGCGGACTCCCGTCCCCGGACGTCACGAGCCGGTGCTGCCCAGGCCGCCGCTGCCCGCCGATGCGCTGGGAGCGCACGGGGAGGCGGTGCGGCTGCAGCTGCAGGGTGAGGAGCTGCGGCTGCAGGAGGAGAGCGTGCAGCGGCACCAGATAAACATCTATCTGAGCGACCGCATCTCGCTGCACCGCCGCCTGCCCGAGCGCTGGAACCCTCTGTGAGTGGTCGCGGAGCCCCGGCGGGTGGGATGCTGCATCCTCCTCGGGAGGAGGCGGTGCACAGGGAGGGGGTTATCTAGAGGGCGAGGAGGCGGGAAAGTTTAAAAAATATATACAGAACGAACCTAAGAAAGTCGAGCTGGTAGCTGGGTGGTCTCTTGAATCCGACACCTCAAAGTTGACATTCTGTCCGGAGAGGGTGAGATTCGAGTTAAGCAACTGAAGAGATTCCTAGTCTGTGCGTGTGGGACACTTAGGACTGTGCAGGTGTGGCTGTAACTACCAGGGAGCTGACGGCGACTAGCACAGGGCAGGCCCATTCATTGATGTGGATGTGCTGCTGCCCAGGGATAGAGCTGAGCCATCGCGATGCCCAGTGGCTGTGTCCGAGGCCCGGAGCCGCCTTCCTTTCTCTCTGGCTTGTAGAATTCCTAGCTTTGGGTTGAGGGCAGTAGAAAGGAGGTTGGTGGGAAGGGCGCCTGTGGCTTTACAGTCCAGCCCAGCTCATTCTTGTAGGTGGTGCAGGGCAGATCCTGTGCAGTCAGAGCCTAGTTCCTGTTGGCACTGCTGGCTTTTCAACAGGTGAGGGACAAGGAAACAAACAGCCCCCGCTGCAGCTGCTGTCATCTTTGACCCTGGACCTCCCAGACTCCTCCACCCTTTAAATTTGTTAGAGAATTTTTAGCCCCCACTTGAGCTCTGCATACCGATTTCCTGAAAAACAGAACAAAACAGAACTCAGAAAGGGGTCCTGGTTAGAGCCAGGCTGCTGGGACCATCAGGCATTTGCCACCTTCTATGTTCCAGGTCATGCATGACAGCTTTTTTTTTTTTTTTTTTCCAGTTTGGTAATGGACTCAGAGGTCATAGGCCACACTGAGGAGATGGAATTGGTGGTCTGCTGTGCCCCCTCCCCCATCAGGGAGAGTTTAACAGACTTACCTGCATTGCGTGGTACCTGGATTTGCTCACGCCTACCACTATGACTTTGCCTCAGATCCTTTCCACTCTTTCTGAGTAAAATTTTCTGGGATTGGCATCGACTCTCCACTTCTACCCAGTCCCTCAAGGCAGGTTTAGCTCTTTGAAAGCCCAAAGTTGCTCTAAAAGCCCGGGGCCTTTTGCTCACTAGTTCTGTGATCTTGGACATGAGTTCAGTCTTTAGTTGATTTAGCCTCGGTTTTCTAGTTTGCAAACTAGGGAACTGATGAAGGTTAGCTTGTACACTCTGTGTAAGTGGGCAGAAGGAATGCAACCTCAGACTTAATAATCAACGCACACCTGGGAGCACACTGTACTTCTTACTTCCTCTTCCTCTGTTGCCCTGAGTATACTCTGCTGCTCTTCGTGTTATCTGCATTTGGTTGTAAAGTTTTTCTTCTCCGGGTCCAATTTCCTTTATTGTTAGAAGTTGTGAATATCTCTTTGAAACACTTTACATGACCTGTGGGGCTTATGGTTTCCTGTCTCCATGGTGATGCAGCTGCCTTGTGTCCTATCTGGATTTGAGAATAGAGCCTGCTGTGCCATTGACCCTGGGAATTAATCCAACCCAGCAGGATGGGCCTTGCCTCTGACTCCTGCAGCAGAGCCTGCCCTATTATTTTTGACTGGCCTAAAAGAAAGGTGAGCTGGAGCTTGTGTATGTCCAGGCCAGGAGAGTCTTTGAGACACAGCCTCCACATGATCAGTAGTGCCAGGGCCTTGCAAGGGAGTCTCCCTTGTACCACATAATAGTTTGCCCCCTGATTCTCAGGGAGCAGCTCCCAGATCCTAATAGATGTCTCAATTCTCATGTGATACGAAACCTTATATGTACCAAGCACTGTGGTACCATGACAGTGGTACCAAGATGGCTGCTAAGTGACTACTGGGTTAGTTGTGTGCAGTGTGGATACACTGGACAAGGGGATGGATGATTCATAACGTAGAAAGGGCAAGCTTTTATTACAGTATTTGAGGAGGTATACAATCTTACCTTTGTAATTTATTTGTTTCTGCAATTTTCCATTTAGCATTTTTGGAATAAGATTGATTGAATAACCAAAGCTACAGAAGGTGAACCCACGCACAAGATGGGGTTTCTACAGCAGTCATGAGTTAATCAGAGTCTTGATATTTGAGCTGAGAATTCAGATAGTATTATGTGCTCACAGTGTAGGGTCCTCAGGAGTCCAGTTAATCAACAGAGAGGTACACAAGGTACCTTAACTGTCAAGGAGGAAGAGCCTGT
Source organism: Uromys caudimaculatus (assembly GCA_028551405.1). Taxonomy (NCBI): domain Eukaryota; kingdom Metazoa; phylum Chordata; class Mammalia; order Rodentia; family Muridae; genus Uromys; species Uromys caudimaculatus. Next base: position 49,175,347 of record CM052702.1, read on the forward strand.
AAGGAAACTCCCAGACAAACCAAAGAAAAACCATGCACCAGGTCGCCCAGAGGGTCTGGGTAGAGATGTTCTACTTCCCTTTTTAGGTGGGGATAGCAAGATCCTGTTTGTTTTTATTATAAAAGCAAGATAATTGGCCTTCAGAAATTTTACCATAGGAAAAGCAAAAACCCTAAACAACCAAAAAATGCCAACAAGAGAGCATTAATCCAGGCATGGTGGTGCATGTCTGGTACCAACTAGGCAGAGCTCGTAGCAAGACTCCAAAATTAAAAGAAAAAAAATATCAGCTTACAACCCCGGGAAAACTGTTATTAACATTTTGCTGTGTATCTGTCTAGACTTTTTCCAAGTATAGAAACAGACTTTGGAAAATATACACATAGATTTGTGGGTGAGAGAGAGAACATGAGTGTACACATCAACTCCCAAGTTTTTGCTGTCTTTGCATTGCCTTTTGTGTATGTGCCACAGGAGACGAAGCACCGGTCAACCCAGGGACATCTGCTTTTTTTTTTCCTCCTCCTCTTCTTCCTCCTCTTCTTCGTCGTCTTCATATCTTCTCTTCTTGTGTGGTAGTTTGAAATATATCCACAAATTCTTTGATGTTATTCACTCTGAGGCTGGATATTGAATACCTACCAGACTCACCTGTGTGGCTTACCAGATTTTCCTGCTGTTGGTGCTGTTGTGTCTGTGAATTACAGCCTGGGGTCTGAGGGTATCCCTCCTGCCTGGCTTCACAACAGCAGAATGTCCATGCTGCCCCAGCTGAATTTTCCTTGAATACCTACCTGAGCAGGGCCTCGGGATGCAGCAGAGATAAGAATGTGGAGCTGGCTGTGAAGAGCAGCCCCTTGCCCCACATAGAGGCCCTTTGTGATTCTAGAGAAACCATTACAGTGATTCTAGAGCCAGGCCATGGCCATGGAGCCTCGGGGCTCACTGCAGACGTGGTTGTGGCATTTATACTGGGACTTGGAATCTCCTAGAAAGCCCTGGGAAGGAGCAAGGGGAAATTTCTGTTGGTAGGAAGGAGTGCCATGTAGGGTGCCTCCTATTGGATGCAAGGAATGAGCCAGGACCTCCCGAGAAGACCACTGGACACAGACATCCAGTGTATTCACAGCCCTGTGCTCTGTGAGTTGAGCATGCTGTTTGACGTCTCTGAGCCTCATCTTTAAATTCAAGCCTGTGAAGCTGACACGGGATACCTGTTTTTATCTTTAATTGTGTGTATGTGTATGTGTGTGCTAGCAGACCCAGAGTTGTTGGATCCCCTGGAGCTAGAGCTACAGGAGTTGTGAGCCTTCTATTATGGGTACTGGGAATCAAACTGGGTCATCTGCAAGAGCAAAAAGCACCTTTAACCACAGCACTATCTCTCCAGTCCAGAAAGTGGTTTCAAAGGTAAAGATTAAATTCTGGATCTTATGTATGAGGGTCCTTTCCACCCGTGGAACCCCATGTTGACATCTCTAAAATGAATCTCTAAAATGTACAATTCAGTTGGCAACATTTACCTTTCTGGTTCATGAAACTATGTCACCAGTCTGCTTAGCTTTGATGAATTACTACAGACTGGAGCTAGGGTAGCCCCAAGAGTCATTCCATTTCTAAGGTATGGCAGAAACAAATATACTGAGAAACAAATCTTTATCTTGTAGAGATACATGTTAAAGTAACTGTGGGTGCGGTGGCATGCAGGGAGATGATTGACTTGCAGAAGCGTTAGTCGCGGCCCCATCCCTAGGGTTAGATGGGCTCAGATTCACCCCCAGAAGCTGTTCCCTAATACTGTAGCCATGTATTGAGTTTATGTGCTTGACTTTCCCACCTTTGTGAGGTGTAGTGACTTCTGGATGCTGGGGAAGGTGGGCACAGTCCCTGAATGACAGGAATCATGTGACCTGCGCCTGTTGGAGTGGAGGAGACCTGGTGCTGGAGGAGCATCATATGGCCGCCAACGCTCCAGGACAGATATTTTCCTTCCTAGAGGAGATCAGGGCAGAGCTGCTTTGGGGGAGCATGGGGGGTTTTCCAAGTAGAGAAGGGAGGAAGAAGCAGGAACTGCCAGGAGGAGGGAGCAGTCTGAGCCAAGCCGGGATTAGAATAGAGTGGGCAGAGAGGATAGCTAAGGCCTGAGTGAGTGACAGTCTCCCTCCCTTGGATTCTGTCTAGTTTGTGTTGCCCAAGGCTTGACATTGCTTTACAGTTTAAAGCCAGTATCCCATAAGCAGGCGTTATTATGGTTACACCTTTTCTTAAGAGTCTTCTGGGGCTCTGTGGGAGATCCTCTAGTACATTACTTCCCAGAAGCCTAAAGACCATGACCCGCGTCCCCATCAGCACTCCACCCGCAGTGCATACCCTCTGGCTTTTCTGTTGTTGAGGTTACATTCTCTTTACAGGTGCAGAGAGGTGAAATACGATTATGATAACCTGCCCAAGACTTCTGTTGTCATAGCATTTTATAATGAAGCCTGGTCCACACTCCTTCGGACAGTTTACAGTGTTCTTGAGACCTCCCCTGACATCCTGCTGGAGGAGGTCATTCTGGTTGATGACTACAGCGACAGAGGTGAGACCCGTGTCAGGGACTAGGTGGAAGGCGGAGGGAAGAGGGGCTAGGTGTGCCCAGTGATAATTTGGGGCATACTCTAGGGTCAGCTATTGGCCAGTAGGGAGAGGAGGCTGTACAGGGAGTTCAACCAAGTCAGGGAGGGCCTTGGAGGTCACCATAAGATACGGAGATTTCAAGAGCCTGGTAGGAGCCACCCAGAGAGCTTTAAAAGGGACAGGTGGGTCAAGAGGTCAGTGTGTTATGTGAGGAACGGCCAAGGGCAGGGGCAAGGCTGGGCAGGGGTGGGAATGGGGAAGGGGTGGGCAAACCCAGGACAGCCGTGGCTTAGCTGGGACTAGTGTATCCATGGAGTGGCCTTAGCCAATAGATCTTGGGTGACTGGCTAAAGTAGGGACTGTTGGGCTTACCTGAGGAGAAGTGTCAAGAATGCAGCCACAGAGATCACTGAGCATCATTGCAGTTTAAAACAGTGTTGTCATTCTGGGCCATCATGCACTCAGCAGCTGCTACCTGTGGGCTGTGTTCTGGACTGTCTGATGGCAGGACAGAGAGTGTGCTCGGACCTGCATGCATGTTGGGCTATTCTCACAGACGTTCTGAATTACAGAGATTCACCCTGGGTGACAGGAGTTTGGTATGATAGGTCAAGATGGTGTCTGGACTTGTCCCCCTCACACACATGTCTTTACCTCTGGGGGATTCTGCAGCTCCAGTTTGCCTGGCCTGGGCTAGCACCTTACATCCCACTCATTCTGGTCTGCCAGAAAAGTTAAAAGGATGCAAGGGACATACCCTTTTTCTAGAAGTTCCCTACCTTCTTCCATCAGGCAGAACATCAGACAACAGCCATGCCTAGCTGCAAGGGAAAGTAGAGATTACAGTCATTATTCTGGTGGCTATGAACTCAGCTATCCCCAGCTGGGAGGAGACTGAGGAACAAGCAAGAGTGTCCTTGGGAGTCAGGCTGGAGTTTGGTGCTAAGTGCAGCCTGGGGCCCTGAACTCCAGGTCCAGGATCCCTGGGTCTGAGACAAGCTCTACCATGGTCTGGCCACACCGTCATGGTACCTTGGGATCTATCCACACCTCTGTCAGCGAATTACACGGAAAAATAAATGAGGTCACGTGCAGCCCGCTTATACGACACGCTGAGGGCTTGACCTTACTGAGCTCAGCCTCTATAAAGGGGCTAATGATAATGGCGTAGGGTCACTCGGTGTGAGGGTTACGTGAGACAGACTAGGGATGTTAGTGCCTGAAAAATACTGAAGCCTCGTTAAATGATAACTTCTGTTTGTATGAAATGTCAGAATTGTAAACTTAGCTCTTGTCTACCACACCAACACCTTTATTGACCAAATGGACCAACACCAATATTAGAACCAAAAAGCAAATATCACATTGCTTATATTATCTGTTTGGAATTAGACAGTTCCTGAGCAGACAGAAGTACAGACAGTGGGGAGTGTTGAGCCACCCCTGCCCTTGTCATCCTGGCCACATAGAGAGCAAGGGAGGAGCCAAAAGACCTGACTGCTTGCCTTCTCCTGGCTTACTAGAAGTGATTGTGGGGGTAGGGGTAGGGGGTGGGGGCTTGGCTCCTTAGCCCAGGAGGCAGCGCAGGCCACCCAACGTCAGTTTTGGCAAACCCACCTGAGCATAGGCAGCCACACCTGGCTCAGTGTGCACACACCACACTGTGGTTAACTGGCATGGCGTGGCTTGTAAAGTCACCTTCTTCATTTCTGCTCTCAGCTCACAGACAGTCATTTAGAGCTTAAAAAGAAACCCGGTGAGACATGTTTATAAGTGTTAGGCACATTTAGAGAAATGTTTTCATTAATTCTGAAATGACTTCTAGCATTCTCTGATGGATGAGAACTTTGGCCTAAGCTGTTTCCCGCCACCCTCCCCCGGACCCTCTAGGCTGTGATTCCCTGTCCCGGGATTAGGAGACCAGGAAGCTAGTTGTGGCCTGCCGTCTTCATGTATACCCTCTTCTGCAGAATGAGATGCACACATCCCCCGGCAGGCTGTGGGAGCTGCTCCCCTATAGGGTGCTGATTCCAAATAAAGAGAGTGTCTACTGCCATACTTACTGTTGGAATAAAAAGTTTGTCCTAGGCAGCTTTCTGTCACTGTAACGATCCTGATGCAGCCCATTAGGAGGGAAGAAGAGGTTTCTTTGGCTTATAGTTTGGGGAGGTCAGTTTTTCAGCTCCAGCATGTTATAGTGGAAGGCATTGGTGGGAAGCCTGGGGCTGGGGGCAGAGGGGGTGACAGGAGTCCTGTGTCTCCCTGGAGTGAACGCTCACAGCAGCCTCAAGGTCTCCCGATAGGCCCCATCTCCAAAAGGTTTCACCAGCCCCCACTGCACCATCCTGATGACGAAGCTTTAATCACAGTGCGTCCATAGAGGCAAAGGACTGTATTCAATGGGTTTCAGTTTTAAGTGTGCAGTAGTCAACCTATGAAGGACTTTTAAATAAAGGTTTATTTGGTGGCTGGGGAGTGGGCTCAGTACTTAATAGCAGTCACTTGCTGTTCTACCAGAGGACCTGGGTTTGGTTCCCAGCACCTATCTGATGGCTCACAATGGTCTGTCACTACAGTTCCAGGGGATTTAACACACTATTTTGGCCTCTGCAGGCACCAAACAGGCAAATGATGCATGGATACACAGGTAGGCCAAACATCCATGCACATAACATTAAAAATCAGTAAGTTTGTGCTTGAGTGTATGCCTGTGTATCATATTTATTTGGTGCCCTTGGAGGCCAGAAGAGAGGCTGGACGCCCTGGAATTGGAGTTATAGACAGTTGCGAGCAGCCTGATGTGGGTACTGGGAACCCGGATCCCGTCCTCAGAAAGAGGACATTGTGTTTTTAACAACTGAGCCCTTTCTGCAGTCCCTTATGAACTATGTTTTAGCATCAGTTTTACTGAGACATATTCAGGTACCATAACACTCACCCACTTAAAGCACATGATTGAGTGTCTCTGCAGACAGGTCTCCTCCAGCCTGACCTTAGTTCTGGGCATCCTGTGTGTCAAAGAAAAGGAGACTTCTAGACTTGCCAATTGAGGGGATCGGGGAGACACTGGATGGTGGGGGCTGGGATGCGTGCTCTGCCAAAGATGTGGGGCAATGACCGCTGTTCTGTTTGTCTCCACAGAGCACCTGAAGGAGCCCTTGGCCAACGAGCTGTCACAGCTGCCCAAGGTGCGCCTGATCCGTGCTAGCAAGAGAGAGGGCCTGGTGCGAGCCCGGCTACTAGGGGCCTCTGCAGCCAGGGGCAAAGTGCTGACCTTCCTGGACTGTCACTGTGAATGTCATGAGGGGTGGCTGGAGCCTCTGCTGCAGAGGTGTGTGAGACACTCAGCGGGATAGGGGTGCTTGGGTGGAAGCAGGGACAGATTCATCTTGGCTGCTGGGGGTGTTGTCCCACATCTGATACCCTTCAGCGGGATCTCTGTGATGGTACAATGGTAAATGAAGTGGTCTGTGAAAAGTGCTTAGAATTGGCAGCTTGTGGGGGTCTGCTACAGTGGCAGCTTCTTACAGCAGACCTATGGAGTAATGTCGACCCCAGACTTACAAAGTTGTTGCGGACTAACACTTCTTGGGGATATGCATTTGCACGTGTGTTTCAAGCATGGCTCACTGAGCTGTGGACACTGGAGTTTATCAGCATTCATTAAGTACAACACTTGGGGTCCTTGAAACTCAGAGACCCTAAAAGAGGTAGGTGTGTGTGTGTGTGTGTGTGTGTGTGTGTGTGTGTGTGTGTGTGTGTTTACAAGTATTTGTGTATAGTACTAGAGGTTGAGCTAAGAGCTTTATGTATGCGAGGCATATCCCCTAGAACTTGCGATTTTAAACAAAATATTAATTTCTTTAAATATCAGAACTAAAAATGCAAGTATACATGAGCAGAAAGGACCTAGCCTATATTTTCACCCTTATGCTAGTTTAGTTGTACAGTATACTTTTTAGTAATACACCATAAACACACGCACGCACACACACACATCTTCAAGGCTATTCCTGTCATCCCCAGCTCTTACCTAGCTGTCTACACTGTGGATCTGGCTGTAGTTCTCTGTGCCTCCCTCTCCCAGTCTTCCCAGTTGTCTACCGTAGAAAGCAGGAGTTGGCTAGCAAGCCAGGAGTTCCCCAGATGGAGCTCTGTCCAGGGTCCCCTCTGTAGGCAGACAAAAGGTCAAAGGTGTCATTAGTGACAGCCTTGTGGTTTCTCTAGGGCTGAGCTAGAGGCTGATGTTGGGATCTATAGTGTGCTATCCGGAATCTGACCAGTGGGCTTCCTTGTCTCTCTCCCACAATGTGCACAAAGATGGCTACCCTTGGGCCAGTGTGAAGTCTGAGGATGCCACCCTTCCTCCTGAGCTGGCGAGCTAACAGAATATCAGGATGATAGAATTTTAGACTATCAGGGCAGCTCCTCCCTGTCAGCAAGGCCACTTGCAGCGAGGCACTGTCCACCCTGCAGGTCCATTGGAAATACCCAGGGGACATTTGCATCTGACTCTTAGGGTTTCACTGAGCTTCTAGATGTGTTCAGAGCTCACTGGGACTTTGGCACACACTGGAACGAGACCCATAGGGCCGCAGACTGTGCCTGACAGGCTTAACTGTATCATGGCCCTTTCCCTGCAGGGGCCTCTGGAAATAGGAGTCTGGGTTGTCATGTCAAAGACTGTGCTGCAGGCAGAGGGTGCTGAGTAATCCATGTTGTGCAAATCAAGGGTTCTGCTCTTAATTCTGGAAACTTCCCCATGAATACATCTTCTACATTCAAGGCAGCGTCCTGTACCCAAGTATCAGTGTGGCGTTTCCTCGGGTTCCCCTTCGTCTGAAGTTGGGCTCTCTGTGGTTCCTGCCAGCTGAATGGCGGCAAGTGATGAGTTCCCGCGAGAGACCAACAGCCAAGCAGGTCTGTCCTTGGTCTGCTCCACGGTTCTAACAGCCCCTCAGTTTGTTTGAAGAGGTGGGTGTTGACAGATACACCATCTGCAGACTTCACTTTAGTGAACTCCCAGGTTTGATCCTGTGTGTGACCTGGCTGGCCTGACCTTTGCCGGTCCCATCTCAGGCTGACATCTGCTGTCTCTCTGACTTTGTTCCCTTGGTCTAGGTCAGGAACGGTTCAGGTCTGCTTCTCTGTTTCATTTGTCCTCTGTACTGAGACTCTTAGATTGGAAGGTCTTATATTTGAGGTAGCCTCCCTCCCTGCCATAGCCCAAAGAATTGAGCCCCTGAGAGGAAGTTCCTTTTCAGGTCATTTTCTCCATGTGTCAAAGGTAATGACGTCACTGAGGACCATGCCGATGGTCAGTTGGGTTTGGATAGCGTTTGTGGATAGCAAAGCCAACATATACACAGGCTGGTATGTACGAACAAGTTATAACTTTTTTTTCACCCCATACTTCACAGTAACAGGAAAAGAAAAGCAGTGTTTCTAGGTTCTCGGCCACTGAGCTTACAAACCTGCCCTCGGGAATCCTCATTTTAGTCCTGTGAGGACACATCTCCATCTTGTTATCATAGAGGCAATAGATTCTGAGACACCAGGTGACTTGTCTGATACAATATAGCAAATAAAGAGCAGTGTTCAAATCCTTAGAAATGAGAGTCTTAACTATAAGCCTGACCTGTCGGTCTCAGGCCTCTTCCTTCTCTTCTTCCTCTTCCTCCTCTTCTTCCTCCTCCTCCTCCTCTTCTTCTTCCTCCTCTTCCTTTTTTTTTTTTTTTTTTTTTTTTTTTTTTTTGACACAGTTTCTCTGTCTAGCTGTTCTGGAATTCAGCATGTAGACCAGGCTGGCTTCATACTCTCAAAGATCTATCTCTGTCTCCCTAGAGCTGAGATTAAAGGCATATACTACCGTGTCTGGTACATCTTCTGTTCTTAAGGTAATTCTTTGTATTAAAAAAATTAATTACATCACATTTAGAGAAAGAGTGAGAGTGAGCATGCGAGGGCACCTCATACTGCATGTGTGGCAGTCAGAGGACACCCTGGAGGAGTCAGTCTCTCTTCCCACCATGTGGGTCCCAGGGGTTGAACTCGGGTCATCAGTCTTGGCTGCAGGCTCCTTTATCCACTCAGCCATCTTGCTGGCCAGAGATAATTGTTTCTTGATGTTAGGTGTTTCTTTATAATGGAACCTCTTGCACTCCAAGAAATTGAGCATGTGCTCTGTTTTAAAAATCACCTTTGATATTCACACACCTTGACTTTTGAAAGGGATTCAGATTTAGCCAGAATGTCCACAGATAGGCTTAGAGAAGATGGAATTGTGGGCTGTTCCCGTTTCAGCTCCTCTCCACCTTCTCACCTTGCTCCATGGTGGCCCCCAGCATGGCCCAGATCTCTGAATGAGGGAGGCGTGTCTTCTCACCCAGGAGTGGTTCTTTTCTGCTGGAGAGGGTCAGTTCTGTCTGGTACTCCTGCTGCCCCCTGTGGTCTGGAGCAGACAGATGAGATGGATGTGTCGGGTATTTGCAGGATCCACGAGAAGGAGTCAGCCGTGGTGTGCCCCGTTATCGATGTGATTGACTGGAACACCTTTGAGTACCTGGGCAACTCAGGAGAGCCCCAGATTGGAGGCTTTGACTGGCGGCTGGTATTCACATGGCACGTGGTCCCCCAGCGGGAGCGGAAGTTGATGCGGTCTCCGATCGATGTTATCAGGTCAGGCTGGCCTTCCCAGCCACTGTTTCAGAGCCTATCCTAAGGGAGAGATGGCTGGCTGTGGACTTCCATTCTCTACCTCGGCACCCCCTCCCCCCGAGCATTTATCTTATCAAATATCTTTGCTACACAGATAGACTTTATATTGGTGTATTTCAGCTAATTAATTTAAATTTTTAATAGGGGGAAGCATGCATAAGCTAAAATTTGCTGTTTCCCCTGGTTGAGCTGCAGGTTGAAGCCTGGCCATCACACTTGCCAGGCATGGCTGGCTTCCCAGCTTCTGATATCTAAAGATCTAAAAGCAAGGGGTTTCTCCTGCTCCGGGGCCACTGTTCATGTCGGGCAGGGCCACATTCCTGTCCTCTGCTTCAGCTCCCTTCTTCCCACAGACCTGGCCTCCTGAGGAAGCTTGGATCTTCCCTCCCCACCCTTGCCCCTGCCTTACAGGGCTCTGGGTGGCTTTTGTTGATGTGTGTCACACACAGAGGACTTGCCTGCTCAGCTCTCTCTGAACTTCAAGGTGAAGACTGTGGGGTGTGTCTGTGAGCCTGCAGGCTCTGCCTGGTGCAAGGCACAGAGTGTGAGCTCAGGTGTGCTTACGGATGGATAAATACATGAACTGCACTCAGCTTCACGGGACAGAGACTCTGGGGTGGGGGTAGGGGAGTAGTTTAGCTGTTCATTGTGCCTCTTCCATTGAAATATAGGCACACTTTTTTTCTAGGTCTCCAACTATGGCTGGGGGGCTGTTTGCTGTGAGTAAGAGATATTTCGACTATCTGGGGTCTTATGATACAGGAATGGAAGTCTGGGGAGGAGAAAACCTCGAATTCTCCTTTAGGGTGAGTAGTCTTCTGTTTGGACTCATTCTGTGTTCAACATTCTCTCTCTCCCTCCCTTCCTCCCTCCCTCCCTCCCTCCCTCCCTCTTCTCTCCTTCCTACCGTATCCTCCAACCCCTCTTCCACATTGGAGGCATGTCACCCTGTAAGACAGTCACAAGCACATCTTACCAACATGCTTGATGTCTTAGTCAGCTATTTTGGGGAATGTACTTTTACAATTATGTCAGACTTGGGCTGGAAACAGCATGGCAAGTCTCCTAGTTTCTCTCTTGCTCTATAGATGGGAGGAGCTGAGGCCAGGAGGGGGGATATGACATGTGCATGCTCGCTCGGAGTTAGCCGCAGAGCCAGAACTGGAGTACCCGAGCCAGAGTCCTGGGCCCACCTCTTGGAGCTGCTTTCTGACCAGCTGCTCAGGAGGCCGCCTCTGCATGTAGTGCACCTGGCAACTGTGGGGAGCTGTCTTTTAAAAAGGCACATTCACAGCTCCACTGTACAAAGTCAGTCGTGATCGAGTTAGTCTGCGATCCGGAGCTTGCCCTCTGCAGCAGGCCTGGCTGCTGGCCCGGGAGCCTCTTCGCAAAGCCTTAGTGTCTCAGTGATTCCCTTGTCAGCAGAATCTTACATGTTTAAAATCAAAACTTAGATTTTTAGCAGTGTTTTGTCTGTTGTCCTCCCCTCTTGAAAACAGTTAGCGGAGAAGACTTTCCTCCTCCCCATTCCACAGTACGTACACCTCACATTATAAACATCAGATGCGAGGCTCATTCAGAATGACTTCGGGAAAATGAGGCCCCAAGTGACCTGAGTTATGGGTGTAATTCTAACAGTTTTTCTGCCTCTTCTCTAGGTGTCAGGATACTCTGCCTCTTCTAGAAGCTTCCTCCCTACCTTTCAAACCTCTCTTCTTCCTTGCTGCTTTCTTCTCTTCTGTGGCATCAGGTAATGAAGGCACGTCCGACCCACTGAGGAAGTAGGTTGCTGGTGAGGTCTCTAACACCCACCCCAGTCAAGTGCATGAGCTGTTTTGCCTGGGCCTTGGGCTTCTTAGCTCCTGTGTCTTGTCTGTCTCAGGGCTGCTTTCTCATTCTCTCCCTTTGTGCCAGGTGCATGCTGGTAAGTGGCCTCTATCCCTGTGGAGCCACCTCCTGACTGTACTCCCTGAGGACCAGCAGTTATTCCTTGCTCACTGTGTGGCCTCTCCTCTCCACCTCCATTGCAGATCTGGCAGTGTGGTGGCACTCTGGAAACACACCCTTGCTCCCACGTGGGCCACGTCTTCCCTAAGCAAGCTCCCTACTCACGTAGCAAGGCCCTGGCCAACAGTGTCCGAGCTGCAGAAGTGTGGATGGATGAATTTAAAGAACTCTATTACCACCGCAATCCCCAGGCCCGCCTGGTGAGTCTCACCCAAGTTGTATACCATCAGCCTCATGGGAACCAAGCCCCAGAGTCTGACTCCCCCAGCAAAGTAGATCTGATTCTAAGAACAGGGAGCAAACTGGGTCTTTCTGATACAGCAGGGGAAAAATCTGTTCTTCCATTGATGGATATGAGTACTCAGTCAATTCTCACTATCCGCAGAGCCACTGCAAATACTGAATTAGTAATTTTCATGCCATTACTTCTAGTAATATTAGGTTCCTGCAAGGCAAATTGGGACTGTTGTCATATGTATCAGGACATACATTCACGTATTCTGTTTGAGAACACTTTATTATTTATCATTGGTCCATCAACACTGACCTCTTGGCCAAGGGTACTATAACCTGTGTCTGAACAGCTCTTATCTATAGGCATTTTCTCTGTGAGGCACAGCACAACCTTCTGGTTTTCTTTTACATTTATTTATTGATGTGCGTGTGTGTGTGCGTGCGTGTGTGTGTGTGTGTGTGTGTTTATGCTTAGGGACATGCATGCTGTGGCACATGTGTTGTGGTCAGAGGATAACTTTAGAAGAATTGCTTCTCTCTTACTACCATGTAAGATTCCAGGAATCAAACTCAACGCTGAGCCCTATTGTCAGCCCTGCGTCACTTTCTTACATTTAGGAATGCAAGAAGCACTGGCTGGCAGTCACTTTAGATGGCTGGTGTCTTAGTTAGGGTTTACTGCTGTGAACAGACACCATGACCAAGGCAACTTTTATAAAGGACAACATTTAATTGGGGCTGGCTTACAGGTTCAGAGGTGCAGCCCATTATCATCAAGGCAGGAAACACGGTAACATCCAGGCAGGCATGGTGCTGAAGGAGGTGAGAATCCTACCTCTTGTTCCAAAGGCAGCTAGGGGAACACCAACTTCCAGGAAGTTAGGAGGAAGGTCTTAAAGTCCACCCCCACAGTGACACACTTCCTCTAATAAGGCCACACCTACTCCAACAAGGCCACACCTCCAAATAGTGCCACTCCCTGGGCCAAGCAAATCAAACCACCACAGCTGGTAAAGTGAGAAACACGACGTGAAAGACAAGACCCCAATAGATTGTGGAAAAGACACATTTACGGCATGAGTGCAAATCAGGAAGGCAGGGCATGGCCTTGTTAGACCTTCCTGGGAGCATGTGTGTTGAACGACTTGAAGGTATTGCTTGTGGATGTCCATTAGAGTGCGACTCAAGATGGAGGTGGATTTGCAAGTACAGAACTAGAGAACAGCCAGGCCTGACTGTGCTGACACCTCCAATCTGGGTTGTGTGGTGTCATCTGTTGGCAAGGGTGCAGGGGTCTTGGCTTTCCTCTTTGTAACAAGCTTGGTTGAGTCCACTTGCTCAGGGTGAAAGTTAAGCACAGTTTGTTGTCTGAAGTTACTGCTCAGAGCACACCTGCCTTCTTAGGGGGAGGTCTCTTGTGTCCTTTCAGAGCTTCATCCTGCCCTCCCTGGAATGGTTCACAAACCGGCAGCCTTATCCTCCTGCAGCTAGCTCTCTGACCCATGGAATCCAGCCACACATCGAGCTGAGCCCATATACCATGTGGTGAATGAGACCCTATGAGAGCAAACTAGCGTCTCTCCTCAGGACCATAGCTCAGGGGCTGCTTATGCCTCAGAGCCTCATTCTGTCCCTGCTTAGGGACCTATGGATCTACCCCACCCCAGCCCCCGCCACAAGGCTTTGGGCCCATGGCCTCTATGCCAGCAGTCTCTGTACTTCAGAAGCCAGCTCTGCACACCTAAGGCCACTTGCTGACACAGGAGGTCCTCAAGACATCTGCCCAGGTCCTTGATGGAAAATGTTCCCAAGGCCTTCCTAGTAGCCCTGCAGGGTAGCTAACAAATTCTCATCTTATAGATTCGAAGCCTGACACACAAGGGGGGAGGGGAGGGAGAGGAGGAAGTGGGGGAGGAAAGGAGACTGAGAAGCTGAAGGAGCCTACCTAAGGCCTGGTGGCTCAGGGGAAGTGGCAGCAAGCCTGGGGCCTGCATGCTCGGGTGCTTTTCTCAGTTCTGCTGAACCCAGAAGGCAACAACCTGATTTGCTGCATGGCCCTGTATCTTAGAGCCTCCATGTCATCGGCCTTGGCTTCTTCTGTCTTGCCTAGAGCAACAGACTAAAGTACCTGCTCCTCACTGCCACCCAGCCTGGAACTCTGGTTTGCTGTTCTTCTTGGGCACCCTCTACCCAGAACATGTGATCGGGTGTTGGATGCACCTGTATGCTCTGTGCTTGTTGGCTTTGTTTGAAAATGGGCTTTGGTCAAAGCTGAGGCACAGTGACTCATTAAAGAAAGGACTTGTGGGGCCAGTGCGATGGCTCATGAAGGGACTTGTCACCAAGTCAGAAAACCTCAGTTTAATCCTAAGGCTCCACATGGTAGAAGGAGCAAACTGACTGTCTCAACTTGTCATCTGGTTTGCATATGTGTACACACGCTGACACAAAATAAATGCTATTAAAGAAAAGTACTGGGGAATGTTGTAAAAATTATTTAATCCTGACCTGGGGTTTCTACCCCGCCTTGTCAGTTCCTGGAGAAAAGACACAACTTTTATTATTTATAGTAAACCGCAAACAGCACAAGAGCTGGGCAGATAGCTACTCTCTATGCTATTAGAATCTACTTTCCTATCAGTAATCCCAAGTTATCACTTACTGTGTTTCATCTGGGCTCCAATTGCCCAGGCTTAGTGCTTTCTTGACTCCTAACCCATTCTAACCCATGGCGTCTTTCTCCTTCCTCCATCACCTTCTTCTTGTGGTTCTCTTCTGACCCCAGGCCCAGGAATCCTAAACCCTACCTATGTCTCTTCTGCCTAGCTATTGGCTGTCGGCATCTTTATTTACCAATCAGAAATAATTTGGAGACAAGGTCACATAGGGTCGGTCTACATGCTCGGACTCCAGGTCTTGAGGGCCCTCACTTAGCATTGCAATAGAAGTGACACCCAGATACTTACAACATGGCTGTTCCTGGGTGTCGCTCCCCAGTCTTCAGCAGGAGGGCACATTAGACCAAGGACAGTCCCATCTCAGTCCTCGCTGTTGTTCTTGGGTGAACCCTTGCTGTGCTGCCTGGTGGCAGGCTTTGTTTTCTCACTCAAAAGCTCTCAGGAGGTTGGGGGGGGGGGTGTTGTTTGCCTACGAAATCAAACTTCCAGAAGCTTGCTTACTGCAGCCTTGAGCTCATGTTAATGAGTTAAACGTTCGGCTTACGTTCGCACTTCACTATATTAAACATGCCAGTCACTCATGATAATGTCTAGGACACTTGCCTGTGTTGGAGAGTGAATACTCATATATTAATAGTAAGAAGGGCACAGCCTAAGTCATCCCATTCCTCTGGTTAGACATGAGAATGGCCTATGCTTACAGAGTCCACAGGGCGCACGGGTCCAGGGTGCTGATGCTAGGCTTCGAATTTCGGCTCCCAGGCTCTGTCTGCAGTTGCCTTGTCTCCTAAACCCATTCTCCTACCCGAACCTCCCTATAGCTCTGCCAGTGTGACAGTCTCTTCTGCTTATTACCTATGATGTGACTGTCCCCACTCTGATGTGTTAGTCCATTAAAGACTGACAAATGACTCCCCCAAAGGGCAATAAGTAGTATCTGGTCACTTCCAATTTCTATCCCCCAGTTCTTCCTTTTAAAAATAAATCCCATCTGATTTGTTTTACGTGACTGTGAACGTGCCAGGGGTGCACATACGGAGGTCAGAGGACAATCTGAATATTCTGTGCCCAGCACCCAGCTCAGTAAGAGTGTGGATTGGACATTAGCTACTGACTTCATCGAGGACGGGTGTAGATAGGTAGCCTGTAGGGACTCAACATTCTTTGTTTTCTCAGGAACCCTTTGGGGATGTGACGGAGAGGAAGAAGCTCCGGGCCAAGCTCCAGTGTAAAGACTTCAAGTGGTTCCTGGATACAGTGTACCCGGAACTGCATGTGCCAGAGGATAGGCCTGGCTTCTTTGGGATGGTAAGCGGTGGGTCATGGTGGAATGGATGTTGCCTTGGGTCTGAACAACAATCCTGGGGAGGAACATCCCCATCTGTGAGCACCTCAGACCTCCCCCCTTTCACCCCTCTGGTCATGGGCTTACTGTCCTTTCCTCTCCCCTTGGGCATCTGGGCTCTGGGTCCACATTGTCAGGACTGGAAAGCACTTGGAAATTGTCAAGGGTGAGCTACTGTTTGTTGTTTAGTTACCTGGGCTATCATGGTGCATGTGGAGATCAGAGATCAGTTCTGAGGAGTGGCTTCTCTTCTGTCATTCTGTGGGACCCGGGGATCAAGCTCAGGCCATTAGACCTGTGTGGACATGCTTGCGCCCACTGAGCTTCTCACCAGTCAGTTAATTATGAGGAAAGGGCATATGTGGTGTTTCTGTGTCTCAGTTTTTGCTAGTATTTTCAGATTACTTTTAGTCTTAATGACCTGAGAGTTAGTGATTCACAAGCCTTAGAAACAGCAAAAGCAATAGTAGAGGCAGAAGACTCACTTCTAGTCACCTAGAACACCTAGGAAGAAAAAAGAGGCCAACCAAGACCAGAGTCTTGCTTTTGCTAGGAAATGCACCATCTCCCTGTGGGCTAACTGTTGCCTGTCTGTGGTGCTGCTGTCCCGTTTTGGATAACTACAAAGCCAGGGTTTAGTGTTAAATTATGTTTTCAAGGTGGAAGAGTTCAAAGGTACCGAAACACAGAGAACAGTGTAATGAGTCCCGTGCCTGTGATTCTACAATAGTCAAGATTCCCGTCCTCTTGTTTCCTTTCCCCTGCCCTACCTTGGTGCCTTTGGCTACTGGTGTCCTATGATTCCCGTCTATGCACCCAAGTGCATACAGCCTACCACATAACCACAAGTTCGCCACATAACCAGGAAGCCTTGCTGCTGTTCACTCTGCCGTTCAGTGCACACGCCTCCAGTTCTCGGGTTGCTCTGTGGGTGGTTGCAGATTCTAGTGGGGATCCACACACCGTGTTGGGCTGTCACTGCTTGCTTTGGAAGGGTCCTTTAGCCTGAGTCACACCTCCACATTTTCTCTGCCATGACTGGTTTTACCATGTTGAGAAAAAACCCAGTTTGGTTGTATGTGGACTCGTGCCTCTGTGTGTAAGCTGCACCTCTCTCCTCTGTATTTTCTAACCATGGAAGTGAGGCCACAGCTGAGCTGTTTGAGCCAGGGTGGCAATAAGACTGTGACTGAGAAATTGAGGTGCAAGCTTTTAGGCCATGTTTGTTGTCTTAAAGTGGGGCTAAGTTCCCATCTATTGTTAGCATAGGAAAACAGTGACTAGAAAGAGCGGGACAAAGGGGAAGGGCTCCTCTCTCATTGTGTTCTCTCCACTGAACCTTGTGTGGAGTTCTTTTGGTGTGTGTCTTAGTCAGGGTTTCTACTCCTGCACAAACATCATGACCAAGATGCAAGTTGAGGAGGAAAGGGTTTATTCAGCTTACACTTCCATGCTGCTGTTCATCATGAAAGGAAGTCAGGACTGGAACTCAAGCAGGTCAGGGAGCAGGAACTGATGCAGAGGCCATGGAGGGATGCTGCTTACTGGCTTGCTTGCTTCTCCTGGCTTGCTCAGTCTGCTTTCTTATAGACCCCAAGACTACCAGCCCACAGATGGTACCACTCATAAGGGGCCCTCTGCCCTTGATCACTAATTGAGAAAATGCCTTACTGCTGGATCTCATGGAGGCATTTTCTCAACTGAAACTCCTTTCTCTGTGATAACTTCAGCTTGTGTCAAGTTGACACACAAAACTAGCCAGTGCAGTGTGTGAAAATCTAGACTGAGCTGCCACCTCTGTGTCTTGTTTAGCTCCAGAACAGAGGACTAAGAGGGTACTGCCTTGACTATAATCCTCCCAATGAAAACCATGTCGAAGGCCACCAGGTCATTTTGTACCTCTGCCATGGGATGGGTCAGAACCAGGTAGGTATGAGCCTTGATGGGGAAGGGCAAGCTTTGTTGCTCTTTTTTTTAAAAAATTATTATATTTATTTACTTATTTGCCTGCATATGTGTGTACATGTGTGCCTACAGGTGTGTATGTGTGTGTGTGTGTGTGTGTGTGTGTGTGTGTGTGTGTGTGTGTGTGTGTGTGTGTAAGTCAGAACAGCAGAAGTCAGTTCTCTCCTCCCACCCCATGGGTCCCAGGGATAGAACTCTGGTCAGGTCATCAGAGTCTTTAGCAGCTGATGCATGTCCCCGGCTCTCTGTGCGTGAGTATGACTCGGTGACAGAGCGCTAGCCTAGCATGTGGGATTCACGGTGTCTGTTACTTTGGATTTGGCATGACAGAAAAAATCCAGGGGGTAAGGTCTTATTTGTATTCAAATAAGAGGCCAGCTTAGTGCCCCCAAGACACCTGGAGCCCTAGCATAGGGTCATGGCAGCAGTGGGGTGGGGTGGGGGTGGGGTGGTACTCCAAAATACCCCCACTTATTTCCCCTAGAGCAGTGGTTCTCAACCTTCTTCATGCTGTGCCCTTTTAATACTGTTCCTCACGTTGTGGTGACCCCCAACCACAAAATTATTATCACTGCTACGTTATAACTCTGATTTTGCTACTGTGATGTGAATATCTGATAGGCAGGTTGAGAAAGAACCGCCCTAGATAATCTTGCGCAGGGCGTCTTCCTCCACACCACAAGGTAAACTGACACGTTGGTCACACTGTTGTTAGTTTTTCGAATATACATCCCGGAATGAAATCCGATATAACACCCGCCAACCCGAGGCCTGCATAGCTGTGGAGGAAGGGAAGGACGTCCTTGTCATGGATCTCTGCAGAGATACCGTCCCAGAGAATCAGGAGTTCATCCTACAAGAGGTCAGTGAACGTGCAGCTTTCTGTGCAGCTGTGTGGAAGCCAGGTGGACTCTCTAGCCTGGTCCTAGTGGGTCTCAGACACTGGAAACTTCACTTTGACCCTGAGAGGTGACTGTAGGGTCAGAGTCTATGGCTTCTGGTGACAGTGGAGCTTTCTTCTCTTTCAGTTTTTTACACCATGAGCTGCCGTGGGTTGTGATAGAAAGAGTTGCCACTAATGTATGGGAGTGAGATGGGTGTCGTAGGTGGCCCCAGGACCAGAACATGAGGTTAGACCCAAGCATAAACCACCCTGCTTCTCTGAGCCTCATTTCACCTTGCTCTGAAACAGGCTTGTTAACAGCAGCGTTGCTCTGCTCCAGGAAGGACTTAGAGATTCCCAGGACTTCCTGTGGAAGCCGTGAGGCCCTATAGACTCATGGCTGCTTGGGATGTAACCAAGGAGGCACCCTGGGATGGAGCTGGCTTTCCAGATACTGTTGATTGAGAGTTTGATGGCATGGCACCCGTAGACGGCACAGGCCCCCAGCCCACTTGCAGTAGGCCTGTGGCAAGACTTTATAAGACGCTGGAGGAGACGACTCCAAGCCAAAGTGAGTTATCTTTTAGTAGTCACTCCATGCCAGCATCCTGTATGGACAGAGATTCTTCTGCACTGCTCACAAATGGCTTAATCCAAAATCCCATTCAAAGTTGAAATCTATTTTCCTGTAGAGAAATATAATAATAAGCAGGGAGTTTGCAGGCTCCACAGAAGAGCCGAGCCCTGGGGTGTGAACCTGTTTGACAGAAGAATGTAAGAGCTAGGCATGGTGGCACATTCATGTGATCCCAGCACTCAGGAGGCTGAAGCAGGAGAATTGTGAGTTCCAGGGCAGCAAGATTTGTCTTAAAATAAAATAAAATAAAATAATTTAGGAAAATAATCCACACACCCCACAACTATTGCCCTCTTCCTTTTGTGCTTTTCTTCTAACCTCCAGAGAATGATAGTACGTACATTCTAGAAACGAGAGTGGTTACATGCGGCATTAAGAATTCCACTGTAGGGCTAGAGGGATGGGTCAGTAGATACAGCTCTTGGCATATAGGCATGAGGACAGTTCAGACTTCCAGCACGCCCATAAAGACCTGACAGGCCGCCTGGGAGGCAGAGCTTAGGAAACAGGGATCCCCAGGACAAGCTGGCCAGCTAAATTGATGAGCTTGAGAGTCAGAGAAGACCCTGTCTCAAGCAAAGAAGGTGGAGGGGATACCATGTCATCTTCTGGTCTCCACATGCACATACATGTATGTGTACACGTATATGTGTGTGAACATGCATAGCCCCCCTCCCAAAGATTTTACCTTAAAATTCAGTGATCACTTTGGAGAAGTCAGCTTGTGTGAAGGCTGGGCAGAGAGATACTGTAGTGAGTCCCTTACTTTTAGCTTCCTCAGGAGGAAACTTGGAGGATCATGGAAGGGTCGAGGTTAACAGCATCTAGCTGTTTGCAAGGCCTCTCCCTCAGAACCAGGAGGCTATGCACTCTCACTGTTGACTGCTGGCCCCTAGTTAAGGTCCTTACACCACAGAGGAGAGAGGGACAAGATACACAGCAAAGAGAGGCTCTCCATGTCCTCAGCAAGTGTTGGGGAAGCAAACAGGGCCATTAAAGATTGCTATACCCTGGGGCTGGCTCTCACCCAGGCTGAGAACAGGTGACCTGGGGACTCGGGTCCCTTACCTGAATGTGCTGGGCCAAGTTAGGAGTATGGCCAGGTTGGCCAGGTCACGTGACTCTGTTAAACTGCTCAGGAGAAGGAAGTTGTAGGGTTGGAGTTAGGTGATGAAGAGGTAAATAAAGGATCTTGGCTGTGATTTCACTGAAGGTGAGCTAGAGGCCCTCCCCTGTCCTCTTGAGTAGCCAGCAGGTGGTGCTGTTTTGCGTTGCTGACCTTTTTTTCCCCTTTGTATTGATTTTTAAAAATTAATTTATTTTTTATTGGATATTTTATTTATTTACATTTCAAATGTTATCCCCTTTCCCAGTTTCCCCTCCAGAAACCCCCTATCCCATCCTTCTGCGTCTATGAGGGTGCTCCCCCACTCCCCACTCTCACCTCCCTGCCCCAGCATTCTTCTACACTGGGGCACTGAGCCTTCACAGGACCAAGGGCCTCTCATCCCATTGATGCCCCACAAGGCCATCCTCTGCTATATATTTGGCTGGAGCTATGGGACCCTCCATGTGTACTCTCTGGTTCGTGGTTTAGTGGGAGCTCTGGGGGGTCTAGTTGCCCAGAGCTGACATTTCTGAAATGCTAAAAATCACTCTCTGGGGTCTTCAAAATCTGCCTTAAGGGAAATGTGGCTTTTCTAAGGAGGAGTCACTAAAATCATCTTGAACATACAGTGTCTGTTATCATTTGTAGGATGGTATTTTGGTTCACAAACAGAGCGGGAAATGTGTCGAGGCCACCGAGAAGGATTTCAACAACGGCTTTGCACCATACTTACGGGACTGTACCAACTCAGATAACCAGAGATGGTTCTTCAAGGAACGCATGTCCTAGCCTTGCCAAGGAAGGAGCCCGCCACGGCCGTGCACCATGTGCCCGTGCACCGTGTGCCCACCGAGATGGAGAACGCACATGGTTGTCATTTGTGAATGTGTTGGATTTCACAAGAATGTGACTAAGCTTTGTACAGATTTTGAAAACTTTACAAATGTCTCCCGGTATCCTGTTTTCTGAGGGCAGTCCTACGACGTTGCCTTTGGTATTTGGAAAGCTTAGTGAGGATATTTTTCTATCAGGATGTGCATTTTACAATGGTGCCTTTTATCCTCATTAGCAAAAAAAGTAAATATTTTATTTTGGTACTTACAAAGCTTCCCGGGTGTTTGTATACTTTATACAGACTGTAATACCTCAAATGTCGAGTTAGTGTTCTCTCAGGGGTGAGAAGGACTAGAAATACTGCTTTGATTTCATTAGGTGTGAGTGGGTGAGACAGTCTAGATTTATACAATAAAGAATGCTTTTTGCTTATGTGTTGATGCCACAGTCAAAACTCTGTCATAATGTTTATACTGACCAAAACAGGCTAACCAAATCTGAAAGCTCAAAGAAAGAATATGGTTTGCCAAGGTCTTACAAACTTGAGAGTGTATTTCCAGCAATGTCCAGTGGGAGGGTGTCTGGTGACTTAGGAGGATTTAACCACTGTGACTTTAAAACACGTTTATATCACTTTTAATTTTTATCACAGGACAGTTCCAGGGAGAAATGTAATGTTCTACACGAAACTCAACTTTTAAGTTTTTCCTTAAATAGTATTTGATTATTTAAAAATATTATTTGCAATATTATTTGATTATAAATATTATTTATAATAGCATTTGATTATTGAGAGTTTGTGGTGAAGCAGCTGCTGTGGACGTTGCTGGATAATTCAGATGTCTGAGTGGCCCTAGATCAGCTCCAAGAGCTCACCAACTTCTTAAAGCTAATAGGAACAATTAAAAATACCACCGTGAACTGAGGGTAGGGGTCTGTGGCTAGAGCACCTGCCTAGCACGCATGAAGCCCTGGGTTTATCCCTAGCACCAGATTTTTATAAATCAGCTTGGTGGCACACCCCTAATCCCTGCACTTAGGAAGTGGAGGCAGGAGGATCAGAAGTTTAGAGTTATCACTGGCTACACAGAGAGTTTGAGGTTAGCCTGGGCTACGTGAGACCCTGTCTCAAGAAAACATCCCTCAGAAGGTAGACTGCGGATCTTATTTTTGTACCGGTCAATTGGTGAAACACAAGTGTGATTGATTAAAAGCATTAGTGTATTTCTGTAGCTCTTCTCTCAGACACTGTATCCTGAGCGTATCCTTCTGGAGTGGTGCTAACAGCTCCTTAGGAACAGGTCTGCTCTGCCTGGACCCCCTGCTCTGTAGTTCCCGTGAGTGAGATGGAGACCAGGAAACCGAGCTGGGGGGTGGGGAGCAGGGGCAGGGCAGGGGCAGGTAGTGCTTGGCCTGGTTTGGGGCATGTGGGGGTTGCTCTGAGATGTTATCTTTGATTTTCCCCCCGCCACCTTTTTTTATGTGTATGTAGTGATGTGTTTATAAAAAGATAAAGAGATATAAGAATATGTTCTATGGGGGTGTGGTGAGGTGCGGGGGAAGGGGGTGCCTCATTAGGCCCATGCTGAGGCATCCTTTCCCTGAGGGACCAGCCACACGATGACTATAACGTAGAATAGTTTATTTAGGGCGTGGGGAGGGGAGTTAAGAGGGTAGTAGAGACAGAGAAAGGCAGAGAGAGGGAGAGAGAAGAGAAGTAGAGGCCAGCCATGACCACGTGGAGGTGGGGGGGAGGGAATGGGGAGAGAGGGGGAGCAAGAGGGCAAGAGGCAAGAGATCAAGAGAGAGAGGAGGGCAAGCAGTCCCTTTTATAGTGGGCCAGGCCCACCTGGCTGTTGCCAGGGAACTGTGGGGAGGAGCATACCTGGCTGTTGCCAGGTAACTGTGGGGTGGAGCTTAGACAGAATGCTAACATGTAGTGTGTATGTACACAAGCTTACATATCTGACACACATGTGGAGAGGTCAGAGTTTAAGGTGTCTGCCTTGATCACTCTCTGCAGACCTCCATGTCTACCAGACTTCTCTGTGGATGCTAGGGATCCATCCTCTGGTCCCCACTGAGCCATCCCACCCCTTTAGATTCTCATAAAAACCCTGCATAAAGTGCAAAGCACAGCGAATGTCAGCAGGTGTTTATTCAGAAGCGAATACAAAATACTGCAGTTGTTTTCTCTCTGTGGATTAGGCAGCTCTTCATGGGGTGGGCTGGGGTGGCTTCTGCACAGCTCAGCTCTCATGCTCCCTTGTCCTACTGGGGAGACTTGTGGGTCAGGGGAGGGACCACTGTTCTGCTTCCCTCTGCTTTCCTTAGTGTAGGGTTAGGTGGGCCTGGTGTAGCGGAGAGCCTCTCCCCAAACAGAGGAAAACAGCCTGGGTGGGCCAGACATGCAGTTGTCGTCCCAGACTGCACCCGGCGTGTGGGAGGCTGCACCTGTGTCTGTGTGCCTCAGAGGCATGGCAGCCAATTGGCTCAACTCGAAGACTCTTCACTGATTTCTTCCACCAGGAGCAGTAAGCTTCAGAGTGTGGGAAGATCAGGAAAATAATATTCTCTTAGTTTTGAAGATGTTATAATATTTGAGGCAGCTTTCCCTTCAGTGATGGTTGAAAGGTCTAAAACAGGCTACATGGGTGTGAGGAGGTGCCTCCAGCTGTCTTGCCTGTGTGTTCCCCTGTCTCCAGGGTATGGGTGCAATGCTGGTGTACAGTGTGGCTGAAGCAGATTGCTTTGGTTCCTAGGGTTCCATTTTGCTTTTCTGTCTGGGGCTCTTAGGAGAACCTGCCTTACAGGGGAACTGGGTGTTTGATGGTAGATGTTTACGGTATGTTTGGCACAGGTGACTTCTGTATCCTGGAGGAGAGCCTGAGGCCCAAGTGTCTGACCTGTGAACATGTGTTCCTCTCACAGGATTTGTTTATACTGGCAGGTGGCTGTGGCTCTTCTCTCCCTCAGGACTAATAGAACCAGGATCACCATTCTCCGGAGAGCCCTGACCTGGAAAGAAACAAGTTAGGGTTAGAAGTGTTAGCAAGTGTGTCATGGGAAGGAAAATCACATGAAAAGCAAGAAGCAGTGTATCACAGATCCAGAGAGGAGGGAGAAAGGGCGTGTATTAGGCAGAGTTCTCTAGAGGAATAGAATTGATAGGTGAATATGTGTAGATAGATAGATGGATGGATGGATAGATAGGTGATAGATAGATGATGGGTGGATGGATGGGTGGATAGATGGATGGATAGATGGATAGATAGAGAAGGGGGATTTATTAGAATGGCTTACAGGCTGTGGTCCTGCTAGTCCAACAATGGCTGTGCACAGATGGAAGGTCCAAGAACCCAATAGCTATTCAGTCCACAAGGGTGGATGTCTCCACTGGGTTTCAGTATGCACCAGGATCTCAAAGAAGTGGGCTCTAATGCCAGTGAAGGAGGAGACCTGCCAGGGATAATGAGAGCAAGCAGGCAGAGAGAGCAAGCTTCTGTCTTTATGTCCTTATATAGACCGTCAGCAGAATGGATCTTCCCACAAAATCTGGATTAAAGGTGAGTCTTCCCACCTCAGAAGATCTGGATTAAAGGTGGGTCTTCCAGCTTCAAATTGTTTAATTAAGAAAAACCTCACAGGTGTGCCCAGGCACTTGTTACTTCAGATGTAATCAGGTGACAACTAAGAATAGCCACAGTCGTGCCCAATTCTGCGAACCCCAAAAGACCACCAAGGAGCTGATTCCGATGCATTCGCACTAGGGTCTTGGGGCCACACCATTGTCACTGATGTAGCAGGACAGGAGGGTGAAGCCCCAGCCCAGTTTCAAGCAAGCATTTATAGAGGCAAGCAAATGAGGGTTTCTAGCTTTGCACACATCTGATTGGGGGAGGGGGCTGTTATGCTGGGAGCCAAACCATAGCTCATAAGTAAATATCATTAGGTACAACTGTAACTTCTGCTTTCCTTCTGATTGGTGGTTGTTAGGAGAGTCCTTGAGACTAGTGCTAGGTGCAGGCTTGATGGTTAACTAGAGTTCAACCTTAGGTCAGGTTCTCTAAGATGGAGCCTGAACCCAAGATGGAGCTGATCTGGTCTCTCAGCCACCACAGGTCCCAAGGGACCAGCAGGAAGAAGAGTTGCTTGGGACATGAACAGTCAACCAAGGAGTAGAAAAGAAGTGTGGTGTTGGGGCACAGGTGACCAAAGCCTTTGCTGGCATTCAGGGTGTTATATTAGCACTTTCCCTGCAGGGTTTGAACAGGTATGTTCAGAATTGAGCCTCTTCTGCAAAGCCACACCAAGACAGGTGGCCTTCATGGCAGAGCCTCTGTCTACACTGGGTGTGGGGACCGGTGGGGTGAGTCTTATAGGAGAGTGGTTGCCAGGAGGTGGGTATGTAATTCAGACTGAGGAACTGGGGATGGTGATGAGAGCCAGAAGTGATGGTGAGGGTGACCTCACCTGGCTCTGCTCTGAGCAAGTTAGCCCTGTAGTCACTCGAAGCTGAAGACAGTGCACATAAGTTATCAACTAACTTGGACAATGGTTCTCATAAAATAATGAGAATCCACTACAGATTCATCACTCATCTGCATGATGGCCTAAGTATATCTTCTGGTGATCTCTCTCTCCCCTCTCTCCCCCTTCCTCTTTCCCTCCCCTCTCCCCCCCCCAAGAGACACACATGCTCACTGTCTCTCAGTGTTGAAGATCAGACCCACTGCCTTGTGCACCCTAGGCACGTACTCTACCACAAAGCTCCCCTGCCTTTTCAGCCCTATTCGTTAGTCGCCTGTCTAGCACTTGTCTCAGAGATTACAATATACTTCTTAAAATTTTCACAGCCTTCAGCTTATTGCTGAGTTAATTCTAGTAAAATTTGGTTGTATTGATCCAATCCCGTTTCTTCTCCCTTTTCTGTTGTAGACATGCCATGCCCTGTAAACCCAACTACTGTTGGCTTTATATTAAGTGGTTGCTTTGAACAGTAAGAGAAGACTGTGTACACACTCTCTCTCTTTCTCTCACACCCCCCCCCCCACATACACACACAGGGTCCTTCAGTTTCCTGCCATAGACACCAGTTCCCAAGTTGTACTTGACGTTCTGAGGTTCCACATATTGTTTGCTTGAATTGTAAGGACATTACACTTCTCTGAAGGGTAGATTCATTTGCACAGGCTGTTTTGCCTATTTGGGAATTTTTTAAAGCCTTCCTCCCATGTTTGTGAGGTAGTTTAGCTGGGTATAGAATCATCCTTGGCATGTTTATTCCAGGACTGAGGTCGCTGTAACGTCACAAGTGAGTTTTGCAGAACTCTCTGCTCTGAGGAGAATGGCTGTTTTCCAGTTTCTACTCTGCAGCCCTCCTGTCCTTCTGTGCTCTCACTGCCAGCAGCTCCACCATTCTTGTCTTCACCAAACATCTATTTAAGGAGCCACAAACTTTCTCTGTCAGGCTCCTCAACATTTCCTCCATGCTGAAAGTCTATGTTCCGGGTGTCCATTGGATTTTCCTATTGTAGCCAAGAAGTTAGCAGGTAAAGGCAGCGATCACCTCCTTCCTCACCGTCCCTTGTAGGTCAAAGGGCAGGGTGTGCTCAGCTTTACTTGCCTTTCAGCTCTGTGTCCTGCTGCTGCATTCTCTGAGACATGATCTCTGCTTCCCAGCTCACTGATAGCAGGAATCGGTCCCTGTGGTTGTGGGACTGAAGCTCGGCTCCTGGAGGTCACTGCTGAGAACCTGCTGCTAGTTTTGAAGAAGTAAGCTGCCATGGTGTGGTGTAGTGTGGTGTGGCTAAGTCCCAAGATGGCCTCTAGGAGCCAAGTTTAGATTGACTGTCTAGGATCAGAGACCAATCAGTGGTTTTCTTCCATCCATAGGAACACAGATACCGGATGTACAGGGATTGGAGTACCAGGGACCCTCTGCCTATTGCCCCTACTGAGCATTCTAGAATATTCCATTGTTTTAGACTGATTAGAAATTCCCAAGAAATAAAATATCCTCACATGGCAAACATCTTACTGATGAGGAAGGATTTTTTCTTTTTCTTTTTTTTTAACTTATAAGGTTAACATTGTGTTCTATTTTATATACAATTATATATAATATTTTATGTATTGTTTTTTTATGGACTGAAGTGTCTATTAGAACAGCCCTTCACACATTCTCCTGCACTGAGGGAATCATCTGCCACTTGGAGAAAAGCTGCATTTGGGCTCAGCAATTCTAGGGTGAGGCCGAGGGTCTGTATGCCTTACTAAGTCTTAGGGAATGCCATTGCTTCCAGAGTATAGGTTTCCAGCACGTTCCATTTTCTTCTTCTCTTCCTTTTTTCATCATACAACAGCCCCCCTCTATTTCTCCCCCCTCCCACTGTCTCTCTTTCATCTCTTGATGTACCCCAGTCTGGCCATGAATCCTCTCTGTAGCCCAGGCTGCCACAGTCTCCCAGCGCTGGGTTTACAGGTATGAGCCGCTGTGTGGTGAATGGACTGCATTTCCAGCAGCAAAACTTGAATAGGTGAGAGCAAGAAGGAAGCAGGAAGCTGGGCAGTGGTGGTGCACACCTTTAATCCCAGCACTTGGGAGGCAGAGGCAGGTGGATTTCTGAGTTCGAGGCCAGCCTGGTCTACAGAGTGAGTTCCAGGACAGCCAGGGCTATACAGAGAAACCCTGTCTCGAAAAACCAAAAAAAAAAAAAAGAAGGAAGCAGGGCTGGGGTGAGATCCTGTGTGAGGATAAAGAAAGGCGCAGGGAGGCTCCAGCCAGCCCCACCCCACAGGTTTGCCTTCCTGAGTGACACACTAGGTGGTGGTGTCAGCTCAGAAATAGGGCAGTGCTTCTGTGGTAGACAAGACAATGGTTTTAAAACTCCTGTGAATCTGGGATCCATGGGATGGGTGGATACCTGGGAGGCACCCAGAGGCCGCCCAGTGCTGAGTGTGGTTGTGGGGGAAACAGGCTATCGAGGAGCGGGGGTGTGTGCAGACAGCAGGCTAGAGCTGAGTTCTCATGTTGGTGCTTCACCTGCTGTTTTGTAACTGTCTTCTGAACTCGGCTTTTTGAAGTTCTAGAAGTGTCCACGGGGCCTCTTTTTAAACTGAGCCTTCTTCACAGCCTGACTGTGTTGTATTCAATGGTATCAAGTTCCAGCCTTGAGGAGAAGTTTTGAAGGCTTCCCCATCTGGCCTGGCATATCACAGCTGCAGTATTTACTTGGTGAGCATGACAGGGAATACTGGCATGTTTCCTGGTAGGCTGGAGAGGTGGCTCAGTGGTTAAGAGCACTAACTCCACTTCCAGAGGACCCAAGTTTGATTCCCAGAACCCACATGGCAGCTCACAACCAACCATCTGTAACTCCAGTTCCAGGAGATCCAACTTCCTCTTCTAGACCCCTTAAACACCAGGCATGAATATGGCACACAGATATACATGTAGACAAAACACTCATATACATAAAATGATATTAAAATAAAAATCCAAGCTATATCCTCAATTTCTTTATTCATAGCTTTAGAGACGTGCTTTCTACAGGGGTTATATTGTCTGATCTTGTCAGGTTGGCTGGGGGTGGAGGGGCACTGTGGCTTCCCGTATGAAGCTTTTACTCAGGATGATGGTGATAATTACCACAACCAAAGCACTGTTCTAAGCACTTTCTACCAGTGAGCTCATTGGATTCTCAAAATACATGCCAAGATGCCAGTCCACACAAACCCTGGCCCTGTTTTAGATAGAAATTCTGGAGAGGGCAGAGAACTGGTCTCAGATCACATAGCACCCTGGACATACTCCAGAGTTCAGTGGTTGCTACTCTCTTGCTTCTCAGAGGGGAGACTCAGAGAGGTGACTCACAGGTCCCCAGGGGTCCCACAGCTCCCACACCCTGATGTAGGGCCACCCCCTCCACTCTTAGCCCACTTACACAATGCCTGAATGAATGAGTCTGTCCCACTTGGAAAGCATAGGAGATTTGTGACTGATTTACATTTGTGTAGAGTTCCAAGTCAAGAAGAAGTCAGGGACCATGCCCCACATTTGGAGCCACTTAGGGGCCAGACTGCCAATCCCTCTCGAGAATGCACTTAGCAGGTAGACTTCCATCAGTGACTTCACCTCCACCGTCTCTCTCTTTAAAGCAGGGCAGGGGCTGGGGAGGTATCTCCTCAGTCTTGCCTTGTTAGATCCCTGCTGCCCTGCTAGAGAGGCCACAGTCAGAGCCCACATCAGCTGGGATTGCACCATCTAGCCCTTCACCATCTTCCAGTACTCAGTCCCTGTGGAACGGAGGCTTCTGCCCCAACTGGTGAATCATGAAACGTCTGTGAATCATCCTGAACTCGTTTATAAGGCAGGGGTCAGTGAGAAAGATTGCTCGTGGGAGCCTTAAGAGAGATTTCAGCACCCTACAAAGGATTTACCGGATGTGTGTGCCTGTTGGTACAGCTCTGGTACCAACAAGAAGGACTGCAGCGCACCACTGTATTCTCATGGACAACTGAGCTGAGGAAGCAAGTGACTGCTGTAGGCTCTGCAGGGACTTCCAGGAGTCAAATGCTCACCTTTCCATCCCTGCAGGGCTGGCCAGCCTCAGCCTATCTCCTGCCACTGAGCAGGAGTCTTCACATGACATATCCTGGTGGTGCTGACATGGGTCTCCCGGGGCTTCCATTGCTCTGGATCTCCTCAGAGGCCACCCAGTGTGTTTGCTCTTAGTCCCTGGATGGTCCTTTAGAGAGCAGATGTTTGGAGTCTCCTCTGACCCAGGATAGCCCACCAGCCTTGCTGCTTACACCATCCTGCTGGGTGTGGTTTTCATGGGTTTCCAGGAGGGAGAGAAGCAAGTGCCAACATTAAATCTACATTTAACTGGAGGTCTGGACTAGCTTCTGATTCACTGCTGACCAGGCCAGGCTGACCTCAGATACCTCAGAGGTGACACATGTGATGTTGCTATGTAGTCTGTGGTATGGGCAGGGCAGAATGTGTGTGTGTGTGTGTGTGTGTGTGTGTGTGTGTGTGTGTGTGTGTGTGTGTGTGTGTGTTCCACAAGAAGGAAAGACCTGCTGGTCACAGTGGAACCTACTTGGAATCCCAGCACCCAGGAGGTGGAGATGGGAGGATGAAGGGCTAGCCTGGGCTGCATAAAAGCCTGCACCTCCCTCATCCACAAAAGAGGAGAGATCCAGAAAGTCAATAATAATAATAATAATAATAATAATAATTATTATTATTATTATTATTATTATTTAAGATTGAAACATCATGAGGGCTAGACAATATGTTATTTGGCATGTGGATACAAATTCAGGAAGAAGTATGCACACATTGAGAGTGGTTCTCCGTCTGGAGTGGGAGCACTTATGGGGGGGGTGGGAGGGCAGGGAGCATAGACCAAGCATTGGGACTCTTGCTCTGGCTTGATTTCCAGGGATAGCTTGGGACAGAGATTTCAGCGAAGAGAATCCCTGTTGTTGCTCTTCACCAGGGTTCTGTGATGTCTGCTGTGGACAGAACACAAAAGCACAGATCTTCAGAGCTGGCCAGGCCTCAGCTGTCCTCCACGGGGATTTTAATTTTTCAACTCTTCTCACCCATAATAACTTTCACTCTCTGGAAAAAATTAGAATCCAACAGTTTCAGGAAGTCTAGGGGTCATTTCAGTCCAGGGGCAAGGGGCAGTGGGACAGGGGGCTACTGTTTCTCAGAACATGGATTCCAGTTGATAAAAACTGTCATTCAGCCAGGTGTGGTGGTCATGCCTGTAATCAAAGCATTGGGAAGGATGAGGCAGGAGGATTGCCATGAGTTTGTCTACAGAGTAAGTTCAATAAATAAGAATAACATGACATAAACAAATACACAAATAAACAAAGACAAAAATGTATCTTTAAGAACACCTCTAAGTGGAATCTGATTCCAAGCCCTTATCACTAGAGAAACAATTAAGGACCAAGGTTGGACTTGGGTTAGCAGGAGAGGTGAAGTTGAGAGTTGCCGTAGCTGTGACTGGTGTTACGTTCAGTCTGGCTGCAAGCCACCTTACTGATGAGCCACTCACCCCCAAGTATAAGAATAGGTTCTGGGCTGAGAGGGAGCACTGAGATTTATGTGACTTGGGGTGAAATGCTGCTCCCCCCAACCCCAAAGCCAATTTGGTTGTGCTCAGGGAGCACTCACTGAGGGAGGGATGCAGAGTCTTCCCGGCAGGACTCCAATATCTTAGACCTAGAGAGAGCTGGGGACAGCGGTGTCCGAGTCGCAAGGAGAATACATTGCTGAGCTAAAGAACACACAGGCTTCCCTCCTGTCACGGGGTGAATTTTTTTTTTTTTAAACTTCTCCATAATTACTTAAGATCTCGGTGAAGAATAAGAATCTGAGAGCTATAGGAGTCTGGTAGGGTCATTTCTGCCCAGTCTTTTCACCGTGGAGTCGGGATGGCACACCTTCCCTTCAAAGGAACCGGAAGGGGTTGGGTCATGCTTCCTGCCTGAAGACACGTGGCTCCTCTGAAATCCACCCAGCAGAGAGCTTGCCCCAGTGTGCGTGGAGTTCATTTCACAGACTTTGGAACCAGAAACTGCAGGGAAATAAAAACTGCCTTTTCTGGGTCAGAATCTGGATGGTTCTGGGAACTTGTCCATAGAACAAATTGATTTATGGGGACCCAGCTGTGAGGAACTGCACACAACAGGGCTCTGTGGAGATACACTCCAGATGTGGCCTCATTAAAGGCAGGGCTAGAACAATGGGGCCCAAAGGCATCCTTAGTCTATTGGGCCATGAAGACAGGGTGGCCAGGGGTCTGTGCTGTCGCAACGCTGTCTTCAAGCTGGGAAGCCAGTGAGACCTCACTCTGTCCAACTCCACCAACTACAGATGGAGAACCAGAGGCCCAGAGAGGGAAGGCATCAGGCCAGTGTCACACAGCATCAGAACCCTCATTTTCTGCTGCTGCCCAGGGTCTGTCCCAGCTCAATGCTGTCTTTGATTAAAAGTAGAGCAGGCTTGACCTTGCCACCTTCTGATGATGCCTTTGGTTCTTATCCTGTTTCAGTGTTATCAACACTCTGACAAAAAAACAAGGGAGAAAGGGTTTATTTTAGCGCACAGCCCAAGGCACAGACTGTTATGGTGGGGAAGCCAAGGGAGAAGAGCCTGAAGTAGCATGAAGTCAAGAAACAGAGAGGGGTGTGTAGCCAGTCTTTGGCTACTTTGTGGGTTCTTTCTTCCACCCTGCTCCACTCCTTTATTTCCACCCTTTCAACCCCCTAACTAGATAGGAGAGAAAAAAGATAGAGGGGAAAGGGGGCGACATTATCATTAGGACTGCTTCCTGCTGATTAGGGGCGTTGAGCTCCTTGGGGCAAGTTCAATCTTTGCTGTCAGGATATCTAGTTTCTTCTTTCTTCTTTGTTTATGACTACTTAAACCTTGACCACCAACAACCAACAGCAAACAACCAATAATCCCCCAATCTCTCGGGACCCTAGCATTTATATACCCTCCGAAAAGTCCCCAGAATTCCAAATGTCACACAATTACGGAAACTATCTGCTGCTGGAAAAAGCACACCTCTGCTGGAGTAGGAGGCAAAGCATAGTCAGCTGCTGTGGGCAATCTGAAGCGGCCGCGTATCTCACACCTGGGATTAAAAGGAAAACATAGAAACCAACCAAAATGCCAAAACTGTCACTACAGGGGGGAATGTTTATCAGTCCTCAGCTGACTTCTTTCATTTTATATAATCCAGATTTCCCTGCTCAGGAAGTGGCTCCACCCACATTTAAGATGAATGCCTACCTCAGTGAACTTAAGATCATTCCCCACAGGCATGGTCAGGTAGAGGTCATGTTGGTAATAAACACCAACCATTGCAGATGGGGAGGCTAGTCCTACTGCAAAGAGCCACACTGCTGTCCATCTGAAGCCGTGCTGACCCTAGAGCTGAGGGAAACAACCCCATCTCCACCGTGCCGCCTGAGCTCCTAGGCCCTCGGTGACCCCATCCTTGGGCCCCATCCTTACGCCCTGGAGCTGTCCTCACAGGTTCATGTTCAGGTGTCATCTCTGATAGGAATAGATTCTGGCTTGGGAGCTTGGGAACTAAACCCTCACCCGATGGAGTCTCACACAAGGCCGGCTTCCTGAGGTGTGTGCAGCTGACTTTCCTCCTTATTACAAAAAATAAGCCAATTCTAACATTATATAATTTCATTAAGTTGCATAATCTTTAATTTTAGCTAATTTTAGTGTGTGTTGTTTTTATTTATTTCCAAGTTTTAAAATAATAAAGTAAAAAATAATAAGAGTAAAAAAATGTAAGCTCGTTGCCAAAAATTTAGAAACTACAAAAACTTATTATCAAGAAAGCACTTGTTCTGTGCCCAGAGACAGCACCACTGAAGTATTTCCCTCTAGTCTCCTGTTCATTTTTATTTTCTGCTTAATTTTGTTTTTGTTGCATTGTTGAAGGAGCCACTGAGCTAAAGCCATTCCATTTAGTGTGTGAGTGTGTGCACGCATGAGAGAGAGAGAGAGAGAGAGAGAGAGAGAGAGAGAGAGAGAGAGAGAATAATATGTCTTAACTAAAAAAGTGCCCTTATTCTCTTCTCATGCCCCACTGCTCTTTCTCTTGCCCCCAAGTAGTGCCTTTCTCCTTTTATGTCATATTCATAGATAGATAGATAGATAGATAGATAGATAGATAGATAGATAACTTATGGTAGATATATATATATATATACATACATACATACATAGATGATAGATAATCGATTATAGATAATAGATGATGATAGATGATAGATAGATAGAAGATAGATAAATATATACATACATAGATGATAGATTATAGATAAATCGATTATAGATAAATAATAGATGATAGATAATAGCTTATGGATAGATGATAGATAGACAGATAGATAGGTAGGTAGATAGATTGTGTACGTAATCTAGATTCTACATGAGAGAAACATTTGTCTTTCCGACTCTGGTGGATTTTGTTTGACCTGGTGATCTTCAGCTCATGCATCTTCCTGCAGATGAAAATGTGATTCTTCTTCACAGCTGGGTAAACAGCCATCCTCAGTATGTACCACCACCTCTTTAGACATTTATCTGTTGCTGGCAATCTAGACTGGCTCTGTATTTTGCCTACATCAATGGTGCTGCAGTAGATATGGATGTACAAGCATCTCCGTGGTAGGGATCACAGACTTTCAGGTACTCATGCCCAAGTGTGCTGAGGCTGGATCAGAGTGGATCCTACCAGTCTTTTCTTGACCACAGTTCCTTCCAATTGGTTGCCTGGCTAGGCAATCCCAGCACTCCAGAGACAGAGGCAGGTAGATTTCTGTGAATTCATGGCCAGCCTGGTCTACACGGTAAGTTCTGGGAGAGTGAGGACTATGTGAAAAAGACCCTGTCTCAAAACAAAACAAAACAAAACAAAACAAAACAAAACAAAACAAAAAAACAGATCAAAGCAAAACAAACTAAAAGAAAAGCTTCATGCCCAGTAAACACAGTCCATCCCTCAGTGGGTGCAGAATTAGGCTCCGCCCAGTAAACACAGTCCATCCCTCAGTGGATGCAGAATTAGGCTCCTCCCAGTAAACACAGTCCATCCCTCACTGGATGCAGAATTAGGCTCCTCCCAGTAAACACAGTCCACCCCTCAGTGGGTGCAGAATTAGGCTCCTGGGATTTATATGCAAAGTCATACTGCACCTTCATCTCCTGGGAGAAATGCCTCAACTTTGCTTTGATCTTATTTGTTTTTTTTTTTTTGTTTGTTTGTTTGTTTTGAGATAGGGTCTCAAGTAACTCCAGGTGGCCACAGATTCCTGATCCTCTGGCTTCTACCTTCTGAGGGCTGTGATTATAGGTATGTGTGACTACATCTGGCTGTCAGCTTTGCTCTACATGCCAAAGCTTCTAACCATTAGAATGGTAAACACGGTTTACTGTCTGTGCCGCATATGAGACCCCGTGATGACTGATTTTCATACATGAGTTTGTTGAATTTTCACGACAACCTCACAACGGAAGTGTTATACATTATAGATGCATGCTTTCATCATTTAATTTGAAAGACAGGAAGACAGAGAGAGAGAGAGAGAGAGAGAGAGAGAGAGAGAGAGAGAGAGAGAGAGATGTATATAGGCCAGAGGACAACTTGGAGGAGTGAGTTCTCTTCTTCTACCATGCAGTTCTTGGGGATGAAAGCCATGTCATCAAGCATGGCTTTCATCTTTATCTATAGCGCCATCTTGCTGGCCCTGTGGTGTTTTTCAAGCTGTAAATTTTAGGAGGAGAAAGAGAGTCTCTGAGAGATTGGGTTCCTCCTGGGCTGAGGGGCACTGAGTCCAGTGAGATTATAGCCTTGTCTAATCTGGTCACTTTGTCTATTAATTTAGCCAGAAGAAGCAGTGTCTCCCAGGACAGCCTTGTCAGGCATGGCTCTCGAATGCTGTACTCTGTGGAGCAAGCCTTGGCACCTGTGCCCGGTGTACCTGCCTCACTCATTCTGGCTCCCAGACACCTTCTTCTTCTTCTGAAAAATCTCCCAGAGACAGCTGGACTCATTTAGAATCCCTGGAAATAATAGGTTTCAATCTGCCTTTCCAGTGTGCGTGTCACGTGTAGACCCCCAATGCCTGGCTACTCTGATAGTGTAAGGTGGTCTACACTGGTGTCTGGGTAGAACAATGCACTAAGAGTAGAACCCATCTGAAGAGGGGCATTCTGACATGGTACATGTCTAACATTGCATGTAGAAGCATCTCTTCTCCCCAGCTATAGTCAAGAGATGGCTTCTTGACTATGGGCCCCTCAGACCCCTGTCTGGCCCTGATCTTGCCAGCTGTCGCTGGTGAAGAGAACCTGCCCATGACCACTGCCCTCAGAATCATGACACAGCATGGCTCTGCCTCTTCAGCTCTCTGTCCTCACCCACATGGCTCAGTGGAGACTTCCCTTCCGGAGGGTGGAGTTGCAGAAGCACACTTTAAAATATGGGTTGGATTTTCATTTTCGGTTGTTTGCTAAATTTGGTCATAATCGTGTCTTCTGGTTCTAAAAAGAGTGAAAGGAAGCAGCTGTCCTCAGGGAAGACACTGCAACCAGCAGGGTGGGGGAGCACCACAGGCCTTCTGCTTCCTTCCTGAACATCTGAGGCCAACTCTGAGGAATGAAAGGGCCTGTCAGAACCCAGGAGAGGTCCCTACAGTCTCCTAGGAACTCACCATAGCTGTTGACATTCTTTTTTTTTTTTTTTTTTTTTTTTTTTTTTTTTTTTTTTTTTTTTTTTTTTTTTTTTTTTTTTTCGAGACAGGGTTTCTCTGTATAGCCCTGGCTGTCCTGGAACTCGCTCTGTAGACCAGGCTGGTCTTGAACTCAGAAATCCGCCTGCCTCTGCCTCCCGAGTGCTGGGATTAAAGGCGTGCGCCACCACAGCTCGGCTAGCTGTTGACACTCTTAAATGTACCAGAACAGTGGGCTCTGCCCCATGGGAACACAAGTGTTGACACTGATTCTATCCTGGGGATCACAACAATTATGATTCCAGATTGTAATTCCAGGCGAAGGTGGCACACTTTGGCAGCATTTTGTCTAGTAGCCATGGCTGAGGAGCAAGTCAAGGCCATCTGACCCCAAGTTCCAGTTGTTTCCTTGAGGGGAGAGGTATTTTCTCCCTTGCCCTGTGCCTGTCTGTGGCTGGAGTCTAGACATAGGAATATGGATGACATTGGGTCACTGGATGACACAGCATAGTCAAAAGAGGGGGATGGAGAAAGGCATGGTCTGGTTCTTGTCAGATTAGGATGGCATTGCGCTACCAGGAAAGGCCTGTGGATAGGCCCGAATGTACAGTGAGCTTCTGAATCATGGAATGGGACTGTTGAGGGAGCCACATCTGTGTCAGGACCATGCCTTGTGCCAGAAGAGCTGAAAGTTCACACAGGGGTGGGGAGGAGTGGACTTGCAAGGGAGCACGGGCACAGCTGGCTGTGGAGCTGTTTCTGCATTGCATCACTCTTCCTTGAGCATGCGTGTCCCACTCCTCCCTCTGTGAGCTGCACAAAGCTGGGATTTGATCATATTGTGTGGTTTGGCTTCTGTCCCCAACCCTGAGCTGGACCTTCCTGCCAAGGTCATAGGCCTTTCATTTGCTGGGGCCCTCGAAAACTTTTCTTCCTCGTGTTCCCACACCCCTTTGCTTTGTGTGACCCTATCGCCGACTCCACTTGAGCTCCTCTGCCTCACAGCTGCCATAGAGACCCTGTTGCCCAAGTTTTCCTCTCCATCATTTTTGTGGACATCCTTCCTTTATTCTGAAGCCACATTTTCCAGATCCCATTGGACCCTCTTGTGACCCTCATGTTCTAGCTGGTAATCACTACCACAAGTGCGGCCTGAGATGAGCAGTCACTGTGATACCCAGTAAGAAGTACATTCAGCTTCAAGTACCACAAACCTGAGAGGCACAGGACAAGTCCTACAAACCTGAGAGGCACGGGACAAGTCCCATGAGTGGCTTTCTTTTTGTGCAGGAGGAAGTCACTCAAATTCAAGTTCATACCTACAAGGAACAAGCTAAATCTTCAAGCACTTCCATACTTAGGCCCAGTCAAGAGCTTCAAGTACAACTATATGCAGGGTGCACACACAAGGCCTTGGTCTCTTTCACTGTCTGCCTACACACTTCTATCCTGATGGAGAGGAGGCTGATGCATATTTACTTACATCACAAATCTTACAAACTAGCTCAGCCCTGGGTCCTGGGATCCCTTAGCTGCAGAGGGGGCTGGTACCTTGTCATCAAGGTGTGGGGAGGAAGACAGGAAACAGGAGAGGGTAGCACACTGGCAGTATTTTGTCTAGTAGCCATGGCCAGGGAACAAGTCAAGGCCATCTGATCCCAAGTTTCAGTTGTATCCAGGAGGGGAACAATTTTCCCTCCCTTGCCCTGTGCCTGTCCGTGGCTGGAGTATGGGCACAGTGATATGGGTGACACACTGGGGCACAGGATGAGCATAACCCTGTTAGGTGGCCGGCCAGCATGCCAGAAGGAGCCCATGGCCTCTGACTGACTCGGGGCAGCCTCTCCTAACTCAGCATGGCTTCCAGGTGTTCCCACTGAAACCGGATGTCTTGCTCCCCTCAGCCCTGTGGCAGCTCAATCTGTAGGTTTGCATTCAGAGATGCAGTATCTGAGTTCTCAGACACACCATACCTCCTCCATCCTTTGGTTCCTCCCTTCCCTTCTTCCAGTTACTGACTTCATTTCTTCTTTTATCTTTTCCAATGTCTTTTATTTATTCTTTGACACTTTCGTACACACAGCATCGTGATAATGTCCAACCCAGATCCTTCCTCCCATTTTCCCCAGCTTCTGGCATGGTGGATATTGAGGTGATTAAAGCTCTATCAAGGATAGGGGAGACACACTGAGAGTCGAGTAGAGGTTTTCCAAATACAGATGCAAGGAAGGCTCTTCCAAGCAGAGGAAGCAGCTTGGGTTAGACTCAGAAGCCTGCAAGAGCCGCCAGTGTGGAGATCTGCGGGCACTGTGAGAGTCCTGGGTGGGGCTGAGGAGTGGAAGGCTGAACAGGGACTCGCTTTACTTGACAAACTCTGCCAGTGCTCTTCTTCCTCCTGAGAAGGACCCAGTAAAGCTTTGCAAACAAACACCTCCGGCCTTCATGTTCCCTGCTGGCCTCAAGTCTCTTGCCTCTCTTTTGAATGAGTCCCCGCCTGGCTTCACTTAATTTCCACAGGAAACTGGCAAGAGCAACATCCGTCTAAGTTCCCCCAAACTCACTCCAGATTTCCAGGGTCAGAGAGGGAGGGTCTCTGTGAGGTCAGAGATGACAGTCCCAGGATTAGTGGGCTTGTGCTGACTGACCCTAGGTGACAGCAGAGTCCCTGTGCCAGCTTCTGGCAGGATACAGATGTTCAGAAGGGCTTCCCCAGAAGGGAGATCAGCAGCGGGTGGGGAAGGGAGGCTAGGGAAGGCTTGTTCCCATGGGCTCCTGCCCAGCTCCGTGGTGCTGCTGTTCCTCAGGGAGGGCGTGGTCAGCAAGTGTTTTAGTGTCCCAGCAGCTGCCCTTGCCAGGGAGGCTGCTTTCCTCACACAGTCCTGAGACACTGGCCTCAGCCTACTCTCATTATTTAGTTGCAGCTGCACAACTTGCTTGGGGGCCACTTTTTCTTCTGTGACTCAGGGAACAGCATAGAACTGATATAGGGAGCAGGTTTCTGTCCTGGGGACCTTCCTCTCTCTGTGAGCCTCTCTACACCTGCTGAACTACAGTCCCAATGGGTCTCTGAGCTGGTGTAGGGGCAAACTGTGAACATTGAAATCACATAGACAAGTCCTCCCGGGGGTCCCTTGGTGGCTGTGTGGCCCTTGACAGATCCTTAGCCTTGCTGGCCACCATGCCCTTATGTGAGGATGAGAGACCAGGCCTGGTGAAGATGACAGGGACACCTGAAGAAAATGGCCTCATTTTCTTCCTTGTGACAAAACATCTCTAAGTCTATCTATCCATTTAAGAACTAAGTTGGCACAAAGGAATTGTCACCCTCTGTGACAGGACCCTGAGCTGAGTTTATGGAAGGTCACAGAATACCTCTAAAGCATGGCTGATGACTGCCTGGAGTGACCCCTTAGTGTGTCCTCTGCCACTGTAAGACTCTGCCAGCCCATCCCCCCCCCCATATGCTCCATCTTCTACCCCAGGAGTGAGGGTTGATGTGGGTGTTAGTACAGGCAGTCTTCTAGTCTCTATTGCCCAGGTTCTCCATCCAGAGAAAGGACAGTGCTAGGTTACCAGGTGCCCCTTTGGAGAGGTCCTCCACCCTAAAGTTCTGCCTAAAGGCAGTTCTCTGGATCTGGAGCACTCCCAGCCTCTCTCCCATCTTCTGCTGGCTCCTCCCACTTTCATAACCAGACATCTGTGAGCATCTTGGTCCTGCTGCTCTGTGAGCGGGCTTCTGTCCCCATCTCACCTCCCACAGCTCCTGGCTCCTTGGTTTGTGTCTGTGTCTTGCACTCCCCCATTTAACCGACACCCGACTTTGGCAATGAGCTATAAATGCGAGGAGTGCAGAGGCCGTGTTGGCCTTGGCCATGTTCCTACTGTTGGGGTACCAAGCTTGGGAATTTGTTGGCTCTCAACAAATAATTGTTGAGTATTTAAATGGATGTCTCACCTGGGAATCTAGAATTTGGTAGTAAAAGGATCACAACAGGAAGAGGAGTCACCACGAGGCATGTGTGGTACACAGAGACTCTGGCCAGCATTGTGGGCCCAGGTCCACCCAGACACTCAAGGCATTTCCCCTAGGTCCCTCCCCACACCCTGAGGACTAGAATAGCGTCTTCAAAAGAACATGTTCCATGTTGGAACTGTTTGAGAGGCCAAGACAGAGAAGGATGGAGGTGTGTGCTGCTCCCTGTCTTGGGAAGTTATGGTGACCTTGACCGTGCAATTTCAAAGGCCTGGACATGGGGCAGATGCCGTGCTGCAGGGGAGCGGACTGATATGCAGGAGGCGGTGCCTGTGAGTCTTGTGGTGCTTCTGAAGGCATCTGAGGGGGAGATGACAGTAGCTGTTTCTGTCCAAACAGGGTCACATCAAAATTAATTTGGAAATATTTCTGAATAATAAAAACCAATTCATTTATAAGACTGTCAGTTCCTTGTCTTGCTGTTCACTGGAAAGTAGGATGTCAGAGCTGGAGGGATTCAGACACACTTCTCTCTTTCACTGGATGAGGTGCCTGAGGCCCCAGAAGGGAGGGACTCACCCAAGGTCACACAGCCGACTAAGCAGTCGTACCAGATCTCAGGCTCCTGTGTGTCCAGCCCAGGGCTCTTTTTCCATCTTTCACGGTTTTTTTCTTTCCTTTGCCCTTCCTGAAGACTTCACTCGCTGCAGGAAATGGAAAGCATCTTATTGCCTTATTTTTAGTTTATTCAAAATGAATAAAATGGGTAATGGGTCTTTCCTTATATATCAGAACCAAAGCTATGGCATATGTAACAGCAAAATGAATGAGAAATGGT
Organism: Uromys caudimaculatus; assembly: GCA_028551405.1. Classification (NCBI taxonomy): domain Eukaryota; kingdom Metazoa; phylum Chordata; class Mammalia; order Rodentia; family Muridae; genus Uromys; species Uromys caudimaculatus. The sequence goes on from CM052702.1 coordinate 49,216,479, forward strand.
TTTGCAGGGAAACAAAGATGCCTTTGAATATTTAAAGCTCTGGGGTAAACCCCAGATTGGCCCAGACAGCGCTCAGCTATCCTTGTGAAACTGATGGAGAAGGCTGGTGTGTGTCAATGTATCTCTCTCTCTCTCCCTCTCTCTCTCTCTCTCCCCTCCCTCCCTTCCCCTCTGTGTGTTCATGTGTGCATGTTCACGTGTGCTGGTCTGTGTGCATGTTCATGTGTGCTGGTCTGTGTGCATGTTCATGTGTGCTGGTCTGTGTGTGCATGTTCATGTGTGCTGGTCTGTGTGCATGTTCACGTGTGCTGGTCTGTGTGTGCATGTTCATGTGTGCTGGTCTGTGTGTGCATGTTCATGTGTGCTGGTCTGTGTGTGCATGTTCATGTGTGCTGGTCTGTGTGTGCATGTTCATGTGTGCTGGTCTGTGTGCATGTTCACGTGTACTGGTCTGTGTGTGCATGTTCATGTGTGCTGGTCTGTGTGTGCATGTTCATGTGTGCTG
>CM052702.1:49217483-49239107 GCA_028551405.1 Uromys caudimaculatus
GGGGGGGGGGGGAGGAAGGGAATGGGGAGAGGTAAGAGATAAGAGATGTAAGACAGAGCCAAGAGCAAGAGATGAGAGAGAGAGGAGGGGCAAGCAGCCCCTTTTATAGTGGACCAGGCCCACCTGGCTGTTGCCAGGCAACTGTGGGGTGGAGTTTAGACAGAATGCTAACAAGTTGTATGGTGTCGGACTGTTTTATTACAGCAGCAGAAATGAATCCTGAGTGAGGTAACTCAGTCACAAAAGAACGAACATGGTATGTACTCACTGATATTAGCCCAAACATTCGGAATACCCAAGTTTCACTTTACAGTAACCGCTGGACTGAGAGTGAGGTCCCAGATGGAGGAGTTGGAGAAGGGACTGAAGGAGCTGAGGGAGTCTGCAGCCCCATGGAGGGAGCAACAGTGTCAACTGGCCTGACCCTGTCTTCCTGGAGGCTGGACCACCAACCAAAGAATACACATGGAGGGACCCATGGTTCGGACCACATATGTGGCAGAGGAGGGCCTTGTTGGCCATGGGGGGGGGGAGAGGCCCCAGTAAAGGGGAATGTCAAGATGGGAATATGGGAGTGGGTGGGCGGGTGGGTGGAAGGTGGAATTCCCTCATAGAGGTGGGGGAGGGGGAGGGGATAGGGGGTTTCCAAAGAGGAGACCCAGAAAGGGGAAAACATTGGAAATGTAAATAAAGTATCAAAAAAAAAAAAAAAAAAGAAAAGAAAACAAAAAGAAGAAAGAATTAATAGGGGGGAAAAGAAATGAAACTGGAACACATGGCAAAAAAAGAAACTGATACATATGTCTTAGTTTGCTTTTTGTGACCGTAATAAACACCACCCTCAAAAACAACTTGGAGAACAAAGGGTTTACAAGCTACATTCCGTCATTAGGAGCAGCCAGGGCAGGAGCTCAAGACAGGAACTGAAGCAGAGAACATGAGGAACACTGGCTTGCTTCTAGGCTTACATTCAGCTCGCTCGCTCCCTTCCTTCCTTCCTTCCTTCCTTCCTTCCTTCCTTCCTTCCTTCCTTCCTTCCTTCCTTCCTTCCTTCCTCAGATAAATCCTAAGCTTTTTTTTTTTTTTTTTTTTTTTTTTTTAAAGGCAAGAACCTCAGTCAACTATTAAACAACAGACTCGAAATGTGTCATCAACCCCGGGGTCATCTTGCTTGGTGACTTGGGATCACCCTCGCTTGGCGACTCAGGGATTGCTCCTTCCGCACAGTTCCCAGGAGTCTGGAATCATCCACAGATAAACAGGTCAAGTGAGATACCCCACACAGAATGACTGAGAGCAGGAGCAAGGAGGGTCTGTCCACTGCTGGAGATGGGGAAGACCTTTTGCCTCAGTTCTTCTTCGACTTGTTCGCAGGTGGCCTGTTGGGCTGCAGCATCTTCTCCATCTCTCATTCTTGGCAACGGAGAAGTAGTGAATAAGGTCGAAGTGACCCATGAAGGAGCAAGGGGAGTTACCTTGTTGGCTCGCAAGCCACTCCCACTTGGTGTTGTCCATGTGGCCTGTGCCTATGAAGCTGGGCTACAGTTGCTCCAGCTGGCTGTGGATGGAGCACCAGTCGGTCATTTTGCCACTTTGCTCTAGGCTTCCAGACCAGGAGCTGCTGCTCTCAGAGTTCAAGAGGAGGAGACATGGCCATAAGAAAGCCCCACTCTCACAGGTGCAGGAGAAAGACCCAGCTACCTTGTTTATACAGCTGGGCCTACCTGCCTGGGATGGTACTGTTCACAGTGGATTGGGACCTCCTTCATCAACTAACCTTGGGGGGGGGGGGGGAGAAAGAAAAGAAAAAATCAAATGCCAATCTGATGGAGGCAATTCTTCAGTTGAAGTTTTCTTTCCCCAAATGTTTCCTGGTATGCATGGTGTGTGTCAAGTTGACAGCCAAAGTTAACTCTCACGCCCGTCCACATTAACCCTGAAAGGAGGGCATTTTCTGCTTATAGGAAACATTCGGGGAGGCAAAGTGACTTTTCCAAGGTTTCTACTTGTTAATGGCAAAGTTAGTCTCATCTCAGACTGCCAATTGCTTCCCCGCATTTCCTCCATTTCCTCATTCCTCCTCATCTTCAGTCTTTTTTTTTTTTTTTTTTTGGTTTTTCGAGACAAGGTTTCTCTGTGTAGCCCTGGCTGTCCTGGAACTCACTCTGTAGACCAGGCTGGCCTCAAACTCAGAACTCAGGAATCTGCCTGCCTCTGCCTCCCAAGTGCTGGGATTAAAGGTGTGTGCCACCACTGCCCGGCTCCCCGTTCTCATTCTTGAGTGGCCTCAGCTCTGACCATAGTTCTGGTATGATGCAAAACCCTGACCTAGCATGATGCAAGGCCCTGAGAAATGCCATTAGGCGCACCCACTTGCCTGTAGACCCACCAGGGGCACAGGACAGTCCCAGACCCTCAAGGGCATGATGTTTCTTTGAGCAGAGGAGACACGTGATCAGCAAAAGTGCAGCCATCTTGATATGAAGTGGTCCTGGAGTGACCAGGACTGTAAACAACTGTGGGAGATGAGGCCTTAAAGAACTCTGGGCTGGTGAAGAGGGGAAGTCTCCCAGAGAAGCTGGGACTCTAGGGAGACACCTGAGGTTACAGAGAAGAGAAAGGACAGACATTACCACAGGATCAGAGTTGTGTTGTCTGAGCATTGCTCATTTTCCCCACAGGGCCTCCCTCTGCTCCAGGTCACCAGATTGATATTGTCAATATTTTTAAATAGGTTATATCAATATTTTTTATTTTTAAATCCCAGAGGCAGGTACCACGCTATCTGCCCCAATGCTTTACTTTCCCGAATGAAAGACACACACACACACACACACACACACACACACAGCCTTTATATTTTGATATGCCTTAAACAGCTGGGCCACTTCCTAACCTCCACGTGGTAATCCACCTCCCTCCAATAACCCCGAGTTGTTACTAACTAAATTCTGTATTCTACCTTGGCTGCCCTGGACCTAGAGGGCTGCCCGACTGGGCCGCACTTTCCTGGCTCCTTTATATGCTGGTCATGCCTCCCTGTCCTCCACTCTTCTCAGGCATGGAGTCTCTCCTCTCCTCCTCCCAACATGGTGGATCTCCTCTTCCTCCTTCCTTTCTGTCCTAAGCCCACCAGCATCTTTATTTACTAATCAGAACCAACTGGGGGCAGGGTCCCTCAGTGGTCCTATGTGCAGACACTCAAGTAGAAGCAGTTTGGGGGACCAAAGTTAACATAATACAAGCAGCATTAGGCCAAACCCACTACAGTAGGTCACCATACTAAATTGTCAATAACTTTTTAAGTAGGTCACCAGATTGATACTGTCAATAATTTCTTAAGTTGTAAAGGAATTCAGACATCAAGCAGTGTTTCAAGCAAGGCCAGAGTCACTAAAATATTCACCATTTTGAGTCAGTGATATTATGTTGCACAATGCATGCTCCAGCTGTTAGTCTTTTTGTGGGATGGGAGTTTTGGAGATGGAACCCAGGGCCACATTATTGCTAGGCAAACACCCTCCCACTGCTCTGTGCCCACATACCTTTTAAAATAATGCTTGTGTTCAGGTGTATGTCACATTGTGTAGGCATGCTCGGAGATCAGAAGGTGGTGCTTGATCCTTTAGAGCTGTAGTTACAGGTAGTGGTGAGTCCCTTATGTGCGTGCTAGGAACTGAACGTGATACCTCTGGAAAAGCAGCAAGTGCCCTTAACCGCTGAGTCATTTCTTCAGTTGCTTGGCAGTCCTTTTATAAACAAACAAATGAACTTATGTGTGGGTAAAGGATGGCATGGGAGAGTGATGTGTTTGTGTGTGTGTTCAGGCATGCTCACCTGTGTGTGTGTGTGTGTGTGTGTGTGTGTGTGTGTGTGTGTGTGTGTGTGTGTGTGTGTGTGTAGGGACCAGGGACAACCCCAGGTGTCACACCCTCTTCAACTTATTTTAAAGACAGGGTCCCTTACTGAACTTAGAGCTCACCGGTTCTAAGCTGGTGGGTCAGACAAGCCTTAGGGATCTGTTTGTCTCCCCTCCCCACACCAGCATGGAAGTAATAGATATGTACCCCAAACCTGGCTTTTATGTGGGTGTTGGGAATGTGAACTTAGTCCTCATGAGCCTTTTACCTACTTTTCCCTCTGAGCTACCTCTCCATCCTCTTTTTGAGACAAGTTCTCAGAAAGTTACTCAGAATGCCCTTGGACTCACTATCCACCAGATAGACTTTAAACTTCCTCTCCTCCTGCCTCAGTCTCCCAAGTACCTGGGATTGTGGGCTTGCACAACCAGGCCCTGCTCCTCTCTGTCTTCTACAGACATAGAGCGTCATGACTCCAGCTGGATTCCTGTGCATTCTGGGAACACTTTCTTCCCAGAGTGAACATTATGCTACACTTAGCATGCCCTATCCACGCGCAGGGCTTTCTGTGGATGCCGCCTTCACAGCCTGCATGTAGCGTCTTCTGTGTTATAACTGCTATTACGCAGATCCACCAGCTTCATATCTTTTCACAACTTGGCTTTTCTCCTCCATGGTATTTTGTTTTTCAGCCTTATCCTTAATATGCGGAGCCCTAGTTCATGAACTTGTCTGCTCTAGAGTGCTCCATCACAGGAATAGATTAAATCATTACACCCTGTTCCCTTGGGGCTGCCTGGCTAGGCTGTTTTTCCCTTTCCCTGCCTGCCAACATCACTTCAGCAAATGTCTTCAGACATGCTCCTCCATGGCCACAAGTTGTCCTACACACGCAAGCACGCACGCACACATGCACGCACACAAGTGCATGCAGACAAAACACTCATACGCACAAAATAAAAGTAATCAAATCATTTAAAAACTTATTTCAGAAAAGAAAACTACTGACAATGCCATGAGGCTGTGAGCATTCAGAGCCACCCCACCTCCCATAGCTGCAGGGCGCAGCCCGGGGCATGTGCCTTAAGCAGGGCATTGCTGTGTTAGAAGCTGTTGGCGGTTTTGGTAACACCTAGTAAAACTAAGGAGCTGCATATTTTTTATCTGATGTCTCAGAACACAGAAATTTATTTTCCATGATCCTAGACACTAGGAAATGAAGATCAAACACAAGCAGATGCCCTGTCTGGTGAAGGGCACTTCCAAGCCTGCAGATGGCTTCTCCTTGCTACATCCTTACTCTTCAGAAGAGGCAAATGACCCCAGTGGCCCACTGTCTTAGTTAGGGTTCACTGCTGTGAGCAGACACCATGACCAAGGCAGTTCTTATAAGGACAACATTTAATTGGGGCTGGCTTACAGGTTCAGAGGTTCAGTCCATTATCATCAAGGTGGGAACATGGCAGCAGCCAGGCAGGCATGGTGCAGGAGGAGCTGAGAGTTCTACATCTTCATCTGCAGGCTGCTAGGAGAAGACTGTTCCAGGCAGCTAGGATGAGGGCCTTAAAGCCCACACGCATGGTGACACACCTACTCCAACAGAACCACCCCTCCTAATAGTGCCACTCCCTGGGCTGAGCATATCAAACCATCACACCCACTATAGAAGGACATTACTCCTATGCCTAGCGTGGAGCTCCTATGACCTAATTACCTCCTACAGACCCTACTTCCTAATGCCATTGTCTTAGGGGCTAGGTTTCAATGTGTGAATTTATGGGTAATATGAACATTTAGAATAAAGCACCCCCAAATTACATTTGCTGGTATCTTAGTCTGGTTTCTGTTTCTGTGATAAGATACTACAATCAAAAGCAACTTGGGTCCAAAAAGCTTTATTTCCTCTGAGAGCTGTAGTTCACTGTGAAAGGAAGTCAGACTGGGAACTCAAGGCAGGGACTGAAGCACAGGCTGTGGAGGAGCACCGATCACTGTCCTACTCCACCTGCTTTCTTATTCTCCCCAGGGCTCCCTGCAGTGTGGACCAGGCCATCCTATACCAATCAGCAATCAAGAAAAGACATCTCTCAGAATGCCCATAGGCAATTTGATGCAGGCATTTCTCAGTTGAGGTTCCTCTTCACATTTGACGCTAGCTTGTGTCAAGTTGATAGCAAACTAACTGGACTATTGGTCTCTACAATATAAAACTACACACATACACACACACACACACACACACACAGACACACACACACACACACACACACACAAAGAGATGTCTGAAACTGATGTCCTTCTTCCACCATGTGTCTCTCAGGAATTAAGTTCAAGTCGCCAGACTTGGTAGCACATGCCTCTACCTACTCAGTCATCTTGCCAGCCTTCCTCTTTTATTTTGTTTTGTTTTGTTTTGTTTTGGGGGGGGGTTGTTTGGTTGTTTTGTTTTAGTTTCTTTTTAAAATCAAATGTTTTTCTTTCCAGGCAGAGAAGTCTGTTTAACGTGGACATTTGATCGTTTCCTGTTTCCGTTTCTTAGCCCTCCTTTGGGTCCTCTGCTCTCTATGAAGCAGACTTGCAAAGCTAAGCTCACCTACATAGGCTCCTTTTTCTCTTCCATCTACCATGATTTGGCTTAGATGGATAGAAAGGCAGACACACACCGCTGTGGGTATGTATGTCCTCTCTCCCATGTGCCCTTCACATCTTGATGAGCTCTGGAGCAGGCTGGCTGCTCCCTCACCTGGACACCTTCTCCTGTCTCCTTCCTACCTGCCTTCAGCTCTCAGCTGAACTCTCCCAGGGCAGCTTCAGGAAGCATCCCAAACTTGACTGAGATTCCTTTCCCACACTGCCCCAGAGTCTTTGCTCACAGTACACAGTTCTCAAGACACGGTCCTGGAGTGCATCTCCCTGACTCACTAGACAGTAAGATCCCTGAGAGCAGGGCCCATGTGGTGTGTCCAGCATTCATGGAATTACTCTGTTCAGTAGTCAGTAGGGCGGAAATGAGTCTAGATGCAGCAGTAGGGCGAGGCATGGGAAGTGAAGGGAGCACAGAACGAATGTGTAAAGAGTGAGTGAAGTCCAGGGTGTATGGATATTGTTGATATGAGTGTGTCAATAACCAATGCCTTAGACCCATGGGAATCTGGCAAAATCACCCTGCTGGATCACGCTCAGAGAAATGGCAAAGCCTTCCTCTGGTCCAAGTGTGAATGTTGGCAGTGTGCAAAAACTAGAAGCTACAGCTCCATCCTTCCGGATATTTATAGCCAGAGACTGCTCATGTCTGGAAACCTCCTCCTGAGACAAGCTGACCCGCCCCCTGTGTTGAGGGTCTGGATGGCTTTGTAGTTGGTACCACTCTGTCTGAGCACTCACAGCAACCAATCCTAGCCTTCCTCCGTGTGCATCTGTCCTTTCTTCATGTCCTTGCTGCCCCAGTCAGGCTTCCAGTCATGAAGGATGGGTAATGGGGAACCGTTGGAACAGGCTGGAAAGAGCTGCCAGTCACCCTCATAACTTCAGGGGTCAGGTATGGCAACAGAGTTCTGTGACCTTGTCTGGAACCACACACCTGGTCTGTGTGGAGCCAGCTCTGCCCCACAGTCTTCCGAGTGCATGCTGGGTGCTCTCCCCTACGCTGCACTTTGAAGAAGTGGGTTACATCACAGTGAAAGGAAGTGTCCTGAGTCCCACTTCCCATAGTCAGGGACACCAGCATCCCTTCTGTCCTGCAAGCCAGGAGCTAAATGGCCCGTGTCCTATTTGCTTGGAGAAATGGAAGGCAAAGCTAATGATTTATATTGAGAACCTGCTGTGCACAGGCGTGGCCTCTCAGGCCTTTGGAGTATGTGGTTGTATGTAGCTTTCTTCATGTGTGCATAGGCAAGAGTCTAAGGTAAGGCAGTGCCCTCTCAATAGCCAAAGCAGTGAATGGAGACTTGGTCACCAATGATGGAGGCAACCAAGTGGTATCCTAACCCAGTCAGTCCTCTCTGTGGTCTGTGTGCTCTATTCTGCACAGCAGAGAACTCCACAGAGGGTTGGCCTGGCCTTCTTGGAGCTGTCCTCACTTCATGGGCTTCCTGATCTTTCCAGTGTCCATCTTTTGCCCCAGGGTCCCCAGGTGACGTCAGTTCAAGCATCTGGGCTTACTCAGGTGTCCAGAAGGAAAGAGTTTGGTCCCTTGATGGCAGCAGAACGAGGCAGCTGGCTCCCAGAAGGGGACCTATGAACAGAGTTCCCAGGAAGCCCAGACTGCCCAGGCCTGCCTATGGAAGGGGCCAGCAAGCACAATTGGCTACAGTGGATTTGATGAACACCATTGGCTGCAAACTCTCACAAAACCAACAGAGCTTGATCCAGAGGTCTGAATAATACCCCCTCCGCCAGATGGCTTGCAGGAGCTGTGCCAGAGAGGAAAAAAAATAAAAACCTCCTCTGCCCTGAATTTCTTCTTTGTTCTAGACCTGGCTCTTCCAGGATATCAGTGGGGTGCTTCCCAACCTCCTGTGGGCCAGCCATCCAGATAGTGTCTTGTGCTAAGGGAGATTAAGGCAGCTGTCCCCAGATTAGGATTTGGGGACAGGGAGCTGGACAAAGAAGCAACTTTCTTGTCCCAGCATGAATCACCACAAGCTGAAGGGATCACACAGCTGTCCACATCTGGACCTGGAATGCTGGGATAAGGAGACTCCCAAAGAGCCCTAGCCCCCTGTGGTCTAGAACAGGAAGTTATAAGCAAGGCCACCCTGCATGAGGGCAGACCCTCTGGTCACCTCAGGTCTTACTTTCAGGCTTGATTTACCGAGACCCAAAGCCACCTTTTTATTCATCATGTTAAACTGGAGCTGTACCTGGGGCAGATGTAGCTGGTACTCAGCCCCCTCATGACTCTAAGAACAATGGTGTAAGATCAAGGCAGCTGTGGTTTGAATCCTTGCTGTGTACCTCGGACAATTTATTTGACCTCTCTGAGCCTCCGTTCCTACTTCCCTGTGCGTCACTGAGAATAATAGATTGCATTTCCAGTGCACACAGCGTCTGTCCTGTTCTGTGAATACCTTCAGTGATCCACGGCCCAGTCTTTGCTGCACTTCCAAATGCAGTCCTTTCCCGTTTTTCATAAGTAGATCCCTGCGTCCACCAAATTTTAGCTGCTCGATTCTCCAGTATGTAGTTGGACTTGCTAACCAGCTGCAGACTCTGGAAGTGACAGGGAGGGTGTGGTTACAACTAAGTTGTATCAAGCTCCTCTGACCTGCCAGCTGGCTTTGAGATCTTTCCTTAGAGATACTTTCAAAAACAAAACAAAACAAACAAACAAAACCACACACACACACACACACACACACACACACACACACACACACACACAAAACCCTTTACTACTACAGTACATCTATTAACCTGCATGAGGCTTCCGGGATTTGCTATCCTAATGACTCCTCGGTATGGAAGTTATCCAGTCAAAGTGTTTCTTTCCACTCTAGTAGGTTGCCAGGTCTCTGTCCACACTGGCCTTCTTTAGCAACTCAGTGCTCACCTTCCAGAATGTTGTTAGTCACTACCGCAGAGGGGGAGATGAAGAAGAGTTCCCCGGCCCCTCGCCACTGCACCCGCCCATTCTGTTGGCCCGGGCAGACACCTAGAGCTTCAGGTGGAGGAACAATCAGGAACTCTAATGAGCGGTGCCAGCCTCAGCCACACCGAGGCTCAATACCTCCACAGAGTGGAGGAGACCCTGCGGTTAAATGGAACTTTGGAATCTTCCACCCTGACGTTCACCAACAAGAATGGTTACCAGATGGTTTCAAACAGAGGATGCCCTGGCATTTGCAGGAAGCCACTCCTTGCCTCTCCCTTCAGTCTGCTTCAGTGGCCTCGGCTACCAGCGTACCAGGGATGTGCTTAGCCGTGTGTGGCACTGCTGACCAGTTCTAAGCGCCTACATAGGATTTTGAACATATGTAGCTATTGCCTTGGGTGTGCTCGGGTTAGCATCAAATCTTCTTCAGGGGTGGGCGACTACTATATTTAAAGAGGGTTTTTTGTTTTGGTTTAGATTTCAAACATTGACCTCCCCTTCATTTTTAAAGATTTCAAACATCTTCTTTTCTTTAAAGATTTTTTTTTTTTTAATTTTTAATTCCGTGTGTGTCTGTGTGTGGGTATGTGTGTGCCAGATCCTCTGGAGCTGGAATTATAGGCAGTTGTGAGGTGTCAGACGTGGGTGCTGGGACCTCTGCAGGATGCTCTGTAGGGGAAGCACTTCCTCTTTGCTGCTGAGTCATCGCTCCAAACCCACGACTCCTATATTTAATTGATCACACTTAATTGTCCCAACGCTTTTTCACCTTTTCTTCTTTTGTACTTTTTATTTCCAGCCCGAGAGGCCACTCAGTCCCTGAATTCAGTTGCAATTGATATTTACCATAAGAATTTATAACTAGTGGTGTGTGTGTGTGTGTGTGTGTGTGTGTGTGTGTGTGTGTGTGTAGCCAAAGGTGTTTTGGGTACCATCCCCAGGAGCACTGCCCACCTCCTTTGAACAAGGTCTTCCATTGGCTAGGAGCTCACCAATTAGACTACACTAGCTGTCCATTAAGCCCAAAGGATGCTCTTGTCTCTGCCTCCACAATGTGGATTACAGGCTACCACACTTGACATTTTTATGTGGCATCTGAGGACCAAACTTAGGTCCTCATCCTTGCAAGGCAAACACTTTGTTAATAGAACTAGCGTCCCATCTTCACATAATAACCCATCTTAGTCTTATTCAAAACTCTGAGACCATCTTCCACTACCCAGGAATCCTCACTATATCCCTCCAGCTGCTACAGAACATTTATGTTGTTCAGAGATATTAATTGGCCTGTCCAGTGACGCAGTACACAAATATCAAAGTCAGGCTTTTGAACCTACTTCTGGTGCCAAGTGCTGTGGTTTTTCCTTTATCCCAGGTGACTACAGATTTGGACAGAGAGGTCCTGTTTGGAAAGTGGGTGAACTCTACTCTGGAAATCTGGAAAACTTAAGAGAGAAAGAAGAGGCTTCTCTCACTGTCACCCTGCCAACCAGGACGTAGAGCCTGCTGTGCCCAGCTCTCATCTGGATGATTTGGGGCACACATTTGAGGAGCTAGAAGGCCAGAAGTCTGGGTTAAGGAGGCTTTTATTCATGGATACGCATCCCACAGAGCACTCTCAGCAGTTGGCAGAGTCAGCCTGCTCCAGTTTGGCCTCAGGCCACGGAGATTCCCATTAATGTGCAATGCATGACAGGATGAGGTATGTATTCTCATATGAACTGCTTGCGTGAGGGTGTTTACAAGCATGTATGCTGTATAATATTCTGTGCAGAGTCCATGTTTGTTTAGCCCCTTCCTGATATAAGATCACCAGATAAAATACAGGATGCTCAATCATACTTGAATTTCGGTTGAATAATGAAATTTTTTTTTAGTGTAAGTGAATGAAAAAAAGAAGTAAAAAGGAAGGCCATGACCACTCCTAGATGTGGTGGAAGGGAACGTTTATTATAGATATGTGGGGGAGCATAGCCAAAGGCAGACACATCTGAGAGAGTCCAGAGTGAACATGACCAGATTGAGCTGTGCCATGTGAGGAGAAGGGGGAGGGGACAGGGGACAGGGAAGAAAGGGGAACCAGGTACAGAAGCCGGGAGGTCCAGAGGAGAGTAAACCCAAAAGACCAATTAATCAAAATGGCTGGGCTATATAGAGAAGGGTAGCCCAACCCCTGGCTGGAGGAGTTCAGGGTAGGGGTGGGATATGCCAGTCAGGAGGGCCCTGTAACAGGTAGGGACTGAGGGATGCCGGGAGAACCTGGCGACCAGAGTCTGCTTTGGAATGTTTGTCCCTCACTTGTAGATCTAATAGTAAGAATGTCCCAGGTGTCCTATTAACATCCTTATACAAAAAAAAAAAAGCATTAATCTGAAAGTCAGTTGTAACCGGTGCCTGCACTTTTTGGGCAGGCAGATCTCCATGTAGGTGTGTCTATGGCAGCATCTCGGGGCTCCTGAGTGTATATATCTGTTCTGGAGTCTCTGAGTGTGCACAGGAGTTTGTGTGCTCATGGACCTGGATGATAAGGAGTCAGCAGATAGAGTCAACAGCCCCACTACCCCTAATTCATCTCCTCTCAGACCAACTTCTTGGAGTAAAAGGCATCAGGATGGACTATGACCCGAGGCCAGGCCAGGGAACCTGACTTTCCCCAGCACCCTACATGGCATGTAGCAGACATTCTGGGATGTTTATGGCATAAATGAGTGTGTGTGTGTGTGTGTGTGTGTGTGTGTGTGTGTGTGTGTGTGTGTGTGTAAGAGATAGGGACAGGAGCAGGGGGAAGGAAGAGGAGAGGGGGAGGAGCCTAGGAATGAGGCTGGCAGCAGCGATTTGGGGAACCCTTTAGTTTGAAGAGACTGCAGGGCTTCAGCGTCCAGCAGGCTGTGGCCCTGGGCCAGCTCAGGCCAGAGGTCTAGGCTGGAGAAAGAGATTCCGGGCTGTGGGTGGGACTGAAAGGGAGAGCGAAACCCTAGGAGAGGGTCAGTCCTCAGATCAACAGAGGACAAGGAGGACAAGGCAGGCAGTGGCCCAGAAGGAGGCTTGGGGATGCAGCATTTGGGAAACTGGAAGAGAGTCTGAGAAAGTCACAGGGCTGCTGGGAACTGGATGAGGTGCCCACATGCCCAGTAGTCCCAAAGGCCCAGACAAGGGGTGATTCAAAGCACCGAGGAGGCATTGGCCAGTGAGGTCTGGCTGAGCCTTGGGTCTTTGGACTGGAAGCTGTACAGTGTTAATTCTTGAGCTTCTGGATCACAGGAAGTGGGATAACAAAAGGCCAGGGCAGTGGGGGTGGGGATGAGGGTGCTCAGAGACGCAGGGGTGGACGTAGAGTGAAAGCATGAAATATTCTGCCCAGTGGGATGGATGTACAGGGGCATTCCATGCCCGGATAAAGCTCTATGCTGAAGCAGTGTCTGGCAAATGACAGTATAAAGAGAGCCTAGCACAGTGCCAGGTATATATTAATGTTATGTGCTCCATAAATGCTCCAGCTTTCTTTTCAGGGTATAAAGGCTCCTCAGGAGGTTCTAGAAAATCCCTCCAAGAGCACAGATTTTCTCTTTGTTGGGAAGTCAGATTTTTCTTTTTGTTGGGAAGAACTGTCTTTTCTGCCATTAAGTCCCTAGGAATTTCAGAGGCGCCAGGCCTGACAGCTTTCTGTAGTTGAGGGTACAGTGAAGTCTGAGTGAACAATGGTGATCCCAGAGGACAGCTCTGATCAGGGTCACCCCTCCACTAGCCTCCCCTTCCTTCCGATGTGGCCTTGTCATCTGTCGGGAGCCAGGGGCTTCTCATGGGGCTGGTTCACAGTGTGTGCTATGTAAATGTTTGCCCTGATTATTTTTGTTATTGCTGTCCCTGGGCCTGGTGTTTCCTGAAATTGAATCATTTCAGTGACTCTTAAGTTTAGTTTATTTTAGTTAATCCAAACCTCAGGCTGACATCTCAGTGGCCCTGGGTTCCCAAGGCAGGGAAGACTAATTCCAACACAATCTCCTTCCGGTTCTTTGAAACCCTCACGGTGCAGCAGAAGGTGGGCTGGCTTCAAGAGGCTACTTAGTTTAGATAAACACTTGGCCTGTGGGTATACAGAGCCATCAGGCACCTTCCCAGGTTCTGAGTGTCTGGAGTCTGTATATGCATTTGGTCATCGACTTAGCCACCTGGTTGTTTCCCTGAAAATGTTACATAGATAGGCCAGTCTCTGCCTCTGTGTGCTTCACTGCTACAAATTCATTGTTGGAACACTCTGTGTCACATGATAAGGGCTCAGGACATATTTGCTGAATGAATGAGTGGCGAGTTGAATGAATGATGCCAGAGTGAGACACAGTCCCGGCTGTTCACAACCATGTGGTCTAGAATATCTGTATTCCATTCCCGTCTCCCAACATCTACCTGAAATTCACACCAGACAAATATGACTACCCAGGAGCTTGATAAACACTCCCCAGTGGTGACAAGAATCTGGCAGGAGAGGTGACATTCCACTGGGCTTATAGCAACCGCATCGTGGACGAGGCAGCATGGGGTTGGGAAGAATTGGAAGAAGGGACACAGGCGAGACAAATCCGTGAGGTGGGGAACCTATGCTACAGGCCAGCCTAGCTGTACCCGCCGCTGGAGTACCAGCTCCATCAGGGAAGCACAGTGTCTGCCTTATCCATGGTGAATACACCTTGGCACGAGGCACAGGCATGTGCCGTAGAATGGGGTTCTGGGAAATTAGCTCCGTTGATGGTGTTCACCTAGCAAATGTGAAGTACTGGCTATGATGCTCAGTGTCGTATAAACTAGGCATGGTGGTACGTGTCCATAATCCCAGCACCCACGATGTAATGTAGGGACAGTAGAAGTTCATAGTCATCCGCAATGAGGCCAGCCTGGGATATATGACATCATGTCTCAAAGAAAAAAACAAAAGGAAAGAAAGTAGAAAGAGAAGAGAAAAAGACAGAGAATGAGAAGGGAAGCCTAGAAAGGAAAGAAAAGGCAGAATCTAGGAACTGTTTGGGGGTTGCTTGGCAACCTTCCTGGGTTCATTGCCTCTTTCCACCCACCCTGGAAGGAAACTAGGTCCACCCCCATCGCCTCTGCAGCTTTCTACTACATGAACCTATAGTTTGGACTGAGGTGCCTCTTCAGGATGGGGTACCCCTTCCCACCACCCCAGCCTTAGGGTAGCAACACAGAGGTAAAAGGGCAGCAGGAAAAGGCTGTGAACGTGGAGTCAGAAGACGTAGGCTGATCCTGTAACTGTCCTTCAGGACAGGTCCTTGGGCAGGGTGGTATCATTATTATAAGTATGGAGTCTGATGTCCACCAAAACCGTCTGGGCATCTCCACACCATGTCTACACAATGAGGATATCATTGGATCTCCCTCTCTCGGGTCTCACAGGTTACAGAAAGACATGTGAGGTATTCCTAATGCCTTGTTTGGCACAGCTGTTCCTATGTAGTGACAGCCAGTGGTAGATTACGGTGTGGTCGTCTTTCTGAATCTCTGTTGCTTTGTCTGTGCAATGGGAGTAAGAGCCCTTGCCTGGAAATTGTAGAGTGTCAGTGTACAGAGGCAGAGACAGTGGAGCATGGGTCAATGGCAGAGCTGAGGGGTTCTGTGTCCTTCCCATCCGTGTGGCCTTTTGCTGCAGGAGACCCCACCAGATTCAGTTCCCACATCCCTCTACCCAACCTAAGCCCTCAGTTTTCTCTCCCTCTGGTGCCTAGGTCTCTCTTCCTTGGTCTTGATCTCTAAGATGTCTGTCTATGTCAGACAGGCCAGAGAAGAAATGCTGTGGAGAAGGAAATGGGCAAGGCTTTCCGCAGGTCTTTCGAGTTCTCGGACCTCTGGCTCTTACCCCTTTGCCAAATGACCGGTCTAGTCTTTGAAATGACCATTTCCTGCTGTCCTGGCATGCTCGACATCAGAGAGGTGGGAGGAGCGCCAAGGTTCCGTTCCAGAAACTCTGAACTGGAGTTGCCAGCTTCCGCCTGATGTTGCCTCCCCTGTATGTCCTGGCTCTGGTGGCAGGCCTCACTCACTGTATCAGCCCCACCTGTGGTCTACCTTGGACTCACCACAGGCCCAGCTGCCTCTGACCATGGGACTTTTAAGAGGTCTTGGCTGACTTTCAGCACAAAACTTTAAGATACTGTGCTTCCCTGACACTCATCCCCCCATCCCCACCCAGGCCTCAGGGCAGGGGAATTCTCAAACTGTCTCCAGGTTATTAAAAAGCCTAAAAGAAATGTATACTGCTCTCATGTGAGGCTCACAGGCACCTAACAGTCTCAGACACTAACTACTGCTTTCCCCAGGATAGGGTCTTGGACAACAAGAGAGCATCTTGTTGAGCTAGCCAGGCCCCCACACCCATATCGGCTCACTGATCTTGGGTCTCAGAGGACGTTTATGAGTTTTGTTTTGCAGGTGGAGAAACTGAGCCACAAAAGGTGAGGCATGTGCCCTGAGGCCACACCCCTAGCTGCCGGAACCCAGGTTCTAAGCCTCCCCACCAGAAATATGGAAGCTAAGTCTAGGGTCTGGATGACCCGTGGGGTGGACACACTTGCCATTGTTTAGGAAAGGGGAGTGGGAAAGGAAATTATAGGACTTAAGAGCTCATTGAGGGAGGAATAATAGAACCCTGGAGGGAGTTACACCTGTTTGGGAGAACAAACCCACACAGGGAGTCTTGTCCATATTCATCCTGTGAACTGACACGCTTGCTCTCTGCAAATGGACTCCTTGTGCCTGTTTCCTTGGGCCTTCAGTTAGCCAGAAAGCAGGACAAAGGCAGACCATACTGTGCCAATGGCATATGCCTGCGGGTCTGCCTAAAGGGTCTGTGAGTCCCCGTGGCTCTAGGCCACTCCCCAGCAAGGGTCAGACCACACATCCTGCCTGATTTTCCACCAGTCCCCACTTCCCGCCCACCAGCTGAACAGTGCCTTAGCCGGCCTTGCCAGACCACAGAGGCCTGTGGAGTTGGCAGGACCAGCAGTGTGCATCTTCGGCAAACACTACCACTGCCTCCTCTGTACCTTCCTGTCCCGTACTGGTGTATGCACTTTACAGTTTGTAGAGGGTTTCCATAGCATTCACACGGTGTAAGCTGAGTCTCAGGGTGCTTCTGGGAGATGACAATCGAGTCACATACCCAAACCTCCCTCTCACTGGTCTCACAAGGTATGGAAAGACACATGAGATATTCTCAATGTCTTGTTTGGCAATCCCTTGTAGTCAAGGGATTGAGACAGAAAGATGTAGTTCAAAGCTAGCCTGAACTACATAGTATCGTCAAGACCAGCTTGGGTAGTTTAACAAAACCTTGCCTGTAAAAGCTGATAACAAGAAAGAAATTACCGAGAGAAGGAGGTGTTTCTAAAGGGTGATGTACCTAGTTCAAGTTTACACACCCAGATGAGAAACACTGGAGTCAGAAATGGGAGCTGGCTCAGTTTTTCCAGCCACATATAGGCTAACATCTATTCTACCTAATCAAAAGAGTTAGAGACTAGTCATGAGCCGGGGGTTAAGCTGGCTCCTGCAAAGAACTTCCTACCCCACTAACGGTTAATCACGTCTTTTCTTCCCAGAGTAGACTACCACAGGGTCCCAAGTGAACCAAGACTGCAGGTCCGCCCACTGAGAACTCAAGATGCAGATGCTTAATTCGAAAGCGGCCTAGGACTCAGACCTATAGTCTCATTATGGCCCTGGAAGAATCATTCCATATCTCAGAGTTCTGTTCTCCCTGTGTGCTAAAGATGGTTGTAAGTGCTTGCTTGTTATGAAGACACAGCAGAGAGAGTTATTGTTTCCGAGTGCCTATGTAGAAATTTAATAACGGTTATGCAACTGTCATACATGCCATTGAGACCTTACAAACAGCTGAGGCAGGGAGACTTGCATGCTAATGACTGAGCAATCCTTAAATGATTTACATGGCTCCCCATAGTTGTGTGAAAAAAAGCCTTGTTATGGTTTGAATCTGAAATGCTCTTCCCCTGCCAACTCATGTTTTGAAAGCTTGGTTCCCAGCTTGTGGAGTTATTTTGAAGTCAATGGAACCTTTAAGAGGTGGGCCTAGTGGCTGAGGTGGGCCACCATGGGAGAGCGTTTGAAGGTTGCACAGCTGTGCTCTCTGCATTGTGGTCTGTGCAGGGCAACAGCCCACACTACTTGTTCCTGTGCCTCAGAGCCACAACTGCTGTTGTGACCTCTCCTGCCATGTCAGACCGAGCTCTCTTTGAAACCGAGAACCAAAAGAAATCTTTCCCCACTAAAGTTGTTTCTGATGTGAATTTTGTCACATTAACAAGAAAAGAAACCAAATAAGTCTCAGGAGACCTGGTACCATTATCATCCCAGTTTTAAAGAAGGAAGTGAGACCAGAGAGTTTTGAGGGATAGGTTTCAGCAGAAGCAGGCTGCCAGATCTTGATTGTCTGGTACCAGCAGGGAAGCTAACAGCCTTGGTGCATCAGAGTCAACCAATGACTGATTAAGCACATTGCTGGGCACAGCCCAGAATTTCTGAACCAACAAGTTGATGATGGAGCTCCAGCTCCTAGGTAATCAGGGACCACACTTTGAGAAGCCCTGTACTCTCTCTCCTACTAGTGATCTGACCTAGGCTGTCTGTGGCCCATTTGCCCAGGTTGTCTGGATGCCCCAATATTTCATTATGTCCTGTGGTCACAGGTGATGCTGGAGGAGAAGAGGGAGGGATGTATTGGGAGGCAGAGAATCCCTTTTCCCTTTCATGTGAGGGAAGAGGCTCCATCCATCTACTTGTGTCTTAAACCCTGCAGATGGTTGAACCCTTGTAGCAGCCCAAGGTCCCCAAAAGCAGCCAGAAGAAGAAGAAGGCCATTTGTCTGGAACTCAGAGAAGAGGTTCATAGCATCCTCCTTAGATTACATCAGTCGTGTGCCTCTAAGAGTCTCAGGCTCCCAGAGCTCAAAAAATGGTATGTGGATGGAGAGATAAGGACCAGCTTTTGAAAACAGAGAGCACAAGCCAAGAGTATATAAACTTAATGAAACAATTAAATTTATGTTTTTGGAACAAAATTAAACAATGACTTCTAGAAGAGCAGAAGCTTTCAGGAAGTAGGAGCATATGCAATGGAGAACAGAAAGTCAAAGGCTTATCCATCTTGTCCTGAGTTGTATTTTGACGGTTGATCTTAGGTTTGGAATCACCCAGAAGACACAGCTCTGGGGAGGGGAGAGCTACCCTGACTGTGAACAGTACCACCCAGGCTGGTGTCTCAGACGGAAGGAAAGGGGGGGGGGGGGAAGGAAAGTGAGCCGAGCACAAGCTTTCTTCTCTCTGCAGACACAATCCTCCCGCCTCCATCACCACGCCCTCCCACCACGATGGACTATGCACCCTCAAACCTTGAACCAAAATAAACCCTTCCTTTCTTAAGTTGCTTCTGCCGTCACTGAGTGAGACAGGTAACTAACGCAATCTGTGGAATAGTCTATGCATTCTCCACTAAACTCCTTTCATGTCTTCATCAAAAGGCCATCGTGCAGATCTGGAATCCAGGGTTGAGGAAGAATGCACAGGGGGACCCCTACTTCACAATCACAGATTTTACCACGTGTCTGCAGCAGCCAGCATGGTGTGCTACTGGCCCAGTTAGAAATATGGCCCAATGGAACAGAACTCGAGAGTTCAGAACTCAGATTTATTTCATATTTTTGATGAAAAGACTTTCTGCAAGGTGATTGATTCAGGAAAGGTAATCTTGAACATTGGCATTGGGATAATGTGTCCGTAGGTCAAACCCTTGCTTCACACATAAAAACAAATCAGTTCCCAGCAAACTGAAGGTACAAATGTAGAGGTTATAGTGACAAGCTTGGAAGAGAAAACAGCCCTCAGTGTTTCTGACCCTGAATTAAGCGGTGGCTTATTTAGGTCTGCTTCTCTCCGTGATGTGTGCTTTACACTGTAGACTTTTCATCCTTTGAACCAGGTTCGTACCTGTGCCTTTTATATTTTATGCTATTTTAAATAGTATTCTTAGTCAGGCATGGTGGCACATGTCTGTAATCCAAGCACTGGGAAGGATGAGGCAGGAGGATCCCTTCAAGTTTCACACTGGCCTGGTTTATGTAGCAAGAAGACCCTGTCTCACAAAATAACAAAAAGAAAGTATTAAAGTTTTTATTTTCCAGTTTTTGTGTTTCTGGTATAAAGAGACAAAAGCATTTTATATATTGAGCTGGTGCCCTGCAACTCCTAAGACTTGTCTGTTCAATGTAGGTACACTGGGTTTTCTTCCTGGATCTTGATGCCAACTATAAAATGACTCCTGAGCTCTGCCTAGCCAAAACTGCTAAGATGGATGAAAGCTCAGAGTCCTCTAAGAAACAGTGGCAGCCATTTGTGGAGCAATTTTGAAATACCATGAACTGACTGAAACCTCGGTAATAGCATCCCCTGATGGGAAGTTTAGGGAGTCACTCTCTCCAAGACCCTGTGTGCCCACCTGGCCTTCCTCTCTTCCTGGCCCTAGGGAGAAGAGGCTAAAGGCTCTCCTTGAACGCACTCCCTTAGTCATCAAATAGCCTTGGAGTGGTAGAGGCTATTTCTATTCATTGTGTCATGAGTAAACTAAGGTGCATGGTGGAAAAGTGGCCTGGCCAGGTAGTGAGTGGCATGACTGGCATTTGAAGCAACCTCTGTTCATGCCTGGTTTGTCTGTGCTCCTCTCTCATCACTGTGACAAATACCCAAGGGGGGCGATTTAGAAGGGGGTATTTTATTCTGACTTCCAGTTTCAGAAGTTTGAGTCTGCCATGTCAGGAAGGACACAGCAGAGTTGAGCAGATCACCTTATACAGTCAGGAGAGAGAGAGAGAGAGAGAGAGAGAGAGAGAGAGAGAGAGAGAGAGAGAGAGAGAGAACATATAAGCTGGGGTTTTCCTGTTTCCCCATTTTGTCCCACCTATGTCCCCACTTGTTAGAAGATGCTGGCTATGTTTAGAGTGGATCCTCCCCTCTTAGTATGTCCTCCCTGGTAAAGCTCTCAGACACAGCCAGAAGTGTGCTCTCCTGGATGGCTGTCAATCTCAGCAAGCTGACAGGATAAACCATCACTTGCTATGCCCTGATCAGAACCTGGACGTTTAGCCCCACCTCGGAGTTTGCTTCAGTAGGCAGGAGAATCTGTGCTCCTAACAGCCCAGAGTCCTGATGCTGCTGGTCGGCCAAACAGACTCTGAGAACATCCGTCCTCCAGACTCTTGTGCACCCATGGCCACATGAAGATTTTAAGAGAAAAGAATCCTAGAAGGCAGGCCAGATCCCCTGGGCTCATGAGGAGACTGAGAGCATCCGTTTCCCAGGGTTGGACAGAGGAGTTGAAGTGGCACCAAATGCTCACCCAGAGTCAGCCAGCAGCTGCAGTTTGAATTAGGGATGGATTGAGTGGCAGTGGGAACCTTTCTCTGGACTTAACTCATCTAAAAAGAATGCTTGACATTTATTCTGAAAGATGTCTGTCTCTCAATCCTTGTAGCTCAAAATGATACCCCCCAAGTATATTTTGACTTGTTTCAAGTGCTCTCTAATTCATTCTGAAACATCTATCAGAAGGACAAGGTGCATGGAATTCCTAAAGCTTTGCAGTAAGGTCTTCTAGGGAATAACAGATTTGGGGTGCGTTGGGTTGAACACCCAACTATTCAACACTTCTTCCAAGAAACGAAGTGAAGTCCGGCTGGGGAAATCCCCTAGTTGTAAATGTGTGTGGACATTCCGAGGTGTCTGAGGGGCTGAAGTTTTCTTTAACCTTCCAAATCTTTGTTTTTAAGTATTCCCCTAAGAAGAGAGAGAGAGAGAGAGAGAGAGAGAGAGAGAGAGAGAGAGAGAGAGAGAGAGGAGCTGTTTTTTATTCATTCACTTGCTTTTTCCTGGGATTACCAAAGTCCGCGGCAGAGATTCATCACCTGCCAGGCTTTGGAGGCACTTTGAGAAGCCTTTTAGAATCTTTGTGTGTAGACACCCCCCCCCCCCCTTCTAGAGCAAGCCCAGCAGAGCCACTGGGGACAGGGACAGGGACAGAGACAGGCTTGTGGGAACTTGAGAGCCAAGTGCAGCAGGCCACTCTGCTTTCAGGACCAAGTTCTTGATGAACCCC
>CM052702.1:49239207-49379985 GCA_028551405.1 Uromys caudimaculatus
AACAGAGGTGAGGTGACTTCCCCCACGGACGCTCAGCTGAATCTGAAGCCATGCCTTCCTCTCTCTTTTGGGGAATCTGTCTCCATTGTAATACTTGCTGCTTCCAGGCACAGGGAACCCTTCTCAAGGGAGTCTATTCCTCCTTCAGACAGCCACAGCCTCTCCCGACAGCTCCTCCATCCCTCCCACGTCCAGCTTCAGCCTCCATCCCTAGGTTCGAACACTGAGTTCCACGGGGCTGCTCTCTCAAGTAGTCTGGGTAGACAAACGCTTTGTGCTTCAGTCCAGCTGTGGCCAGTTTTTAGACTTGCATTTCCTGGGGTCATCTTCTCTCCTAAGAAAGAAATGCCCTGGTGATCAGGAGAGTTCTTCAAATTACTTGCCTGGAACAGAATCTGAGGCATTGCTCTTTTATGCCCCTTGGGGGCTGATGGCCCTTGGATTTACTGGACTCGGACAGTACTGTGCTTGCTGGTCTTTGCTGTTCCTGTCATATCTGAGATGTCAGGAAGGGAAATGGAGGGAAGATTTTCAGCTGGTCCTCAAATCCCCATTACAAATAGAATGCCAGGAGAGGTCACCAGAAAACAGGGTGTTTACAAAGAAGTTAGCAGTTCTGGGCATGAAAACAGAACCCTTGGTCCTGTCTCAGCTCTGCGGGAAGCTGAAGAACTGGTGGGTATGGACTTTCTGACCTTACATATTTCACAAAGATGGGGTTTTCTATAGCATGAGTCCTAAACTAGAGGCCAGTCTCTGGGGGTTTCAACATGTCTGGTTTAACCACTCACCCCAAAGAAATCAAATAGAAATCAGGGTGAAAGAATGGGAAAGGAACTTCATCAAAGTAGCAATCTGGGAAGACAGGTACTCAGCCTTCCAGCTGTCTCTCAGTGTTGATGAAAGCCCTAGGCTTACACAGAGAGAGGGGGGAGAGGGAGGGGGAGGGGAGGGAGAGGACAGAGATGCAGAATTAAGCAGTCTGGGTCCAGCTGTGGTCTGGCTGATCGTTATCTTGGCTCTGGTCTCAGGCTGACCCAGGGAGAAGTTCATGTTGCTGGAGGAAGAGATTCGTTTTCATAAGATCATTGTTTGTGCTGCTGAGGGGTATGTCCCCCAGGCCTGCACCAGGTTTGTGCTGCTGAGGGGTGTGTCCCCCAGGACTGCACCAGGAGGTCATAGGTCTGGGAGGCTCTGCTACTCCTGCAATCCTGAAGTGACTGCAGGATTAGGCAAATGTTGACTAAGAGATGCTCAGGTGTCTCTTAAAGGTCCTTAGCCAGACATTGTAAATCAATCAAGATAACCCCCAGAGGGAACCCAGAGGCCCATCTTTCAGGTGATTCTAGAATCTTTTAAGTTGACAGTGAACACTTACCATCACAGATGGATGCCTAGTGAGGGTGACTGGACCCAAGTGGGTGAGTAATTTCATGTGTTATGGAGAAGACTTCTCAAACGTTCTATCACCAAATGTGGCAGCTCATTTCTGTAATACCAGATAGCCAGGACAGAGATCTTGTTTCCCTTCTCTTAAAAACAGACAAAAACAAAACAAAAAACAAACCACCACCACCAACAACAACAACAACAGCAAGCCACTGGATGATTGCTTGATTGTAGTACTTGTGTAGAGGTCAGAGGAAAATTTGTAAGATTCAGTGTCCTTTTTCTACCTTGTGGGTCCTGGGTTTTGAACTCAAGTCATCAGACTTGGCAACAAATACTTTGCCTGTTGAGCCAACTAGTGGGTCATCCCTTTTTCAGCTCTTGTGTGAAGTGGCATTGTTTAGTTCGGGGGTAAAACTTTGACTGCCTCATCCCTGGAAGACCCTGTACGTCTGCCTCTCACCCATATCACTGAACCATAGCTCCTACGGAGGAGACGTCCCTGTCTCCAAAGCTCCCGGATGAGAACTTGGATTTATTTCCTACATTCAACATCCACATCCAACCGATGAAGGCACAGAGAGTGATGGGGATGAAATAGAAACTTGGAGACACTCAGCATCGTTTCAAAGCTCCCTGACAAGAAGGTCCTTGTGTGTGTCTCCATAGCAACCAAAAACCACCGAAAGAAGAGATTGGTTTAACACGAGATGGTTTCTGCAGTAATGGAATCTGGTATTTTTTGTTCCTAGAACAAAACTACATTTAAAAATATTTTCCTTTTTTGCATACATTTGTATTTACCTCATTTTAAAAATTAGGTGTGTTGTAATGACAATTAATGATGGAACATTCAGTTTTTCCTCCCGACTTCTAATCTTTATTATTGATGTTTTTCCTGGCTAAATCACTAATAATATCCATTGCATTTTCTTAAAGAAATTTCAACTGTTATGAAAAAGTAGGGATGAAATAACAAAAGGGAAAATTGAAAACAAGGTACAAATCCGTAAGCCTACCATTTTGACATAGTGACAACTACATTTTTACATTTCCTTTTTGCTTTTACAACTTGTGTGCATTTCAATGTTTTTCCAGGCGTTTCCACCTAATATTTTATCATAAGCATTTTCTGTGACCCCTCATGAATTTTATACCCCTCATTTTTAATGGCTATAGAATATTTCTTCAAGGTTTAGACTTAACTGCCCTCCTTCTCCTTTATTGAATATTTGGGTTGACTCCAGTTTCTAACTGAGTAGCTCTTTGATAGACATCTTTCTGCATATGGCTTTTGCCATATTTCAGGGTATTTTCTTAGGCTAGCTTCCCAGAAAGGGATTATTGAGTCAAAGCCTATGAACATTTTTATGGCTTCAAAGTATCTTTTGAAGAAGGTAGGTGTTCCACTTCATGAGGTCCCCAAACATGAGAGAGGAAATTTGGCTTACAAAAAAAAATTCCCTCATTACATGTGCGTGTTAGCATTTTGGCAAAAAGGCTGCTCTGATAATTTTCTGAGTAATTAAAACTTGCCTTTCCCAATGAAACAAATATACAAAGTTATGACTTATTTATTTGTTTCTGGGGACAGTCTTTTCTGAGACACTTTGTGCTTCTGAGTTTTTCTAGCATTCCAGAAGCCCTGTTCTTTCCTAGGTACTCACAGACCACAGGCAGCTTTGGGCATCAGAGTGGGGGGTGGGGGAGGGGCTGACCCCATTCCAACCACAAGATACCATGTCAGTCTGAACCCCTGTGGGATTCTTTGGACCCAGCATGTTGGTAGAAAAACACCCAAGCTGTCTTTTCTAGTGCTGTGTGGACAGTAAGGTGGATCTGATCAGTTCTGTTGCTTCTCTGAGAAGGTCAGTGAAACAGAATGAATGAAATAGGAACGGGAAGCCAGGAGACTCTACTAACTTACTTTGAGAGCGTTAGTGTTATCAGCTTCCTCGTCTCTGTCATGAGGATGAGGGCCCAGCCCTACCTCAGGCTGCTGTGCTACTCCTTTGAGCTAAGAGCTAAGGATGTCCTGCTGTACCGAACCATGTAAGCCAGAATCATCTCAAATAGGTTCTAAGAACAGAGGTCACAGCAGAACCAAGGCTTTCTTTTTGCTAGCTTGTGAGTGGAGAAGATATGAAGTAGGGACACTTGCCTAGGGCAGGGTTCCCAGGCTAGAAGTGAGAGTGAGGGTGGGGGCTGGGGTGTGCAAGCACCTGGTTACACAGGTAGTGGCACTGAGGGACAGGCAGTATTTTTGAGTGGGCTATTTGTATGGGACACAGAGTCACAAAAGTGAGGAAGCAGGAAACTGAGCCAGGATGTGGGGGCTGTCCAGGGTGAGGAGCTGGGCTCCATTTTCTGAAAGGGTATCGTCCAAACATGTTGATAGAATGGTTGTTGAGAACACCGTTACAGAGATATTGGGAGAACAGATGAGATCGCTTGTGATGGAGACCTTAATGGCAGCAGATTGAATGCTGGTGGTCAAGGCTGGGGAGATCTTAGGTACAGAGAGACTGAGACCTCCACCCCGCATGTCCAGGCTCTTGTCAGTGCTGGAGAAAGAATTTAGAGAAGAGACAAAGTAAGGAATTGGGAGCAAGTTTAACTCAGAGCAGGGTGCACACTCTCAGGGTGACAGGGAGCAGAAACTTTGATGAAGGGGGTGGCGGTGGTTATTCATGCGTTAAGGTGAGGAATCCCAGGAGTGAGGGGGATTTTTCCAGAAGAGAGTTGTGCGTGTCAGAGGCACGAAGGGAACACACTGTTTGCAAGGCTGATGATGTGCAGATACCATTATGATGAGGTAAAGGGAAGTTAGGGGGCCTCTCTGTTGGCCACACTGCCACAGATGATCTGTTTATTTATTCATGTATGTGTGAGGTGTGTGTGTGTGTGAGTGAGTGAGTGTAGGTACGCATGGAATCAGAAGAGAGCATCAGTTCCCCCAGAGCTGGAGCTATATGTAGTTGCAAACTTCTGGATATGGATGCTGAGAATCAAATTCCTGCCGTCTCTAACAGCGATGCGTACTAAAGTGCTGAGCCATCTTTCCAGCCCTATGAAGCCCTGTAATTTTTAAAAGTCAAGCACGAAAGCAGAAGAGTGACTCTCATCTTGAGACTTGCCCAATATTCCTATACAATGGCTGATTAAATATTTTGAAATCATCACATGGGTCATTGCCTATTTGTGGATCATGGAAAAAATTTAAAGGGTGGGTGACCAACTGATTTTGACCTTGAATAAAATGGAGCAGAATAAGGTAGAAGATACCTGAGAACTATGTAGTAAGAAGAAGTGTTTCTGCATGGTGAGTGCAGATGACATCGTCAGTCTGATGGTCTCTATCAATAAAGATTGACAGCTACAATCTGTTGACATCTCTCAGTGTGCACCATCGATATCGTTTCACTGAAATATTTCATGTTGGGTAGACTACCTCTCTCATTGCAGAATATGGCACCTTGGCCTGCCAAGTGTTGATAGCATCCACTTTTGTTGTGACAAAAGAGATTCCCTTTAGCGTGTCCCCAGAGCACTACTGAGCAGCTGTAACCTTTGAAGCTGTAGGGCTGAGGGAAGAGGAAGCTCCAGCCTGCGGCCATTCCCAGGGGCCATTCCCTCTTCCCAGTGGTACCCAGGAGTCAGGTTTCAATAGCCAGGGACAAGAGACATGTCAGACAAGGTGTGGGGAGAGAGATGGCATGTCACTGCCCACTCTCAAAAGCAATGTGAGGCTATTTATAAAATACCCATCACTTTGGATCAATGTCCTGTTCTCCTCTCTGGCTTAGTTCAAGAACACATTTGACAACACTTATACTTGACACAAAAATAGTAGTCTCATCTACCATGTTCATATTTGCCACATCTTTTGTACAGTATTCGAGGAGTGGTGGCCATTGTCTGTGTATTGATGGGAGGGCCAGGTAAAATGGAGGGCAAGAAGCTTGAAGATGTGGGGTTCTGTCTGCATCATATTGCACAGGCAGTTGTCCAATGACAGCCAGAAGGTTCTTCAGTCACCCTAGTTCCCTATTAAGCAGACCTGCACAGCTAAGCATCTGTTTGCCCTGGGAACAGGTACGAGGTTTCTTTTAGTCCTGGGTAGCTTTCTTAGATCCTAAAAGCCTTAATTTTAAAATGCATTTTTCCTGTTCTCCCCTAGGTGGGTGGGTGATGAGATTCGTGTAGGAGCGGTCTTAGGCTGGAAACAGTAAGTAGATCATTGCTGGGACAGTTTTTGAAACGTAAGTGTAGTGTATACTCATGCAAGTGACTCTAGGACAGAGTTCAGCAAGCAGGTGCTACAGAGTGACTCTAGACTATCCGTGACAGTACGCATGAGGCCTCAGGCGATGCTTAGCTCAAACTCGAAAGCCCAGCATGAAGTTCCCGCTCTGACTACACAGAGACTGGGAACCTGGACTTCTTACCTTCCTTTCATAAAGCGGTTCTGGGACAGGCACTGCACAGGCTAGAAAACAAATCAACCATGGCTGTTTGGTAGAGCGAAACCCTTTCCGGCTGTGTTTAACAGAGAGCCTGAAACCTTAGGACATCTTAAAGGTACAAAGCGTGCATTCCCAGTTCTGATGTGCAGTAACCTTGACACTGTGTGAGAGAACTGGGAAGAGAAAAGGGCAAAGGGGAGCAGTCAGAACTTCGGATTAACTGTGATGCTGGGCAAACCCTTCCCCCCTCTGAATGCCAGTGGAGCTGGTCTTGAAGGTCTCTGGCTGTTCTGCTCCAGTCACTATTCTATGACTCTGAACCCAACCCTATTATTTAGATTGGAGAGACCAAAGTATTCAGTGACACAGCTGATACATTAAAATACTCACTGAATTGCTATGGGTTTGAATCACTTAATTAGGGGCCCTAGGCACTTTCTATTATTATGACTACTTTTTCCAATTCATGAAGTTTGAAAGAGAGGACAAGTAACTTTCCTAAAGTCTCATAGCCTATAAGAGACTGTATCTGGATTTAAAAGTCTATAGTCTAATTTTGAATACCTTACATTGCTCATACATCACAGACAAAGTCCCCACTATCCTCTTGGAAATAACCATCACCTTCCTCTATTCTATGGCTTTTGGAAGCCCAAAGACATCTTCAATATTTAAGCACAGAGGCCAGTATTTTTGTGTTTATCTCAGACGCCAGCCTCCTGTGTCTGGTAACAAGTTGTAGAGAGAGTCCCTGAGAGTGTAGTCTTCTTGCTTTTGAGTCCTTGTTGTAGCTCATCACAGTGTGTACAGACTCTATTCTGTTTCTTTGACAAGATGCCATCATAAGATCCCATTGCCCTAACGTGTCTATGTGTTTGGTAGATCTAGCAAAGTCACAAGGTTGTTGATTCTGGAAGAATTCTT
Source organism: Uromys caudimaculatus (assembly GCA_028551405.1). NCBI lineage: Eukaryota > Metazoa > Chordata > Mammalia > Rodentia > Muridae > Uromys > Uromys caudimaculatus. Next base: position 49,245,987 of record CM052702.1, read on the forward strand.
AGGAATGGAGGGAGGGGCAGTAAAGTGAGGAAGAGGAAAGAGAAAATGAGCATCTGGAACAAACTGGGTTGTCTCCCTCATGTCTTTAAAGAAGCCGCTTCTCGGGTCTCATCCGGGAGAGGAAGGGGAAAATATTTATTCACCCATTGTTTCTGCTTGCCATTGTTCAAAGTTGTCCACATATTATTTCCTGTGCCTTCACAAGGGGCTTATGTGTGCACAGCAAACGAGCTCTAAGCATCTCACACTTCCGACCCCATGAAGTCCTGTGGCAGGAAGGAGAAGTGGCTGAGAGTTAAGGCGCTGTCAAGATGTGCGTATCACAAATGGTGGGTACTCAAGCGACCTCAGTAGCCAAGGCTGTACAGTGGCAGTGGCAAATGGCCACATGGAGGCAGGAAATGATAAAAGAGGGTGCTCCGTGAAGCCGGTGAGGCCAGAGCTGTGCACTGGGTGTGCAGTCCACCTGTGAGCTGCACAGTTGTTCCCAGTCAGGAACAGATACTGCTCCCAATCAGAAGCCCCTGACTCTCTGTAGTTGTGATTTCCCAGTTTCAGGGACCTGCAGTTAACTGTGGCCCCAACACGTAGATGGATAATTCCTCAGCTTCCACTTCACACTACCCTGCGCACACCATCTTCCTCACTTCCTCCAAAAACGAGACATGGCATCATTCCATGTCATCACAAGAGAAGGATGGAGTATGGTCTAAGGAGAACGCACAGGAGAGGGAGAGAGGGAGGAGGGAGGGGGGAGGGAAACAGCAAGGGGAGGGGGAGGGGGAGAGGAAAGGCTACCTCCACGGGTTTTTATTGGGTATATTGATATAACTGCCCTCCTTCATCTTTATTTCATGCTTGTAACTTTTACTGTGCCTAATCCATATAGTACATTTTATCTAAGTATATATATATGGTGCTTGTGGGGGCCAGAACCATCTGCAATTTCAGGCATCCACTAGGGGTCTTAGAATGTTCCCTAGAGATAAGAGAGGACAGCTGTACCGTTACATAGGGCCTTTAATTTTATGGGAACACAATGTTCTTCACATATTTTAAAAGAGATGAAAGACTGGTAGTCGGAGTCCCTTGTGAGACCACAGCTAACTGACTTCTCTGCAGAGCTGGAGAGTAAAGGCAACTCCGTCCCCAGCTGAGCCTCCTCCTCCTCCTCACCCACTCTAGACTCCCTTTGTTCTCAGCCCACACTTCAGATGCTCTGGCGAGCTTGCCTGGAAAAATGGTCCAGACTTCTTCATCCTTTTGAAGTTTGGTCTCATGCTTGCTTTGACTGCTCTTGGACCTCCAAGCTATCATCCTGGGATCCAGAAGCCCCAGAAATCCTCTAGGTTGTTCTCTACCTATACGTGTCCTCTGCCTGTATATCAAGCCTCACTGGCCTCCCCCCTCCCTGCCAACACGCACACTATTTTTTGCCTGCTTGTCCACTGTCATGAGAAACTCAAAGTGGCCCAGTCAAGATCCGGCTTCAAGATTCATGGAAGTACCATTCCATTGGAAAAGTTTTTCTTCTAGATACCACCCTGGCCAGTGGTAGCCCAGGGTTTCAGTGTTTCTCTGGACAAGGAAAAAAGACTTAATTCCAACACAATCCCTTGATTTCCAGACCCAAGTATATTTGGCCCTCATATCTGTGTGTTCTGCATCTGGAGATTAAACCGAATACAGGTCAAAACCAGACATTCTGACTGTAGTATGTGCAGACTTTTCTTGCCATTATTCCATGAACAGTGCATATCATGACTACGTACATTAAGTTCATAGTGTAAGTAATCTAGAGATGATTTAAGATATATGGACTCTGGGACGTCCAGCCCCAGTCACATCTAAAACACAACTCCTGCCCCTAAGGCTCAGGCACATCATGGAAGATGGAGCAGAAAGATTGCAAGAGCCAGAGGCAGGAAATAAGCTGTTACTTCCAGAAATGACAGAGGTTAGGGTTGTATGGGTGCCTAAGCAAGGCCTGAATGGGGACAATACTAATAGACATGCTAGCATGGAGGGAAAAATCCCATGGGGCCTCACCCAAGACGAAGACCTATAGGCAACTAAGGGACACTGAGAGCAGAAGTCTTCCCCAGAGAGAAGCCCGCTAGTTGATCATCCAATACTAAGTGCTCAGTCCTAAAATCATGTATATGCAAACAGCATTTATATATTTATCATGTGTGTGTGTGTGTGTGTGTGTGTGTGTGTGTGTGTGTGTGTGTGTGTGTGAGAGAGAGAGAGAGAGAGAGAGAGAGAGAGAGAGAGAGAGAGAGAGAATGCATGTGCATACATGTACCAATAATAACTAAAGGCCATGAATTTGAGAGGGAGTGAGGAGAGGTCTTGGGAGGAGTTGGAGGAAGAAAAGGGAATGGAAGGAAATAAGGTAATTATATTAAATGTTTAAATCTAACTAAGTGAAATGTATAGGAGGGTTGCATAGATATGCAAGTATTATGCCATTTTATATGAGAAACTCAAGCAGTTTTGGATTTGGGTGTCAGGAGGCCCAGTCATCTGTGGATACTGAGGGACATTTGTGTCCTAGATCCTTGAGAATTATTGGCCAGTCAGTGACTGTGTCTCCTACATTCTGCAAGTGAGTACCACAGCTCCTCACTGGGCTGTCCCTAAGCTGACCCTGTCACTGAGCCTTTAACAGACTTTTCTACCATATCAATTAGCTAGCTGTGTTCTGGTGCCATGGCACATGCTCACACTGAGGGCTTCCTTGAGTAGCCACTCACCCATGGTCACTCTTCTGCCATAAAATGGTTCTTTTTATTTGAACAACATCCTGTGGGCACAAAGTGGATGAAGCAGGCATTGTCTGTTTGGGGATATGGCAGAGCTGGGAAAAGGTGCTCAGCCAGGGAAAGCAAACCAGCACCAGTGTCTCTTACCAGTGTGATGGCTGGGCTTTCGGGGGGGAGTGACATGGAGATTTCAGTGTGGGCATTTGTGGCCAGTGGGATAGACAATCAGCATCGTCAGTGGATAGACATGTTTCAGAGAGGAGGAGTCCATGCTATTGGACAAGAAGGAAGACTGACTGACCTCAGGACTCTGGTTGCAGAGCCTTCTCTGTGGTAGTCTCTAGTGAGCAGTGTGAGATGCATAGGCTTTCGGCTTATATAGGCCAGTTCACATTCCTCTTCCCTATGTTTTCTTGTGAGGGTAGTAGGGGTGGGGGCTGGTGGTGTCTGAATGTATGCTTGCTTGTGTGGAGACCAGAGATCAACTTTGGGTGTCCCTTAGTTTTTGAGTCAGGGTCCCTCACTGAACATAGATCTCACCATTTGCCATTTCTTGTAGTCTGGCTGACCAACAATCCCCAGGATCCACCAGTCTCTGCTGGGGTTATAGGTGCTCACACCACGCTGGGTTTTATGTCGTTTCTAAATTCCGGTCCTCGGGCTTATACATCAAGTACTGGAGCTGCTAGCATCTCCTCAGTCCTCCCTGGGATTCCATGTTCTGAATCAGCCATCCTTGTCTTTCAGATTGCTGGCCATCATCCAAGACCTGCACCAACTTCTCAGGCCTCTCTCTAAGTGCTCTCTAAGGCCACTCCCCCCTCCTTCAGGGAGGTGGGCCAGCGTACAACCTAAGGGTGCACCTAGAGGGAGGGTTCTCCTTATCTTTGTCCTTCACAGTCACTGTGGAGGGAGATACGGGACTGTGTGTCCATACACTGTGAGGACTTGCACAGAACCCTCATTTACCTGTGACATAGCTTCCCTCTCCCCTTCTCTTGTTCACTGGTTGCAGTAAACCACCCACGAAGCTGTAGATGGGAGTTGAAGAAGGGGCCTTGGTGTAAAGCAATAGGTGACAGGAGGAGGCTACCTACCTGTTCCCATGGCTTATCTATGTTTTCTGTACCTTTGGGGCCTAATCTCAAGTACCTCTATACACTGAGCTTCCGGCAGAGCCTTTATATCAGCAACTTGACTTCTGCAGGAAAAGTCAAGTGGGCGTTCTTGAGACTACCTTCCCACTTTGTGATAGCAAAGCAGAAGCAATCCAGACCCCAGGAAGTACTGTGGGCATCAGAAGCAGCACCAGGACTTAAAAGGAAAAGGTGTGCCAAGCCCCTGGAAAAAGCCAAATGGACTGTGGCATATGATAGCAGCTCGTCTTGAGCCATGCCAGATGGTAGCACCAATGGCAGCTGCAGGGCAGATGCAGTGTATTTACTGGAACTGATCAACACAGCCTTTGGCAGTGAGTTGCAGTATGATCTGGCAAGTGGGGTCTCAGGGATGGTTCCAAAAAGTGTACTTTCCATGGTAAAGATGAGAATGTATTTTAGTGTTTTATCCTACGAGTGCATGAACTCTTCGGTGTTCATTATCATGTAACCCATAGGAGTGCACCTTGTAATGTTTGTCCCTCTTCTGTGTTGATGATATCATACTAACCGGAGCCTGTGAGCAGTGAGTGGTAGGCACCTCAGATACTGGGGCAAGACACATGAATGTGTGAACGTGTGGAAGAGAGATCCCCTTGTCTCATCCTAGGCTACCCAGACAGCAGCATCTGAGGCAAGTCGTGGGTGCCTCTGCATAGTGAGCATCCTCCTAGGGAACAAGAGTGAAGGGAGGGGCAGGTGACAAGGAAGGAGGAAGAGCCCTAAGAGGCATTAGCTGTGTGCATTGTGAGAGAGAGCACATTCTGAATACCTTGAGAAGGTCCTCAAAATGTGGCGGGAGGAGTAGCGCAGGGGAAGAGTGCTCACTTGCTGCGTGCCAGGCCCCTGGAGGGAGGGAGAGAGGAAGAGACCAAGAGTGAGAGAAAGGTTAAGAAATTACTGTTTTTGAAACACAGCATCTGGAAGAAAAAAAAAGAAGTATTAGCCATTTTCCATTGGCTAAAAAATTGGAAGGGGGAATCTAATTCTATCGTGCTTTTAGACAGACTAGGCTCCAGGGACAGAGAAAGCATTCGGAGGTGAGGGCCAGGAACAATGGCCGCTATGTACATTAATGGCAGGAGAGAGGAGGTAGGACGCACCCTCCCTCCTGATCTCTCTTGTCCTGCTGGCTTGTCAGATTGTCAAATCCATCATTATGTGGCATGCTGAACAAGTTTTCTAAGTCTCTTTTGCATAGACACAGCCAAGGTCTCATACAGTCATGGTTTTCTCCTCATTATCCAAGAGGCAGCCCTCTTCTCTGGCTATTTTAGTAAGTTCACTTCTAGCAGGCTAGTGAAGTCTGCCTTTTCTGCTCATTAATCAGATACACAAGACAGGCTTTGTGTATCTCCTGTGGATACCAAAGACACATCATACCCACACACTGAAGAAAGTCCAGTTCAGAATGCCGTGCACTGACTGATTCTTGGTACCCTCTTTCTTAACCAGGTCTGGGGTACTCCTTCCAGGTTCAGTGCCCTTCCAACTGCTGGAGACAGTCTGAAGAATGCCCTTGGATACAGAGCCTTCTGGAACATTTGGCTGGATTATAGGAAAATGGACAGCCTACTCATTTAGTCAAGTTCTGGAGAATTTGGGACATTAAATCCCCAGTCTCCACACGTCCTAGTCTTGCAGATTGGCCTGAACCGTGGTAAACAATTTAGACTAGCTGGAGTTATGACATGATGCTTCCTTTTGGCTATTTCTACAACTCCACATTGAATGGAAGGAAATCACTTAAGCCCTCACAGCACTGTCTGGCAGGAGGTGGAATGCCTTGCTTGGCTTCCTGCCCCATCAGTCCCACACCCACAGAGGACCATCTCCCACCCCTTTCAGCTCCTAGGCCTGAGATATCCCCTGTCCCCTTTCAATCTTAGGCCATAACTCCCACCTTCAGGCCAAATTTCAACACAACAGTCTTGCTTGTCTTCTCCTGGTGAAGGAGACACAAATCAGTGCTATGGCCAGGTTCTATTTCCAGTCACCATGTGAGAAAAGACCTTTGTCTTTAGATCCCAAGGAGCTAGGTCTTAGCTGCTTACCTAGAATCAACAAATGTGTTCACATGAGTTCTCTGAGGGGGTTGTAAAGGAATCCGCTGCAGTATCCAGCGTGGATAAGGTGAAACACAGTCAAGCCCCATCAATTGAATACAGGGAAACCTTCATCCTGTGGGCAACACAGAACTGGGGAGGCCAGACTTGAGGCATAATATATGATCTTATGTGTATAATCAAACTTTATCTGTGTATTAAATATATGTTCTTCTCCATCGTCATTTAGACATGACTGTCTCTCCCCATAGACCTCCTGTTTGCCCATTTGGAACAGGGTGGTGAGCTCTCAACCCAGTCCCACTCTGACTTATGAGCAAAGACAGGCTTCAAGTGTGGTATCAAATAGGACTGATCCTTTGTCTTGTTGTTGGGAGAAACAGGAAATGGTGACAATCACAGTAAACTAGAGAATATTGCCATAACTGATTCAATTCCAATAAAATTTGGCTTCAAGAATGCAGGTTCCATGTCATCAGGTCTACCTGAATTTTAATAATCCACAAATTTGGGTTTTAAAGAAAAGGTTATCAATTTACATGCATGCATATCTGTGTGTCTGTATGTACATGCATGTAGGGGTGCCCACAGAGGCCGGAGGAGGAGGGTGTTAGGTCTCCAGGAACTAGAGTTGCTGGTGATTGTAGGCTACTCTATTGGAGTGCCTGGAATTTGGCTTTTCTTCAAGAGTACTATGTGCTTTTAACCTCTGAGCCATACCTCCAGCCCTACAAAATATGGATCTTAATAAACATTTCATAATTATAAAACATGGTTATTATTAACTTTTTAATTTGGAGGTTATCACCCAGCAAACTTATCTGTGGACCACACAGAGCCCAGGCCACCAGTTTATAGCCACTGGCTCTAATCCAGACCCAAGAAAGCCAATTCCCCATAGTCAGTAATTTGTAACAAGTGTTATGCCCATCACAGAAGGCACAAAGGGGGAGCAGGACTTCAAATCCACAGACGGCGTGAACGGATGTCAAAGCCACCGTAAGTGGGCAGTGTCCTTAGAATGCCCTATCTTCCTTGTTCGTTCCTTGGATCCCTCCTGGTGCCTCCCTTAAAAACCTACCAGTGGTCCTGCCTGCCTTGGCCCTTGTGGTCTGACGGTATGATCAGTGCCAACAGCAAGGAAGACACACAGCAAGCACTGTCCTGTGCTGGCCACTCTGAGAAGGGACGTGTCCTCACCCCCACTTTTTCTGCAATGCACTAGTAGTGCAAGAGCTCCTGGGATAGCATGTCCGAGCTCCCAATCCCTGCCTTCTGTGTTGCTTGTTAGTGAAAGGGTGTCTTGTCTCCAGCAGGCAGGTAACACACCTAACTCTATGTGCCCTGGTCAACGTTGAGACTTTGCCATTTCCTCCAATGTTAATTCTCTTGTGTGGCTCACTGGGTGAATACCTTAGTAAATTGCTTGCCTTCTCTGGACCTCAGTTCCTTCATCATTAACTTGAGGACAGGCAGGAAGAGGCTAGATTAGGTTTCTTAGGGCTGTGCCCCTTGGTCAAGGTTTTGGGATTTCAAAATGTTCAGAGCACTCCATGAGGCCTTCAAAGTCCTAGCTCTGTGCCTGACTTCCGTCCCCACCGCGCTACTCTGGAGCATGCAAGTGGGATCCTGGCTGGAGTGTTGGGTGTGGCACAGCAAGCAGGAGCGACTTCAGCTGTGTGGCTTTGGGACACTGCCACTCCCCTCTGAATCTCGTAGTTTGTCATGTAAGGAAACCCCAGTGATCCCAGCCGGCCCTGGATTGTGGAGCTCTGTGTCTGCATGCCGGGCTTTCCTTGCGTGTTACATAAGGCTCTGGAGTGGTGGGAAGAAGGGGGCGTGGGGAGGCACGGCGGGGACCGGCGGCGAGGTGGGGCACCGCGCGTGGGGGAGCGCAGGGCGCGGCGGAGTCGGGTTTCAGAGCTTGGGTGACTCAGGCGCGGGCGGCAGCCGGGATCCCGCCGTTGCCGCCGAGCGCAGCCTTTGTTCCGCGGGCTAAGTGGAGCTGAGGTCCGGCGGTTGCACCATGACACACAGGTAGGACTCGCGCCCCGCGCCCCCTGCGCATTGGCCTCGTCGCCGGGCCGCCGCTTCACCTTCTCTGCCACTGCTTCTTGCAGGAGGACCGCGCAGGTCCGTCGCCAGAGGTGGCTGCTCTCCATCATCTCCGCGCTGCTCTCCGCCGTCCTGCAGACGCGCGCCGCGACAGGTAAGCCACAGCCGACATTTGCGCGCCGGGGTGCTGCAGCGCTTCATTCCTGGACTTAAAAGGGAGTACTTGCTTGGCGCGGCGCACGGATCGTCTTGCCCCGGGTCCTCCCGGCCCCCCGGGTTCCTAGGCGCAGAGGTGATTGCCTCAGCAAGGGCTCACAGAGTATCTGAGCTGACGCGGCTCCCCAGAGAGGGCAGAGAGGGGATTTAGCTGTACAGTGACACCATCCTGCCAGTGGGGACAGTATCCCAAAGTGCGCTGAGGTCGTGCGTACTGGGCTGCGGGGTTGAGCAGGTCCCATGTACACTCAGTCCGTGGGAAACAAGGCAGACCTTCATGTCCTGGTCGTTCCTGACATAACAGAACAGAGTCGCTAGCGCGCTTGGTTCAGGCAGAGGTCCTTATCCCTGCGGAACAGGGGCTCAGTGCATGATGGACTAAGCCTAAGAAAGTGATCATTCTTTCTCTTCTGTCAGCCTCAGTTTCCCCTGACCAGGACTCAGAAGCTGTTGAGTTAAAAGTGGGTTTGACTTAAAGTCGAGCTGCCTTGGGTGTGAATCGCGCCTCTGTTGGGTGACTGTGGGCAATGCTTTTCACTCTGCATGCCTCAGTTTCCTCATCTGAGAAGAAGGATTAACTAGACCCTCATAGTTCCCAGAAATGTTGAGAAGTGTAATGGACAGATGGGAAATAACGTCCTTTCCATGCTTCTAGGTACTTAGCAGGCAGAAAAGTGACGGAAAGACACCTTTCTCTTCGCAGGAATACCTGTGTTGGAAAACACTGTTGGGGGAGGCTTAGGAAGTGACAACTATGAAAGCCAGAACTCAAACCCAGCTGGGCAGGTTCCTGTCCCTGCTCAGCCTTTGCATTATGAACTTAGCAGAAACAGGCGTTTGGAGCAACTGCCTCTCACCCCTGTGGACTTAGAGGAGTATAGCACATAGCCCAGTTGAAAACAGCAAAGCCGAGTCACATCATATAGTCCCCTGAGGAAGCTGGGCTGGGATTGGTGGTCTTGTTTAACTCCATAGGTACTTGAAGAAGCCTGGTACCACTCTGCCTGTGCTCTGCAAGGGGGTGAGACACAGATGCAATGATAGCTTTTCCTGCCAGGGCATCCAGCCTGGTGTTTCTTGCAGATCAAAGGGCAGTTGGAGCAGAGTTCTGGCTTCTCCCAAGGATGGCCAGTGTGGAAACCTTGCAATTTCCCATATGACATAGAGCTTTGCCAAGTCAGCCGCAGAGGGCAGCTGATGACATCCAATGTCCCTTTGGGATCTGAAGAGGGCTCCTGGAGCCCTGAGCTGTATAGAACTTGTATGCAGTTTACATGGCTCTCACCCAACCCTGCATCGCATGGGGTCTGAATGGGTTCCCATCTCAGTCACCATCCCAGGAGCTGGGGACTAAGGACTGAAGATACCCTATTCTGAGCACACTGAACCCAAGCTATAGCTTTCTAAGTGTCTAGAGTAGGATTTGATTCAGGTACCCTTACTCCAGAGACTTTGGTGTCAACCATCAATCAAAAGAGTTTCCCAGACAGAGATGGCCTTAAGGTCCCCCAGTTCCCGGTGAACGCTGTAAAGGGAGTGTCCTCCTCATGAAAGGAGCCCGGTGCACTTCTAGAGCTCTTATCCCCTACTGTGCTTCGGGTTATCTCCTTCCTAAGAGAGGGGTCCCAGGAGGGGCATGCAGTTAGCCTAAAGCCACTCAGTCGTTCCAAGGTAGATCTGTGGTAGCCTGCAAGTCTGTGGGCTCTGGGGGCCATTCCTCCACAGGGCCACTGTTCGAATGGCTGTTAGGAAAAGAGGAAGGAAGGAAGGAAAGTAGGAAGGAAGGAAGGAAGGAAGGAAGGAAGGAAGGAAGGAAGGAAGGAAGGAAGGAAGAGAAAAAAGATTGTGCTGAACATGATGGCACATGTTGTAATCCCAGCATTTGAAATGCTAAGGCAAGAAGATTGTAAGTTCAAGGCTGGCCTGGGCTACTTGCTAGACTATTTTTCGATGGACCCCTAAGACTTTCTAGCTTTCTAGGAGTCAGCAGAGTTCACGCCAGCCCCTTAGATGCAGCTTTACAGACAATGATACCGAGGCAAGGTCATTTGTCCATGGGCACACAGCCTTCATTGGTGGAAGTCCAACTGGAAGAATTTATGCTCTTGACCACTAAGCTAAATGTTTAAGCTTGCTTAACTTCCTCAGTAGTTAGGCAGCTTCTTAGATGCTAAATATTGATTACACCACCATCTACTACTTTAATGTCTATTTAAGTGAAAGAAAATCATATGCCACTCAAAAACTTTTATGTAACCATTCATGATGGCATTATACATAATGGCAAAGTATAGAAACAAACAGGTTCATCAACTGCTAATCAAATAATCGTGGTATATCCATTCCAAGAAATACTAGTCAACGATAAAAAGGGAGGAGTCACAGATCCATGCTACAGCACGGTCAGTGAAGGCGGCCAGACAAAATCCTGCGAGTTTCCTGAGCCCACTTAAACAAAATTTCTAAAAAGGAAATCGCCACAGAGATGGAAGGTATCCTTAATTGCTTAGGCCTAGGGAAAAGATCAGGGGTGACTAAAATGGGCAGCTGGGGTCTTTGTAAGGAATGATCCAAGACTGGATTGTGGTGGCTGTGGTGTCACACGGATGCATTAACTCATTTAACCGCCTTCGCCACAAGTTGCACACCAGACCTCAGCAAAGCTGCTTGAGTTTGAGGCCAGCCTTGTCTACAGAGTGAGTTCCAGGACATCCAGGGCTACACAGAGAAAACCTGTCTCGAAAAACAAACAAACAAACAAAAAAAGAATGCACTTTGCAGACATCCAGTCTCAGGTGGATGAGACTTCTTGTCTGGTTCCCAAAAAGCCTGACGTACAGCCTGCACATGGCTGGCCACTTACAGGCTGCTAACCCCATCAAGCACTGGCTGCCCCAGAAAGAAGGCTGTTCTGAGTCCTGACTGCTCTTTCAGGTCTCCAGCTCTATTGTCTGTATTGTCCCCAAATGCCACCATGGGCAAAACTCCGATGGTGGGGATGGAACACAGGCATACAGTCATCTTCGGAGAGTGGATTTATTACAAAGTAGATCTCTGTAAACTTCCTAGTCCCTCCATGACCCAGTTTTGAGGACTGGAAAACCCAGGCTTCATCATGGACCCATTCTTTCTGTAAGCTAAGAAGACTAAATTCTCCTTCCGAGCCTCTTTTTTCCCATCTCTGAGATGGGATGGCAAGATTTGCTCAGCTCTATACTTCTTCTAGTTTTGAACACTGGGAAATAAAACAGCATTTACCCAGCTTGAGACTTACAATATCTGGTTCAGCAAACAGATTGAGCACCTAGTCAGCCAGGCCTCCTGCAGACTGGGGATAGGAAGGAGCCAGGTCTAGATCTCCCCCAGGGGACTCCAAGTTCACAGATAGAAAGAAAAGGTCACATCTCACTCATATTCACCTCATCCTGAGAGAGCTCACCATCCTCTTTCTGCATCAGCCATCATGGTCCTTGTGTCTCTGAATGGCCAGGGCACGGCTCCTTTCCCAGTGAATAGCTGGGTTGGAGTGGCTGCTGTTTTGGAGGGTGCGTGCTGTTGCTGAGACAGGTGCTGTTGTGTCTGATAATAAAGTACTGGTGTGTGCAAGTCATCTGCTTCCTTGGCTTTCTCCTGAGGGAACATCTCCACTCAGAAGAGTGCGCCTTGAAACTCCAGCCCCGCAGAAACAGAGCAGGAAGCAGAACACCCCAGGTTTTGCTCTGCCCTGGTTAGGGGTAGGGTTCCCTCTCTCTCGGGGGTGATTTTCACCTCGACATTTACAGTTGTCAGTTCTGTTCATTAAAAAAAGAAGACAACCTAAACGCACATCTCTCAATCCCTAGGCTCTATCTTTCTTGACTTTGAGCCTTTTCCACGAAGAATGTATTTTTTCAGTTTCTAGTTTTCTCTGAATGTTAAGGTTTTAAGATTCATGCATGAGGCAAATAGCTTATTTTCTCTGTGGTATAATAGTCTCCTCTGTGACTACACCTACTGTGAGTTTTCATTTCTCTGCAGCAGCATGTGGGCTATCATGTACCTGTGGAATCTGACAGTGGGGTATGACTGTCTCTGCGCACATCTCAGGACACATGGGTAGGAGGCATTTCCTTTAGTTTCCTACCTAGATGTGGTGCAGGGTCACAGGGGGGAATATTCTCCATATAAGCAGGCACTGCTGGCATGCCTTCCTCTGTGTTTGTACCAAAACATGTAGGCATCAGGAAGTGAGACTCCCCGTCCTCATATCCTGGCCAGCATCTGGCCTCATCACTGTTTACTCTGTCTGTGTGTGAGTGTGTGCGTATGTGTGTGTACACCATCACCTTATTTTTTAAGACAAGGTCTCTCACCTATTACTGTAGACTGCCTGTCCAGCGGGCCCTACGGACCTTCCTGCTTCTACCTGCCCAGTACTGGTGTCACAAGTGCACATTGTGGTCAGTGTTTAACATAGATGTTAGGGCTATAACTCAGGTCCTCGTGCTTGTGTGGCAGACACTACTCATGAACACATCTCCCCAGTCTTAGTTGATCAATATTTCACATGTTTATGAACTATTTGTATATCTTGACTGACGGTTGAAAGCCGATGTGGAACTATTTTAAAATATGGACATGGGATCTCTTACTGAACCTGGATCCCAGGGATTAGGCTAGACTTGCTGGCCAGCAAGCCTCAGGGATCCTCCTGCCTCAGCTTCCCAGCACGGAGATCACTGATGTGCACTGCTGAGCCTGACTTTTACGTGGGTCAGACTGTGAAGGGAAGCCCAGGTAGCGCAGTCAGACACTGTCTCAAAGGCTGTGATTTTGAGCATCTCCCAAACTATTTTCCGTGGTGGCTTCACCCTTTTAGCGACATGTGTGGGATTTGCACAGACCAGCGACACTTCTTCCTCTCCATTTTCTTTGTAGCCACCTAAGTGATGTGGAGCAGAAACTCTCTGCAGTGTGGGAGTGACACGGTCTGGTGCTCAGTTATTGTGTGAGTGAGCGACAAAGTGTGGAACCTGCCTGTGGTGTCTAAGTGACATAGAGTGGACTCGCTCACCTGAGAGCAGAATGAGGTGGATGACCCTTGTATATGGAGATGGATCTTTCTTAGACAGAAACTTAATCAGCCACTCTCTGGTTTACTTGCCCTGACTGTATCTAAGATGCACTTTTGCTTCTTGCTTGAGGGCCCCACCTCCTCAACAGACCAGAACCCATTGGCTTAGGCTCATGATGGACAGCCATAGGTTTCTGAAGATGTTTGATGCCATCTTTCTCTTTACCCAAGCAATCCCTTTCTGAGCATGCTTCTGTTCCACTTCATCTGGCAATCCCATCTTCCCTTAGGATTCTGCCCTGGGAGCGGCCCCTCTCCACCCAGGCATCTCGGATGCCTCTCAGTGACAGGGAACTCAGACTGTATGGTGACAGTTCACAGGCCCTGCATCCCCTGCTGCACAGAAAGAGTCACGAGACAGGCCTGGGCTTTGTCCAGCTCTGAGCCCCAGAATCTAACACAGAGCCTGGCACAAGTAGATACTCAGTAGGGCTTTTTAATAAATTAAGGCAGGAGGGAACATGGAAAAACTAGACTTTTTGTCTAGTATAATATCTTACCATATCCTCCATGGTGCATAAGCCATGTCAAACCTCCACAGCCCTGCCAACTGTAGAGTGACTGAGTAATCAGAGAACTCTAAGGGACTTGCAGTCTCCTTCTGTAACTTCATAACTAGGCGGTCTGGGATTTGAACTTATGTCAGCCTGCTCCTTGACATTGTTGATTGTATGAGCTAGGTGACCCATTTATTTGCTGGCTCATCTATCCTCTTATTTCTGATGGCCACTGTAGTCAAGGGTGGGACAGTCATCTTTCCTCTTCTGGCTAAATTTCTGAGTTTAACTTGGATGGTTACCACCCAGTCCATTTGAAATGGGCCAAAGATGAAGGTGTAAGCTGAAGTCAGTTTTATTCCATGTGGGAGCCAGGATTCTTAAGTCACAGAGTGTGAGTTGTTGTCCCATTGTGTTGTTTCCTTATACACTTTTTAAAAATTTAACAACATAAATTTAATTCTTTAATCTCTATATTACTCTTTACTTTCATTCAAAAACATATGTATGCTGCCTGTGTGTTTGCATGTGCATGTGTGTATGTGTGTACGTGTGTGTGTGTGTGTGTGTGTGTGTGTGTGTGTGTGTGTGTGTGTGTGTGTTTAAACTCACATAGCTTTGATGATTGTTGTCTTAAAGCCAGGTGAGGGAAGTCACTGAAAACAAAAGTTTTTTCTGTTTTCTGTTTGTTTGTTTGTTTGTTTGGTTTGGTTTGGTTTTGGTTTTGGTTTTGGTTTTGGTTTGGTTTTGGTTTTTCAAGACAGTTTTTCCATAACAGAGCCCTTGGTGTCCTGAACTCACTTTAGGGACTAAGTTAGCCTCGAACTCTCAGAAGTCCCCCTGTCTAAGTGCTGGGATTAAAGGCATGCACTGCCACACCCTACAGATTTTTTTTCTTAAAAATAAAGATCACATGCTATCTTGTGATTGTGACTTAGCAATAAAGAAAGCCTGCCCACATTCAGGGGACTCTCTTTCACAATTGTTACCCTCTGTGAATAGACCCATACGTTACAGAATAGAGTATTTTATTGATTGCTCTCTTCCCTTAAGAATCATCTAGATGCATTAACATTTCCTGATCGTCTTCGTGATTGAACTAGTATTGCACGGTATAGATACCACAATTAAGCTGGTTCTCTTGTAGGCCTTTAGCTGCTGCTGCTGGCTCATTGTAAATCCTACTGTGGTGACCGCAATATCATCTCTGTTTGATGACTACTGTGATTATTAGCGACCACAAATTCCTAAAACAAATCATTGGAGGCTTTGTTGTGGTCTTCGGCCAGGCCATGGTAATTTACAGTCAGGGCCACAGCCAGGGGAAAAGCCTCTTCCTCCTGCTTTTGACCTGGGCTGCTGCCTCTTCAAGCCTAAATGAGAAAACAGCAACAACCAAGGGGCCAGGGTCTGCATGCTTCCCCATGCTCCTGCCAGCCAAGGGGCCAGGGTCTGCATGCTTCCCCATGCTCCTGCCAGGATCTCCATGCTTCCCCATGCTCCTGCCAGGGTCTGCATGCTTCCCCATGCTCCTGCCAGCCAAGGGGCCAGGGTCTGCATGCTTCTCCATGCTCCTGCCAGGGTCTGCATGCTTCCCCATGCTCCTGCCAGGGTCTGCATGCTTCCCCATGCTCCTGCCAGGGTCCGCATGCGTCCCCATGCTCCTGCCAGGGTCCGCATGCGTCCCCATGCTCCTGCCAGGGTCTGCATGCTTCCCGGTGCTCCTGCCAGGGTCTGCATGCTTCCCGGTGCTCCTGCCAGGGTCTGCATGCTTCCCCATGCTCCTGCCAGGGTCTGCATGCATCCCCATGCTCCTGCCAGGGTCTGCATGCGTCCCATGCTCCTGCCAGGGTCTGCATGCGTCCCATGCTACTGACAGGGTCTGCATGATTCCTCATGCTCCCGCCTTAGACAAATGGAGACTGGACTTCTCTCTTCCATCTATTCACCCATTTTTGCAGTACCTTGTGGTAAATGCTAGAAGGTTTTTTGTTTGTTTGTTTGTTTTGTTTTTCAGAACATTGGAATGTGAATGTGCAGGTCACAGAGTTGGTTTCTAGAACCCCTAGAAACACCCTAGAGAGTCCAAAAGAACCACTGTCCGGTTGTTCTCCTTCATCCAAGCTGAGGTCCAGTGGGTTTTAAGAGCGTCTGGTTTAACCAATGCTAAGGAGCAGCAGTGTTCATAACAATGAATCCAAGCAGGGCATGGTAGCCCACGCCTATGATTCCTGCACTTACAAAGCTGAGGCAGGAGAATTACCAGGAAGGAGTTCAAGACCAGCCTGGGCTATGTAGTGAGATCCTATCTCAAAACAGCAACACACCACACACACACACACACACACACACACACCCCACATGCACGCATGCACGCACTCACATGCACAGAGCCAAGTAAATCCTCCAGTTCTTTTAGAAGGAGATCGTCCTGAGCCCCAGATAGAGTCTATATTTGACCACAACCAGGTGGCAGAGCTGGTGCCCAGAAAGAGATTTAGGATGTGTGGTTCATGCTTCTGGTCTCCAGAGTTCTGGGTTCAAATCTTAGCTCTGCTGCTTCCCTTTGAGTGACAAATTTCAGACTTTCTCATCTGTAAGTTGGGACAGGATTAGAAATGAGTCAGGAGCCTGTCACTAATGGCAAAGTTCAATGCCTCATTAATCTCCTCCCAGCTCACTATGGGTTCCTTGGAGCTGGGTCCTTTGCTTTACTGACCTGTTTCCCCAGCTTGGGCCACATTGAGCACTTGAATTCATTGAGGACTGACTCTTCAAAGCCTGGGGCTGAGGTGAGCCCAGAGAAAACCCGGCATCATAAGTCCTATGACACGAACATCTGTGTGCCGGAGGCTACTCAGTCATCCGTTCTGGTCGTAGGAGGCGGTGAGGAGCTGAGAGCAGGGCTTATAACATAGATAAGTCAGGAAGAGTACGTGTTTGCTGGCTGGAAGTGTAGCAAAGTCTTAGAAGGCTTGTGTATCATGTACAAGACCTTTGGTTTAGTCCCCAGAACAGCATAAACCACATGGTGGTTGCACTTGATAAAAGTTCAAGGTCATCCTCAGCTACATGGTGAGTCTGAGACCAGCCTCAGGCTAAACAAGATGCTTCCTGATGAACAATCCCTGTTTGGTTTTCCATGCTGGGAAATTATAACTGTTCCATCCACTGGAAGGGAGATGCTGAGATCCGCTGATGGGTAGGATTTCATCAGTACCCTCTGCTTCTCCACCTTCCTCTGCTTCTCCACCTTCCTCTGCTTCTCCACCTTCTTCTGCTCTCCACCTCCCTCTGATTCTCCACCCTTCCTCTGCTTCTCCACCTTCCTCTGCTCTCCACCTCCCTCTGATTCTCCACCTGCAGTCACACAGGCTTGCAGCTGCTTGCCTCTGGCCTCTTGTCTAGCCCAGAAAAGTACAGGGACTAGTTCAGCTAGCTGGAGGTCGTGGTACAAATTGAAAACAGAGCCACATCTACAACAGGGCCTTCTGGCTTCTAGGTTAGTGCTCTGGGACTTGGAGAGCTTCACATGGACCTGATACTGATAAGCATATGGTGTTTTCTATGCATTTTTATTAAAATTTGTCACAGGCTATGTTTTAATCACATTCCCACCAACTCCTTTCAGACTCTCAACTCCATGTCCACCCCAGCTTTATGTTTCTCTCTCTCAGCTTCTTTCTCTTTCCAAAGAAATCAAAACAAGTGAAAATCAAAAGAAAAAGAAAGCCAACAAGACAAAAACAAAACAATCTGGCACCTTGGGATGTGGTCAAAGCCCTCTGCTTCTCTACCCCCAGCAGTGTTTGTTTTGCATTGGCAGCCGCTCTGGGTATGGGGCCTGCCCTGGCCTGTGGTTGATATATCCAGTGACACTCCACTGGAGAAAACAGATTTCCCCTTTCCCAGCAGGTATTGATTATAAGTAACTTCCAGGTTAGGAGTGACACTTTGTGTTCCCTTCCCCTTCTCAGTGCCGGGAGTGTGTCTGCTTTGACTCTCTACGGGTCGGGTGTGTGCGCCACAGGCTCTGTGAGTTCATATGTGCGTCAGTCCTGTTGTGTTCCTCGGACTCATCAGCCATTGCTGGTTCTTACAGTCTTTCTTCTTCTGAGCCTTGAGGGGAGGGGTTTGATGAATTTCTATGCTTTAAATTCATATTTTGGTTACAGAAATGTGCATGTTTCATAATTATCAACTATAAGCACATATGGCATCTGTGTGGTTTATATTTATCAACTATGGATATATGTAATTGTATGTTATATATAAAAATGATATGCATATTAAGTGTCTATATGTATCTGTGTTTCATATATAAATTGTATGTGTATATAAGCTTCTATATATTAAATGTCCATGTGTGTCTAGCTTTTAGGCATGCATAATGTATACATAAGTGCATTGTGAATTAATGTGTTGTGTTTGGCTTTTAGGTATGCATAGTGTATACATAAGTACATTGTGAATTAGTGTGTGTGTGTGTGTGTGTGTGTGTGTGTGTGTGTGTGTGTGTGTGTATAACAAATCCAACTCTTCCAATAGCTCTATAGTGGGAAAGAGTTGAGTCTCAGCTCGACAGGAGCACCCAGGTCTGCTCCATCTCCAGTGTCTACCCTAGTGTTCCTCTCTTCAATGCAGCCTTCACAGTGTCTGGCATCTTTCTGTTCTATTGTGGTCTGTGAACCAGCATCACCTGGGGACATAGAAAATCAGAGTCTCCAGCCCCATTTGGAACCCAGTAAGTAAGCATCTACAGATCTCATGGTAGAGTTTATCAATTATTATTATTGTTGTTTCTGATTATATTGGCCCTGACTAAAATCTTTCCCATGATAAGCACTATAATAGGCAGAGCAACAATCTTCCAAAAGAGTCCATATCCAACCCTAGTCCTGTATCAGGCAAAGTGGCAAAGAAGAATTAAGGTTACAGATGAAGGGACCCTAGATTATCTGGTTGGACTAAGTATCCATAAGGTCCTTGAGTGGAAGAGAGAGGTAGAAGTAAAGGGAGGCTGGAGTGGAGTAAGTGAGGTGACTTGAGCATCAGTCACAAGCCAAGGAAAGAATGTGGGCAGCCGGAACCAGATGGACCCAGTGAGGGCACAGATTTCCCCCTTAAAGCTTCTAGAAAAATCTGTCTTTGCTCCCTTATTACAGCAAGACCTATTGGCTCTCTAATGTCCAGCTAAGTCTTTGCTGATCTGAGCCACTGAGTTCATGGCGATTGATAAAAGCAGGACTATGTAGTGAATACAATAATAATTCCTACTCTATCTGTGGACCTACTAGGTGCTGCTCTGGCCTTGTCTCTCAGACCTTTGCTCTGAATCCTTGGGGAGTTCCACCTCATGACCTGAAGGCATGAGATCAGGGCGAAGAGAACAAAGCACTTAGCATTGTGCTTGGCCTGCGGGCTGAACTTGGGCTATCTGTTCTTGTTGAAGGAGTCCTTATGCAACGTTGTCCCAGGTTAGTGGCAACCAGGGAAGTCCCATGCCCCTCAAGCTCACCATGGGCAGGATGCAGCTATGACCAGGAAGAGGGTTGTAACAGAGACCAGCCAAAGCCTGTGTTGGCATTCTCTTGTTCTTTCTCTGTGCAGGCAAGTTTCTATATATCCCTGGGTCTCACTTTCCCACTCTGGGAAACCAAGAGGTCAGACCAGGTGAATTCTGCACCACCATCAGCAAGAACAGTGTAGCATGTCTGTGTTCATTTTGGCCCAACTTTGTGACAAATGAGGGCATCGATGTGACTGAGCAGGGCCCAGCCCGGTTGTCTGGTCCCAAGCACGTCCTCTCTCACTGACGGTCCATTCATGAGCAAGGCTCAAATCTGCCGAACAACTGTGTATATTTGGTACCAAACAGAGACTTCGGCTGCTCTGGCCGCCGAGTCAAAATGCCAAATTACTCATTCTCCTGCAGAAAGCACAGGGAAAAAAAGAATCATTTCTCCCTGCACAGTTTTTCCATGTGACAAATTTTCTAATTTTACTTCAGGTTAAGCTGACTCTAGCTCATGGTTCCATTTCAGAGTCTCCTGACCCCTTTAGGGATTCAAGTTTCTTGATTAAAAAGCACAATTGGTTTTGTTGGTTTAATATTTGCAAATGTGAGCTGCTATCAAATTAGCAACTGAATGTCTTCATCTTCTCTGCTCTGTGATACCCAACAATGGCTTCTTGGTCTAGTTGTCTGGGTCTAGGCCTGGCCAAGTCCTGCTCACCCTGTGTATGCAGACACTTTTATCTGCTAAGGGAGGGCAAAGCTGGCTGAGATATGGTTGGACGGGAAAGAGTGATTCCTGGGGGTGTTTCTAGGGGCAGTTGGTTCTACTGAGACTGTTGGGATGGGAGCTCACACCTGCTGCCGGCTGTGGGTCTGCTTCAAGACAACTGGAGCACTTTTAGCATTGGAAAGAAAATGATGGCTGTGTTTGAAAGACATGAATTCTGCCTGTGTGGCATCGGCTGCATGTCGTCACTGTCTTCCACCCTGTTGCACCCTGGGGGTCATGTCTCTCTGACAATCGGGCATTGCCTCTCTCTGACCTCTGGTTTGTTTCTGTGCAAGCAAAGAGTCCAAAGCGCATGTCCTATCGTGTCCCTTCTTCAAATCCCTGTATGCTTTCCATTACAGCAGTGAGCTCTACGCTGCCTGGCCTACAGCCAAACCCTCTCCTCTCCCATCTCTCCTGGCTTCTGGATCCAGCCCTGCTGAACTCCTTGCTGGTCTCTGAGATCACATGGCAGGCTTACAAGCCTTATGTTTTTCATAGACTTGCTCCTTGGACTGTGGCAGTCCCTGAGCCAGCTGCATGGGCATTACCCTGAGATAGTTAGGGATGCAGGGTCCTTCGCCAGATCACCAGCATCAGGCTTTGTGCTTTAGATGTCCCTAGGCAATGCATTGGATGCCAAAGTGTGATCCACAGGCCTCTGTGGCCTGGGGACTGTGCAAGTCTGGCAGAGCTGGTTTGGTTTCAGGCTCTACAAGTTAACAGTTGGTGACCTTGGATAGCTTCTTAATCTCTCCAAACCTCAGTTTCTCCATCTGTAACAGGAGGGATAAGAATAGGATGTATCTCAGGCTACTTGTGATCAGTAAATGCATCGATGCCCCTCTCCCAGCTCAACACAGTGTATATGGTAAACACTATCAAATAGTCTCACAGAGTGGGTGTGAGAGGGACAGAGATAAGCTGGGGAGTGTGGCGTTTATTAGAGCACTTACTGACATCATGGACAGACAGGTAACAGCATGGTGGGAGTCTGAAGGGAGGAAATCAGAACCCATGTGTCAGAAGTGAGGCTCCCTTCTTATAACTCTCTGAGGATAGGAAAGTTTTGCAGCAAAAGCCTGGTAGTTTCTGATTCCCAGGCAGGATCAGAGAAGGTGGTGGGGCTACCCATCCCCTTTTTGATGTAAAGCCATTTCCTAGGTGAGAGATTGTGGCATCAGCAAGTCTGTCAGGTAGGGACTTACAATGCTCACCCCAGAACCTGGTTTTAGACAACTGTGAGGGAGGAAAGACTGCTGAGGCATGGTGGACCTGAGCAGCGGCTGGATGCTAACATAACATCCTTATCGGTCACAGGGCCGAGGCCCAAGATCAGTGTCACCAGTAAGCCCTCCTGTGGCTTCATTCCAGGTTGGTTCACTCTGTTAGGGGACAGAATTCATCTGCAAGTTCATTTCACCAAGGACCTGGAGGGGGTCCAGGTCAACGCCACTCACCTTTGGAGGTTAGGATTATTGAGCCTTCAGGGACGGGGAGAGCAACAACTGTAATTAGATGTGGGAGAGTTGAGCCCACTAAGCAAAGATGGGCGGACAGAAATAGTTGTGAAGTTCTGTGGTAGAAAAGGCTCATCTACCTGTGGAAGGAAGCCTGGTAGGTTTTTCAAGCTCATTCATTTGTTCCTTCGCTTTCACTTAAACATTTACTGTATGGAAGGTGGTATATGATGTGCTGGGTATAAAATGATAGACAGGCAGGCCTGGTTCCACAGGGGGATGCTAACACAAACGATTCATCCAAAACACTCCTTTGATGCTGATAAATGGCTAACAGGGTTTTGAAGAATAGGGGCCAGGCATGGTAGTACATGCTTGTAGCTTAGCACTCAGAAGAAGGGAGATGCAGGAGGGTTACTAGTTCCAAGCCAGCCTGGGCTACAAAGCAAGACCTGGTCTCAAGAAAAACTAAAGTTCAGGGCCCTAACACATACACACACACACACACACACACACACACACACACACACACACACACACGATATTTTCATCTGTCTGAGGGCATCAGGGAAGTCTCCCCAAAGTGTGACCTGTAAGATATGGTCCAAAGGATGCATGGATTTACTCAGGGAAGGGTGCTACGTGGGTAAAGCTGAGCAATTCAGATCTCCAGGTGAAAAGATCCAGATTGGGAGAAAGAGCTAGGGCCAGAGAGATGGCTCAGTGGTTAAGAGCACTGAGTGTTCTAGAGAACCAGGTTCAATTCCCAGCACTCACAACTGTCTGCAACTCTTGCCCCAGGGGATCCAATGCTGCTTCTAGTGGCCACCACAGGTACCAGGCATTCACGTGGTGCATAGGCATACATGAAGGCAAAACACCCATACACATAAAATAAAATTAAAATTTTTTTTTTCAAGGAGCAGTCTGCCTTGCCCAGAATGCATGAAGAAAAAAAGACAGAAGGGGTCCCTGGGAGGAAGGTGGAAGCTCCATCAATATTCTGGCCTAGGTATCATGACCCCTCAGGTCCCATATGGTTCTCACAGCCCAGGGATTGGGATAGGATGAAGGCCTTGGGTCCTGGAGGAGTGTAGAGTGGGGTTCTGGGTTTAGGTATCTGCCTTGTTTCTACCTCTGCTTATAGGAGAATGTACTGATTTCAGTGGAGAATGGAGGTGCTTCATCTCTGCAGCCAGAAAGGAACAAACAAAATGTTAGAGAATCAGGGCTGGAGTGAGAGCCCTGGGCCAGGGGCACGAGCTCCTCCCAGGTCATCCCCACTGAAGCCTGAGAAGAAGAGAGGGACATTGGAAAGGCAGCTAAGCCCTCTGTGTGGCAGTGCTGTAGGCATCCATTTTTTGTAACCTACTTTTAATAAGGGTTCAACCTCTCCTCTAGCCCACCACCCAGCAGAGATAGTGGAAGAGAGAAGTTATTAGGATGGGAGAACTGGACCGTTCAGCAATAGTTCTTTGGGAGCGAGTTCGATCTTCTTGGACAGCAGTTCAGTTCTGTAGCAAACACCAAACACGATTCAGCAGCTGCAGACCAGTCCTCTAGGCAGGCAGACACCAGGTACGAACCAGCAGCTACAGCCCAGTCCTTTCAGCAAGCGGACACCAGGCAGCTGTAGTTCAGTCCTGAAGAAGCCTCCAGGCTCCCCAACCGGCCGAAGGCGAGACCGCAGAAGCAACAAGCTGCTGCAGGAACCTCATGAGCTCAATGTTGAAGTTATCACAAGTTGAGCTCAACAATGCTATGTAATACATGAGTGTTGTTAGCGAAGAATATCGAGGCAGAGCAAACCAGTGCTCAGTGCTCGTCTCCCACTGTCTGCGGGGTCATATTCCTACTCCTTCATCAAGCGTCCTTTCTCCTGTGTCTGCTTCAGGAAAGCAGTCCTGCATGTGTTTTCTTTAGCAAGACATCCTTTCACCTGTGTGCCCCAGCAAAACAACATTTGACATAACTAACTTTACAAAGAGCTACAAGTTTCCACTTCACAGTACTAGGTATCACCCTGCTCTTTCCCTCTCTGTGGAGGGTACTGAGAACGTAAATACAGTGTGAGTGAGCGTGAGTTCTTCTTGCTGAGGCAGAGGCAGGAGCTAGGTCCTGTGGGAAGTGTCTGGGTGGGAAGACTAAGCGAACAATTCCTTCGGAGACAGTTGCACCTGTGGTTAGAGAGCCCTGCAGTGTGCCTTCCCCAGCCATCCCTTTAGTGGCTTCTCTGACTGCTGTGTAGTGGTTCCTGGCTGGGTGACAAAGGCCTGCAAAGAGCCACATTGTTTATTCCCTGGAGCATGCACTTCATTCAGTGGTTGGGAAGTTGGGGTAGGAGACCAGTCACAACTGGGGAGTAATCCAGAACATCACTAAGAGAAACAAGCACCCGTGTGATATGAGTGCAAGCTGCAGGGCTTTGAGGCAGGAGGATCTCCTTGAGTTTCTAAGCTCCTGTGGCTTGTTGACTAAGTTAGGCCTCCAGATGTGGGGTCCTCTCTCTCAGATGATGAGAAACTTGGGTAGAGATGGTATTTTGTGTAGAACTGAGGTTCTACATAAGTGGTGGAAGAGATATAAGTTGCTGTCCAGGATGCCAGAATGTATTTGGGCAAAATTTTACTCCATTCATAGCCCATGTGTATTAGGGCAATGTAGTGGATGACAATATAGAGACCATTGTGATCCAGAGTCTTGTAAGAGAACCCTTGGTTCCAAAAGGACTTGTGTCTGTCACTGCTGCACCTCCAGCATCAAGAATGACACCGGCCATACAGCAGGTGCTCTATAAATGCTTGCTGCATGAACAGCGGTGTGTGTGTGTGTGTGTGTGTGTGTGTGTGTGTGTGTGTGTGTGTGTGTGTGTGTTGATGGCTTCCAGAAGCTTGCCTTCTTAGCCCGTGTTTACCTTTCCAGGAATAAGTGAGTGGGGCTGCTCTCACATGGGAAGCTTGGGTGGATTGTGAAAAATCCACTTCATGAATATGCATGCGGGAATCCAGCCAGTGCTGCCCCAAGCTCAAGATTTCGAAGAATCACCCTTTGGAGGCAGCCTCCTACCCAGTGTGGTTTATGCTGCACACTGGCTCCTTGTGGGCAAAGGCACAGTTTATCATTCATGTACCTTGCCCGCCTAGCCCTCCTTCCTCATGGGCCCTACACATTTCTAGCGTCTGGGCGTTGGTGACGGTCTATATGGGCTTTCCCAAACTACAGACGGGAAAAGGTAGAGGCCAGCCATTGTCAGCAATACAAGGTTTCAGAACCTAGTCTAGAAGCATCTGCTGCTGACTGAGTGAGTGCAGTCCCCACCCTTTTCTTGATGTTTCCAAGAACACTTGAGCACAGGTGAGTTGTCTGTCTGTCCCCTATCAGAAGCATGGCTAGCAGTGAGCTCTGCAGTCATTAGATGGACTTCAGATCCCAGCTCTGTCACTTACTAGTGCTGTGACCAGAGCACCTTACTCAGGTGTGAGATTCACATCAGGACAGAGGAGCAGGAGATATCCTGCTGCTCAGACTACATGAGATAGTCAGTGGGGTGCTGAGTCTGAAGAGAGCATCTGCCCAGCATGGGTGCTCCTGAGACCTTGGTCCTCACTCTTCTAGTCAGCAGTAGACCTGGGAGTTTCTTGAAATACCAAGGCCTGGGTCATCACCCAAACTCCCCTTGGGGCTGAGGGCAGGCACCTGTGTTCTGAAGCTCACAGGTGCAGTGGCTCCCAGACAAAGTGAGGAGCTCAATGTGGACATCTGTGCTTTGGAAGCAGGATCACATCTGACCTGTTCGTTCTGAATGTCCAGGATTGGCAGTGGTGGGCACTTTCTAATCATGCCATTCACCTTGCACTGCAGTCCTGAGAGCTAGGTACTGCATCATCTCAATGCCTGGACAGAGAGTTAGGTTCAGAGAAGTTGAAGAATGAACCCAAGGTCCTCAGCTAGGAGGTGATTGGGCAGGGTCTTGCTGCAGACCCCTCTGGCATCCACTTCCCCATCTTACTTCTGCAGCACAGGGTGGGGGGCTGGTCATCCTCTGGTCCCTGCAATGTTCCTCTCTTCACCCCGTTTCCTGGCACCTCTAGCACCTTGCAGATTCCCTCACAGCTTCCTGGAGGCCAGGAGTTCTTCCTCCGGCAAACATTTGGAGACTGTCAAGTTGTCCTTTCATCTGAGTTAAACAAGAGTCAGTCTGTTTCAAAATATGACTCTGGGGTCACCATCTGTCCTGGCTGCTCCCTTAAACTCAAATCCATTACAGAACCAGGCTCTCCTCCTCTGCATGATTGGGCCAGAAAATTTCTACAAAGCTGTAGTGTCTTTGATAACAACTGCGGAGCACATTTTTAAAAATGTGCATTGTTTATTGTCCCCTCACCAACAGCATTCAAATCATTACCAAGGACCGCAAGCCCCTGGACAGGTTCACTGCATTCATTTCTCCAGCGGGCATCTTCTGCTGTCTATCAAGCACCTTGCATGGCATTTTGTCATCCTTTCTTCGGAGCCACAGGTGGGCGTGGCCTGGGTCCTTTGGGAATTTGACATTCCCAGGCCTTGTTTTGCTCATCTTAGGGACCTGGTGTTTTCCAAGATCCTTCCTAGATTTCAAGGTGACCCTGCCTCTTTTTTTTTTTTTTTTTTTCTTTTTTGCTTTAGAGAGTGTAAGCATGGTTTCACCCTGCCTGCTACAGCTGGGAGCTCATTCTGCTGTAGCAGCTTGCCTGCCCTGGCTGGACCCACACCAGCACATCTGTGCGGACGCCCCAGGCCGTTCCCAGGGCAGCTTGATTTGCCCAGGGCGTACATGCCAAGTGCTGAGAGAATGCAGGCAAGTGTGTCTCCTGCTGCTGCCAAACTCCTACATGCACTCTGCATTCCAAGTCCCCCAGTCCCACCCTCTCCTTGGCAAGAGAATGGAAGGGGGGGCTGACTGTCAGGGCAACCGCTGGAGGAGAAGGAGAGATTCCTCCTAAAATGGTCAGGGGAGCTTTCCTCAGAAGTCCTCCGAGGTGTCCTGCTGCTTGCCATGTAAAGTTAAGTCTTCTGGATTTGATGCTCAAGAGCCTCTGCCCAAGGAGAGAAGGTGAATGGGCTCCATCTCCTTTGCCCTCAACCCTCTTACCTGAGGTAGGGAAACCATCAGATAAATGTGCTCATGAAACTGGCCTTCGGGTGGCCTGCTAGTACTGGCCCTGTAGCTCCTGGCAGTTCTTTGCCAATCTTTTTCTCCCTCCCCGAATCACTCAAATCTTAGCTTTCCTCTCTTGGTCTTCCTTCTGGATCCTTCTCAATGATCCCCTCTTTCAGGCCACTTCCTAGAACTTTCAGGAGATGAAGAATCCTGCAGGTCCCCTCCTGTCCTTGACACACGGTCTCCAGATTCAGGCCTTCTATGTCAGGTCTATGGGTACTGGCAACCAGGCTGAGAACCAAGTGAGGATCAACTCTCTTGTTTTCTTCTTGCCTTCAGTGTTTGCCTTGGCCAAGTCCTGACAGGGTTGGATGAGGGATACTAGTTGTGGGTAGATGTGTGCAGGATAAAGTGAATGGTGGGGGGGCAGCTCTCGCTTCCTCCTCGGGGCTCCCATCTTTCTTGTGGCGCTGTTCCGAAGGGTCTGGGGCCTGTGGATGGCCACTCAGAAGAGATTTGCTGACTACTTGGTAGCAGCTATGCTATACCCAAAGATTCAAGGGATACCCTAGGACATGTTTCACTTACAGTTGGTTACACTCAAGAAAGCTTCAGAATCACAAAACTTTTTCAAACTCATCCCCATCTCTCCATGACACACCCACCCAATGCCTGTCCCTTTAATGGGCTTGGACTTTAGTATACAAGAGGACCAGGGATCTCAGAGTTCGGCTCCTGGTGCCTGGAGGGCTAGACAGTCTCATCTGATCTTGCCCAGTTGCCTGAGCTGATGTCCAGCACCAGGACGGGCCATGAGCACTCTCCCCAGTAGAGGCACAGAGAAGGGGAAGCGTCTGTTATTCACAAGTCCCACCCAGAACATTGTTCCAGGGAGAGGGAAGGTGGAGGCGGCTGGAATTTCATCTGAAGTCTGAGAAGCCAGCGTGTCTCAGAGGCACTCCCAGCCCAGCTGGATGTGAGCCCTGGGCAGCCATCTTGCAGAAGGCTACATTTCCCAAGCCTTCCTGTTTAAGGGTCAACTGAGAATGTGAGATTGCAGACCTCCAGTGAGTTGACAGCTAGATTCTGTGTTGTCATCGATGTGATATTAATTATTACTCTATTATGTCTAGGCAGCAGGGCCAGATGAGGGTGGGGTTAAAAAGTACATGTTAACTAAATGTTGGTATCGGTGAACAAAGATTGGCTTTTATATGAGTTGTTTATGATCAATGATAATAATTATATAGTGCTAAGGCGGGCATATAGTTATTCTTGTCCAGAATTCACTAAGCTAGTTCACTTATGCATTATTTGTTTATTTATTCATTCATTCAATCAAGCATGTATTCATACACCAACTGTTTGGCTTTCGCCAAGTCTCAGAAAAGACCCTGTGTCCAGACGCTGTAGGGATGGTCTGAAGGCTTTAGAGGAGAGACAGAAGAGTTCACCTGTCCCCTGCAGCACCTGCATGGCAGTGGGAGACACGGACAAATGAACAGATGGTGACAGAGTAGTGTAAAACCGGGACTTCTAGGAGACCAGGCACGGGGAGAGAGTGACTTCTGGGACATGGTGTGATACTTCTGTGGATGAGAAGCGGTCCTATGAAGAATAGGGGCCTACTTGCTGTTGAAGCTGGAGTGGCTCTAACTATATGTGGGACAAGACAGACTAGGACAAAGCTGAGGAACCAGGTGTTTCTGTCACTTGGGAGGAATGAGTCTGTTCTGCTCTAGACTGGACAGTCCTTCCATGGAGCAACACCAACTCCTCATGGCTGGCGACATAACCCTTGCCCAACAGTGCCTGGATCTGCCAAGCCCCTCCTCTACCCACATACCTCCAGGGACATCCCTTCATAAGCTTCTTGCCAGTCACCCTCCTTCTCATCAGTGGGGAGCATGTGGCAACCTCCTCCTGGCCCTGGGACAAACTGGACAAACTGCTTCCTATCCATAAAACCTGGTGATTCACACAGTCAACCTGGCTGGGAAGCGACTCAGCTGCTAAGTTCCTTTGTTACAGGGAGGGCTCAGCTTTCCCAGGAGTCCTGGGGGCACTTCCTGTATCTATCTCTTAGGAGCAGCAGCTGGATTCTTACCCCTGTACTCTGAATCTGGGTCTCCGGCCATGCAGCAGACTCCTGCACTGCTTGCGTCTACTCCGTGTCTCCAAGACTGGAGGTAGGCCACCATGTTAGCCTCAGTAGCAGAGCAAGCTTCAAATTTGAGTGTGAGGCATAGACCCTTCCAGGGTTGGCAAATGCATGGCACTGAGGGCTGCACCCCCAAATCTGTGGTGTTTGGTGTAGATCCTGAGATCCAGTAAGTTCCTAGATGCTACCAGGCCAGGTGTCACACTTGGAGAACCTCTAATGTCTTAGATGGGCTATGGGATCTGAACCCAGGCCATAAAGGCCCAGATTCAGCCTTACTTGTGTGGCGGGATCCTTCTGCACCTCCATCTCTGTGTCTGCAGAGCAGGGTTCGTTGTAATAGCCCTTCACTGGGTTCGTGTGAGTGTTGCCTGTGGAATGGTGCTGGTGTGTGTCAGGAAATATATGAGATACCCAGAGAGTTGTTAGAACAAACACCACAAAGTGAGTAAGCTAAAACAACAATCATTTATCATCATGCAGTTGTGGAGGCCAGGGACCTGAAATTAAGATGTCCAGAGCCCTTCTCCTCTGAGCTGTTTTCCCCCTGGAGTCCCTAGCTGAGCCCTCCAGAGCGGCCTGTGGGGTGGGATGGTGACTCATTACAGCTGATGTCATCTTGAGGAGTCAAGGCTCGCTCACTCTCAAAGGGCCTTTGTTCACCCAAGTGGAAAGCCAAGTCCTCACACTACGAGAATAGACTGCAAACTCTTCCCTGATGCCATGGGCATCACAGTCCACTTGCCGCTCATCCCACAG
Organism: Uromys caudimaculatus; assembly: GCA_028551405.1. Lineage (NCBI taxonomy): Eukaryota > Metazoa > Chordata > Mammalia > Rodentia > Muridae > Uromys > Uromys caudimaculatus. The sequence continues at coordinate 49,275,666 of CM052702.1, forward strand.
TCACTGGGGCGACATCACACTCAGGTTCCGAATCAGGTGTGGGGGGGCAGGTGAAGGGAGGGATCAAAGGCTCACACAGCAGAGCCCACGGCACACCTGCTGAGGCTCAGATATGGATCTTGTGGGGAGGTTGGTTCCCCCCCACCTACCTCTCTCTGTCTCTCTCTGTCTCTCTCTGTCTCTCTGTCTCTCTGTCTCTCTGTCTCTCTGTCTCTCTGTCTCTCTGTCTCTCTCTCTCTGTGAGGTGAGTCCCAGAATGAGGAATGACGAGGAATGAGGCCATGCTTGCAAGTATGATTTCTGCAGATTATTTCTTTCTGGCTCTATTTAGCCAATCACATTCTTTCCTTCCTGACTCAGAGATGTAAGATGCTTATGAGGCTAATCTGGGACATGGTATGTTGAGTTGGGGGGCAGAGGTCAACAAGAAATCAACTTATCTAGGCCTCTGACGCTAACCCAAGTAATTCATGTGTGCCAGGCCCCGTGTTTAGCACAATGCTCACTGAGTGATGGATCTCATATTCTCAGCCAGGGTCCATCTTGTCCACACAATACAAATCGGAAGGCCTCTGCTCAGAGAGGCCAAGCGGCTAGTCCATAGCCACCCAACTGGTTAGTGGCAGACTCAGGACCCAGTCTATATCTATCTGATGTTGAAACTGGCCCTCGCCTATGGCTGTTACCTGCAACAGGGCATCACATCCACCTAGGCCAGATCCTAGAGAATTCTACTTCCTTCAGACCAATCAGGAGGGAGGACAACCATCAGCCCTTATATCCTGCTTTCTAGATGTCAAGTGGGGCTAACAGTACCTTCCACCTCATAGAGAATCAAGCATGAGGAGGAACTGGTCTGCAAACTGTTGAGGAGTTCTGGGCATGGAGCAAGCCCATAGCAAAAGGCTATGGGTATTATTGACTCTGGTCACTCAGTTCATTCACAGGTCACCTTTGTTAAGGCTTTGCTGGGGACTGAGAGGTAAGCTGGAGTGGTCCATGTGGAAGCCCATGAAAAGGTGCAGCAAGTGTGTAGAAAGAGGGTGGCTCCATGCAAGGGCAGTGAGGTGCTGAGAGCATTGCAGGTGCTTCATGGGGAAACCCCGTGAGAACTGCGAGGCGGGGATGCAACAGGTAGAACCCTCTTCCAGTCTCATTGCTGATCCTGTACTGAGCGAGCTGTTCCCTCACTCTCTAGAAATCTCTCAGTGAGAAGTGAGAGAGTACTCCCACCTTGCTGCCCTGTTATGGGAGGAACAGGTGAGGGGATGACTGGGAGACTGGAGAGGTTACCACTGGGCAGGTCTACTTTCCAGTTGAAGACCAGAGAAACAAACTGTAGCCCTAAACCCGAGATCCTAGGCCTTTACTAACCATCCTCTCTATGGGTTAGAATAGAAAGGGGAGAGAGGGAGAGAGAGGGAGAAAGAGGGAGGCCTAGAGCAGAGAAGAGAGAGAGAGAGAGAGAGAGAGAGAGAGAGAGAGAGAGTTGTTTGAGGGAGTGCTCACACAGTAACTTCATTGAGAAGGAAAATTCTTTCGCTATATATGAAAACCGGAAAAAGGAAGAGGCGTTCTCAGTTTACTTGGAGAAAAATGCTCTTCTGTAATTCAGAAAAATGGGGTCTTTGATCATCGCCCAGCCAGGTCTCCTTTCTAAGTGGGTCCAGGACTTTTCCCTGGCAGGAAAATATTCTTCTAAGAAATGCTTTGGGGGGTAGGTTTGTCTAAGAACCTCTTGCACTTCACTGTGTGGCCTGGAGGGTGCTGCATTTATGCCCCTCCTGTAGGGAGGCAGGTAGCCCCAGGGCCTCTTGAGACCGGAGGGTCCTTGTAGTCTCCTTACAGGGTGGGGCTGGTTTTCTTTACAGGCAGAGTGTGATGGCATTATTGGGCATGGTTGCTTCCCAATTCTAGTGAGGCCAGGATGTCTGTGGGGGAGAACTGTGTTCTCCTGGCCCCCATAGGAGTCATTTCTTCCAGGCCTGAAGGAACTGCTGTCTAGGGCGGTTAGAAAAACTGGAAGGCAGACGAGGAGGATGCGGAATTGGAGGCACTCCGACCTGGCAGGGGCCTTGGGAAAACATTTAGTCCAGACTCTAGTTCGCAGATATTGAGCCAGAGACTTGGGAGAGGCAAAGAGATTTCTGAAACCATGTGTGGAGTTGGTGACTGGAGGCTGTCTTAAAGGCTAGTGCCTTTTCTAGTATCCTTGTGACATCTGAGAGAGCCCGTATGGAAGGTGACATTTTGTCTACCCAGGGGGCCAGAGCTCTGCCAGCTGATGGGGTGGGGCAGTCATCGGGAGGATGGGCTTAGCTCCACATGAGAAAACACCTTGAGGACTTAGAATCTTCTTATGGCTGTTGACTGGAGCAGGCTCTCCAACAGTGGAGGTGAGCAAGCAGAAACCAGGTGGCCTTTGATGGGTGTGGACTGGAGATTGTTCCCAGAAAGAGAGCTTTCTTTGAGAGAAGTCTGCAGCTTGTTAACACCTCACGTCTTTTCTTTCCAGACAGTGAGAGCCAGAGAAACCACAGGGTGGGGTGTGCCTACACCCCAGTCCTTGGGATCACTTTTCTTCATGGGTGTCCAGGAAAAAAATCTTAGATGGGCCTGTTATCAGAGGCCTGTATGTGGTCTCAGCTATGGGGAGGCTGAGGCAGGGGGTTTACAAGTTCAAGGCCTGCTTGGGCAATTTAGTGAAACCATGTCTCAAAATAAAAAGTACAGAAGGCCCAGCAATGCAGATTTTGTCTAGCGTCTGAAGATGTAGAGTCAATAATCAGAACTGAGAACAAAATATAATAACGATCCTAAGAAGAGTGGGTCGGCATCACTGGTCCCAGTAGGATTGCTGGGAAGTGACAAGGAGGTATAGGGCTTCTCCCTCAGCCTTAGAGGGGGTAACTGAAGTAAGCAGAAGGAATTCTGGACTGGAGGGGCCATGATAGGGTCCTAAGGACAATCACCCCCACCTTACCCTGCATGCCCCTTAGACTGCTTGCTGGCTGTAGCCCAGGCTACAACCACCACAGGGAGTCCTTGACTAGAGGGACTACACACACCATAGATGAAGACCAGCTAAATGCTGTCAGCTTCTAGGCATGGGTGGGAAGGGCGGCCAAATAGAGAAGAGCTTTGCCTCCCCAGGCAATCCATGCTAGAAAACAGTATGAGAGCTGTGCCTCTGGGTTCTAGGCTCAGCGTGGTCACAGAGTATGGTATGATGTCACACCTCTGCTCCCGGACTGCTTTCAAATCTCTGTGGTTGGGATCTGGGATCCCCTTGATTCCTCAAGCTAAGCACACTCAGTATTCCTTGGACCCTGGGCTGGAAGTTCTGAGAAGACGCGGTTCCCCATGAGGCCGCTAGGGGCCGCTACCGTGCCCGGTGGTGGAGCGTTCAAGGCTGTGTAGCAGGGCTCTTGGGACTTCTCCACAGCCCAGCCTTGACCTGGTGCCAGAGGAAAGCAACTAAGTCTCGTGAGGCCTTAAATGCTGACAAGCAAGAGCCCTGGGCTCAGGTCCAGATGGTCATCTGTGGGATAGAGCTTTGCAAAGCCTGATTCAGCTCCCGAGGGACACCAGGCTCCAAAGCCAAGACAGGACCCCACAGATGGAAAGGCTGATCCAGCCCAATGCAGAGAAAGGGAAACTGAGGCTGGAGGGCAAAAGGAGGTACAGGTGTCCAGGGGTCTGTGGCAGAGAGGAGGAGAAACGAGGGATCTTGTTTCTTACCTCCTCCAAATGCTGAACCTACTAGTTCAGTTTGTTTCTTCACTGTTAGGATTCTTTCTTGGTTTCCATGGAAACTGGCATCCGGACCCTTGGGAAGAAAGTGGCACCCTGTGGGGACTGCTCAGATTTTCCTCTGTAGTGTTCTTCTCTAAAGCCCTCTGATGACTTCTCCCTATGCCCTGGGGAAGGGCCACCCTGAAATCACTGAGGAGTCTGCACCGAAGTTTCCAAGGGCAAGAGGCCCAGGCTGTTTCTGTCCAGCCTCCTTTCCCCAGGCCACGTTGCAGACTACCAGCTCTGCCAAACCCTGTGACTGTGTGGGGAGGGATGCCTGGGGCTCTGTTTGTAGGATGAAAGTGGAATTCCTTGTGTTGGGGTACAACTGACCGAGCCTGGAAATCCTGGTGAGAAGATGCAAAAGATAATATTAGCATGCTGGAGGGATGGCTCAGTGCTTAAGAGCACCCACTGCTCTGGCAGAGCACCTGGGCTCACCTCCCAGCAGCCATACGGTGCCTCCTAGCCATTTCTCGTTCCAGGTCTAGGGGATTGGACATTCTCTTCTGACCTCCGCAGAAATTGCATGCACATGGTACATGGACATAAATGCAGGCAAAACACGCATACATATAAAAAACAATAGTAATAATTTAGCAAACAACATAGAAAAGAAGAAAGAAGAGGAGGAGGAGGAAAGGAAGGAGGGGGGGATGAGAAGATGATACCTTCGGTGTCTCTCACATTCCACTGAAGATAGATCCAGAGGCTCCTGTATGCTAGGCTCTACCCCTAACCCTATATGTGCCCAGAACAGAATTTTGACTCAGTGTTGAAGGAACCAGGGAGCCATTGAAAGCATTGGAGCTTGCAAGTAGCATGAATGGATAACCGCTAACCATTCCTGGACAAAGAGCTTCGTAATGACGGATGGTGGGCTCAGCTCCCTCCACATCTTCAGCACTGCGCGAGGCACAGCATGGGGATGGACTTTATTTGACCCCCCCCCACCATGAAACAACTCCTATGCATTAAAGAAATAAAGGAGCAAGACTGATGTTAGAGTCAACCCCATGAGGTGTTTGAGGGCAGCAGTGATATACAGACAGCTCATCTTGTTCAATCTGGTGCAAATAGGGGAATTGAGCTCAGAGACAGGGAGTGGTTAGCTCATGAGCACAGCTTGGACATGAACTTGAGCCCCACCTCTCCTGCCTGGGGGCTCATTGCTTGCTCTGAGACTGTGTGGCTTCCAAAGAGGCCCCCTGGGAGATGGACAGAGCTTGCATGCCTAGATGATGGATGAGCATGCAGGTGTTTATAGGATGTGAGGCTGGAGGCTGGCCCTACTGACACTCACTAGATCTTCAGACTCAGAGTCTGGATGTTGGCTTAGCCAGCAATCCCATCTTAGCCAAATCAGCAAGCCCCAGGCCAGTAGGAAACCCAGTCTTAATAGTTCTTGAGGAATGACAGGTTGACCCCTAGCTTCTGCATGTGCATTCATTTAAATGTACACACACACACACACACACACACACACACACACACACACACGGACAAGGATGGGGCCCATTCATGCCAGTTTGACCTCCAGTGTAACTGTATGGAAAAATAACAAGGTGATTGTAATAGTGAGAGAAGTGTATGCGGAATGTTCTAGATACAGAGTTTTGTTCAACACATGAAGTTGCCCTATGATAAATGTTAAAATCTGTGGAGAAGTATGAGCCATTTCAATGACCCCAGGCCAGAGAGTCCTATTAACAGTCCCCACCAGCAGAGTTCCCAGAGTTCCAGGCCTTGTTCCTCCAAGATGGAGAGATATCTTCCCACCAGCTGTGACCTCCTTCTCTCCCTTGACCCCAGCACAAAGCCATCCCAGGACAAATCATGGACCAAATTGCTGAGCCTGTTTCTCTTGGCTCCCAGGTTCCTCCTTCCCGCCCCTCGTGGCTGCCTGAGCAGGTGGCCTTTCCGCTGAAAGCCAGGGATAAATGAGCCAGCAGGCACAGGCCCAGCCCTGAGCAGAGGTCACTCCAGGCCAGGGGTCGTTCCTGCCATACCACGCCATGGGACCATGCCTGTGGAGGAAGGCGGGGCTGCTTGGAGCAAGGCTGAGGACTAGGGCTTGCAGCAGACTCTGTGGCTCTCTTTCTGAGGCTGAGTCAACGGAAACAGTTGCCTGAGGCCCAGCGCCTGCACACTTGTCCTCTCTCGCAGGTCTGAGACCTTCGGATGAGGGTGGGAGCAGAGAGGGTGGCTGGAGAGAGTCTGCAGACTACAGCTTTTGCTAACTGTATGCCTTGCAAGTTGTAGAGCTTGCTGATAACTTGGACTCCATGTCACCATCTCATAAGATCTCTGTAAGGGAAGTGGGCAGGAAGGCCCTGTGTCAACCTGGTCATCTACCCAAAGGTAGAGGGTAGAGGCTGGAGGCGAACCCAGCTCTGACCAACGTTAAAGGTGTCCTCCACTGCAGCCTGCTTCCTCTTCATCTCCCCTTCGCCAGCTGGCCCACCATAGGCCAGTGCTTGGAAAGGCTGGGTAGCCAGGGATCTTGGGTCCTTGTGATTTGGAGTCTGGGTAACCCCAGATTCTGCTGCTAAGCCTCATGACCATGTCTCTTCCTCCTCTCCATTACTTCCCTGGCCCATAAAACAAGGAGGTTGTTTGATAGGATTATGGGAAAAAAACTTTAAACAGATACCTGGAAATAGGAATTCGTGAGCTGGCCATGTGCAAGTCTAGCTGGGCCCTCATCTGATCCCTGAACTCTATGCAGAAATAGAGTACTGGATGGGAGCCAGCCCATTCACCCTAACAGAACCACAACTGCTACAGACGCTGAAGCATCCCACCAGAAAGCTTCCCCTCCACTCAGTAAAAGAGAGGGGGGATGAGCGGATGAGACAAAGAAGGGGGTCACATAGTGATAGGGAGGGAAGAAACCTGAGTGGGCTTTTCTTCCTTCTCCCCACTTTCTTTCTTACAAAGATGGCTACATCCCAGTGAAAAAGCATGTTGTTAAATTTCCTTCCTTCCTTACCTCCCCCTCTCTCTGTCTCTCTGTCTCCCTGTCTGTCTGTCTTTCTCTCTTTCTTAAAGATAGGGTCTCTATGTAATCCTGGCTATCCTGGAACTCATTATGCATGAGACCAGACTGGCCTCAAGACTCATAGAAATTCTCCTGCCTCTGCCTCTGCCTCCTGAATGCTGAGATTAAAGGTATATGCACTATGTCTGCCACAAGTCCTTAAATTTCTAAAAACAGATTCAAGGAGTTAAGAATATATAAATATCTTTATTTTCACACCAGGTGAATGGTGTCATGTAAAGGTACCCAGTGAAGAGGCGTATCTTCTATCCTCCGGTCTCTACTCTCTTCCTGGACAGTTTCTAGCCCTAGTTTTTTGAGCATCCTTCTGGAGAGACCCTAATATATTCTAACATATGCGTTGGTTATACACGTGTGAACCCGACGGATACACTTGGACTAAGAGCTTTGAGGCCTCTAGACAGCTCTGTCTCTTGGGCTCCCTTACACATGTAGTTCACTGTTGATCAGAGCCATGTACAGAACATAACTGCAGGCTTCAAAATCCTTTACATGCTTATGTATTTGCGATATGCTAGCCCAGGCACTTCCTGCTAATAATTATCCTGTGCCTTATTGGTTTTTTCTTTTTACTGACTGTATCTTGGTTATTGCTCAGATCTTTACCTAAGGACTCATATCATTCAGAAGGCTACATTGAATTCCCTTGCATGAATATATTTTATCATTCATACTGGGTCAAAGAATACATATGCATTGGTACATTTGAAAGGTGTCAGATTGCATCCCATGGATGTGACACAATTTAGGATTTCACTAGCAGAGCAGGAGATGGGCCCCATGCTGCCTCGGCCTCTTGCCAGCATTTTCGATTAGCCAACACTCTGATTGCTGCCATCTGATAAGGAAAATGGGTTCGTCTTGCAGCCCCGCCCTTCTTTCATTATGAGGTCAAACTCATATACTTACATCTGAGCCGCCTTCGTTTTATTCTGCTGTAGATGGAACTTCTAGGTTTTCACTCATCTTCCTGCTGATTTGTGGCATTACCCATCGGCTTTGCTTGTTAAAGGGGCGGGTTTGTCGTCTGTGATGTCAGGATTCTGCTCTTTCTGTCGACTCTTGGCTTTTAAGCTGACATTGTGGGGATTAATATTATTATGATTTTAAAAAATATTTGGTCCTCAGATCTTTATTTCTTTGTAATCAAATTTAACCAGATTTATGTCTTTAAATTATGAAATCACTATTGTGATCCTTTGCTTTGTCTAGTTACATTTAACAAGATTTATTGTTCTTTTAACCTATGCCTTGTGGGGTTTGAGCCTCCAACTAAAATTACTTCAAATAGATGTCTGTCTGTTTGAAAGCAGGCTATAAACTGGAGAGGAGAGCATTCAGCTGAGAATTAAGTCTGGGTTTGTGGCCATTGGACCCTTTTCCTCTATTAACCTTGGCTTTGTGTTCTGTAAAATGAGGAGGTCGGAAGTTTCTCTCCTCCCTTCTGTCCATCCATCAAACCTTCTGTTGACTCCGTAGTTTGTTCATTTTTACACTCATCTTCACTGGCCTGGGTCCTGGAAACCATGACTGGTGAAATCCTTGTCCTCATCATTCACTGGGGGTAGAAACAAGCAGTCAATGGTGACCTGGGGGAGGGGCTGTGATAGAAGACCCCAGTGTGCACGCAGGAGGCTTGCGGTGCAGCTCCCTCAAGAAGAGCTTATGGGCAGTGAGGGGGAAATGGCTGGGGGGGGGGGGGAGACTGAGTCTGGAGGAGTTATTCTGAAAGGTAATTGGGTGGATGGGGTGAATGACATAGGGAGGGCATTTGGGGTAGATGTAGGTCTGTAACAACAGAGTAGCACTCTAGGGGCTGCTGTAAATTATCTTAGGAGGGCAGGGGAGCATGGCTAGGCCCAGAGAGAAAAGGTCTCTCAAGTCCCTGGGTGGCTGCCTGACCCTGGGGACCACAGATGGCCATAGAAGATTTCTAAGCAAGGACTCCATGGGATCCGATTTTCTCTTTAGTTAAGGAGGGTGGTTGTCTTCATAAAAGTTCTGAAGTGTTTCCAATGAGGAGTATTCTGAAGAGTACTTGTAGTCACAGTGGCACACATTATTAATCCTGGCACTGGGGAGCAAAGGCAGGCAGATCTTGGTGACTTTGGGGCTAGCCTGGTCTATAGTGAATCACCAGGCCAGCCAGGGCTACCTAGTGAGACCCTTTATAATAATGATAACAACAATAATACAGTGAATACTTCTTTGGAATCAATGTTAAAAATTAACATATCACAGCTGGAGAGATGGCTCAGTGGTTATGAAGGCCATATAGTGCTTTCCCAGAAGACTTGAATTTGATTCTCAGCTCCCACCTCAGGCAGCTCACCTGACCTGTAACTCCAGCTCCAGGGCTCTGACACCTCTGGCCTCTGCAGATACCTGCCCACACCCACACACATACACGTAATTAGAATAATAATCAAAACAAAGATTTCAAAAAATTAAACATATCGCTGCAATTAGAAAAGCCCCATGGACCTCTCTCAAGTGAGTCTCTCTGACTCCCCTCAACATCGGCATGCCAGGACACCCGTGAGTGTGGTCAGAGGTACAGAATCTTCAAAGAGCACTTTAGCAGCAGCCTGTGAAACTGTGAACAGATCCATATCACCCACAAATCCCTGTCGTCTGTGCAGTGGGATGGCCTGTACCCATAAACCACATAAACCTTCCTCTCCAGCGCCAGAAAAGCGACCCTGCTCATTGCAGCTCATCCATCCCGTGAGTACTGTGGTAAGAGCAGGGCCTCAGCTTCAACAAGGATTAATGGCCGGTGTTGGGGGAAGAGGGGAGAAAGAAGTGCGGAGGAAGGCAGCCCGCCGGTGTTTGTGTGAGGGTTGGAGGCATCCATGGTGGCTCTGCACTCTGCTACAGAAAGGTTTGCGTAGTAAGTGCAAACAGATGTATGGGAATGGAGACGCTGGGGTCCCAGGAGTGGGTTTCCAGGGGCCCGGGACCAGGAAGTGACCTGGAGAGGGTCAGCAGAGCTGGCTGGCGGCGGCTCTTTTCTTAAGAGCAGTGCTGGGCGCGTGCTGCTGCTTTCTTCCTGCTACCCTTTCATTTGTATTTTTTCATACTGAGACGGAACGGAGAGGGGATCTGGAAGGCCTTGTGTGGAACCAGGGCCTCTTCCTCTCTCTCTCTCTCTCTCTCTCTCTCTCTCTCTCTCTCTCTCTCTCTCTCTCTCTCCTCTCTCTCTTGTTGGTTTTTTTTGTTTGTTTGTTTGTTTGTTTTTCGAGACAGTGTTTCTCTGTGTAGCCCTGGCTGTCCTGGAACTTACTCTGTAGACCAAGCTAGCCTCAAACTCCGAGATCCATCTGCCTCTGCCTCCCAAGTGCTGGGATTAAAGGTGTGGCCACCAGGCATAGCCACCCAATCTCAGAATGGGTTTGAACTCACAGTGTAACCACAGCAGACATCAAACTTACGGTCTTCCTGCCTCAGTCTCCCGTATAACTGAGATTATAGGCCTGCACCACCAGGCTCAGCTAAAAAAAATTGACATGAAATAAAATTTAACCTACAAACTTCCAAATTATCGTTTGAAATGATAACCGATATGAAAATGATTAATTAGCTATGTTACAGTTTTTTTTTCCCCCAAATTGAGTCTTTGATATCCAGTTTGCATTTAGCACAGCATGTTTCAAGGGGAAGACCCGAGATTCATGTGTTTAATGGCTACTTTTAGCTAGTGGTTCCCACACCAGAAAAGGAGGGATTAACACAGTTTAGGTGGAGCTTGCATTCTTTCCAAACCTGGAAGCCCATGGCAGTGATGGGGTGAAGGGTCACCACCACTTACTGCTCACGAGCCCTGCACTGGCACCCCACTCTGTGTCATTTAATCACCTCAAAAATCCTGTGTGATGACTTCATTTTAAAAATTTACTTGTGTATTATGAACACATGGACATGCGTGGGGGGGGCGTGTGTGTGTGTGTGTGTGTGTGTGTGTGTGTGTGTGTGTGTGTGTGGAGAGAGAGAGAGAGAGAGAGAGAGAGAGAGAGAGAGGGAGGGAGAGAGAAAGAGAACACACTTGGAGGCCAGAAGTCAAGGTTGAGCGGCTTCCTCAGTCTCTCACTGAATCTGGAGCTCACTGATTCAGTCTGTCTAGACTGACCAGCTGGCAGCAAGCTCTGGCCATTCTCTTGTCTCTGCTTTCCTAGCACTGGGGGGTACAGGGAGTGCCACTGCAGCCATGTTTTTATGTAGAGGCCGAGATCCAAGTTCAGGTCCTCAGGTTTTCATGGTAAACACTCTGCTGGCTGAGCCCCTCCCCAGCTCACGTGTCTCCCACTGTGATTAGATATACATAGCATTTGTCATTTTGGCCTCTTGATGAGTCTCCATATTACTCTTTACCAAAACATGATATAGCTTACACACACACACACACACACACACACACACACACACACACACACACACAAACATACACACACAGATACATGTACATACCAGACACACACAGATATACACACACTGTCACCCACACAGCTCTGAAGCTGACTGTGAGACTGTGGCCCTTACCTCAGGCTCCTGTTAGTGCTCAGGATCTGCCTTCAGCTGAGTTTCATCCAGAACCCTTGTGGAAACTTTCTGATAGCAAGTCAACCGGAAGTCAGACTAGCTATGGTTTGCACGCAGATCTCCCCATCACTGACTGTGTATTCTTAGGCCAGGATTTCATGCCCTAAGCCTCAGTTCTTCGTCCATGAAATGGGTCAGTAGCAGTTGATTTCCAGGGCGGATGCAAGGACAAAGGACTACAGCAGATGAAAAATGGCATCGACTGCTCTGGACAAGGAGCTCAAGGGCAGAGGTGGCCCTGCCCCAGCACAGTGGGGCAGCTCCCTGCCCAGGGGAGTCTTGATTCTTGTGTAACAGAAAGGGTCGCTGTGTCTCTACTGCTTTTGACGGGGGGCTACATGGATGGTATTCTACTTTACTCTTCCATTGTGACCAAACAACTTGAGGAGAAAGGGTTTATTTCACCTTACACTTCCAAAATACCATTTATCACTGAAGGAAGCTGGGACAGGCACTCAAGGCAGGGTCTTGAAGCAGAAACCTCAGAGGAGCACTGCTAAATGCTCCAAACCTCTGCTCAGCTGGGTCTCTTATACAGTCCAGGACCCCCTGCCTTGAGCTGACATACCACACAGCGAGTTGTTTGCTCTCTATAACAATTAGCTGTCAAGAAGATGCTTCCACAGAGCACAGTCATGGAGAATTCTTCAGTTGAGACTCCCTTCAAGTTGACAGTTGAAGCTAACTAGGAAAGATGGTCTTACTCATTCATTTGGGTCGTGCTTTGGCTTCCTCAGGATAGAGAGAGAATTTTAGCCATGGACTAGGGGCCTCTGACTGTTGACTATAGCCTAGGTGGAGATCTGTTCTGCTGTCTGCCATGGCTCCACTCTGAGGCTCACTGTTCTGGGATCTGGTTCTGAAGCCTTGTCCTCTGGCTGAGCGGCACTGGGTGTGTCTCTACCTGACTCCCCCATTCCTCTCTTGCTCATTGCTGTCACTTCCATGGCAGCTCAGGAATGTGTGTCCTCACTGGAGCAGCCGGTAGCTTTTGTCCATGGACAATGGTTGGACCCGGGGTCCTTTCCAGGCCACCTCACTGGAGGCCTGTCAACCCCACCAAGCCTGCTCGTGAAGAGCACAAACTCAGGTCGGGGGCTCTCGTTTGGAATTTTGCATGTGACTCTTGCTTGCAAATTTGTTAGCTTCTAGCAGCCTTGATTTTTCTCAGGAGTAAACGGAAATAAAGTACCTAACCAAACTTGAGTAGGGCTCGAGTGAGGATGAAGTGAGCTTTACATAGTAAAGAGCTGAGAGCAGTGCTTGGTACAAGAGAGAGAGTTGGGATGTGGGTGATGGTGAGGATGCTGCCGCCGCCGCCGAAAATGATGACTATGACGATGACAATGGTGGTGGTGATGGTGGTGGTGATGGTGGTGGTGATGGTGATGATGATGGTGGTGGTGGTGATGATGATGATGATGATGATGATGAGTGTTTACCACTATGAAGCAAAGCTCAATTGTGCTGGACTCCAGGAACACCCCACCCCCCTTTGTGCCTGCTTTACCCCTATGCCCTGAGGCACGTAAACAGAAGACCTCATTTAAAACAAAGCAATACAGCCCGATTCCACTTTGTTAAATAATGAAATAAATCTCCAAGTTAATGGGGGAAGGCACTATAGATTCTAGAAACTATTTGTGTTTTTCCAAACTGTAGATCACCATCCATTAGTGGGTAATCCAATCAATGAGTGAGACTTCCCAGCTTGGTTTTAATTTTAAGAGAGAAAAACAACAATTAACGGGGAGGAGCAAACGGTGGAAGGCCTGGTGAGCAGTTACAGTCACGGCGGGGTGCTTTCTGAAATGGTGTTTCCGAGTTATATTCCTGTGTTTTGTGCACACTGTACACCACATTTCGGTACTGGGGCTTGTTCCAGAAGACTGAGAAACTGCCATTCAGAAAGTCTACTTTCAGTGGATTCCCATGGAGTCCAGCTGGGCTTGTGGCTCCCACCTCCTTGTTCCAGCATAGTGGAATCATGACCTCTCTCCCTCCCTGCAGGGTCAGCCTCTCAGGACCACCTGGACCTCACAGAGCTCATTGGTGTCCCATTACCCTCCGCTGTGTCCTTCGTCACGGGCTATGGCGGTTTCCCGGCTTACAGCTTTGGGCCGGGTGCCAACGTTGGCCGTCCAGCCAGGACCCTCATCCCATCTACCTTCTTCAGGGATTTCGCCATTGGTGTGGCCGTGAAGCCCAATAGTGCCCAAGGGGGCGTGCTCTTCGCTATTACCGATGCCTTCCAGAAAGTCATCTACCTGGGCCTGCGACTTTCCGGTGTGGAGGACGGCCGCCAACGGGTTATCCTCTACTACACGGAGCCAGGCTCCCACGTGTCCCGTGAAGCTGCTGCTTTCTCGGTGCCCGTGATGACCAGCAGGTGGAATCGTTTTGCTGTGACCGTCCAGGGCGAGGAAGTGGCCCTTTTCATGGACTGTGAGGAACACAGCCAAGTCCTTTTCCAGAGATCTTCCTGGCCTTTGACTTTTGAGCCCAGCGCCGGAATCTTTGTGGGCAATGCAGGAGCCACCGGCCTGGAGAGATTTACCGTGAGTTTCAGTCTGCTCCCCACAGACCAGAGAAGTTTGGACATGAACTCCCACACACTAAGGAGGAGCAATAATCGTTATTATTTTATCCTTACGCTCTCAAAAGGCATGTGCACCATGTGGGAAGGACTCTAGGCCCCATGTGGGAAGGACTCTAGGCCTGGAAGCCAGTGATCCAGTACTCTGCAATAAACGGGGGCTGCAGGCTTTAGGCAGTAGTGTAGGACGGGGGTCTGTGGTATTGGCTGAATGTGAACATAAAGGCCCCTATCCTGAGGCTGGGCTTTTTGGTCCATCCTGTAATCTCAGCATTCAGGAGACTGAAGCCGGAGGATCATGAATTCAAGGCCAGCCTGGGCTACATAGTAAATTATAGGCTTGTCTGGGGAAATGGTCAGAACCATTTTGTTCACCGAAAGCTATGACTAAAAGAGAGTTAAGCCTGCTAGCCTCAAATGATTTAATTTCGGAATGTGGATGGTAGTTGTGCTTAAGTTGTTTCTGTACCACTGGACAAATCTGAATGACTGAAATGCCTTTTTTTAAACAGTATGTCCTAAAACAAACAAATCAGAAGATGGGCTTTACTACCAGAATAGGTGCATTTTAGAGAAAATAACTGTTATCAAAGGCCCTAGGGTGACAGGCACACTGTCGAAGGCAAGAGTCCTGGCTCATACCTGCAATTTCAGTACTCAGGTTTCCGTGAATCATGAGTTCTAAGCCAGCCTGAGCCACAGAGTGAATGTCAGGTTAGCCTACAGATTAAGATTCCATCTCAAAACCCAGTGTGGTGGTGCATGAATCTCAGCAATCCAGAGTCAGGCAGATCTCTGTGAGTTCAAGACCAACATGGTTCACCTAGTGAGTTTAAAGACAGGCAGAGCTACACAATGAGAACCTGTCTCCAAAAATAAAAATTAAAAAATTAAAATTAAAAAAAGAAAGAAAGAAAAGAAAAAGAGACTCAACCCCCCACAACCAACCAACCAAAAGGAAAGAAAAAGGCACCACTAGAGGGCAGAAATTGAATTTATTCATAGCACAGCGGGGATGCTGAGACTGTGTGTACATGCTACACATGTGTACGTGCTGGCATTGGTGTCTTTTAAAGAGTGAGCTCCAGATCTGGGGAGTGGGGTGGGGAGGCTGCTGGCAGCTCACCACATCACAAGAATGTCTAGCAAGGAAGTTTTGAGCTTTGGGGGCAAAGGAAGACAGGTTTCAGGGCCTGCTGCTGACCTGCAGGGGCCCTGGAGGTGTTAGGAGGCTGTTGTAGCTGTCCATGATCTGAACATATGCTAAGGGGGCCCATATTGTTTGGGAGCAAACAAGGGGAGTCCCTTGACTGGAGAGCTGGAGGGGAGGGTGCCCAGCACTCCTGGCACCTCCATAGACAGCACACTTCCATGCTGGTCCTTTGCAATGTCCTCCCTCACTGGGACACTCCCAGCTTCCTTGGGCATTATCATGTACACATGTAACCCTTGACTCTGGTTTCTCTCTCCTCAGGGCTCCATACAACAGCTTACCATCTATTCAGACCCCAGGACCCCTGAGGAACTGTGTGAAGCTCAAGAGTCCTCGGTAAGCCTCTGCACTCCCCCCATCTCACCCAGGGCGCTGTGCCTCCATCCCCCAGCCAGCCAGGGGAAGGCGGGGTGCCTATCCAGTTCTTCCCCCTCAGCGTCATGCAGTCTAAAGCCTCTCATCATGGCCAGCACTGCCCCAAGTCCTATTTTGGGCTTTTGGCTTTCTTTCACGTTTTAAAGCTCTTCATCCATCTCCTTGGAGTGGGGGCTGTGTCTTATAAGGTGTTCCTCTGGCTGTGGCAGTCAATGGCCTGGTTTCCAGCCTTCCTGCCAAGAAGGGTGTCAGGATTCTAAAATCAGACCTAAAAATGCTAAGATATTCTGGGTGTAAAGTCCTATAAAAATGAACCTAAATTTAGGTTCATTTTATACTTGGCAAGGGAATGGATTCCTAAGTTGGGGGTGGGGTGGGGGCCAGGGAGGAAAGATGGCTCCTTCCTTACTTCCTTCCCTCCAGGATTTGCTGGTAGTGACAGCCTCTTGTAGGCTGGGGATAAGGGGATATACTTCAGGGGCTGTCCCCTCCTCCAACCTCTGACATGCACTTGGAGACACAACTCAGTGAGAGAGCCTGAGACCCAGCTCAGCAGGTCAGGGAGCAGAGGGGCAGGAGGAGGAGCTGGAAGCCAGGGAGGGAGAAGCACTGTCTGAAGGTTCTTCCAGGCAGACAGGAGCATCATGCCAAAGCCAGATGCAGGCCGAATGGTGTTTCCTATGACTGTTGCTCTTTAAGTGATGTCAACTCCTGAACACATTAGAAGTTGGTTTCATTAATTTAGTGTTTAAACAAAAATCTGTACACCAGAGGTAGCATTTGGGCCTGTTTGAATTTCTGAGCTCCTGAGCCAGTGCCATTCAAGAGAACTGGGAGACAGAATGAGGAAGCTATCAAATACTTGTCTCTGCTCTGTATTCAAGTTGAAGTATAAATAACCCAGAGGGCCCAGAACATAGCCCCCTCGGCAAAGCCACAGCACTGGCTCCTGGGCTGACACAGGGGGCTGCCTGTGAAGATTAGGTGACAGTAGGAAGCCATCTTGGATGAGTACTCCCTGAATGGGCTCCAGGGAGCATCTTGCACAAACCAGGAGCAAAGGGAGCCTGCACATGAATCAGAAGGTGAAGTAACAGATTGTAGCACTAACAGTGGTGACAGAAATAGAATAACCAACCATTCACCCTGCCTTTCCCACCCTGTCTCTGATCCTATGTTTGCATACACACGCACACACACACACACACACACACAGAGAGAGAGAGAGAGAGAGAGAGAGAGAGAGAGAGAGAGAGAGAAACACCATGCATGCATGTTTTCATATGTGCATTCACGTATGCATGCATACCATACAAATGTGTATATACATACACCCATGTCTTCACACACACATATATGTATGTATATGCATATGTCCAAACACGAATGCATACCACACACAGATGCACCCATACAGATGCAGCCAAAGAGATGCTCGTACATGCATGTAAATGCACATTTACACATACATGCAAATGTACATGCATGCAGACACAGCTCCTCCACAGGAGTCTGTGTGTCAGTCTCCGACCTTCTCAAGTACCACAATCCGTGTAACCTGCTCTCCTGCCTCGTGTGTGTTGTGACTTATCTCCTCACAGGCATCTGGAGAAGCCAGTGGGCTTCAAGAGATGGATGAAGTTGCTGAAATCGTGGAAGCTGTGACCTACACGCAAGCCCCGGTGAGCATAGGTGCTACCCTGTGAGTGGGCTAACTGTCTCAGGCTTTTGTCAGATCAGTGAGGTTAAATACCAGATCCTCTGGGGGAGTCAAGAGGGCCCTTTGCTACCTCATACCCACACCCAAGCAAGCTGCGAATTTCTCAGGGCTGCCTGCACGTATGCCTATGGAAGGCGTGCAAAGGCAGATGTACTCTGGCCTTGGAGAATTTACTCAGGCCCACTGAACTTCAGCTCTCTTATACCAGGTGATGATAACATCAGTTGTATCTTATTCGTTCATTGGAGAGTTAGACAAGGCAGTCAGGAGTGAGCCTCAGAAAGTCCCCGGCATGAGACCGAGTGTAGTGTTGAACCCATGGGAAAGCAGCCCTCACCTCATCCCAGCATTGACATTCTCCCTCCTCGGACTGTGTTTCCAAAGTCTTGAGTCGGACCATGAAGTTGCAAGGAGCCCCCTACCCCCTTCTTTGATAATAGCAAGGAGCATCTGAGCTACAGGCAAAGATAGCTCCCAGGCTGGGCTCCTCACTCTGTGAAGGCTTCTGATAGAAAGCAGGGAGACAGGAATAAGGCAGGGACAGTACACTATAGACCGCAGGCAGCAGGGATGGGGATGTGGCAGATAAGAGTCACAGTCTGCTAATGCTAGAAGGACTGAGACAGATGTCTATACCAGAGAAGGAACCTGGGCAAGCGAGGCTAGAACACAGGTCTTCTGATATCTACACATGGCCTTATGGTCTGGGTGGGATTGTGGCAGTGCACCCCCAAGAACTTGGCCAATCTTGGCATGGGGAAGCCAAGGATCCAGGAGTCCATGCACTGCTTGGGGGCAGTGTTAGAGTCCTGTATGCCCATTAGGCTTAGCCACTCATGGGCACGTCCTGGCACAGGTCAGTGGGCCACATGCTCAGGGCTCTAAGCATGACGTTGCTTTGTTTATACAGTTTCAAAATGTAGAGAGAGGCTAACTCAGACAGAATACTAATAACCTGGTGGTCCCTAGAGAAGCCAGAAAGGACAGTAGGGTCTGAAAGGTGAGAAGGTCATAGGGGTGAGAGGGGGCAAGAATTTAGGAGGGGAACGTGAAGACAACCATCTTAGAACAAGCATAGAGGGCAAAGCAGAAGAGAAAGAGAGATTGTGTTTCGTGGATACAATGTCTTCCTTACACCCTGCATGGAAGGTGGCTCTGCATGACATCAGCACTTCAGATACAGGGACTGATGTGTGTGGGGATGGGGGGGAGGGGGGATCATCAGCCTGGAGAGGGTGTGACATTGATCTCTGAGGACCTGGAGAAGTGATGGAAAAGGAGCAGCTGGTGGCATGGTGCACTTGGGGGTCTCTGGGGCAGCCCACTCTTTTTCTTTCTCCAGTTCTTAGGGACTTGGGAGAAGTGCTATACATCTGAGACCTACTCACAATAGGTCTTAGCCCTATTGCCCCTGGCTACTGGCCTTCAGCAGGAGACCTAATGTTTCCAAGACAGCTTTCCCCATTAGTGCAGAATATGCCTGCTCTGTGGATTGGTATGAGAGCTGGAAAAACTGCATGGCCCAAAACTCAAGTAGACCTTGGTACACAACAATGTTGGGTGAAGGCTTGTGGTAGTCACTGAGGTGAGGATTTCAGGAAGCCAGGGAGCTCAGGGCCAGACTCCATGCAGCACACAGTGGGTTCCTTGTTCCTTTTGGAATCTCCTCCACACTGGCTTCCTGGTGTCTTGTTATACAAACCTCCTATGGCTGCCCTCTGCTTAAGAGAACTCCTCTAGGCCCACTCTGTTGGTCCCAAAGCTGCTGGTTCCCAACACCCACATGGCAGACACCATGCTCAGGGTTCTCCTGTCCTTCTGCAGATTTCCCTCCACCTACACATGCTCAGCCTCGAGAGGGTGCTGCTCAGAGTTCATTGTCACTTGAGAGGCGTATTCTATAGGAGAGGGCATGGGACAGCCATGTTGTTGTTGAGGCCTGAAGGTGGCAGAGCACATCCAGAGTGCTCGCCGTCACTGTCACTCCACCTTGAAGGGCATCATGGCTCTTTTTGGTGCAGGGAATTTCCCTCTTGGTTTCAGACAGTCCCTCCTTTCTCTGTCTGGCTTCTTTTTTGGTCAGAATCTCACTTCCCCACTTTCAGCCTTAGTAGTTTGCTACTGTCCAGGACATGGGCCCTAACTGACAAACAGAACGAGAGACAGCCTGCCCAGCCCTCCCTACACATCCCGTTTAGGGTCAGTACCTCTGCTGCTCTGTGCCTGTCTCTCCTGCCTGTCTCAGCCTGTCCAGCTGCTGCTCGTATGCCTTCGTATTTCTGAAAAACTTACCTTCTGCTGAGTTAAAATTTTTCTGTTTCTCAGCTCTGGCTGTCCATGTGAATCACCTGTACCCAAATGTGTGTGGGACGGACAGAGGTCTTTAATAAAGAGGCTCCTGGGCTGCTTCCCTAGGGTGTTCAGTGCATCTGAGCAAAGAACAAGAATCCACATTAGCAGAGAGCTCTGAGGGTGATTCCCAGACACAGCCAGGACCTCTTCCAACCACACCTAAGGGCTCTGGGCTTCCCAGACATACCATCTGGGACTTCCAATCCCGACAACTCTGTGCAGTTAGTTCTGTTTGCCTGGAACCCCCACCTCCACCCGCCCTTCCTTCCTTCTGGCAAATTCCTATCCTTCTCAGGATCCAGGCCAAATCCTCTCCTGTGAGGCCACTCGCTGCCATGCCCGTCCCCCAGCTTGGCTCTTGCTTCTGCTATCCTGTGTGCTCCATGCTAACAGCCGATGGGGCTGGTCCGTGCCCCTCTGTGCTCTGGCAGGGGTGGGGGTGGGAGGTAGACACAATGTACCCCAGGCTCAGCCCACAACCGAGCTCACAGTGGAGTCACAGGAACCTATCTGTGAGTGAACACATCAGATTGTGGCTGTGAAGGTGGCCAAAAACAGAGCAAGACACACACACACACACACACACACCCTCCATAACAACTTGAAAGGGCACTGAAGTCTTCAGACTAGCTACATCTGGTTCTTCGTCCACATTACCTTTTCAGCCAAGAACCACGTGTTCCAGCTGAGACACCTCACTTTCTCCACAGAGTGGCACCACTGGAATCTCACCTTTCCCCAAAGCAGGGCCCAGGCAGCCATGGCTGCCAGCCTATGATTCAGTTAGACTTTGGCTGAAAGGTCAGTCGGTGACTTACTGAGATCTCCTCGGGTAACAGCTCATCCTGTTTCAGGCTTGTCCCCTGCTGCCTCAGCCTTGCCTACTCCAAGTATCTGTCCTGAGGCCCACATGTCTTACAACACACCCTTGCTTCCAGCCATTGGCATCTCTGGAGGCTACCGTTGGGCTTCCATGGGCTTCCCTAGCTCCATGGAAGACCCACAGAAAATAGGTCCTCCTGGACCCCTCACAGGGGAAGTAGACACACACCCAGGGTGGGCCAGTCCTAGCTAGGTTTTACTGCTTTTCCTGCGGGTTCTCACTCTTTCAGCATCCCTACCTAGCTCCTGCTGTTTGGGCTTGTCAGTGTCTGATGCAAGACTCCTGGGCTGGTCAGCATCCCTAGACTACACTCTTCTAGCCACTCCCCCTCCCCAGCACTGACCTTGTCCCTTTTTTCAGGTTTATTTTTATTTTATGTGCATGGGTGTTCTGCCTACGTATGTTTGTGCATCATATGTGTGCAATGCCTACAGAGGCCAGAAGAGGGCATCAGCTCCTCTGGAGAAAGAGCCAGTTGTGCGCTACCAAATAGATGCTGGGAATTGAACCTGGGTCCTCTGGAAGACCTCTGAACCATCTCTTCATCTTCTGTGGAACAATTTTTTAATGTCCCCATTGTATAGAGAAGAAAGCTTAGGCCTGGTGAGGCTGTATGATTTGTCCAAAAATAGGTCAGTCAACTAACTAGAAAGCAGACACTCCACCCAAGTCTGACAGTAAGGACTGAACTATGAACTCGGAAGTCACAGGGCTCCTCCTAACAGTCCTCCCTGTTATGATGGGCTAAACAGTCACTATTTACCCAGTGGAGTCTAACATCAAGAGCATGTCTGATCTTGTTAGGATGCCCAAGGAGTGCTGCAGTAGCAAAGGAACCCGAAACCTTAGTGTCTTAACACAGCAGAGACCCGCAACCCGCCAGAACTTAGGAAAACGAGGAGACTGAAAGCTAACAACCCTGGGTCTTGCAAACTGTTCCCAGAATCTAGGGTTGGTGTCTAACATTTAGCACCAGCACTGGGTTTCCTGCCTGGATTTCTGAATTGCTTTGTTTGCAGCTGTTGAGTTTTGTTTCCCCCTCGCCTGGCTTTGGAGAAGCTGTGTAGATGCAGGAGCTTCCCTGGAAGGAGATGGACACATCCTTTGCTGTCAGAGCCTTGTCCACCGTGCTGCTCTGAGGCTGGATTTATATGGTGTTACAGTACAGCCTGACTCACTGAGATAACTGCCCACATATTCCTGAATCTAGCATCTGCTCTGTGTTAGCCTGAGACACGGGTGTCCGAGAAGTGTGGTCTCTGAGCTTAGAAGCCTTACTCTGAGATCAGCAATGTCTCCCTGGGCAGTGAGTGGGGTGGAATGATACCCAGTGCATACCTCTTTCCAACCTGGGAGGTGCGATGCTACCCAGAGACACAGCCAGTGTGGGCATTCGGGATTATTCAGAATTCTGAGGATAAATTATTTTTCTGCCTCACCGTTAAGTAAATCCTATTTTACTTAAATGATTCTTTTTAAAAGTAAATTTCTTTTTTTTTTCTTCAGCCTAAAGAATCACACATTGATCCTATAAGCATGCCTCCTACTTTACCCTCGCCTGCTGAGGACACCGAGCTTTCTGGTGAACCGGTACCAGAAGGAACCCCAGGAACTAACTTGGGCATCATTGGAGACAGCAGCCCTGAGCAAGGCAAGTCCTGACACACACGTGAGAGTGGCAGTCTTTCACCGAGTGATAGACATGACATGTATGCAGCACACAGAGCTCACGTCATCATCCCTTCACCCTTCAAGGGAAGGTTGACAATTCGCTCCCTTAAAGACAGGACAGGGAAACTGAGTCACAGAGAAATCAGGTAACACATCCAAGACTGCATGGCCTGTTAGCTGCAGAGCTGGCACTTGCTCTCCAATGTCTGAGAGTGTAACTTTCAGATTCCCCTCTGCTTTCCCTATAGGAAAGCTTAAAAGGATCATTGCAGCTAATTGAGTACCTACTGTGTGGCACGTGTGTACATACTTCTTCAGTTCTAGCATGCTATCTAGCCAATATAGCTAGCTGCAATTTTACCAGTGGAACAAGCCAACCCTTGGAAAAGGCCAGGCAGTGTGTTCACAAGCCCACAGCCCCATCTCAGAATCTCCACTTGTTCTGACTTCTGCTACTCACTTTCTGGGTCTTAGAGGATACAATCAGCTAACTGATGGCCAGAAACAGGTATGGTCACCCAGTTGGTAAATGACAACCTAAAGCAAGCCTCAGTCCCCCACCTGCTGCTCCTCTGCTTCTGAGCCCCCCCACAGGTGCACAAGCAAAAGCCCAGAGATTCTCCCTAAGCAGCAGATTGACATGCACCCCCAGCCTGAGAATACTCTTTCTAGGAGGGCGGTCATCTGTAGCTGCAGCCAAGGCCAGAGCTCTGAGATGTAGGGGCAAGGTGATTCCCAGCAGCACTCTTCGTCCACACTGCCTGTAGCAAGGATTGGTTGAGCAAACACGATGTCCTGTATCCACATGAAGGGGATGAGTTAGGAGCAGCTGTGGAGTCTTCACTATACGAGCAGACTTCAAAACCACTACAGCCACCACTGTGAACACATGTTATTCGCATGTGTGGGGGTACATCACCCATGTGATACAACATCCAGTGTGGGGTAGGACTGCAGGTGGTCTTGATTCTCGCTGTTTAACTTCTGTGCTTCAAAACATCTTCTACAGTAGTAGTGATCCTTGTTCTCTTTGCTTCTGCTGTTGGCTAATGAGAGTTATTTTAGCCACTGAACTTGGGGAGTCTGTGGGTAAGACACCAAGAGGACTAGAGAGGAAAATTATGAATAATTTAATAACGTTACAATGAGACTAAGGAGTCTTGAAGACGTGGCAGTAGGAAGCCCGGAGGGCAGAAGGAACCCCAGGCAGCCCTGAAGGAAGGCAGAAGGAGCCCCAGGCAGCTTAGAAGGAAACCCTACATGGCTGTCTATTTGCTGTGGGCCTGGGGACATGGCTGAGATTGTAACCTTTCTTAATTCTCTTTGGGAAGTTGTAACCATCCTTGCTTCCCCGTGAATGAGAGGGTAGGATGCACTGTGGTTTCTATGTTCCTGGCAACACAGAAACATCAACAGTGTGAATACTGTTGGGTTGGTCGGGACCTCTGAGTAGGGCAATAGGCAGGGTGGCTTTTGCAGTCTAAAAAGACAAGATCTGAATTGAGGCCAAGACTCCCACCTGAGCCTCTCACCCGGCAACTGCTTTGCTCCTCATCTAGCTGACAAACAGCCAAAGGGAAACCCAGAGCCAGTCCAATACTCCTTTTCTTGGTGAGTACACATCCCAGATGGTGAGAGAAGGGAGCCTGTAGCCCAAGTGTCATCTGCATGGAAAAAGCTCTCTGATACTTGAGGCATGTATATGCCATGCTTTCTGACAGTGTCGGCCCCAGCGCCTTCCAGGGTGACTCTGGGGGCCAGTTGCTGCTTGCATAGCACCCCCTGGTGGTCAGAGCAGGGAGGACCCAGGCACGGGCCAATGCCAGACAGAACACTCCTGGAGTTCTGAGAGGTTGCACAGGGGCTGCTGGAGACATTAGGGCATATGTAAATGCTACACGTATGAAGAAAGTCTGGCCTGGAGACAAGCCTGCCTGGCTTACACCAATCACTACTTTCGCTGTGATTTGACTCCTCTGCAGAAGGAGAATCAGTATGAGACAGACCTGGTAGCACAGGCCTGTAATCCCAGCCAATTAGGAGACTACAACAGGAATATATCATCAGTTCAAGGCCAGCCTAGGCAACTTAGTGAGACCCTTTCTCAAAAATACATGCACGCACAGGCACACACACAAGAGGGCCAGAGATACAGCTCAGTAATAGAGTACTTCTTAACTTGCAGGACATCCAATGCTCAGTCTTTAACACTACTAATAATAATACTAGTATTAATAATAATTATTATTACTATTTTAACGTTGTGATTAGAGTCTGATACATGCCTTGGGGTGTTATCAAGGAAGCTGAGAATGAGGAACTCTGGTCCGGCAGGAGGTTGGCGGCCCAGCTTCTAGAGAAGAGACAGCTTGACTAACAGCCATTCATTTTAGTGTAATTTTTTCTTTGCTTTAGGGTTCCATTTGTCTTTTGAAGCCCTCTCCACAAATGTGTATGTGGTAACGATTCAGTCGTCGTAGAGTTGTAGGAACAATGGTAATACCGATGATGAAATGATGATCTCTTCTCTTTCCACTCCTGTAATCTGGAAGAAGCTAATACTCAGCACTGTGATTTAGCAAATATATAGACACCTACACAAATAATATATGTGCTAGGCAATTACTACATAACACACATATGTAATAGAATAATCACACGGAGTGATGGGAAACCTGTGTACTCGTATGTAGTCCTTTTTTCTCTTCTGTGAATATAGAACTCCAATGCTAATGAGTATTTGTTAGTGGCTTGCTGTGTGCCAGGCTCTGCCCACTACACTTACCTCATATCATCTAGGTTGGATGATGTATAGCCATCAGAAGAGTTTCTACCCTCCGAGGTAGGAATCATGATCTCTACTCATAGATAAAGGAACTTGAAGCACGGGTTAAGTATTTGCCCCAAGTCACATTCTGGGACATGGCAAGCAGGATTCCAGGCAGCAAGAGGTGCCAGAACCCATGATGGAAGCCACCAGGCCCTAGGGCCTTGCCCCATCTCTAGGCTGCCTCTTCCCTCCTGGTCCTGTATCGTGGAATCATGGACACCTTCCCAAGTTACTATGTACAGAGTTACCGAGTTCTCTTCCAAGACTGCAAAACACAGTTATTGAGATCACAATTTCTGCTTCCTGTAGGGTCTGGTGAAATCCTGAATGATACACTGGAGGCCCAAACTATGGATGGGGACCCTAGTACTGATGGTGGTTCAGGGGATGGGGCCTTGTGGAACGTCACTGATGGTCAGGTGAGTGAGTGGGGAATTTGGCTTGATAGCCTAACAGGGGGTGTGGATGCGTTTATTTCCCACTTGATGGTGACTGGGGCATGAAGGAGTTTTAGCTGAACATCATCAGGACGAGGTCCTGTGGTATGGAAAGAGCTCAGTGGTCAAGCTCCAGGGGCAGCTTGGGCACACCAGCAAGGGTGGAGGAGAAGCCACCCCAGCTTGTCTTCACCCGTGACTGGTGATATATATACAAATGGAGCATGCTCACGACAGTGACCACCTTGCATGGAATCCTTATGAAGACCACAGTCCCCTCAGGACAGAACAGGGTTAACTGCAGGCGTGCCCACACTCTCCTTAGCAATTGTTTTTCATATCTTCAAAGCCAGTTTGAGAAATAGCTTGATCTGATAGGGGCACATCACCATCTTCTCAACTCTGGTGTTTGTGTACACGTGTGAAGGCTCGAGTATGGATTCCCAGCACACCTATATAAAAGCTGGGGGCAGTGATGAACATCTGTAACCCCAGTATGGATGGCAGGGAGCCAGATAAGAGGATTCTAGAAGCTTGGTAGTCATTCAACCTCGATGAAATGGTAAGCTCCAGATTTACCAAGAGACCCTGTCTCAAAAATAAGGTGGAGAGTCATGGCTGAAGACTCCCAGCATTGACCATTGGTCTCCACAGGCTCATGTGTATATGAATATGACTATACACACATGTGCACTCAGACCTAGTTCAACACACACACACACACACACACACACACACATATGAAAACCCTAGAAAACAAAAATAACATGCCATCCTCACCTCCTATGTAGATCACTATATAGACCAAGCTAGCTTCAAACTCACAGAAATCTGCCTGTCTGTCTCCTAGGTGCTGGGGTTAAAGGTGTGCACCATCGTTCTTGGCAAATACATCCTTTTCTATGACACCGGCAGCCACAGCTGTTCCATTTCCTCGTTTGTTCTGAGACCTTATAGACATCTTTTCATTGCCCAGAGGAAACTAAATTACAAAGAAAGGGAAAGGCGCGTTAGGGCTGGAGTGGACTGGGGACAGAGTTGTGCCTGCACATGGCTGAAGGACCACAAGAGCAATGTCATTATCCTTATGTCTGGATGGGTGTACAGGAGTGGTCACAGGAGGTTTGTGTGTCTAAACAGAATGTCCAGAGCTGGAGGCAGTTGACTCAGGAATCAATGACCTATGATCACTGGGTGTATAAACAGACTTTGGCATGAAATGTGAGACATCAATGTCTCAGAGTTGTCCTTTGTCCCCTGGATTTTGCAAGTCTGGGACTGGTCTGAGACTACTGCAGTGAAATCACAAATGTGGCGGTGCCTAGGTCAGGAAGCTGAAGGAATGTCAGATGGCAGGGTGTGTGTGGGAGGAAGACCCAGGCAGTCCGTTCTCTCCAGCCATGGGCTTGTTGATCAGAGGTAAGGGACCAACAGCAGGGTCTCTCACCATGTCCTCGTTTTCAGGCATTATCAGCAACAGCAACTGGCGAGGCCAGGGTGCCTGACACCACTGCCCTGGAAGCAGAGAATGGCAGTATGCCCACTGGGAGCCCCACCCTGGCCATGTTTACCCAGAGCATCATGGAAGTGGACACTCCGGTGAGCAGCTTATGCATACTCCCCCTGCTAGGGCTCGTTCCTGGCAGAAGCAGTCACTAGCCTCCTGTCTACACAATGCAGAGTAGCAACACTATGAGGTGAATCCAGGTGGGCATGAGCAACTGGCTTCAGGGCATTCACTCACTGGGATAGGTTAGCAGAGTGTCGTGCCACACCAGGCACTGGTCCTGCTAGCCAGGGTGGATGGTCAGTAGGATGGCCTGAGTTCCCAAGACACAATGGTCAAAGGGACACAGGACTCCCAAAGAACCTTGTGAGTATAGAAAGGGGTCCATATTCCATCTTGCAGGTCAGAGAGGTAGAAGGTGAGCCTGGGAGTCTGAGAAAAGTATCCAGGCAGATGGGATAGGTAGATGTAACAGGTGGGGGCCAGAGAAGCAAAGGCCCAGAGGCCACACAAGAACTGAAGAAGTACAGGGTGCCTTTGGGTGTCTGCGGGGGGGGGGGGTCCCTGATGTCACATATTCATGGGTGGCCATGAATATGTCAGATCTTTTTAAAAGTTCCAGTGAGTAAGGGGCTGGGAAGCATCTGTCGTTTTGTCAGCATGATTCCGAGTGGCACTGGAGAGGGCAAGTTTAAATGCGGAGGTACTGAGCAGGAGGCAGGCGGCAATCAGGTGATTGATGGTTGGCAGTTGCAGGGTAGTGAGGTCAGAGACTAAGGGCAGGTCTTGGATGTGTCTGTGCTTTGTAGGTGAGGGAGGGACAGAACACAGGCACAAGAGGGGCCTTGGCTATCTGTCCCCTAAAGCCACAGACTTGGATCAAAATGGTAGTCCACTAGACTTCAGGATGTCTTTCCATTCAGGAGCCAGAAAATCTAACAACAGCAGCATCAGGGGATGGTGAGGTGCCCACTAGCCCTAATGGGAATGCAGAGGCTGGCAGCTCGCCCACTGGAGGGCCAACCCTGAAGCCAAGAGAAGAGGCCACTCTGGTAAGGAGTAAGAAGAGCTGGAACAGCCTTCTAGCAGTGTGTGTCTTAACAGCCAACAAAACGGACCACCAATTGGACACCTCTCTGAGCAATGCTAATTCAGAGATGGAATTTGCCAAGACTTCTAAATATGTGGCTCAGCCCCTGTGGTCTAGCTGGGCCTGAGGGAAGAGGCAGGTAACCTGTGTGGTTAGAAGAGTAGAGGGGAGTCCTAGGGCTGTGTGCAGAGCCTTTTGTTCGTACCAGCAGAGGCCAGCGGTCAGCGATATGCCCTACATGTGAGGGGAAGAGGTGATGCTGTTGATGTGGGTTGGCAGGTGCAGACATGCAGGCCCAGCAGGGTGAGGGTGAGGTCATACTACCTGCAGTGTAGAGAAGGCTAGACACACGCATCCCAGCTGCACAGTGGACCGTTCTGTCCCTGTGGTATCCCCATAGAAGCTCTCTGGCCATCAGATTCAAACCTGCCTCCTCATGCCCACTCCTGGGTCCCCACCACATGTGAATGGGATAGTCCCATCCCAGCTGCTTCATGTGAAAGTCTCTTCCCTCTTCCTGCTGTCCAATATTCACGAGAATGGGGTCCTGTTGATTTTTCGACCTAAATCTTTAATTCACTGGTGTGGACCCTGCTTGAGTAATCTTCCCCAGCCAGACAGTTGCTCACACTCTCTGTAGTCTCTCACACAGCCTGGCTGGGTGTTGCTCCTCCTCTTTGAGGCTTTTCTGACCTTGACCTACTGACCCAGCTCCTCTGAGAAGCCAAGCAGGGTCTGGTCCCCGGCCTTCTTGGCTGTACCTTGGGGCTTCTGTGCTCCAGACCTGAGCCATGGCCCTCTGCTTCAAACTCCCCTCAGTTTCTTCTTGCTCTGCAGTCTTCCCACACTCCTCCTCACTGCAGAGAGACTCCCCGCCCCACCCCTTCCTTCATTTGTCCTTCAAAGTCAGCCTAATAGCACTTCCCCAGAAAGGTGCTGGCATGGGCTGTGAAGGCGCTGGCCTTGCCCTTGGAAGACCTCTTCATATCGAGTTGGTAAAAGGCTTCATCTGTAGTGCAGGCCTGGCTCCCTAGCAGATCACGAGCCTGGTGGGGACGGGGCTCAGCCGACTCCTCTTCCCAGATCTGTTTTGCCTCTCTCAAGTGGTAGGTGCTGGACCAATTTGCTGAGTGAATGCATGAAGGCAGCGGGGCCTGCCAAGGTCAACAACCCCATCCAAGCTCCTCCACATGCTTGCTCTCCTGTCTGTAACACACAGGGCAGGCAGCCTTCTGCTCTGCCCTCCACACAGGCTAGAGACAGACTTCTCCAGGCCACCTGGTACACCGAGGAGTTCAAAGTTCCTTTCCTTTCCTCTTCTTCAGTTTTCTTCTTTAAAGAATAGTATGCGTCACAGCAGGAGAAAACCAGGGACAAGACTGACTCCAGTTCTACTGAGTCTCAGCTTAATAGAAGAGTTTGGCTAGCAGAGGTGCTTGGAGATAGGAGGGCTGCCTACAGAGCTGGTATGCTCCCTAGGACCGGAAGTATGCAAACTAAGCCCAAGATAAACACTGAACAGAGATGGATAGCTAGGTGGGTGGATTCCAGGAGTGGCTGAGGATGCCCAGAAAGATGTTTCTGACTCTGAGCCCCAGAGGCTTGCACACTGAGGTACAGTCCTTCCTCGGTGAGTACAGGAAAGAGGCAGAGGAGCCGCCGAGATCTGATTGTCCCAGTGGTTTCCTTTCTGTAGCATGTGTACAGCCACTGAAATGGGGGTGGGGTCATGTGGTCTCATCTCAAGCCAGCTCTATTCCAGGGTTCGCACGGTGAAGAATGGTTAACCCCAGCTGTGTCCAAAGTGCCCCTCAATGCTTTTGAGGAGGAGGAAGCCAGCGGGACTGCCATGGACAGCCTGGATGTCTTCACACCCACAGTGGTCCTTGAGCAAGCCAGTGGGGAGCCTACAGACATCAAAGCCACTCTTACACCCACAGTGGTCCTTGAGCAAGCCAGTGGGGAGCCTACAGACATCGAAGCCACTCTTACACCCACAGTGGTCCTTGAGCAAGCCAGCAGGGCTCCTACAGACATCCAGGCTTCTCTCACATCCACAGTGGCCCCTGAGCAAGTGTCTACTGCTGTAAGTCCCAGCTAGTGTCTTCTCTGATTCATGGGGATAGAAAGGTCACCATTAAGGTCCTCTGCAGAGACACACACAACTTGCTCTGTTGTGAGATCTTGGGAAACTCCAACTGGACAGGGCGAGAGAGTGATAATAAAGGACCAGGTTGCTGACTTTTGTCCCAGTCTGCCACATCCTAGTTTTGACTAAGAATTTTCCTAGAGATCAATCCCTAAGGTGGGAAGGATTTTAAGGAGTCACTTCTGTGACTGAGCCAAGTGTGAGGATGTTGGTAGGTAAAGTGTTTTGACATTGGATAGCCACCATAGAAGTGACACCTCTAATCATGCAGCCTCATGGGCTGGTGTTACAATGACCCTTCCTGTTGATGTCTTTTACAGGCACCGACAGATGGAGAAGACTTGATGGCTTCTACAGAGAAAGCTGAAGAGGAGGGATCTGGTAACACGCCCCCCAGTGGGCCCCCACTCCCCACACCCACAGTGACTCCCAAGCAGCAGGTCACCCTGGTAAGTGTCCTAGGGGTTTCGACTAAGCTAGCAGATCTTTCAGTGTGGAGAAGGTACACCCGACCTTCTCAGGGTCAGTTCTTGGTTTGTAAAGACAGGATTTGAGAGCCGTTGGCCCGACAAGCCAGAGCAGACTGTAGTTTGGGTAGGAAAAAGCAAAGAGTAAAGACAGAGTCCTTGCTTAGGTCTCCAATTGCCTTTGGAATTGCATCAGGATTAGCAGTGCCACAGAGCATAAACACTGAGTGTAGGGCTGAGCAGGGTCTATAGAGGCAGGCAGCATAAATGACTTGTGGACCTGTGGGGGTGAGGGGCTCCCAGCTGGGGGTCTGAGGCTGCGGGCTGCTACTCCTGCCTATGAGCTGTCCATTGGTTCTGCAGGCTGGCTTCTGGCCTGGAGTCAGTTCAGAAGATGTTCAGAACCATCCTTGCACACACGTACAGTGGCCTGCTTAGGGATTGTCACTGACTCAGAGAAGCAGGCAACTCATTCAGGCTTGTGTGAATCTCGGGTGAACTGCTCTTCAGGGGAAGACTATTCTCAAGGAGACCCTCCTGCTGGTGACACATCTAGTGAGGTGTGTCAGTTCCTGGAGTGACATTCTGAAAACCACCACTCAAGGTCCAGCCATGTGACCCCTCAGCTGCAGTGCTCTGGTGGCCTGTGCTCAGGGACTGTAGAGGTCAGGAGAGCTCTCTGAGAATCCTGACTGGCCCTTGCCCAAGAGCATCTCCCAGTGACTGACTAGCTGGCTTCCTTTCTCAGTGGTTAGAGTTGTCCTCACCAATTGACCAATTTGGACCTTTGGGTGTTTGTTTGGTTTGGTTTTATTATATTCACAATATCTAACAAAATTGGCAGTAGCCTCTTCGTGTTCTCTAATATGTGTGTTGGTACTGTGTAAACTGAGAATATGATTGTTCCATGGTATGGTTAAGGGAGGTTTTTATTATATGTGTGTGTGTATGTGTAATATATATATATATATAAGAGAGAGAGAGAGAGAGAGAGAGAGAGAGAGAGAGAGAGAGAGAGAGAGAGCAGCCAGAGGCATTTGGAAGAGTCTAGAGCAGAGAGAGAAACAAATAAGTAGACTGTTTATGGCCAGCAGACTGGACCTGGGCAGGGCTATCTTCGAGACAGGAGAAAAGAGCAGGGAGTCGGATAGAAAATCCAGAACGCAGAGGGGGGAGAGGGGGATGGGGAGAGAGAAAGACATTGAGATTAGCAGTTATAAGTGAATGAGAAGATGGGGGGTGGAAGCTCACGAACTGAAGAGAGTTTATGAAAGAGGAGCAGATGAGAAGGAAGTTTGAAATGTGTAACAGGTGCTTGTGTTACTGAGGGAGCCCGGAGGCCAGTATGCACTTTGATATGCTAACAGGCACCACAGGTAGACGTAGGTGCCTTCTGTCCTTGGTAAGGGAAATGATTCCTTTTGTTAGATAGGAACCAGCTTCACAAGTTCCTGAGGGATTCTGGCTTTTATCTAACCACCAGAAATTCTCAGATCTAGGTAGTGACCATTTCTGAATATTTGGGCTGCCTTTTGGTGTTGGGGAATTGGAGTCTCCTTTGGACCTAAAAGATTCATCTCTTAGGAGTCTTTTCATCTCTGTCTCCCACCTTCTTTTTTCGGTTTGCCACTGGTTTTTTTTTTTGGGGGGGGGGGGACTGGGACAATCACCCTTGTATCCTAGAGTTCTCTGTTCTGAGAAGTCAGGCTGTTGGGGCCAGTCATACTGGTGGGTTGAGGGTGGGGCTTAGTGCTTCTGGGAAACTCTGTCCGAATATATTAATGACCATAAAACTGCATATTAACAACCAGAAATTAACCACCACACAATTGCAACCAGGAATTTGGTTTCAAGAATCCTCCTCAATGGAGAAAGCCTGATATGTAACAAAGGATTTGTTTACTAGGATGTTAACCTCAATATCTGTCCATAATAGAAGAAACTTGGGACTGATCTAATTAGCTAGCCAAAGGAGACAAATTGAATTAAAGTCTATTCAAATCATGGGACATTAGACATTATTAAAATTATTCTCATTTGTACTCAGTGTTGGAGAAAATGCTTATGGTATCACGCTAAGTGAAAGAAGATGGCTATACACTTGAGTGTGCTGTGTGGTCTTAACTGTTTGGAAATACATACTCTAGAAGGAAACATCCTTCTTAAATGTTAGCAGTGGTGCTTCAGACTGGTAGGACTGTGGCAGTGTGGTTAGGTTCTTCGTATGTTTGTTGTTTTTTGCTATAGACTTTCTAAGTTTTTACAGTAGATTTTTCTCCCACTGGTGTTTGTCTAGTTTTTGTAGTGCTGGCAGTTGAATCTAGATACCAGTACATAGTAGGCCAGCTTTCTACCACAGAATGACAGTCCTAGCTCTTATCACAGAATTTTTTTTAAAAAAATTTAATTAATGAATTTATTTGGAGAGGGGTAGCAGCCGTATGTACATGAATGGAAACCAAAATAGGGTACCAGCTGTCCACTATCATTCTTTAACTATTCTTTTGAGGCAAGGTTTCTCTCTGAACCTGAGGCCCCTGCCCTCTTTTCTAAACTAGACTTGAAGCCAACAAGTTGTATCAACCCTTCTGTTCCTTCCCCCCTGCAAAACAAAAGCAAACAAGCAAACAAACAAACACAACACTACAGTTATGAGCATGCGGACAATGCCCAGATTGTTCTCGAGTGCTGGGATCCAAGCTTTAGTCCCTGAGATGGAGTAGCCACCAGTCTTACCGCTGAGACATTTCTTTAACCCCAGATCCTTTTGTAAATCTCTAAGAAGAAGATGAGGGGGAGGGGTGTAAGAGGAGCAGGGAGGGAGAGAATGAGTGTGGGGAGGGGAAGGAGAAAAAGGAGACACAGGAGGAAGACAAGCAGGAAGAGATGGGGTAGACGAATGAGAAACAGCAAAACAGCATCCTGGCATGCAAGTCACAAAGACAGATAGATCATTGCCAAGTGCCTGTGTCAGGTACCTGCTATGAACAGAAATTGATGCCCCAGTTTCTGTGTGGAGTGCTTACGCTCAGTCAAGAGACACTTGCCCTGGAACAGTCTCAGAATCATTTTGAATCACGGAGGCCATGTGGTTCAGGGGGCACAAGACAAGCCTGGCTCTGCCGCTCACCTGCAACCAAGTTCTTCCTGTCTCCTTGTTTCATGCTGCTGCAAAGCTCAAGGACCACAGCGTGGTTGGTTCCTAGCACATGACTTGTGAGATTCAATGAGTTCATGAGTAGAAAACTTTACCTAGCACGTCACACCTGCTCAATAAATTAGCTTCGTACAATTATATATCACACGAAACTCAGAGAAAGTTATGCTCACATAGTTCCTGGAAGTAGGGAGGACAGCATGGTTGTGATTTGAGTTTTTGTGCTGTCTACAGCTAAGCCACCATTATCAGACATGATCCAGAAATTAGTCAGCAAAGCCCACCCAGTTTAAAATTAAGTCCTTCCACTGGCTGAGTCCTTTGACCTCTATGGCCCCCAGCTTCCCTATCTGTTATGGAAGATCCCTCTGAGTCACGTGCTCTGTCCCTGTCCCCTCTTGAGAGGGGGTTTAAGAAGAGGACACTTGCTGCACTCTCTCACTCGGGGAGAAACGCAGGGGTGGGCGGGGTCCCCTGGCCCCGGTGCTGGGCCCACACACCCTAGGCTTCAAGGCTCACCACAGCAGTGGCCCTCCTACTTGTCGCTGCATAGCATCCTCGGGGCCTGATGCCGAGGGGGTGAAACGCCAGGGTTGAGCAGCCCTAGCCCCGATGTTGTGGTCACCCGCCGCCTCGCCGCCCGAGGCACCGCTGCCGAAGCCGCCCCCAGCTGCTTGGCCGAGGTACAGGGAGGGGGCGCGGATAGAGACTAGCTGCGAGCACTCGCCACCCTGTGCCAAGTCTTGACCGCCGCCATTAAGAGCGATCTGTCGCCATAGAGTGGGTCTCCTCGAGAGCCCAAGTGTCACAGCCCCTTAGATAAAGTTCTCCGATGCCAAAATAGTTTTCATCTTTATTCGTTCTGGATGGCGGGCAGCGCTCACGGGGCAGGCAGGTGGAGAAGGAGGGGAAAGAGCGAGAGCTACTCGAGTCAAGGTGCTCTATTTATATTGTTCTGGGAGACAGGGGTTTGGTAGCCGATACTTTCCATTGGCCCAGCTTGGGGACCCTTTTGGTGCCTCATTTGTTTTGCCCGGGACTCAGGGTTGCTTTCTACATGACACAAGTCTCACACGCCAGGCCTCTCTCTATACAGGGGTCGTGAGAGCTATGGGAATCTCCTGGGAGCGTTGGCCAGAAGCATGAATTCTAGTCCCTCGTGGAGGTTCCACTGTTCGTGGATTTTCCACCGGGTCTCCCAGGGCTTCCAGTCTATGCTCAACCGGGCGTTAACTGCTGACATAGATCACTGCCCCACAGACACTGGTCCGGGGGTTGACTTCTTGGCAGCTGGAGGATCTTAGTAGACCTTTAGGCTGGGGTGATGGGGGTTACCTGTGGCTCAGTTGCCAGGATGAAGAGGTGCTTAGGCAAATGCTGCCTGAGGTCTGCCACTGCAGAGGTAACCGGTTACCTTCCGGAAGAACTGCTAGGGCAGGTTATTCCAACATCACTGTGACCCCAATTGTGATTTCCCAGGGCTCCTGCTCTGGCCCCTCTCCATCTCTGCCCTGGGTCTCTGCTTTCATCTCTCTTAGAGAGCAATCTCTAGGGCATCCAGTGGCCTGTGGGTGAGGTGTCCTTCTTGGTCCATCTCTGCTACTTCATGGAAATGCTGAGACAGCAGGGTTCAAAGGGTGGTTCAGGGAGCCCGAAAAGGAAGCCTCCCAACACCCACACTAGGGGTTCGATGTCCCTCTGCACTGTCCTTTTGTTCGGCTGAACCGTTCCTTCATCCTATTTGTCAGGAAAGCCATTTCTCTGGGGGCTTTTTGACAGTTGACATCTCATAGGCTCACTTTTCTCCTTCTCCCCTCCCTCTCTCCTCCTCTCTTCTTCTCCTCCTCCCCCTCTCTTTCTCCTCCTCACATGGACACTTCTGGCAGCTAAAGGCATTTTCTGAACGCCAGTTATGGCAGGCAGTGGGAGTGGAAGGGCTCCCTGGAGAAGCCCATGGTTTAAGGAAGGCAGATCTAGGAGGAGTTAAGACCTAGAGAGGCTTGCGGGCAGTGGTAGAATGAGAGGTTCACTGGTTACAGGTACCAAGCCTCTGGCAGGGCTCAAACAAGGGCTGAGGGAGTCCTCAGGCAACACCCAGTTTGTGCAATGTATCTGTATGTGCAGCTTATCCTACATGCCCCTTCTCTTACCAGTGGGATGCAGAAACAAAGGGCCACTGAGCCCTGAGAACCAATTAGTCCCTGGCTCAAGACCTGCTTCTTTCCCTGGGCTTCCTATCTCCAGGATGACACCCTGGAAACAAACCGTGAATGTCCTCAATGGGTCCCTCTCTGTTTCTCATCTAGGCTGTCCCATGTTCCCTGAGTTTAGCTGAGGTACTTCCTCCATCAGATGAAAGCATCAACCTTTAGTGGGCCTCCTTACCTGTAGTACTCCTACCTCTGCCTTAGTTACTGTTCTATTGCTGGAAGGAAGCACCATGACCAATGCAACTTATAAAAGAAGGCATTTGATTGGGGACTTGCTTACAGTTTCAGAGGGCTTGTCTATTATCATCAAAGAAGCATGGTAGCAGGCATGCAGGCAAGGTGCTGGAGAGAAGATGAGAGCTTACATCTGATCCTCAAATTACAGGCCAAGAAAGACTGAGACTGGGCCTGGTATGGGCTTCTGAAACCTCAAAGCCCACACCCAGTGACACACCTTCTCCAACAAAGCCACACCTCCTAATCCTTCCCAAATGGTTCCACTATTTGGGGATCAAATATTCAAACATGGGAGCCTATGGAGTCCATTCTCATTCTAACCATCACAACTCCCTTCAGATGGCCACAGGACAGTGAGTCCTGCTCCTAGCTCTAACCTACAACTCGGATCTTCCTTGGACCTCTCAGTGAGGGCTCAGCATAGACATATTTGATGTTCAAATAAACTTATACCCAAGTCCTTACCTGCAGGATGGTTTCACACTGGAGGATACCTAGGAACTAAGTCTGGAGAGCCAGCAGAAGGGCTTGAAAGGAAGCTGAGTCCAGGCCAACCGCAGGCTGGACCTCCAAGAGGCTGAGGCAGGACTCAGCTGGAAAGGGGAGGGAAGGGGAGGCCAGAAGAAAAGTTGGCCATAGACATTTTAAGGCTATAGAATATGAGTGCTTGAGTTGACATAGCTGTCTATGGAGACTGGAGATTGGATCTGCATGTAGAAATTTCTTCTTTCTTCAGGCAGGAGTGGAGGCCGAGGGGTCAGGCTCTGTTGGGGACCTGAATGTGGGCTTAGGCTCTGGAGACATCGTGGGCAGTGAGGACCTGTTGAGAGTGAGTATTAAGGAACTGGGGGGCTGGAGTTGGGGACCTGGCAGGGAAGGTCGTGGTCAGACAGCAGTGACTATAGACTGGCCCCCTGGGAACTGTCGGCTCTTGTGTATGGCGATCGTCATACACTCCCCTTTACTTCGCACTTGTTGGACATTTCCACCACTTTCAACAAGCATGAGCCTGGATTTGCGTTAAGAACCCCCTGGCCACCTCCCTCCTTCCCTGAATCAGTTCCTTTCTCCTTCATAGCAGGTTTGTTCACTGACGTTCACCTCTACCCATGTCTCCCACCCTCCTCTTTATTTATGAAAGAATTGCCCTCGTTTATTCTCTGTTTGGATCGCAGTTCACACTCAGCTTCCAGTGTAAAATCCTCCTTGGCCCCCAGTCTGCTCTTGGCCCATTCTTAGTCCCTGTGGCACATTTGGCCTGCCCAAGGCTGGGCTCTGCCAGTCCTCTTTAAATTGCCCACAGGGAAGTGTGGCAGGTTCTTGATGCAACTGTTGCCCCATCCTTGGGCCCAACCCTCTCTTCAGCCCTTCCCCTGAGCCCTGTGCTGCCCCAGCGTGACGTTCTACTTAGCTGCCCCTGCCCATTACTCATGCCCAGGGCTGCAAAGGCCCTGGGCTCAGTGAATGGGTGGTGTAAAAGGCCAGTGGATCTACCAAGAACATTCTGGGCTGGCGAGATCTGACAGCCCAGCAGGAGGCTGAGGAAAGAAATCCCCTTTGGTAAGCATTTCAGGACCAGGCCAAACACAGGCTGTTTGTCTGACCTTATAGTCAATTAGAAAGCTGAATTATCCAGGGCTCCTCTGGGATTCCAGATAATTGGCTCTTTATCGTATGCACCATTTGGGAGAAAACATAGTGTGATCTGCTCAGAAAGCTGTACATTCAAATGTCAGCTCCCTGCTTTTCAACTGCGTGGGTATAAGTCCTTGAGTCATGTTGTCTCCTTGAGCCTCAGTTTCTCCCTGTGCAAGGAACCCCAATCCTTCTTTATTGGATTGTTTCAAAGATTAGAAAGAAGGTAAGACACATGCTTGGTATTCAGCTTCTCTCATTGCTTCTAACAAACTGTCTTTCAGGGTCCTCCGGGTCCCCCAGGCCCACCGGGATCGCCTGGGATTCCAGGGAAACCAGGAACTGATGTTTTCATGGGACCTCCTGGGTCTCCTGGAGAGGATGGAGCTCCTGGTGAGCCAGGACCCCAGGTGAGCAACTGAAGCCTCCTCCCTCATCCTGTGATCATGGGGGCTTCCATAGGGCTTCCTTTCACACACAGATCACAGACCCAGCACTTACCCGAGGCTGGAAACCAAAACCTTCCGCATCTGAATCATTGCTGAGACTCCAGGGAAGGACAGCCAAGAACATTCTGTATGCACCAGTTTTCCTGATTTATATAGGGATGTGTGTGTGTGTGTGTGTGTGTGTGTGTGTGTGTGTGTGTGTGTGTGTGTGTGTGTGCCCGGTGGTTGGGGGGGGGGTGCAGCCTAATGGAGGTTTTGGAATCTACCACAGTATACCACAGTTAGTCCTGGTATGGGAAAGCCTTGGAGATCATCTATTCCTGCTCTGCTCCCGATGTCCTGCAAGTAGAGCTCCCTGATACAGCTCTGAGCAAGCAACCTAGAGAGCAGAGGATGCTTGGCTGGGGGCACAAGCAGCAAGCCCTGTGCTTGCTGGCCTCGAGTTCCCCAACCTTCCCTCCTTCCTATGTAGGGTTTTGCGTGGTTTTAGCAGAGAATCTGTGAACTGACTGTCACTGATATTCCCCAGGGCCCTGAGGGACAGCCTGGACTTGATGGAGCCTCTGGCCAGCCTGGAATGAAAGGAGAGAAGGTAGGGGACAGTCTTAGGTTCCCACACAGGACACCAGCCTGGCCACTCTCTCGCCCTAACCTGATCTTGTCTCCCCTCTTACTCTCTTTCTTCACCTCTGTGGGTGTTCCCACCATTGGGCTCACAATCCCTCACCGGCTTCTCCTTCCCACCCCGTGTGCCTTAGCATCAGGGAATGGTAGTGACACTATCTACCTCATGCCCTACCTATGACCTGTCTGTGCATCCTGACCAGACATCTTTCTCTCTTTGCCCGCCCCCATAGAATGGGACCTTCCTTGATGTCCTCTCCTCCTAAGTCATCCTCCGCCTGTGCCTGTCCACCGCCATGTAGCAGGACGCTCACCGGCTCCTGAGAAAATACCTATGGTGCCCTGTTGGGCAAAGCCCTAATGCCTTTCTTGGTTGGCACCAGCTTTTTCTATAGCATGTGACCTACTGTTCACTGCCACAGCTCTGAGCAACGAACCAGTTGCTGTATGGTTCTCTCTAGAAGCTTCTAAGCCTCTGCAGGTGGTATCTGCTTTGTCTGGAATGCTACTTCTTTTTGTCATCAAGGCCCAGTTCAGATACAGTGGCCCTTCTTTATCCTAAGGGTCATGTTACAAGACTCCTCTCTACACATTTATATTGTTGTTTTCCTTGTACACACACACACACACACACACACACACACACCTATTTAGTTTCTAAATGAAGCACAGTAAAATATTAACTGCAATAACTCATGATACAATAGACCAGTCATAACAATATACTATAGTAAAATCACTAGCATCACTACTGTCTACTTTAGAGCCATCATTAGGTAAAACAAGGGTTAATGAATGAGTGAATAATGGTCTGATAACTAAGATGGCAGCTAAGATACTGATGGGTGGGTAGTGTATAGAACATGGATATGCTGGACCAAGAGATGGCTTATATCCTAGGTAGGATGGAGCAGGAAGCTGTAAGAGTTCATTGTTCTGTTCAGAACAGTGTGTACTCTAAAACTTGTGGATTGCTTTTTTCTGGAACTTTCCATTTAATAATCTCAGCCTCTGGCTAACAGAATATCTGAAACAAAGACAGTGTGACATGGATAAGGTGAGGGGGTACTGAATGTCCTCCTCTTCAGTCTTTCTTTGGGGTCAGTATTTTGTTTGGGGGTTGTTGAGGGGAAGTCATGCCATACAGCCTGGATGTGTTTCGCCTCGAACATGTGATCCCTCCACCCGCCATCTAGTGCTAGATTATAAATGTGTTCCATCATGCTGTCTTCTCTCAACATTTCCAGCACTCTTCCTTCTTCCTCTTTCTGTGAGTAAAGTGTTAATGCTGCTGAGAACCTTCTTAGCAATGACACGGGAGTTGCTAGCATTCCTGTGTACCCTGAATCCTTATTCTGCCTTAGAGCTGCAATATCCTTCCAACCCAGCATAGCCTCTGTTAGTCTTTTATGAGTAAGTGGGATATTCTTCAAACAGTATTTAAGCTACCGTTTCTCTTTAGCCTGCTTTCAGTCTACTGAAGCCACCTACTATCCGTGCTGGTGCTCTTGGGGGAAAGTGGTTCATGCCCCTTTAGCCTTCCCAGACATAGTGAAGACATGCCTCTTTATACAAAGAGAGATAACAAATAAAAAAAGCAAGACGCTTTGCACTAGCGGTATGTTAATGAAGGTTCAACAAACCCACTCTATAGGAGGTAGGATCTGTACATCACCCCCATGAGCATGTCTGAAATGTCTCCTGCCGGGACACCACGGCCACTGAATCAAATCCCAGTTCCATCCATCAGCCCTTGAGAGTGCTTAACTGAAAGAGTAACCTGAGTTTTGCTGCAAATGAATTTCTCAGAAAAAGAAACAACTGTGCAATCTTAGGGAAGTCATTTTATATAAAACAACAGTTTCCTAAGAAGCCTAGGTCTGTGGGAAGCCCCACCAACCCACACTTACCTTGCATGTGCCTACAGACCAGCAGCTAAACCTCCC
The DNA here is from genome assembly GCA_028551405.1 of Uromys caudimaculatus. NCBI lineage: Eukaryota > Metazoa > Chordata > Mammalia > Rodentia > Muridae > Uromys > Uromys caudimaculatus. The sequence continues at coordinate 49,316,669 of CM052702.1, forward strand.
ACACTGTCTGTACTTGAAGACACCTTGTGCTGCACACTGACGCCCCTGTTGGCTGCAGCTGGCTCAGTAGAGCAGCAAGGAGGAAGAGCCACCCTGCCCTGGATAACTGCTGCAGATCTGTTTTGCTGGTTTACGCCTGGGATTGGCTAAGAGGCCCACTGTTGTCCTGGGGACATGGGATGCTTTGGGGTTAAGCAAAAGCAGATTCTAGAAGGACTTAGACATTTCCATTTGGAGAGTTGAAGGGCAAACAAACAGTCTGGCATGCAGTCACATAAGTGACTTCATTTGTGAAGGAAATGAGTGTCTCAGGGTCCTTATGAGACATCAGCTCCAGTGATACATTTGACCCCTGACTCCTGTCACAGTGTCCTTTTTTGGCCTTATTGACAAGACCTAGACGGCACCTCCCATGTCTGGATAAACTGAGTTGTAGAAAGTCTTTTCTCATGCTATTAATCTCATGCTTTTCTCATGCTGTAAGCCCAGGTAATTATCCAAAATTGGGAGACAGTCCCATGCCTCCCAGGCTAGCCTCCAACTCTATAAGAGCTGAGGATGACCTTGAACTCTAATCCTCCTGCCTCTCCCTCCTGAATGCTGGAATGACACCTGTGCACTATCATGCCCAGCTCAAAGTGAGTTGCTTTCCCACTATGCACAATGAGTAAGAATCAATTTATTTTCCCGGGAAATTTAATACTTATATATAAAACCATTATTATCAAACATGAACTTGTCATCAAAGTGTAGATGGCTATTAAGAGTGTATCTAGTAGATTATTTATGATGCTTAGCATACATAGAAGCATCTTTTATTTTCCCCATGTTAGTTGAACAGCTAACCCTGACACCTTTATCCCAGGAGGAAAGAGGTGGAAACGACCGATTTTCCCAGCTGCAGAGCACATCTGGGAGGGCAGTTGAGGAGCCTTCTGGAGAGCAGGATCCTCAGATATTATTCCTTTTACATTGAAGCTTCTACCTCTGGCTCTTCCAGGAAGGCAGGAAGTCTTCAGGATCCATGGTCTTCATGGTATTCATCTGCCACAGAAAGTTTTGAGACACCCACACAGGAAAGAGTCTGTACTTTGAAATTTTCTCAACTACCCAGAATTTCTGGGGAAACTTGAGCGCCCAAGTACTGTCTTTGAGTAATCTCACTGGACTGGAACTGTCGATGTAGACCCAGCCTCTGTCTTTCCTGTAAGTTAGAAGAGAAATCTGATGATGTTGTCACCATGGTCCCTATCTCTTATATATCCCAATCTGCTTTGGAACATGGCTCATGTGAAAGCATCAGGGTACACTTGAAAACTCTGAGGCTAGACCTGCTTTTTCCTAGAATCCAGAAACCAGCTGTGTTTGAAGTCCAACACACCATAGTATTGGCTTCTTATCTTCTCTCTTTCATTATCAGTTGGCTTTGGCACATTTGCATGGAAGATTTCCATAAAACCAAAGAGACTATAGTCTGCAGAGGATACTGAGCTGAAATTATCATTACTACAGAGCCCATGAGCAAACCCTGCAAACTACCCTACAAGGAACCCCAGCAGAATAAAAGGCCATGTGTCTGGGGCTTCTTCCATGTTTCTTTACATTGACATCTTGTAATACCCTTAATAATTTAGTTTACCACAATGAGCCAAATTTTCTACTGAATTCTGTTAGCCTTCTTGTTGCTGTGAATAAACAACTAAGAAAAAGTGGAAGGATTTGCTTTGGCTTTTGATTCAGAGATTTCAGCTCATTGTGGTAGGAGCCCATGGTGGGGCAGGGGTCAGGGGTTAGGGGTCAGGGGTCAGAGGCCCCAGCCATCATGGTGAGAGTCAATGGTGGCGTAGTACAGAATAGCTCATGTTATCCAGAAAACAGAGTGTGTGCCTGACCAAGGAGCTCTCCTTTGTTTAATTTTATTCCATCTGGACCCTTAGTCTATGGGACATGCTACTCAGATTCAGGCTGGGGGAGTCTCCTTTCTTATTTAATTCTCTCTGGAAGCACCACAGACATGCCCAGAAGTGTGGTTTACTGATCTTGGCATTCTCAGGCCAACCAAACTGATAGTTAAATTTATCATCACAGATTCTAAGCTTCAGGACAGGCATGGTGGCTCACAACTTTAGTCCCAGTGCTGCAGAGGCAGAGGCAGGGGCATCTCTAAAAGTGTGAGACTACCCTGGTCTGCATAGTAAGTTCTAGGCCAGCCAGGGTTACATAGTGAGATCTTGTCTCAAAGTAAAAAAATTAGTGAAGTACGTACGATCTTGTGACACACAGCACTGTTGTGAGTCACTCTGCTGTAGAGCTGATCACTCCAGAGCTTCCTACTTAGGACCACAGAGCTCTACGAGTTGGGAGTCCAAGAAGCTGCTGGACTCAACGCACACAAGCTCCTTCTGGCTAAGGAGTGGCATCTGCTGCTGTCTCATTTCGGAAGTTCATTTCAAATTGTTCCTGAACTATTTCTCACAGTTCTCAATTTTTACCCTATTCATTCATGAAAGTTCCAGTAAGGTAGACCCTTCCATTCCCTGGCTAATCTGCTCATATTCCAAACCGATGGCCACCATACCTGTGAGCCAGTGGACTGAGTAAAATAACGAGAGAGAGAGAGAGAGAGAGAGAGAGAGAGAGAGAGAGAGAGAGAGAGATAGATCAGGGACTACTGGCTGGTTTTGTGTCAACTTGACACAAGCTGGAGTATCACAGAGAAAGGAGTTTCAGTTGAGAAAATGCCTCCATGAGATCCAGCGGTAAGGCATTTTCTCAATTAGTGATCAAGGGGGGAGGGCCCCTTGTGAGTGGTACCATCTGTGGGCTGGTAGTCTTGGGTTCTATAAGAAAGCAGACTGAGCAAGCCAGGAGAAGCAAGCAAGCCAGTAAGTTACATCCCTCCATGGCCTCTGCATCAGTTCCTGCTTCCTGATCTGCTTGAGTTCCAGTCCTGTCTTCCTTTCGTGATGAACAGCAGCATGAAAGTGTAAGCTCAATAAACCCTTTCCTCCCCAACTTACTTCTTGGTCATGATGTTTGTGCAGGAATAGCAACCCTAAGAGAGGTGGCTTCTAGAACTTCCTCTCAATCTGCTACAAGACCCATTTGGCTTATATGAACTTGAGAAAGTTATTGGAAATAATGCAGTTTCCCCTTACATGATATAGTTCTCTTTAACGGGATCAATCGGAAGTGCAGCTGAATCTTATCAGAGTCGGGGCAACCTTAGGTATGGTTCATAAGAGCCGGCTGGTGGTTGTGTGTCTGGGAATAGATACTTTTCCTAAGAAGATACTAAAGCAGACAGTGTGCAATGTGTAACTGCTCACGCCCAGGGGGATAGAAATAAGAAATTGCAGCTAAATAGGGACCCAGTAACTCGAGACACATTTCTGCCCCAGGTGAGTGTGCCCCTGTTGGCCAATGGTAAAGGTGAGGGTGGCGTGGGGTGGGAATGGGAATAGGGGTGGGAGTAGGGGTGGGGGGGCTGTCTTTGGCATGACTACTTACTCTGCTTGGTGTTCTATTTCCCATCTCTCTCTGAACGCCAGGACATCTCTGATGGCGTCTGGGCTAGGGGGCATTTAAGCTTCTGCAGGGTTGCCTAAGACCAGCTACAGAGGTTTCTGACTGTGACAGTTTGGCACACCCCAGCATGCTCTCCCTGCCCTGGGACTGGTGCCACTCCAACAGGCTCAACACTTTTCTTGCTCACATCATTAGCCCAAGGACTGAGCAGGGTCTCCCAGCCAAGGAGCTGTTGCTGAGATGTGGGGTCTTTTCTCTATGTTCTACACATACCTGTCTTCCTCCAGCACTGCTGGAGAGCCCACACCCACAGAATCCTCACCACTGGGAGCTCCCAGGTGCCTGAGGAAGGTTATCCACAGCTCCTGAGCAGAGAGCACGGACAGAGAAGCCTGGTGGCTGCCTGTGGGTCTCTGGGTGGCTTGTCTGTGTGCTGGGCTATCCAGGATGCTCTCACCTTTGCCTCTCACCTTGAAGAACTCTGTGTAGACTTATCCAAAGTAAACATTCCCAGAGCCAGCTGGAAGGAACCTGAAAAAGTATTCAATTCCTGGCTTCCTCCCTGTGTCTTGGCAGAGCCATGGGACAAGGAAGTGTGTTGGGCTAGATGGGAGTTCTGAGAAGCTCTACCTTAGCAGTTTTTGAGTGAATTTGTAGTAATAAAAGTATTCAAGGTGGACACGCCTTCCATTGCTTCCCGTGTCCCATGCTTCCCTCAGATGTTCCTGAAGGACGATATATATCACGGTAGTGTTTTCAGAGCTGCTCTGTGCACAGCAAACTTTCCAGATTTTGGTTGTTTAAAAATCTTCTGTTAGCCTAGTGTGGGGATGCTAGCACTCGGGAAGCAGAGGGAGGTGATCTCTACGTGTCTCAGGCCAGCCTAGTCTACCTAGATAGTGAATTCCAGACCACACATAATGCAATCCTGGCTTATTTGGCTGTGTATGCAGTTTTAGGTTTAAAACCATTTGCCCCTGGGATTTGAAGGTTAGCATCTGTTATGGAGAATGAGCTCAGATTTCCCTCCCAATCCCAGCCTACCTAAAGCCACGGTCTTTTCCCTTGGCAGGCTGTAGGAGTCATTTTCCTTTGCTTGATGTATTGAAATCCCTTGGTGCATTGTTGTGGGATACGGATTCTTTAAAACATGTATTCTCCCACTTGGTACTAAAGAGCATTGGGGTGGAGTGGTGTTTAATCTGGAGACCTCTGAGTTGTGAAGCTTCTGTTTTTTTGTTTTTGTTTTTCCAGAAATATTCAGTGTAGACTTCAGCCTTCTGCTAAGGTCAAGTGCAGGAATGTTTAGTTGCTGTTTGCTGCATGCTGCTTGCTCTGTTCTGTTGCAGGAAATATTGAAAATGAACCCAACCATAATGTAGACTCACCACCTATTCTATGGGTGACGGAGGTTATTGCTATGCATGGTATCTAGCCCAGGAAAAGGACAAGGAGAGATACAGTCTTTCATGGCTGGCACGTCATAGCCTGTATCATAGCTTCTGTGTGGCCACATGATAGCTGGGCTCTCCTGCCGGAGAACAGCCTTCACTAGGCTCACAGTTTCAGGGGTTGAGGTCCAGTTGTCTAGCTCCATTGTTTGGTCTGGACCATGGATGCGACAGAATCAGGGAAGCAAGATGACATGGCAGAACAAAGCTGTGAGCTCTTTTGGCAGTTGAGAGCAAGGTGGTGGTGTGGATTCAGTGCTGGCTGGCTTCCTGTTTCCTCTAACTTGGCCTATGGACCCCCAGCCTATGGGATGGTGCTACCCACATTTCCTCCTTCTTTGATGCTCTCTGGAAACTCCCTCAGAGACATACCCAGAAGTGTGCTTTACAAATCTTCAAGGTGCTTCTCATCCCAACCAAGTTGATAATCAAAATTAACCACTACCCCTTCCCTTAACCAGCACCCCTTACCTCTGTCATGGCAGGAGGTGGGGTAGGGAGCAGTTGCTTTGGTGTGAGTCTCCAGGAGACTGCTTTGATCTCTCCAGCTTCATGCCAATTGCCTTAGTTTAATCTCAAGGAAGAGGGCTTGGTTAACTATTGAAGAATGGGTTTCTCAAGGTTTGGGCCTGACTTGTTCAGTAGACTGATACCCATGGTAATGTGCTCAGCCAAACCCAGACAGAACAAGCCTGTTGTCATAGCCTGCTATTCACTTGTCTGTAATTCTGCATTTCTTTTTGAGCAAGCCTAGTACGATGCATCCTAATTGGCCCCTGTGTTCATGTGTTTCAGGGAGCAAGAGGGCCTAATGGTTCTGCTGGCGAGAAGGTAATTGAGAGCAGCTCTTCTCTCTACTTCCCTTTCTAGTGTACCCTTGGGCCAGAAGAGGGAACCCATAAATGTCACAGAGCAAAGAGAAGCACTCCTCAGAGCGGAGGCTGGGGGAAGATAGGCCAGCTGGGATGGTAGGAAGCCAACCCGGCAAAGTTCCTTCTTCCTCAATACTCTAGTGAGCACGTCAGCCAAGGGAAATGCCAATTAGTGAGACAGCTGTTCTGTGCCATCAAGCAGCGCCCATCAGAGAATTTCTAAACTTAATTAGCTTTAAGGAGTCATTTTCTGACTCAGGTGCTCACACTGCTTCTTCCAGGGGGTGGGTTGCAGCTGGTAACTATCCTGTCTTCTCCTTATAGGGTGACCCTGGCAACCGGGGCTTACCTGGGCCCCCAGGGAAGAACGGAGAAGTTGGCACCCCTGGGGTCATGGGACCACCAGGGCCTCCTGGACCCCCTGGGCCTCCAGGCCCAGGATGTACAACAGAATTTGAGGTACTTTTCCCCTTTCTGTGGCTGAAGAGTGATGGAGGCTAAGGAGCATTGGAAGCCACACACACTGGGTACTGACCCCTGGGTAGAGGTTTTGTTGAGTTTCCTGTGAGCTCCTTGGCTCCAGCATCCTGCCTGGCTCAAGCAGGTAGGTGCCTGGCAGTGAACTCTGAAATCTTTGCTTCTTCCTCCCCCAGATTGAAGGCTCTGGGGACATCCAGCTGCTGAGCAAACCCAGAATCCCGGGACCCTTCTCTCCTAGTGTAGGTAGACTTTTATGGACGCTTGTATGAGGGCTGTCCTGCTGTTAGCCCTGGGGGAGGAGGCTGTGGGACCCCACTTCGATGATTCACACTCACTGTGCCTCTAGCCCCATGCTGTGCTGCCTGTAAGGTACTCACCATGGTGAGGAAACTCAATAGTCCTCTTCGTCCCTATTGGCCAGTTCCTCACTACTGAGCATCTTTGTTTCATGGCTTCCTGTCACCGTGTTATGCTCCCAGCAGGTGCCCGCCCTGTCCATTCACTCATACCCAGGCATTGCCCTTGTCCCGTGTGACACCTGTATGAAGACACTCCCCTGGATATTATGATCATTGTCACATGGAACCCAGAGCCAAGTGCTCAGGGAGTGACTTCTAACATACAAGACAGCTTCTCGCATACACGGGATCTAAGGATGGGGTCAGGAGGGCACTTCCATGCTGGGAGAGGACCTCTGTGGCTTGTTGTGTGAGGGGACTTCTCTTCTGAGCCTGGAATGGCAATTTTCCCCTCATCCTTTGACCCATCACCTGAGACAGCATCTACTGGAGAGCTTAGGGAAGGATGCAAGAAGGTAGCGCGTGCCAGCAAACTGAAGAAAAACCAAAGAATATCTCTTCATCTGTTTGCTTATCTTTGTCAGGGTCCTAAAGGAGAAAAAGGAGAACAAGGAGCCAAGGTAAGTCAGCCCATCGGAAGCAGGGTCTTTCTAGAAGGTTACAGAAGCATTATCCATGGACTGTGAGCTTTGTTGTTAACTCCCCTCTGCTGTACCTAGGGTGAAAGGGGAACAGACGGAACCAGCACTATGGGGCCACCTGGGCCCAGGGGGCCACCTGGGCGCGTCGAGGTCCTGTCCAGTGTGAGTATCGCCAGGTTGAAGCTTTGCCACCTGTTTTCTGCTTTGCTAAGGGGGGTAGCAGGTGACCTGTCACTTCAGGACTTTGAGGCTGGTGGCTATACAGGGTGTCAGGGTGTGCACCTGCCAGCATGCTCACCTATCTGTTCCTACCCCCTCCGTGCCACTGTGCTCCTACATACGATCTTCAGAGTCTGCCCTTCTGCTGGGCAGGGTCAGGAGTCAGACAACAGCCTACAAAGTACTAGAGTCTTGAGGAAGCCCCAAATAAGTGCTCCAGAAAGGCTCTGAGCTAGTTAAGAAAGCAAGGCAAAGCTGGAGACACAGACCTGAAATCACCTTCACTGCTGGCAGAGAGAGTACTGATGGCCTTAACCCTGTGGGAGAGCCACTAATTCCAGAATCCAGTTATAATATTGAGTTCAGTAATTCCAGAGTCAGACAAGAGAGAGAAGAACAGTGCTGAGCATGCTCCGAACTGTCATCAGGAAGCATCCCCCATCTTCCAGAGTGGGAGTAAAGAAACCAAGAGGAGCTAGGGTTATACTCCTGAGGGCCAGTTCTTGTTGGGATGTGTCTTCAGAAGAGCTCATTGGATGGCTCTTTGTTAAAAAAAAAAAACAAAAAGCCAAAAAACTATTAGTAGACAGATTCCAAAATTTCACTTGGAAAGCTCACCACAAGGATGAGCAAACCAAGCCTCTCTCCACTCTGACCCCCCCTTCCCAGAGAGGCAGTAATGTGCCCCCCATTCCCAGGGAGGCAGTAATATGTGGTTTTCATGTTACCATTAATCCCTTTGAGGAAGCAAAGGTTTGGCACCGCCTGTCCTTCCACATGCCCCTTACCTTCTGCTTGCTCCCACCTGAGTGTCATTTAAACCTCTGTGTCTACCGTCAGCACTGGTGCAGACACTCGTGCCAAAAGAAAAAGTCCAAAGGCCTGGAAAAAGAATGACCAGAGTTAAGAGGAGAAAGAGTCTGATTTAAAAGTGCCAAGCCTTTGGGGAGGGAAATAGACAATCTTGAGTGCTTGTGGGGGAAGTGTAAATTGCATGGCCCCTTTGGAGGGCTCCCTGACAGTCTGTTCAGACTAAAAATAGATGTCTTCCAGAATCACACATGGAAAGCTCCACACAAGATGATTGAGTGGGGAAGAATGGGTTGAAGGGGAGGGTACAGGGCCTAATGCTATTTATCTAAGGTGACGACATACATGAGTTATACACACACACACACACACACACACACACACACACACACACACACACACACACACTGTTTATATGGGCACACGTATGTGTATATGTATGTATGTATGTATGTATGTATGTATGTATGTATGTATACATATGCTTATAACTTTAAAAGAGAGAAGGAATTCATCTACTGGGTAATTTTAAAGTTAATTTAAGAGGAAAAGTGACAGGCAGGCTGGGGCTGTTTGACAGGGAGTAGGAGGGCTGGGTGTGTTTGGCAGTGACTTTGGGGTGTGATCAATGTCTCCATACTGGGTGACTTCAGTTAAGGTCTCTTTGCCAGAAGCAAGGAAGAACACTTGTCTGTCTTTGTCCTAACTGTGTAATTTTTCTCTTTCAGTCTTTGATCAACATCACCAATGGATCCATGAATTTCTCAGACATTCCTGAGCTCATGGGGCCTCCGGTTTGTATCTACATCTGCCCTTGAGTGAGCTTTCTACCCAGATGCCCCCGTGGAGAGTGTTGGGTTTTAGCTCTGGAAGCATAGAGCCAGAGTTCTTCAAAGTCAGAAGGAAGGAAGCCTACATCTTTGAGTTTTTATAATACTAATTCTGTGGTGCAGAGTTGTGTTCAGGAAGCAGAAGTGCTCAGTCCTGTGCACCAGAAATCTGTGAGATCGGAGAGCACATGGAACCACTGCCTCCTGGGACGGGTTGTGGGCCTACATGTGTCTGCTCAGTCTCACTTCTTAGAACAGGATTCTGCTAATGAGACACTGGAGCCAGAGGAGGATTCTAACCTACTTCAGCCTTTCTCACACCATTTTAGAGATGAACCAATCAACATATGGGAGAACTCAATGTCCCCTTGGGGCTCATGCTTGACAGTCTCAAAAGAAGGAAAGAGTTCCCATGGCATATGATGGGGACCAGGGAGGAGAAATGCTGGTCATAGGAGCCTTGGGGGTCCACCCTCATCTCTGATGACCACTCAGAGCCCCTGGTTCTCTTTCCAGACTTTGGGACAATTTATATGAGGTAGAGGAGGTGAAAGTGCTTGGCACACTGTGGTGCGTGGCAAGTCTGGTGCCAGAGATACAGGCCCATAACTGTGCATAGCAGATGTCTGCTGGGGCAGCCCGCCCTGCAGCACCCAGGGAGGTCAGCCATCCATGTTGTGTGTGTGGGTGGGGGCAGCTATCTGAAAGATGCCTCTGCCCCAGCTTCCTTCTGTGGAGCAGCATCTGTGAGGCTCATTTTACCATGACCTCTCCTGTGCTGTGTGTCCCATGGGGCTCCCATCCATTGATTGCTACTGAGATGAATAATCCAAAGATCCAATATTCAGAGTCCAAGGCAGGCCAGGTACTGGGCAAAAATCCATTTGCAGGGGTCATTGTTCTCCCTAGAACTGCTAGAGAGAGGTTCAGGGTGCTAGTGGGTGGATAGCAGAGCAAGAGAGAGCCTAAACACGAGGATTGGCATCTCTGAGCTGCTGGGCCCTGGGCCCTTGCTACCTGAACCCCAGGCCTCACCTTTCGCTCTTTCTTCCCCATCAATGTCCTCCCTGAGGCTGAATCCAGGTCCTCCTCATCCCTACGGCTACTGTCTACTTACTCTGTAGCAGCTTCCTCCTAAGAGGACTCGAGTATTACATTCATGCCCCCGCCCCATAGCCACTGGGTTAAGAATCTTGTTCCTAACTAGTCCTTTTAAAAATATAATTTATTAACATTGTGTGTGTGTGTGTGTGTCTGTGTCTTTGTGTGTGTCTGTGTGTATATATCTATATCTATCTATCTATCTACCTAGCTAGCTATCTAGCTATCTTGTCCCTTTAATAGCATCAGCAACCTGGACTTGGCAGGAATGGGGGTTGTGACTCAGTGTGGTGAAGTGCACACAGTTTGCCAGACCCTTTAAAAATCCCCATCCCTTTCATAAAAATCTAGCTCCCAGCATGGACCCACTTCTCCCCCAGCCTCCCAGCCTATCCTCAAGCGCATCTTCAGAGCTGACTTACCCAGGTTTCCATGCTGGCCGTCTCCACCCCTGGAAAGCTCAGAGGAAGCTTCTGTGGAGAACAGGGGCAGGCCTGGGGAATGGCACATGCCTCTGGGTACTTGAGGACAGATCCTGCCTCTCGTTAGCTAGCTATATGATTCTGGGTGGTACTTTCTCTCCCGGTCCTCAGCATAACCTTCTACAAAGTGGGACCGTGATCTGCACTGGGTGGAAATGGGCTTGGATCCTTGGCAGGTCCCTGGGGGTCAGTGACTTACCCAGGTTCCCATGCCATCCCTGCTGGATTAAACAGGCTCAGGCCTTTGCCGTCCCGAGGGACCGTGGCCCATGAGGCACAGTACTCCTGACTGAAAACTCTTTGTCTTTGGTGTGTTGCAGGGGCCAGATGGTGTGCCAGGGCTGCCAGGGTTCCCAGTAAGTACTGCAGTGGCTAGCTTCCACCTGTGCTCAGGGGCTATGCACATTCTGTCTATACCCCTGAGATCCCTCCATCCCTCATGACCAAGCCTTGTTCCAGCGCACACACTCATGTTTTTCATACTCTCCACAGATACATCCTCTCCTTTGAGGCCCATAGGGTTTATTTTTACCATCTTGTAGTAATTCTTTTCTGCTGTAAGTGACAGGTTCTCCTGTGTTTATCTACTTTTATGATAGCTACAGGGGGCTGGGTCTTATGTCTCAACTCCTGGGCCATCCAGCCCTGGGCAGTAGCTGGGTGACCCTAGCATATCAAGTGACAATCTGCACAGATAAAGTCCCTCAAGACATAGGAAGACAGTGGTGCATGAGGAGAGAGGAGAGTCATGGACTGGAAGGCTGCTATTAACAGCCTGTGTGTGCCTTTATAGGAGGGTGCCATGGTTTTGCATTAGAAGCAATCTGTTTAGTAGAGTTTGTGCCCATGCAGAAGGCCAAGAGTGGCCCCAGGGAGAGAGCTGCACCGTTTCGTTGAAACTCTGCAACTTGGGAAGGCCTGAGGCGCTGTGTCCAGGATAAGTGAAGGAAACAGATAAAAGCACCGTAGGCGTGTGTTCCTGATTGCTGAGCTGTAGATGATCTCTTATCTTCTCATACTTTTACTAGACATTAGAAGGGAAGAGGGACCAAGCAGAAAACGGTCTTGTGGTTAGTGGGAAAAGAGGTCTGATCTCTTAGCTGCATGAGGGAGGTGTGTGCTCTGAGGGGGCACTGCAGGGAGTGAGGAAGGCCAGGGGCCAGGCCACATACCCCAGGTGTGAGTCTTCCTCTGACAGATTTGGCCTAGTTGTCCTTTCCTTAAAATTATTTGAAAAAGAAAGATGAACGAAAAGTTCACCGCTAAACAACAACACACAAGTATTTTCACAACACTGCTGTGATGGATAGCATACCCTTTCGTCCATCTTGCTAAATAGCAATAAAGCAACAAAATGCCCTGGGGCAGTGGACACCATGAGTGGGCAAGTCATTGTCATGAATGTTCTCTATCTGCTGGAGTTGAGGATCATGAACTCTGACTGAAAAGTAGGTTTTGGATCTGCAGAGGGTACCAGGCAGCCCAGCAAGGGGTGGGGGGTACAAGGATTAGTGCAGGGGCAACAGGTCTGGTTCGAGGAAGTCACGGTAACAGAGTAACCTCTATGGTGTGGGAGATGAAGTATGAGTCCCAGCCAAGGTTAATGGCAGGCTAGGATGCTGGATCACATCTTGTGAGGTGGTGATGTCCAGGGCAGCTGTGGGTGAGTCAGCCCAGGGAGACCAGGTAAAAGCAGGTCCAGGTCTGCTCATCTGGAGGAAACCAACGTTCAAAGGAGTTAATTCCTTCTAGGGAAGCAGAAACAGGCCCAGTTTCTCTACCAAAGAATTAAAAGGCGGGAAGGAAGTGTTACCGGGAGTCTTGGAGAGTTCCAGCAGCAGATCTATCCTATACCATGGGAATCAAGTCTCCTTATGGGGTTCCCACTTATATTAATAAAAAGAATAAAGAACATAGTCAAGGGGAGGCACAAGGACATTTTATTAGCATTTAGAAGGAAAACCCAGGGTAGGGGAGCTGTAAATCTCACAGCTGCCAGGAGGAGAAAGAAGAAGATAAACATGGAGATCAGCCATCTGGTGGCAGAAGGCCACCCAGCGGGGCCGGGGCTTGAGAAAAAGAACAAGGAAGCCAAATCTTTGATTGGGGACTTTAAAAGCATCCTTATGCTCTGGACAGCATCCAAAACAAAAGGACAGGAGAAATAGACCTGTCTGGGGAAAGGATAGCTGACTGAGCCACACTCCCCCCAGGGCCTGGGAAGGAAACCCCCAGTCTTCCTAGGAGTGGTTCCCTTGCCAGCTCCCTGAGATGCCCCACTGGGGCATCCTTCTCCACAGCAATGCAGGCTCTCCAGGCCTCCAACACCTAGGCTTGCCTTCTGCCCAGTTTCTTGCCTCCTTACAGTTAGAAAAAGATCAGAGCTCATCATGACTTCTGGCTGCTTGATAAGAACTTGTTCTGAGAGAGGGTTGGGGGATAGTCAGAGAGAGAGACAGACAGAGATATGGAGACACAGAGATAGACAAGACAGAGAGATAGAGACACAGAGGAGACTCAGGGATGTTTTTCTGTTTGGAAAAAAACTTAACCATAACACAGTGCCCTCCAACGATTTTTTGCAGGGCCCCAGAGGACCAAAAGGTGACACCGGTGTGCCTGGATTCCCAGGTCTGAAAGGAGAACAGGTAGGGGTACAGGTGGGAATGTGCTTGGAATTGCTGGCCATTCTGATTTGGCCAACTGTTTCCGACTGGAGACACAGTTCCTACAGCGCGACATTTAAAAGGCTCCCAGTCATCACTACCCTCTAATACCAGGCTGCTTTCTTTAATTAAAATTTATTCTGTTTATTTTTTACATGTATGTTTTGCCTGCTTGTAACTCTGTATACATGTATGCAGTGATTGCTGAGGTCAGAAGAGGGCATCAAATCCCTTGAAACAGAAGATAATGAAGGTTGTGAGGGGCCATGTGGGTGCTGGGACTCGAACCCCAGTCCTCTGGAAGAGCAACCCGGTGCTCTTAACCTCTGAGCCATCTCTCCAGCCCATGGAATGCTTTTTATCATCCTGAAGAAATGCTGTGCCTTTTCGTAGGCACCCTGGAGCTGATGACTTCTCTGATCTCACACAGAAGGGGGCTGTTGATTCTACCTTTCCCCCGCCTGAAGAGAGTATGGTCCAATGCCCCCTAGAATGCTGTTCTCACACATTGAGCCATCCTGTCTCCTGGCTATCATATATGCTTCCTGACAGCAGACTTTTCTGGAACTCTGGGATTAGTACAGAGTCTGGGCCACAAATGACCCTTACTGTCTGGAAGAATGTAAAATCAGTGAATGAAATGAATTCCGATATTTGGGGGTTGTAAGTTGGGACATTGTGTAGCTAAAGTAGATGTCATGCAGGGGACTTCTGGAGAATCTCAGGGTTCAGACCTACCCTTTATACCCCTACACAGCCTCTTACAATCAACTTCCAGGTAGTTTTTCATAGCTGAGGGGGACAGGAACATCCATACGTAGACAGCAAAGACTGGCTCATCCTCATGCATTCCCTCCTGTTTGTGTGCTACCCCTCTCTCATCTTTTGATGCCCTAGGGATCCCGGCAGTTTCTTATACCAAGTATAATAGGAAGACAAAGACAGGAAAGCCGTGCAGATGGGCCGGGTACCCCCCACCCCATTCCACCCACCGCTGTTTCTGAGGCTGCACATGGGTGGGGCTACACCTCCCTGGGGAGGCTAGAAGAAGCATCTTTGAGAGGAGTGAGGATTGGAAGTCTCTCTGGGCTTTCTTTCTCATGTGTCACATTGCCCCCAGGACAAGGAAAGAGGCCCAGAGACGATTGGTCTTCAACAATAAGAAGCAGAGAGCTCAATGTGTTGGGCAAAGTTTGGAAGCACGGGAGAGTGGTGATGTCTGGGTCCCTATGGTGGGCTCGCAGAGACATAGTGGGATTGGGTTGACTCTGGCAGTTTTTGCTTTCCATGTTCCTTTTTCTATGTGGCAAAGTCGGTAGAGCTAAGACTTTAGATCCCAGAGGCTACTCTTGCTGCTAACTCTCTGTCACTTTAAATGTCTGGGGCAGACACCAGGCAGCTCTGCTCCAGCTCTTACAGAAACTGTACTTCCTGCTGCTCTGCCTCTAATGCTTCTGTGCTTGCCTCTTCCTGCTGCTCAGGACTGCCCTTCCTCGCCAAAGAAGTGGTAAGACCCACATGTCAGCTGCGGGCTTTGGGGGATGGAGAGAGGCTTCCCTGCCCATTTTGGTGCCCTACCTGGCCACTTCCAACTGTGGAGAGGAGGTTGCTGTGTTGTCAGCCCAGTTGCCCAGGGCTAGTGCAGAGGCCTAGAAGGATGCTAGTTTCTCCACACAGCCTTCTTTTCTGCATGCATGTCTTTCTGGAGCTCTCGGGATAGTAGAAGAGCCTACTAAGAGCAGGATTTAGGAACAGTGTCCTGCATCCTTACCCCCAAGTCTCCCATCATCTCTTTCCCAGCATCTAAGATAGCTCTGCCTAACCAATAAGCTGTTTATATAGAGGCTTGGAGAATGGAGGACAGCTGCACATCAAGACAGGCAGCTCTTGTGTTGAGAGGCACCATGCTTATAGCATTGTCTCTCCCAGATTCAGCTATTTAAACAACAACAATAAGGATTCTTGGTGGGGAAAAATATCAAGTCATTAGGAAAGCAAACTATCAAATTTGTCAGGAGTTAGAGGTCCAGGATGTCATCCTGTGGCAAGAAGTAGATGACCATGCTGGGGCAGGATCCTGGGGTCTGAGAATGAGGGTACAAATTCGTCCTTGTTTAGAGCCCTTGAAGGTGCTCTTGAACAGTTAACTCAGACAACATGTGGAAGAAAGATCTCAGAAAACATTCAGTCATGCAGGAGGCTTTTGTAATCCTTTAACAAGAGGGCTTTGGTGGAATGGCGGGACTCAAGAGGTGGTCTGAAGGTGAGCAGCCATGGCAGCAGGACAGAGAGCTCTCAAACATGACCTCTCAAACAAGGCAGCAGGAGGAGACTGGACCTTAAAAGATTCTCTGCATTGCAGGGCGAGAAGGGAGAGCCTGGTGCCATCTTGACTGGGGACATCCCTCTGGAAATGGTGAAGGGGAGAAAGGTAATTCTGTCGGCACACCCTGAGGGCATACATGTGCTTTGGCTGGCCATCTTTGGTTGTATCTTAAGCAGTGTTTTCTGAGTGACAAGAGCCTGTCTCCTGTTTCAGGGTGAACCTGGAGTTCATGGAGCACCAGGACCCATGGTAAGCTGGGTGTCTCTCCACTGGGTTGGGACAAGGGTTCAAACCCTTACCGTACTTTGACTCACTCAGATTGAGTTATTCTACTTATGAAAATATAAAAGGTAATGCAGTAACAGGTGGCAGAGCGTGTGCCTATGTTTGTGGGAGGAGGACTACAGGGACATAGATGTCTTAGTGGTTGCCAAGCCTACATCAGACCTCAAAAACAAACAAAACAGGGATGGAGGGAAGAGAGATGGCTCAGTGGTTAAGAGCACCTGCTGTTCTTGCAGAGGACCCAGGTTCAGTTCCCAATACCCTCATGGCGAATTAGCTATCTATAACTCCAGGTCCAGGAGATCTGGCATCCTCTTCTTGCTTCAGTGGGCACCAGGCATGGACATAGTACACATACATACATGCAGGCAAAGCACTCTTGCATATAATAATAAATAAATCTAAACAACAATAAGCAACCCCCACTGGCTGACCATAGGACTGTCCCACTTCTCATTTGTGCATAATCTATTGTGGCTACTTCCTGCTGCCCCTCTGCCCTCCAAGCAGTGGCTCCAGCATCTTTTGGATCCAAAGTCACAAGAATTGTCTAGGTGGAAGTCTAGGACAGGATAAAATAGACGACACTATAAAGGGCAATGGTCATCCCATCTAGCACATGCCACTGGTCAGAATCCAGATTCTTGGATATGTGGTGTAGCTGTGTGTCCAGGAAGAGACCAGACCTGCTGAGAACTGGCAGACGCCAGGGAGTCCCACAAGGAACCTCACATGGTACTGGCTCTGCCATGTTATTGCTCTGGAGGTGTGTCGTGACCTCCTCTCACTTTCTGGGCTTCTTTCTGCTCTTCTGTATGATGAATGGGTTGGATTCGTGCTAGATAGTGTCACAGGCTCTTTGACTTTGCTCTTTTAGAAATAGGTAGCACACTCAGACTTTTGAACACTTCTGAGTTCTTTCTCCCAAGGGTGAACCCTAAACTTCCCTTTGTGCACATAAACACACACACACACACACACACACACACACACACACACACGTCCCACCTCAAATGAAGAAAGATCAGGTGTGGCTCACCGCTGAGGGTCAGGCACTGTGTAAGCTTCCTAAGAGATATCTCTTTTCAGGCTCATACCCCTCTGGTGTGATTACATGACCCCCCCCTCCCAAATCTATAAACAAAGAAAAGGGGTTCAAAGAAGATAAGTAATGTGGAAGAAATTGGGAGACTTGAGGCCAACCTGGCATGCTCTGTATTTGGTGGGGCTTCCTCATCCACCTCCACCCCTCCACACAACCTCCAAAAAATAAGCTGCCATCTATCTATCTATCTATCTATCTATCTATCTATCTATCTATCTATCTATATCTATCGAAGCGAGGTGGACTGTCAAAGTACACAGGACAGCTGTTTGACTGAACCTGGGCCTCAGGACTGAGGAGAAAGGTTCACATTTGAGTGAACGCCTATGTGTTCCAAGCACATTCTTCAGAAAACCTTCTGAGGCTTTTGGGTCCCTGAAGTCAGGCAGAAAAGACCAAATATAGAGTACATGGGCTGAGAGTGATGGCAGATGGGAGAGTCTTGTTCCCAACTGGTTAACCACTCAGTAACCTCCAGTTCTATGGGAAATGCAAACAGTTAGTAGTGGGGCCAGCAGGAGGCTCCAGATGGCTATGGCGGGTATCCCACTGAAGGCCAGCTTGTGCACAGCTTGCCAAACACAGGCAATAAGGGCACCTTTTAATTTGCATAATGCTTCCATCTGGGCTAACTGTGGCCCTAGAGACCAGTGTAGCTTACGACTCTTTTACAAATATGCTAAGGCTTGTTACTCAAAGTGTAGTCTGTGGGTCAGCATCCCCAACATCACCTGGGAGCTTAGTAAAAATGCAGAACTGCAGGCCCTGGCCCACATACCAACTCAGACACGCTTGATCTGCATTTTCATGAGATCCAGGGCACTCCATGTACATGCGCACATGGGAAATGTTCCAGAGAACCACCTACCAAGTGGCCCGCCCATGCCCTGGAAACTCCCTGTTTTTGCTTTGCTCTTCCCTAAGAGTAAGGTCTTAATGCATCTTTTAGGGCATCCTATCTGTGGTAATGGTAGTGGGCAGAGGGGCTTGAGGCTCTGGACATAATTTTAGCTGCCATTCCTCAGGCTCCAGTAGACAAGATGATTCCTGCCAGGAGCTTGGATCAGGACAGTGACTCAAGAAGTATGTGGATCCAGAAAACCATCACTGAAGTAGGGTCTGTGGGTCAGGGACTCTGCAGGAAGACTGAGGCACCATGCGAGGCTGGGCTTCAAGGTGGATGGGGGCAGGGCAGAAACAACATCTTCCAGCAGGTTCTTGGGCAAACTGGCCCAGGGAGAAACAGGGCTGCAGGATTCAGAATAGAGGACATGGGGACCCTGGAATGAATAACCAATACAAAGCTCCATGTTCTGAGCCAGCCTGGCATGTGGGCACCTGGGGCATAAGGCACGAAGCTGCTGGCTTCTTGCTACTTCCTTCGTTCTGACTGAGGTGTTGTGTCCTGGTGCGTAGCCTTCAGAAAAGTCTGGAGAGCTGAAGGTCTGAGCAAATATTTCTAGCTGAGGAGAGGCAGGAGAGCATGAACCAGGCAGGTGGGTACTTCAGGGCCATTGGGTCCCTTTGTCCCATCCCTGCTGATCTCCCTACAAGAGCATGCCCAGCACTCCCATATCTCTGGACTCTTGAGTTTCTGGCATTTGTTACCCTGGTGCTTGTTTTGCTTCTAGGGACCCAAAGGACCGCCAGGACACAAAGGAGAATTTGGCCTCCCAGGACGACCTGTAAGTATCAGTGTTCCCCAGACTGAAGGATGGGGCATGTGGTGGCCAGACTGGCCTACAGCAAGAGCTCACTAAGGTGTCTATGTGCATCTCAGGGTCGCCCAGGATTGAATGGCCTCAAAGGTGCCAAGGGAGATCAAGGGGTCATGCTGCCCGTGAGTACTACGGCCACTTCCACGTCTCATGCCCTGGGGCTGCAGTGCAGACAAGATCCTGTTAGAGAGGGTCGGTACCATGAAGTTCAATGAGTGGGGCCTGCGGAATACGCGTTCAGGGGAGCTTTCTTTCTTCTTCCGTCACTTCCTGTGGTCCTCATACTTGCCCCCCCCCCCATCTTACTCTCAGGAGGATCCCGTCCCAGCTAGATAATTCCCATTCTGAAGAGTGTCAGTCTCCCCAATGCAGACACCAGATAGAATGGAGAAGGAAGGAGAAAGGGATCTGAGCATTCCTGCACACGGGCCCAAAAATGCAGATCTTAATGGAGCATTGCTCTGGGAACCAAAATCTGGGTTCCAATTTCAGTTCTCTGTAAGCTGCTGTGTGGCCTTGAGCAGGTTGTATCCCTTCTCTGGGCCTCATTACTTGTGGGTGTCAACCAGGATTGCATAGCTGTTCTGCTATCTTCCTCATGCTTTACCAACCCTTTGCAGTATGGCTCAGATGTGGGAGTGTTCTGTGGATGGGCAGGCAGACCCGGGGCAGAAGTTGGTTGTCTTCAGAAGCTCCTCCCTCCCTGGCTTCTAGCCCAGAGTGTATGGCAAATGCTGTAGTTGCCTCCCGCATCCTCAAACTCAGTGGCAACTTTTCTTTTCTTCCTTCAGGGTCCACCTGGCCTACCTGGACCCCCAGGACCCCCAGGACCCCCTGGAGCTGTGGTTAACATTAAAGGCGTAAGTTAGGATGGGCCTGGGGGAGGCTTTCCTGGAGACCCTGCAATGGGCACCAGATTGGTCTCAGCTGGAGCTAGGTTTCCTGATGGCTTCACCCCTCATTTCTCTTCCCACAGGCTGTTTTCCCAATACCTGCCCGGCCACACTGCAAAACACCAGTAAGTAACACGCATGCATGTCTTCAGCAGCAGGCTAAGTACCAGTGCCAGTTCTAAGAAAAGGATCCATCTTGCCTTGGGCACTTTTCATGCCTGTATGTCTACTCTAGTATCTTCTATCCACATGTAGACCCTTAAAGATCTAGAAGTTTCTAGATAATAGACCCTGGTAATGAAATATCTGCTCACTGGCTTATTTTAATATGATCAATACAACTGGTCATCTGTTAGTGAAACCACATTTGGCCTCAAGGACAGAAGGAGCATAAAATTGCAAAATAGACTCCCTTTTAACCAAAAGAAGTATGCCAACGCATGGCCTCTGAGCTGGAAACTTGGGGTTAAAATTTGTAGCTACTCTGTTCCATCCTTCCCAAGGATTGGTCCCTTACTGCTCACCACACCGCCCCAAGAGGCAAGTGCTCTCCCCTTTATCATGGGAAGCCCAAGGTCACGGAGCATGGGGCAGCTGGGACCACAGCTCAGATCTCCTGGTCACCAGGAAGCAAGTGCAGGCACTGGGACCCCTTGCCCAGCCCCCAGCGGTTGGCAGCACTGTCTCTAGGATTTTGCCGGTATCATAGAGAGACATTTATTTCGGAGAGGAAACACGGGGATAGGCATGAGTCATGGATCTGTGCGTAATCATTCTCTCATTCTTTCAGTAAATATTTACTGAGCTCTCACCAGTGCCAAGGACTCTGCTAGGCCCCGGAGGACACAGGAATGACCTAGACAGACGTGGTCTCTGCTTTCTGGAGTTTGCAAACGATCATTTCAAAATATTCTTTGAAGTGGGCTTAAATTGATTCCTGTGGGAATGAGAATGCTGCTGGTCTCTGATGCTTCTGACTGACGCAGACCGGCTGGCTGTGTGTTGGCCTAGGCCTATGTCCAAATCTGACCTCTGAGGCATCCAAGTGGGCAGCTCATGGTCCAAGCATACTGGCCTGGAAGGCAGAGCCTGGGATCCCTCTAGGGACAGTGCTGAAGCGCCACGTGAGCCCGGCAGCAGCACCAAGGCCATGTTTATACAGATAACTGTAGAGAGGTATCTGGTGCAAGTGCAGGTTCTGGAGATACCAAGAAAGCTGTGCATCTCCTCATACAAGGTCAGTAGGCTGCCTAGGTCCCACTGTTTATGAGTGCTGAAGGTCCCTCCTCCCAACATGGAGCCCCGCCTCGTCACCAGCTCCCACGAACAATCCCAACACACTAAGTATGAGACAGGACCACAAACTTTGGACTGTTGTGGGAACGACACACAGTTACACCTAATGTAATGTAATGGAACCCTGTGCAATATCTAGGCTTAGGAGATGATGGGGCAGTTACAGAGCTACTTAATGTCAATGCTAGGCTCAAAGTGTTTGAAGTGAGTTTTGTCTTATTTTAATTTCCTGTGGCATACCAGGACACCATGGGATTTGGAGGCATGGATGTTTCCTACTCGGCCCTCAAAGTAGACATTATCAAACAGAAACATACCCAGCACGCAAGCACCTTCCAGCTCCAGTAGTTTAACAGCATGACAGTTTAGAACCCCCACCACCTTGCTTAACCAGAATTTCTAAGCAGCGTGCAATCCCCACTTAAGCACAGAAAGATCCCAGATCTAGATGGAGCATCATCTGGGGTAAGATGGAGGCAGAGTGGGACGGTTATCTTTAATTGTTGACACAGAACAATCAAGAATTGCCCGAGAAGAGAGTCTTGATAAAGGATTGTCTAGATCAGGTTGGCCTGGGATTATCTATATTACCTAAGCCGAGACAGGAAAACCTGCCCACTATGAGTGGCACCATGCCCTAGGCAAGAGATTCTAAGCTGTTTCAGAGTGGAAAAAAGTGATCTGAGCACTCATGTGCATACATTAATTCATTGCTCTCTGCTCTTGACTGTGGTTTTAATGTGACTAGCCGCTTCCTCGCAATGCTACCTTGACTTTACAGCAGTGATGGGCTGTAACCTGGAGTTGTCAACCAAATAAACCCTTTCTCCCATAAGTGGCTTTTGCTGGGGTTTCCTATCACAGTAACAAGAAATGAAGCAAGACAGTTGAATAGTGTTATCCAGAACTGCTTGGATTCCAGACCCCTGTCACCTAATGAGGTGTCCATAAAAGCCCCTCCAGTCTAATGACAGCCCTGTTATTTATCACTGCCTCTGCTGCCATGACCTGTGCCTTATGCCTGTCTCTGATTACACACAGTAGCAATGCAGACGACTGGCCCAGCTTCAGAACTGGCTCAGAGCTGGCTTGGACACTTGGCCTAACATGTGAGCCAATCCTAATTGATAAGAAAGGAGGCCAAGACACTCAGCATTGGCTGCACTCATGAACACGGTCTGAAAAGCTTTGCATTTCCCTTTTGCTGAGATTTTTGGCCAGAAATCTCGATGCTGTGTGCTCAAGGCCATCTACATCATGGGTTTCCCAAATGAAGGCTTGAGAAGTCTATGTCGAGGGTGCTGGGAGGGGTGTCTGAGACTCCAAAGCCAAATAGAAGCCTGGCCCAGTGTCATTTCATCCTCTGCAATATGTCCCCAGGACTGTGACTGTCTGGACAAATGCTGGGGCAGGGCTTCCCATATCTGACTGGGTCTTTCTCTCTCCCCAGGTTGGTACCGCTCACCCTGGCAACCCAGAGCTTGTCACTTTCCACGGTACACACTGTTTTCTTCACAGTTTCTCAGGGACATTCCTGATCTAGTGCCTGGAGATGTTTACATGTGTCCAGTGCCGGCCACAGATGAGGTGGTCAGGAAAGGCTGACTGGGCAAGGCAGAGGGGTGGCAGCTGAGCTATGGGACACACCTCTGTCTGGTTTCCTCATGGACCTGTAGGTATCCTGATAGTGGGAATCGCTCCTTCTGTTCATTCCTTTGCTAATCTGTTCAGAAGACAGTCATGGATGCCTGCTTGGTGCTGTCCCATGCTGTTCCTGCTGCCTTAGTCCTTAAAATAGTTCAAGTGACAAGAACCATTAAAACTAATTATAGGACAGAAAGATGGCTCAGCTGGTAAAGACAAGGCCTGAGGTTCTGAGTTCAATTCCTAGAACCCACATCTATAATAATAATAATAATAATAATAATAATAATAATAATAATAATAATAATAATATAACAACAACAACGGTTTGGTGGACAACACTGGAGGAATGACAACCAAGGGCATCCTCTGGTCTTCACACACATTTGCACACATGGGTATTGCACCTGCATACACTCACACGCACAGACACATACACACATACACACACTCACGCACACACACACATATACACACAGAGAGGAGAGAGAGAGAGAGAGAGAGAGCGAGAGAACCATGAGTCCCTAGGAGACCCTTGCCTTAGTGTACCATGGAAGCACTTGGGGAAGCATGTTTGACATGCAGGACTAGGCCAGGGTGTAGCTCTGTGGCAGAGCACTCACTCCACTAGAATGTGTTAGTCTTAGGTTTGATCCACAGTGCTATGAGGAGAGGGTAAGGCAAGACAGGGTGGGTGATGCAAACTTACAATCACAGTACTCAAGAGGCTGAGGCAAGAGGATCAAACGTTCAAGGTCAAGCATCTGCCCTACATCACTCCATTGGAACCTGCACGGTCCCAGCCTCCTGGTGGAGCTCGTGAGAAACCGTGTGTGTGTGTGTGTGTGTGTGTGTGTGTGTGTGTGTGTGTGTGTGTGTGTCTATGTGTGTGTGTCTGTGTGTGTCTGTGTCTGTGTGTGTCTGTGTGTGTGTGTGGTTGGAGAGGAGTAAGAGGGGGTCGTAAATATTAGCACGCTCAGCCTCTCAAGAGCACACCAGAGAGGGACAGGCCTGGAAGAGAGCAGTCAATGTCTGGCTTTTGGTCAGAGAATTGAAACATAGCATAAAAAAGGGAAAGTCTTTACCTGCAATCCACCGCAGCTTGGCAGTGTCACCCGGTCTCCCTAATGGTGTCTTCTGTATGGTTTTAGGTTTGGTTTGGTTTGGTTTTGGTTTGGTTGTTTTGATTTTGTTTTGTTTTGTTTTTTTGTTTTGTTTTGTTTTTGTCATTTTGGTCGTCAAGTCCAGGTCATGTTCTGACTTGGTGCTCAGACCTGTGCCAAGGCCCCTTTCTCCGTGGTGCCAGGTGAACCTTAGTTTAATGGGGTTTGGTTGTCACTTGAGATCTCTCAGTGTAGCTCTTGATGGCCTGAAACTCACTATGTAGACCAGGGGGCTTGAACTCACAGAGATCCACCCACCTCTGCCACTTGACAGCTGGGATTAAAGGCATGACTGGCTTTGGCTTATTTATAATTCATATTATGATATATATTATAATTTATGTTAGGTGGTGGTGGTGGTAGGCCTTGGATAGGGTGGGAAGTTGGGTCCGCCATTGCAGAGCTTCAGTTGCTCCCATCCTTTGTGGCTCCCCTGGGAAGAAGGGCAGGAGCAGAACTTCTTGACTGTGCTTGCCCTGGTGAGAGGTGGCATTGTATAAGCACACCTGGGTTACTACTGCACCTCAGGGGAACACTTATGGTCGCCTACTCACTAGCTGCTGCTTCACTGATGGCTGCAGCCTCAGTGGGAACCTACAGTCCTCTGCCTATGCCTTTAGGCTCAGTGGCTTCCTAGCATCAGTGGGGCCTGGGCCCGTGTGGTTGTAGCTCCCTGTTGCTCCCTAGTGGGCGCCATCACACCTTTGGTGCTCTTGGCTCTTCTCCTACATTGAGAAAGCCTGCACCTACAAACCTTATGATACTACTTCTAGGCTAGAGAACATTGGAAGATTTATCTGCTACACTTTTTAGGGGTCATGAATTGGGAGGCCTCACATCCGCCTTTAACTCCCATCAAGGGGAAGGAAAGAGGCCTTCCCTCCTTAAACACTGCTTTTCTATAAGCCTCCGTCACATGCATCTCTCGTATGGGGAGTAGAAAAAATGGCAGGTGTAGAAGTCCAGCTCCTCAGACTCATTGCTGAAGCATGAGTGGGCGGCATGTGACCCACAGAAGGTGTTCATTCTGTCAACCAGCTGTGTGAGTGGATGATTCGGCCTCCTTAGCTGCACTGTACCATCACCCCTGGGAGGTTTATCTGCTCCTCAAGACACCAGGCTGCACAGGCCCAGGGGACATGAAACTAGGACCTGAGTGGGATTGGGTCTCAGTCTGCATTCACAAACTGTCCCAAGGGAGTGAGAAGCTGGCCCCTGCTTGGTCACAACAGCTCCTGCTGGGCTCAGTCCTTAGTCCCTCTTCTCTGTGACAACACTGCACTACTGTGAACTGAGTGAAGATCTGGAGACCTGTCTGAGGCCTGATTATGGTCCTCCCAGTCATGTTGGCTTTTTAGGGACCTTCTGATGGATTTTTCTCAAGAAGTCAGCTCAAAAAGTTGATTTTCCACAATCTATTTTTCCTTTTTCTTAAATGTTTGTGTGTGTTTGGTGACAGGTGTTAAAGGAGACAAAGGGTCCTGGGGTCTTCCTGGCTCAAAAGGAGAAAAGGGGGACCAAGGAGCTCAAGGACCACCAGGTATGCCTGCCCCATTCTAGGCCTTGCTGAGTCAGGCTAACTACACAGCCATCCTGCCCACAAGCACGGTGGGTTCTAGTGAGAATCAGTTACAGGCCTGACACATCCAAAGCAGAACATTGTGGAGAGAGCAGGGGCTGGGGCTGAAGGGCTGAAGGTGGAGCACTGCCTAGTAGGCTCAGAACCCTGGCTTCCAGCCACAGAACTGCAGGATGGGGTGGGGGCTGACTTTCTATCATCCATACGTAAAATATGGAACAAAGAGAATCAGGGATCAAAGCAGCTCCCTGGGTAGTGGGGCCTTGAATAGGTCTGGAGGTGCCTCCAAGCCTAGTGTCAACCCTAGTAAACCAACACAGTGTCGCTTTTAGTAAGCGAAAACCACGGTTACTAACTTGGAAACTCTTTGAAATCTCTGTCATTAAGTTGGTGAACTTACAAAGCATTTCTTCTGCAGGCCCTCCAGTCGATCCAGCTTACCTGAGACATTTTCTCAACAGCTTGAAGGTGAATGTCATTTTTAGACATTTGGTCTGTCATCCTAGTCTGGTTACTGTTAATGTAACTGAACACCGCAGCCTGAGTAACACGGAAAGAACAATGAGTTCTCTGCACAGCGTTCTGGAAGTCTAGCAACTATACTGGTTGGGATTCTGCAGAGTCGAGAGTCTATACAGGAATCACATCACACAGCAAGACAGAGCAAATATGGGGGGGGGGGCGCGGCCACCGTTATAGCACAGCAGCTCCCTAGATTACAAGTTACTCCTATAACCCATAGACTTTACCTCTCAGTGCCATTCACATACAAATTCAAGGATGACATTTCCAACACGTGGAACTTGGGGGCCCCTGAATGCTACTAAAACTGTAGCAGTCTGTGCCTCAGTTTCTTGAGTTTCTGTGAGAAAGAGTTTGTGCCAGGCTAACTGCAACCTTCCATGGTCTCTCTTCCAGGGGGAGAATGGAGATGCTGCATTCAGAGGAGAGTCCAGCAACAACCATTTTGTATCAGGGCCTCCAGGCCTACCAGGACATCCAGGCCTGGTTGTGAGTAGTGGCTCCCTGGGGACCTGTGGCTTTCCTGTGCCCCACCCCAACATGAGTAGGTGGTTCTTGAAGTCAGTGTTGTATATGTTGGAGGCCAGACTTTGGGATGAGCAGGCTTTCTTGTGTGTTATTGCTTGCTGGGAGGTTAACCCAGCCTTTAGAGCTGCCCAGGCTGTGTGCAGTGAGTGAACCTCTGGCACCAGCCATGCACACTGTGGCAAGTTCACTCTGTGACCAGAGCTGTCAATAGTGAGGGGTTATCTCAGAGGATGAACAGAAGGTTCTGGCAATGTCTTTAGAAGGACTCTTGATTCTTCCGATGTTTGACTGAAGGCCACGCCTACAGAGCTTATCTACAGGTCTGGTCTTTCTAGATGGGAGGAGGGTCTAGAGAGAAGATCGAGGTTTGTCCCAGGTTTCTGATCTAAATTGACTGTGGTTTGATGCAAGTCCTCTCCACTCTGAGGGCTCATTTCCTCCTTGTATGGAGTGAGAAGGCCAGACTAGATCTCCAGGGCCCTCCAGATGCCTGGACTTGCTTGTGTCTTTGGACTCCATACCTGGGCTGATGCCTGCTGGGACTGACATTATCTGGAATTACTGGCTATTATGAACATCCTAGGAAGAGGGATTTCTCCATAACTATGTGCTTGCCTCAACAGGGACAGAAAGGAGAGGCTGTTGTGGGGCCTCAGGGACCCCCAGGAATTCCAGGCCTGCCTGGACCACCTGGCTTTGGGAGACCTGGTGTTCCGGGACCACCGGGACCCCCTGGGCCACCAGGACCTCCTGCCATTCTGGGTGCAGGTTAGTACTGAGTGATGCCTCATTCCTGCTGCCTCTGCGTTTGGCCTGAGGTGGCACACCTGGGTGGCATATCAGAGTCTCTTTGTTTGATAGAGGGCTGTATGCTGGATGGAGCCTACCATCTTTAAAATGGATACAATTCAGATACAACATACACCTACTTCAAGTGTACAGTCCAGTAATCTTCACCAGCACTTGTGGTTACATTGGCTTAGTCCTGATGGCTGTGAGGTACTAGCTCACTGTGGTTTTCTGAGTTTCCCTAGTGTCTTAGTCAGAGTTTCTATTCCTGCACGAACATCATGACCAAGAAGCAAGTTGGGGAGGAAAGGGTTTATTCAGCTTACACTTTCACATTGTTGTTCGCCACCAAAGGAAGTCAGGACTGGAACTCAAGCAGGTCAGGAAGCAGGAACTGATGCAGAGGCCATGGAGGGATGCTTCTTCTGGCTTGCTTCCCTTGGCTTGCTCAGCTGGCTTTCTTATAGAACCCAAGACTTCCAGCACAGATGGTACCACCCACAAGGGACCCTTCCCCCTTGATCACTAATTGAGAAAATGCCTTACCTCTGGATCTCATGGAGGCATTTTCTCAACTGAAACTCCTTTCTCTGTGATAACTCCAGCTTATGTCAAGTCGACACACAAAACCAGCCAGTACACCTAGTGAGTAATAAAAGTGTTAAGCATCTTTCCACATATTCTAGAACCTCCCTGACTGTTTTGTCAATGCCTTAAGAATCTGGCTGTCTTAGTTAGGATTACTATTGCTGTGATGAAACACTATGACCAAAACCAAGTTGGGGAGGAAAGGTTTATTTGGCTTATACTTCCATAATGCTCTTCATCACTGAAGGAAGTCAGGACAGGAACTCAGAATGGGTCTGGAACCTAGAGTCAGGAGCTCATGTAGAGGCTATGGAGGAATGCTATTTACTGGCTTGCTCTTCATGGCTTGTTCAGCCATAGAACCCAGGACCACCAACCCAGAGATGGAATCACCCACAATGGGGTGGGCCCAGCCCTCCCACATCAATCACTAATTAAGAAAATGCCATATGGGCTTGTGTACAGTCTGGTCTTATGGAAGCATTTTCTCAATTGAGGTTCCCTTTTCTCGGACGACTTTAACTGTTAGGTTGACATAAAACTACATTCCACAGTGGCTAAAGGACCAGTATTAATGGTCATTCTTGGTGTAGAATTCCATTCAGCCCTTGGAATTTCTAGGGTGCAAGTGCAAAAATGAGTTATCCAATCATTGGGCAATCCCAAGTGCCAGGAATTATACTGACCATTTTACTACATTTTCTGGGAATTCAAGAAAACTAATAGCAAGGCCTGGGGAGGTAACTCAGTCCATAAGGGGCTCCATTTGCCAGCGTGAGCATCCAAGATCCGCAGAACTTATGCAAAACAGTCAGGCGTGGTGCACACTTACAATCACAGTGCTAGAGAGGTAGAGACGGGAGGATCCCTGGGGCTTAATGTCAGCCAGCTTCAGGCCACTGAAAGACCCTATCTTGAAAACAAACAAACAAACAAACAAACAAACAAACAAAGGAAGGAACAAAACAGGAAGCAGCTGAGAGAGACTAACATCTGAGGTTGTCCTCTGGTCGCCATGCACCCTGGGTATGTATGCATGTGCAAACACACACATACACTAAGACTAGTAACTTCATTTTATAGCTAGTAAATGGCACCCACAGAATCAAAGCCCAGATACCCAGAGCTCCAAGGCCTAGGCTTTTCTTAATGTTCACTCAGTGGACGTACCATGGTAAGCAATAAAGCTGAATATCCCCAGACCCCAAAAGCTCAAAGTTTGAAGTAGTCTGGTACCCGAAACCTTGTGAGTACTGACATGGTGCCACAGGAGGAAACTCTGTACCCTGAAACTGTTTCATATCCAAAATTATTATTTAAAACGTCTAGGGCTTGGGCTTTATGCCAGTGAAAAGGTGTTTCTCCAGCATATCAGAAACCCTGAAGTCAATCCCCAGAACCATACCAAAATTAATAAATGAAATTATTTTTAGTTCATGATTCTGGGCCTATGCCTAAGATATGCCATGTACATGTAAATATTCTAAAACTTAAAAAGCAATCAAAACAAAACTCTGAAGCACACCTTCATATGGTAGTGGCTATAAGCACAGGGGGGGGGTTCTTGCTGGTTGCGTTGGCATGAGCCAGGTGTGGTGGAAGACATATGGTAGGATCCCCAGAGCCTGGGTGTTGGAGAGAGCCTTGCAGAGGGTGACCTTGGGGTTGGCTTCAACATGGGCGTGGCTCTCCTGGTTGAAAGCAGAAACAAAGCTCAAATCAGATTGTATGAAAGGGATGTGTGCTGGCTGGAAGGAGGGGCTATGCAGTCAGTTTGTGAGATGAGTAGACCGGCAACTGAACCCAAGAACAGCCTGAACCGAAGACTAGACCATTTAAAGATGCTCTGGCCATTCCTCGCTTCTCGTTGTGTACCAACTTCATGCTAGCTCTCCACAGACCACACCCACTGCACAGAGATGGAAGATGGTCACTGACAGCTTAGTGTTTCCACTGTGAGCTGGAAATCATGGGCTTCTTTGTCAATTTTAGTCTGAAATGTCTTGGGATAGGACAGTTCCAGGAAAAGATTCTAATTGGCTTGTCTTGAGCTAGGTGTCGACTTTGGACCAATTATCTATAGTCAGGAGGTAGGACCCCTTGGGAAAGTAGTAGCTCTTTCTGTCAGGAAATGGTTGTGGGCATGAAGGGAAAGACCTCAAGAGAAAATCACAAGAACTTTGATCATGCAAAGACAGGTGCTGGGTAGATAAAACTAGGTGTGGCTACAGACCTTATTGAATAGACAGTGCAGGAGATATGGGGGTTGGCAGGGTGAGTGCAGGATGCAGAGAATCTGTTGTCCACAGAAGCACCATTTCAGGGGATTCAGAAGCCTTGCTGCCTTGAGCATAGATTGCCTTTCCCATGATGCATGACAAGTCACAGTTTACAAAACACTTGCATAGGCACTATGCACATAGTCTTCCCAGTGATGCTGAAGAGAGATGAAGTGGATGAAATTGTAACCCCAAGGAGGCAGACAAAGGATATAAGCCTTGTGCAAGGTCATTCATGCTTGGGGGACACATGGCTAGAACCAAACTTCAAGTCCTTCCCTGACCCTGTACCCACTGGCCACTTACCACCTATGTGTGGGCATTCAAGCCCTGTGTTGGAATTGAAGATTTGCTTGTAGTGGCATGAAAAATTAATGGATCCATTTTCTAGGATTTACAGAGACATCCTTAGACCTACCAAGAGCTCTGCAGACTCTGAAGGCGATGGGCTTAGAGAGGCAGAAGAAAAACAAAGGGGAAATTTCAATACTTCTGTGTTTATCTGAGGCAGGGGCTTTTCAGTTGGGCACTCCTGCCCCCTCATTTGTTCTGAGATCAGTATGGCAGCCTTGAGCTGATTTTTAAGGGTCCTTTGACAGTACAGGAACTAAGAAGCCCTGGATAGTCTGCAATGTGCACACCTAGCCAGAACTTCACTGGTTCTCACCGCATACCAATAGAATTTCGTAGTGGAAGGGATGTCTGTTGGTGTCTGCAAACAACTTTTGAGAGTCTGCTGCTTCCCGAAGTGTGCAGCCGGCAATTAGCAACCTGGTCTTTTCCTGGCCCCAAGACCAGTGCTCCTGTGTCCACCAACCTGCTCTCTTCCCACAGCCCAGCCCTTTCTCTTCCTCTTTGAAGCCCACTTCTTCTAAATGGTGGTCACATGTTTTGTCTCTTGAAAGAGTTGTATGAGTCAGGGTATTTTCAAGGACGTGACAGGAAATTTGACTCAACCTGGCTTTTACAATTAACCACTAATGGGCTTTACTTACAATCCTGACAAATACTGGTCACATTCATCCAGGGTGATAGTGAACAATTTCATCTCTTCCCCCAAGCCAGTCGGTTTGGCTTTAATCTGTGTGGTGGATAGCATGAATGGACTGTGAGCACCCCCCTGGGAGTCAATGGAGATCCTGTATCAGACACTATGCTTTCTTTATATCACTTCTCTCTTTTTGTCTTGTCCCAGCTGTGGCCCTTCCAGGCCCACCTGGCCCTCCAGGACAGCCAGGACTCCCCGGATCCAGAAACTTGGTCAGTATCTTGAGTAGTAGCAACTCTACACTGGATAGATTCACTGGCTACTGTGTCTTGGTATGGGGAGGGGCAGGGGAGGGGCTGGAATCCCTTTTATTTCCAACTTAGAACTCTGCCAGGGGTTGGGATGTACTTCAGTTGGTAGGCTGTTTTCCTAACATGCAGGAGGCCGTAGGTTTGGTCTCTAGCACCAAATGAAACCAGGCATGGTGGCACATGCCTCTTGCCCTAACACTTAGGAGGTGGAGACAGGAGGATCAGAAATTCAAGGTTGTCCTCAGAACATTAAAGTTAGAGACCCTATGCCTAATTAAATAAAGTTCCATGACAATAAAATGTGCCATTCCACCAATAGTAGATAGTCATTTACTTCCTATTCAGGTGACATGTGCAATAAAGAGCTAAGAAAAAAAAATGACTCGTTGAAGTTGTAGCCTATGAGCCTTTAATTGACTAAAACTCAGTTATGCTCTACTTTTAAAAACAGCACACACACACGTATGTATACAGCACACACACATGTGTAGACAGCATGCACAGGCGCTTTGCTGGCCACACTCGCCTTGGGTTCGGCTGGGGCACGGCTCAGTGCATTCATTGCCCTACAGTGCAGTGCAGCGGGTATGGCTTGCCTGGACTGTTAGCAATGCTCAGAGAGACAAACACCCACCTGGCCTATGACCAATCCAGACCTAGACCAAATGCCAGCAGTCCTAGGAGCCTCTTTGGTGGTTACTGAGTTTCATTCTTAAAAAGACTGATTTTCAAAAGACAGAACTGTCCAGCAGATGACAGAATTTGGCTATTTGGCTACTTTGGGGGAATTTTTATGCCATTTTGATGAATATTATTATTGTCAAACTGAGATCATTTTTTTTCTTTTTATTTGTATTTTTTTCCCTCCGTTAAGCTGAGACTCTCGGCTGGTAGTTTCTTGAGACTTGGTGCTATTCAGAATTTTTTTTTTTTTTTTTTTGCAGCTTCAGCTTCCTGAATCTGCTTCTAGATATGCTAAACGGCTGCCATTCTTATTTTAGGCAACTTTTTGAGACAGAGACGCTGCAAGGCCCCGTTTTTTTAACCACATATTTAATATTGCAGCCATCCAGCTAGACTAAAGACTAAGTGCTAAGTATAATTGCCCACTTGCTTGCATTTCTTATCCCAAATGAAAATGAATTGAAAGTCACTAAGGAATGTGAGCGGACGCCATTAACCAGTGTAGCTGCTGCCGAGCTGTGTTTAAAATCAACGCAAGTGGCAAAGAAAGCAGCATATTGATGATTTTGCTAAAAACCAAACCCGGCAAAGACAACTCTGTTGCTACATCTTTATCTTCACAGGAAATTATCATTTGTGTTTTTATTCTTTTTTTATAATTTAGATTTGTGGTTCAAAGCAATGCATGTTTTCATTTCATGGAAAAACTCCCTTAGCCAAGCATGATAGCACACTCCTGAAAGCCCAGCACTCTGGAAGTTGATGTAGACATAGACGGATTGTGAGTTCAAGGCATGTCCTGGCTACATAGTGAAAACTTGACTCAAAACCTAGGGGCTAAGGAGACAGATCAGTGGATAAAGTGCCTGGCACACAGGCATGGAAACCCCAGTCAGACCCCAGTGTCCACTTTAAAAAAATAAAAAGCTATGCATAGTTGCGCACAGCTGTAACTGTAGTGCTACAGGAGTGGGGACAGAGGCAAGTGGGTCACCAGAGCTGACTGCCTGGACAGTGTAGTCAGTGCTGGGTTCCGTGGTGAATGACCCTGTCTCAAACAGTAAGGTAAAAGCAAGTAATAACGGAAGATACCCCATGTCTACCCTGGCACCTCTTTACACACACACACACACACACACACACACACACACATACACACTCATACACATAAACACACACACATTCACACACTCATACACACACTCAAGCTCACACACACACAGACACTCATACACACACTCATACTCACACTCATACAATACACACAGAAACACACATTTACACACACACACTCATATACACTCAAACTCACACACTCACATATGCACACACACATACTCACACACACACTCACACACCGAGAGAGAGAGAGAGAGAGAGAGAGAGAGAGAGAGAGAGAGAGAGAGAGAGAGAACAGCCAGGGTCTGAGGATGTAACTCAGTGGTAGAGCACTTGCCTAGCAGCTGCAGGCTCTGGGTCTGAGCCAAAACACTGACAACAAATTTTAGGTCTTAGTGAAGTATCATTGTCCGTCTGATGCAGTAAAGCTTTTTCTTGAAAGGGGGGTTATATAGAGAAGGGTGGGTGCATCCCATTTTGCCACTGCTTGGTAACAGTTTGGAATTTAAACGATCTGACAGGTCACAGCACTCAGCGACATGGGTGACATGCTACAGAAAGCTCACTTGGTCATAGAAGGGACATTCATCTACCTGAGGGACAGTGGGGAGTTTTTCATTCGTGTCCGAGATGGTTGGAAAAGGTTACAGGTAACTCTTAACCTTTCTGTACAGCCCTCTCCTTTCCAACTACCCTCCAACACAAAGAGCACCCGCCCCAGCAGTGCCAGTTCTTGGGAGCACTTTCTTGGAGCTGTCTCATTGGCAATATCCTCCTTCTCTTGCAGTTGGGAGAACTAATCCCCATTCCTGCGGACAGCCCCCCCCCACCAGCACTTTCCAGTAATGTGAGTAGCTCCCCTGCCACTCCCTGGGCTCCCTTCCCCCTTAGAGAGCCCTGCACTAAGCTCTCTAAGCCTGTTCTGTGTGACTTAGTACTTGGTGGAGACCCAGTAATTTCTAAATAGGACATTGTCACCACAGAGTCAAAGGGGCGCTGGACGCTGGAGACCCTTGTGCCCAATTTACCCACAAGCCATGTAGAAGAGTCCCTCCCTCCCTCTCTCCCTCCTTCTCTGTCTCCCTCCCTTTCTCCCACCCTCTGTCTCTCCCTCCTTCTCTCTCTCCTTCCTTCTCTCTCTCCCTCCCTTTCTTCCTCCTTTTCTCTCTTCTTCCCTCCCTCCTTCCCTCTCTTCACTTATTTATTTTGAGGCAAGATCTCACCAGCCTGGATTCCCCTGTTGCAGCCTCCTGAGTGCTAGGGTTAAAGGTGTGGCCACCGCAGCTCTTACCCACTCCCATAAATGAGCACAACTGGCGCGATCTGCTGTTGGACTCTACTGCAACCCTTTGAGGCTGCTACCATCACCCCATTTTCAGATTACAGAACTGAACCTTTGAAGAGGAAGACATGTTGTCTTTTAAGCTGAGCTCCCCTGCTTCCCCAGCACAGGTCTTGAGGACACTTCCTCTATTCCTGGGGACTTTTTGTTTGGCTGTAAAAGTCTCCCCGTGTAGGAGTCACAGTTAAAAGCAATGCCCAGCGATTTCAGCTTCATGTCAGGGTTCCTCGTTCCTCACTGTGCTCTGGAGAAGAGACTGATGTGTATTCACACTTTAACTTTTCTCTTTCATGTTGTAGCCCTTCCAGCCACAGCCTCCACTGAACCCCATTTTAAGTGCCAATTATGAGAGGCCTGTTGTAAGTACAATTCACACATTTCCTTTGCAGATAGTGACTGTGTGCCTGTAAGTTCTAAGCCCTGTGTTCGGTATCTAGGTTTTTTTGTTTTGTTTTGTTTATTTCATGTATATGAATGTTTTTGCCTACATGGTTGTATGTGCACCATGTGTGTGTCTCTCTCTGATGCCTGTGGAGGTCAGAAGAGGAAATTATATGTCTTCTAACTGGAGTTAAACAACTGTGAGCCACCGTGTGAGTGCTGGGAATCTAGTCCCAGTCCTTTGCTAGAGCAGCCAGTTCTCTGAACTGATAAATAAATAGTTCTTACCACCCAACTGCTTACAAACTAGCCAGGAGGGCACACGTTCAAAATAGACAGTTGTATCACTGTGTGCTAAGCTATTTGAGTGAGACAAACCCAAGATGCTGGGATTACCAGAAAGATGAAGGAAGTCACTCTGAAGGAGGTGACCTCTAGATTCAGACCTAAGGGACACTGGAGTTCAGGAGTGAATCAAGCAGGGAAAAACAAAAGCAGGAATTCTGGGCAGAGGGGAAGATGGACCATGGGAGGGTGGGATGTGTGTGCACATGGGTCCTTCCTGTGCTACATGTCACACTGGCTGGAGGAGTAGACTTCACATCAAAGGCAAACAATTATTTGTAGAAGTGAACAAGGGCCAGAGCTAGGGAGTTTTCCCCTTTCCTGCAAGCAATGGGAGCTGCCTGTAAGTGGAGAGCTGAACAAGGGTATGTGGTAAGACTGGTGCTTTGAAATAACTTTGGTTTGAGTGAGGAAGAGGATTGGAAAGGGCGAAGCAGTAAGCTGCAGAAGAGGGCTGGTCAGAGAGATGTGAAGAGACAGGAGAAGCCAGTTTGGTCCTGGTTGCCATGGGAATGAACAAGACAGAGGTGATGCCCAGATTCCCACCAGGGTGATGCAGTGGTCACAGGCATCATCTGCATGAAAGGATTGCAGACTCAGCCCCACTATCACTGTAATTAAAGATCACATCCCTGTCACTCCAGGGACTTCACAGAACTGATCACAGGAAGTACAGCCAGCCTGGGACTCTCCTTTCTGCTCTCAGTCATTTTGCTATTTCCACAGACCCCCTTGTATAAGAGTTTCTCTTCCTGTCCCCATCCAGTCCTTACCCATGCAGGCATGGTGCACACATGCAGGCATGGTGCACACATGCAGGCATGGTGCACACATGCAGGCATGGTGCACACATGCAGGCATGGTGCACAGCTCAGGGTTGCCACAGCACTATCTATGCCCTAACTCTCCTACCTTATGGATGAAGAGCCCAATCCTCCTCAGTCAGTTCAGAATCTCAGGAGTACTCCCCATGGCCTATTTTAGATCAACTACTCATTTCCACACCCATAAAGAACAGCTCGGAGATAGAGTCAAAGGCCAAAGACCTTCAGAAAGCAAGGTGTAAGCCACACAGCACAGAAATGTGCTTTCCGGAATGCTGACATGTCCAGAGAAGACCTCGGGTTCAGCAGAGCAAGTCTGGAGTGGTCCCAGGATGTTCAAACAATGTGGGAGTGAGAGAGAGGACTAGAAATGTCTGAAACCCGCCTGGAGACCATCAGCAGCACTGTGGCTGTTGTAATGGGAATGGGGGGGGGGGGTCCCAAAGAGAAGCTATATGGGACAGAACCAAAAAAAAAGGCTGATGGAAGAAACCCGAGAGGCAAATGAGACGCTTCACCCTCCTGAGACAAAGAAAGAAGGCCAAACAAAGTACTCAGGAGTCAAAGGCTGCCGGGGGACAAAAATGATTGAAAGGCAGATTTATGAGAGAGAGCAAAGTGTTTATGAAGCCAAAATGATTCTAGAAAGCTGAGGAGAAAATACTCAGGGGAGAGGAAAGTAAATTTACGTAAACCTTCAATGAGCCCAAGAAGTCAGTAAAGTGACTGATGGAGTTTTAAAGCAGTGTATTGGATTTTACTTTTTACATCTATCTATTTGTGTGTGAGATGTGTGTGACTCTCTGTCTCTCTCTGTCTCTCTGTGTCTCTGTCTCTGTGTCTGTCTCTGTGTCTCTCTGTTCTCTCTCTCTCTCTCTCTCTCTCTCTCTCTCTCTCTCTGTGTGTGTGTGTGTGTGTGTGTGTGTGTGTAGGAGTTCGTTTGAGTGTCAGTGCCAACTTGTCTCTCCTTAGATGCAGCTAGAGAGTGGGAGAATGAGCAGCCTCAGGCCACAGACTGTATTTCACACAGAAAGTCAGCAGAAAGGGCTGGGGGAGGGATGGATGCCTATGTACAAACTAAACCAAACTCCAGAATGGCTTGGTTAGGGGCTGATAAACAAGGTGTCAGGAGTGGGAGCCAGGACAAAGCCAACTTAGAAGCCATGCTGATCCAGAGTGCTCAAACATGGCCTGCACACTTGAACTAGATCTCCAAAGGGCTTTACTCAGTCCGAGGGGAATTTTGCATCTTTTATTAAATCTAAGAAAGACATTCTCACCCCCACGGCTGCTCACAGAGCTGGAAAGGGCTAGAGGGCTAAGGCTCTGAGGGTGGGCACCCGGACTACACCGTGCAGCCAGCAGCTTGCCTCTTCCTCAGAACAGGGGGCAGCAGGTGGGGCTGCTAACCATCTGTCTTACTCTTTTCAGCTGCACCTGGTTGCTCTGAACACACCGGTGGCCGGGGACATCCGAGCTGATTTCCAGTGCTTCCAGCAGGCCAGGGCTGCAGGACTACTGTCCACCTTCCGAGCATTTCTGTCATCACACTTGCAGGATCTCTCCACAGTTGTGCGGAAGGCAGAGAGATTCGGCCTTCCAATTGTGAACCTCAAGGTAAAGATGAACCCTGTCGTCACTGCCTTCAGGCACATCAGTCCCCAAGTGGCCAAGCATTTGCCACTCCATGCAACCAACCATAGCTTCCTCTTTTCAAATCACTTTTCTTTCTGAACTGGGGACTCCAGAAGTGGCATCTGAACAGAGAAGGAACCAAACCCTAGTTGTGGGTCAGTGGTGGCATAAAAATTCTAATGTGTCATTTGTCTTTGTAGGGCCAAGTGCTTTTTAACAATTGGGACTCAATATTTTCTGGTGATGGAGGTCAATTCAATACACACATTCCGATATACTCCTTTGATGGTCGAGACGTGATGACTGATCCTTCCTGGTAAGTGTGGGCTCGGGCCCTGTGACGTAGCACGATAGGCATTTCTAGGATATGTTCTAACAAGATGCCTTTATCAGCTACCCCCGTGGAACACTGCCAGTGCGAAGACACAGTGAGGCAGCTGAGTCATGGGAAAGCCATGGCCTTGACGCTCATGATAAGACCTGGGCGAAGCATTCACTCCATGGGCCTCAGCGGCCTTGCCTATCAAATGAGTACAGTCCTAAGTATGCCATAGGACAGTTACACATATGACCGTGGGTGAAAACACAGTAGGCACTAATACTCAGTGCCTATGCTACGGCACATCTGGATCCAGGTCTGGAAAGCAGAGTAGTATGCCCACACAGCCCTATACCTTAAGGGCTCCCAGTGTCGAGGGGCAATAGATAACAGACTGTATAAATGTGGACAGTTTTGTAGTTTTAAAATAGAGAGAAAGCTGATAATAGCAGAAAGGAGGTGTTCATTTTGGGGGTGAGAATCAAAAGAAGAATCCTGCAAGACGGGGCCCCTAAGATGTGAAGGAGTCACAAGTCTGACCATGAAAGAGGCTACCCAACAAGTGACCTCAGGAGCAATGGTCCAGATTTGTGAAACCTAAGGATGCCATTGGGAGATGGCTGCATGTGGGTATGGATGCAGACAGAGTATGTCTAGAAAGCAGACAACAGCCACAAGGCTAAAGAAAGGATTTGGCATTAACTATGGATGAGAAGGAACAGGAATGTGTCTCCGTTTGCTACACTTATGCTAACTTGCTCACCAAGAAATACCACAGAGAATTGCTATTTAGGAATGAGGGTGATGGCTCAGCGGGTCAAGTGCTTGCCGCAGAAGCGTGGCAACCTGAGCTCAGATCTCCATCATTTATCTAATAGCAAGGTGGGGCAGCACGAATCTGTAACTCCAGCACTGAGTGGTGGAAATTGGTGGGTCCTTCAGGTGGCGTCAAATCTAACTAAATTGGCAAGCTCTAGATTCAGTGAGAGACCATGACTCAAAAAATGAGGTAGGGGAATGATTGAGGAAGATATCCAGTGTTGAGCTCTGAAACACACACAGACACACAGACACACAGACACACAGACACACACACTCAAACTGTAAAATAAAATAAAAAGAAATAAAGAACTTCGTGTTATTAAAAATACCATTTAAAAAGTAACACTATCAAATTCCTTTCTAGGCCCCAGAAGGTTGTTTGGCATGGCTCCAACTCCCACGGTGTCCGTCTTGTGGACAAGTACTGTGAAGCCTGGCGAACCACAGACATGGCAGTAACAGGATTTGCCTCTCCACTGAGTACAGGGAAGATTCTGGACCAGAAAGCTTATAGCTGTGCTAATAGGCTAATCGTTCTGTGCATCGAAAACAGTTTCATGACAGACACTAGGAAGTGATAACTTCCCATGATTCTTAGAGTGTTCTAATATTTCTTATGTGAAGAGTTGACACTGAAGTCTAAAATGTTGTGAATATTACAAGTTCTTTTTTTATATTACACATCTGTCAGAAGAGAAACCAAAGAAAACATACCTCAATATACTCAAAAGGAAAGACAGAAGGGACTCAGATCCAAGTCAAATCCAATCCACATATTGGTGCTAGATTCTACAGGAAGCTCCCCCTGCCCCCCCCCCCCAGTGTGAACACATCCCTGACACAGAGTAGAGTAGGGCAGTCTGAAAACAGAGACCAGCATGATTGCTCAGTGCATTCTTCAGAAAGTAATTTCTTCCTTCCAACCATGGCTGTTGAGTGTAAGATGTCCTTTGTGTTTGCTTACAACATTAACTTTTAGACAGACAGCCCTTCCTAAGTCATGTGTGAACCAAGTGCTTGGTGAGTCCATGCACGTGCATACAGCCAGAGAAAGACTTCTCAGAAGTCCTGCTCATATTTCTTCCTATATCAGGCTTTAGTGTGGTCCCCACTAAAATATTATTACCATCATGCTGTAGAGTTCTGCATGTTTACCCAGTCAGTCAGCACATGTTGATGTAATTCTGACTCTAGGAAAGAAACAGCACAGAATCCTTACCTTCCCCCGCTAGTCCTGCCCTCAGTCCCTGCCCTGATCTTATGATTTCCATTTGGCAAGTCTTGAATTGCAACTGCAGCTGAAACAGATTCATTGATATGAATTTTCGGGAAAAAAAAAAAAAAAAGGCTGTATCATTGTGCTATAGACTTTGATATCTTTTTCCATGTAAGAACATAAAGACATCTTTTCCAGGTGCTTTCTTCTGTTTGACGTCTTTCCCCTGGGTCCTTCATTCCTTGTCACTGAGGCAGAAGTGGCCTGGGTGTGTGTGCTAATATTGTGCACCAGCACTGGAGATGATTTATTCAAGAATTAAAGAGGGGTGGCGGTGAGGTGGGAGGTGACCCTGAGTGGGAAGTGAGCTCTGCTGTGGTTGCATCAGGGTCTCAGGGTGTGACTCTGGGCTCTTCTGTCTCTCTCAAGGAGAATGGGATAGACACACTCAGTGTCATCTTCGCTCAGTAAATGTTAATCACCAGTAAATGAGGTCCCCAGCTCTGCAAAGTGGGTTTGTTTTAAACCTCCACTTTACAAATTAAAAAAAAAAAAAATGGAAGTGGAGGCTCAGATCCTTCCTGGGTCCAGTCACATGGCTGCCATGTGCAGCGCTGGTTTCAGACTCGGGTCCAAGGTCCTTTCAAGGCACCACTGGATATGGCTGCCCTGTTGGTTCCCTCTCCACCCCAAGTGCATGATTCTGGAAACATAATTAGTAGGCAAAAAGTATGCTGAGATATTTGCTCCCATTCAGTGGGGCTGGCCCAGAAAGTCATCATAGTGACTATATCCTCCTAAGTCCTTGAAGTAGGAAGGAAATTCAGAACAAAAACAAAATAAGACAAACAACCCAGAGCCTCTACTTCAGAATCCTCAGCAGGAAGAATGGTAGAATCTTTCTAATGAGTCATGAACAGAAATGGCTACAGGGAAAGTCCCAGGGCTGGATGGCTGGGGATGGATGCAGTGCTGAGTTACCGGTGGGGAGTGCTTTGGTATGGGCTCAGTGGCAGGAAGAAGAGGACAGGAGGGTCCTGAGTCAGGAAGTATAGATGCCGCCCACATCAGTCAGAGCCTGCAAGACCACAGAAAGGGCAAGGTGGAGCGGAGCTAAGAGAAGCTAGGGAGAGAGACGCCCACTTCTCCTGACTCTAGGAGAGGGCAGTGAGGCTTTCCCCCTCTGCATGCACTCACTGGAGGGCCTACCCTCACAGACAGAGTCAAGTACAGCTACATCCACTCTGACTAACCATCACAATCCTGAGCCTGGCATTCAAGAGGCTTCGCTGAATGTCTGCCTCCAGCTAATCTCTCTTGTCCCATGCCCAAGTCCACCTGTCTGGTCTTTCTCATGGTCTCTAAGGCAAACCACATAGACTCTTCTGATGGCCACGTTGTCATGCCCTGTGCCTTAGTCATTAAGTGTCCCTTCCCTTCCCACAACGCTGCTGTGACATCCCCTAGACCGACCTACCTGGTGTCATACCCCTCTCACTGGATACCTGGTATGCTTCACATCTGAAATTTATCACTCAACTAACTAAAATATAGTGGCTAAAGGGTCTTCAAGCCTTCACTACCCATTTGCCTGGAAGTCTTGGAGGTACTAGAAGGCTGTTAAGCTAACTTTCACTCAGGCCAAACATAGAGGGAACATTGGGTGTGTATGGCTATAACCTCTATAAACTGGAGGGCTTTGGGGGTGCTCTGTGTCTGTATCGAAGACCTTCATGTCTTAAGCGTGTGGCTTCAGGTTTCCTGGATCTTCCATCCAGCAACAGAGCCAGAGTGACAGAAAAGGCTGCCAACCCATGGGGTAGAGGGGGCAGATCCTATGAGGACAACAGCTTGGGAAGAACAGAGTAGCAAAAGAGCTGAGCAGCTCCGGTGGTGGTGGTGGTGGTGGTGGTGGTGGTGGTGGTGGTGGTGGTGGTGGTGGTGTGATGGTGGGGTGATGGTGGGGTGGCCAGCATCAAGAAAGTCTGGAGAGTCTGATGTGACTCCATGGTGTAGCCTGAAACAGATGTGGTAAGATGAAGAAACTAGGTCACAAGAACCACCCTCAGGTTTCCAGTGTCCTCTGGATCCCTTGGCTGACTGCTATGTCACCTGAACATGAACAGGATAGAAGCAGAATCATGGGACTATCAACAGTCTAGTATTATAGCTGAGTATTAGTCAAGGTTCAGAAAAATAAAAAGTAAAAATAAAAAGAGGAATGAGTTTGTTCATGAGACCAAGAAATGGGACAGGAGTGTAGACTTAATGTTGCAATGTCGAACTTGGGTTAAGGTCATCTTCCCATCCGCCTGACTGGCTGGCTGGCTGGCTGGCAGACTGGCTTCTGCTTTTCTCTGTACACATCTCCTTCCTTCTAACCAAAGACAAGCTGCCTTCATGGGGCAGGGTGCAGACAGCTTCAAGGCCTGTGTTGCCCTCTGTTAGCCAAGAGCACACTCACAGAGGGAAGAAGAGGCTTCCTCTCCCCATGGGTTACGTCAGTTCCTAAAACTGACCACCACCGCTGGCCTCACTTGAATTGTGTGTCCAGGGCTGTCATGGGGCAGCCTCACCAGAGATGAGAAGTGCCGGAGAAAACAAAACTTCCTCCATCCAAAATGCCTAAGGTTTCTGAAATGACCAGAACGTTGACAAGATTAAAACACAGATTCATTCTGCCCAGCTAGGGAGATGGAATGGTGTGGGCAGGCAGGCAGAAGTGAGATCATATCACCCTTGAGTTCTACAACAAAGCATCTAAACTTCGTCTTACAATGAATGAGCAGGGCACATCAGAAGATCTGAAGGGGAGAGATGGGATCGGGTCTGTGTTGGTTAGTTTGCTCGTCCACTCAGAAGTACCTGGGATAATCATCTTTTTACTCATGACCATGTTTCACTGTGGAGACACAGACATAAGTGATGGCTCTGTTTTTCAAGTCCACCAATCCCTTCCTTTTTTTTTTTTTTTTTTTTTTTTTAATCATTTTTAAATTTCCTTCCTCCAACTCCTTTCATGACCCTCTCAAATCCCTGGCCTCCTCTTCTTTAATCGTTAACCTGTGCATAAATGTATAAATACAACCTGACTAAGCCATTTCTAATGCCACAGATGGCTCTGAATTCCACGCACATCCCTTAACACTCAGAAACTCTGCAGTCAGGACAAATGTATTGTCCCGATCTTCCATAACCTGGCAGCTAGAGAGA
This sequence comes from Uromys caudimaculatus, assembly GCA_028551405.1. NCBI lineage: Eukaryota > Metazoa > Chordata > Mammalia > Rodentia > Muridae > Uromys > Uromys caudimaculatus. The sequence continues at coordinate 49,359,962 of CM052702.1, forward strand.
GACTTTTCCAGCTACTTCTGAACTCCTGAGTCACCAGGGAACCACTGAGCCCCTTCAAGGCCTTTAATAGCCAGTGATAGGTTTCCCTGTCTTGACCTCCATCTGGTCCTCTAGTTCACATGGCAGTCAAGTGCAGAAAGGTCCTTGCCTGAATCTGAATTTTGGCTCTGCTGCTTGCTGCCCGCGTCATCGCTGGCAAGTTCTCCAAGTCAAACTGAACATAATCCCTGCACTCAATCCTTCCATGCAACTCAGTGTTTTCTTTGACAAATAGGGAGGCACAGAAAGTACTCTTCATTGGATGAGCTTACGTGTAGTGTCGGGAGTGATGTTTTAGGCCAAGCAAGCACTTCAGTGTGTCCACCATCCTTGGCTTGGCCAGGTGTCTCCAGGAGGAGCTGAGCTTTCTTCCCCGGGCTGTGCTAGACGGTCTCCCCCAATGCACTCAGTTTTTCCAGCCATCTTCAAGCGCAGGGCAATTCACCATGTCCTCCCTAGTACAACCCTGATTGCTGTTGGTAAGTATCTGCTTACCCCAATACTCTGGCTGCCTTGCTCTCTGCTCTCCACTTCTTTTTCCACAACCCAGCAATTAAAATGCTTTTGTTATCTTGCTTAGTAGGGACTCCAGATCTCAGTCCTGAGACTAGGGCTGGATCCCTTCGGGTGAGCAGGGACACATTGTGAAGGAGACTTCCAATCTCCTGCATGAGCCTGCCCAGTGCTGAGTTCTAAGAAGAATCCAGAAGTCTGGTATGAAGAAACTTCCTCCTTTTATTCTTCCTTTATACTTGCTCTCCCTCTCAGTGAATGACACCACCATGTAACAGGGCCTGGAGGGCCATTTATTTACTCATTCATTCAAGAAATATTTGTATTATTTTTACGAGGCACAAGAAAAATCATGTATACACATGACGCGTCTAGAGTGTACGTGTGACATGAATAGAGCAAGGGTCAGATCAGGGTGACTGACATTCATGTCTCCTCCGATATTATTTCGTTGTGTTGCAAACATTCAGAGTTCTCTTTACTAGCTATTTTGTTCAGCAATTATTGATCGAATGTCCCATTAGTTGTTATGACATCAAGAAACACTAAATGCTTGGAACATCAATGTTATTTATGGTTTAAGTCCAAAACATTCCACACAGGCTCAAGATCTAAATGCTTGGTTCCCAGCCCATGGCACTATTTTGCAGGTTGTGGAATCTTTAGGAGGTGGGGCCTGGCTGGTGGAAGTAGGTCACTGGCTGGTGGAAGTAGGTCACTGGCTGGTGGAAGTAGGTCACTGGAGGGTTTGAAGGTTATGTGTGCCCATGAGCCATGTGAACAGCCTCTGCCTCATGCTCCTGCTGCTACAGACCAAGCATCTCTAACCACCATGCACCTGCACCACAATGGACTGGAACTTCTCTGAGAGCGTGAGCCAAAATAAGCCTTCCTTCTTTGGGGGAGCGAGGGGAAGGCAGATGTTCCGTTTCAGCAACAAGAAAAATGACAAGGAAATTAAACAAAGTGTGGCTACTTAAATGACCGACATCTGGAATTTTTAAAAAGATTTATTTAATTTTTAGTTCTGTATATGTGCATTTATTTTTCTGTGTATGAGTGTAGGGCAAGTGGGTCGTGCCACCAGACAGAACTGGTAAGGCTGAGTGAACTCAAACCCCAGGAATCTCAGAGACTTGAGATCAGCAGAAGTGAAGTCACTCCCTATCCATTTCTGTTCCTGCTCTGGAACACATAACCACAACACACCACTGAGAGGACCATGGCAATCAGCCATATAGCATAAACACCTAGAGTTCTCCATGCTAGGAGGTATCTAAACTCCTGCCCCTGCCCCAGCGTTCAATGACCTTTCCTTCCTGGGCATTCCTTTCCGCAAAAGGTATTTAATACCAAATAAAGTGTACGCATTGTCCTTCACCATCTAATAAAGCAGTTTAAACAAGCAAGGACTGCCTCTTCATCAAGGATCTATATGGGAAGGCCTTCATCTTAAAGAGCCAAACCTAAATCTACCAGGGAAGCCTTCTCCTCTAGCCCCTCAGTGCTCATTGGGAATCAGACTGATTCTGCCCTCTGGTCCCAGGCTCTGCCTTCCCTTTCCTGCTTGATATGTGAATGCTCTGAGAGAAGTGTGGACGGGGACACCAGTTCCTGGCTCCCAGCAGTTCGCCTGGGAAACACAGGAGACCAGGAACCACAGCTTTCCTCCCAGACCCACTGTTTCCCCTTCCAGTCCTGCCAAGGAAAACACGGAATGTGGGCCACCTGTTTCAGACTTCATTCTGCCTTCTCCCGGTGGCATGCCAGCGACGTTCTGGGCACCCCAGGGGAGAAGCAGGGCACAGTTCGACATATGGACATGTGTATGCAAACACACTAAGGCCAGAAGTGTTGGATGCCCTGGAGCTGTAATTACAGGCAGTTGAGAGCTTCCCAATGTGGGTGCTGCAATTTAAACTCTAGGCCTCTTTCTGAAAAAGCAGCAAGCATTCTTAAGCTTACAGCGATTTCTCCAGCCCCTCCTGTAGACATTTTACTCCTGTACTGTTTAAGAACCTGGGGCATTCTGGGTTTGATGCATGTGCTTGTCTTCCCTTGAGCTCCTGCAGTGTTGGCTCCCCTCTTACCCTCAGCAGCCATGCTGGCTACTCTTCTCTCCAAATCATCTCTCCTGGACTTTAGCTTCTCTCCTAGCTCATTCTTCCTAATGGAAGAGACAGTTTACCATTATGGGTCTGATTTGTCCTCCCCTTTAGAGAGGATTAGTTTGTAAGAATCTTATAAAGGAGAAGTGCTTCCCCCAAACCCTTTACAGAACAAGACAGGGAAAGAATAGCAAAGCATGAAGTACAGCTAGCTAGTACAGTGGTAGCTGGCTCCAGTCTCCTCTCAGGAGCTCTGGGACCTATCTTCCATAACCTCAGATTTTCCGTCAAAACAAGAGTGCTGTGATATTTATATGTTGTGGATTCAGCTTTAAATGACTGCAGCCATCTTGAGTCATAGCCGCCATGGTTGCCCCTAGTAACTCTAGTCAGTTTTTTCCTGCATAGCTTTCCAGCAAACGATAATGAATGGCCCCACCCCATTGTATATCGAGCTTTACCACTGAACTGTGTTTCCAGAGATATTCCTGACCCTTTCACAGATCTTAAGAAAACCCGGGCATATCCCATTCCATTCCATCCTGGATGAAGTCAACTTTGTCCTCACCCACCAAGTCTACCCTCTTTCTGACCCAAATTTTGGGGACCCAACTGATCATGCTGCCTGTGAGGACCATATTTCTATCATTAACATAATGGTTAATAAATTATCCTCTTTGATCCTTCAGCTGTTTGCCTCTCTTCCCTTTCTCAGGGCACACTGGGACTAGTCTTGGAACACCAGGGCTAAGCTGTTCCAGAATAATAGACCAATTCTAATAGGTTCCTGAAAAGTGGGTGGGCAGGGGTTGGGGTTAGGGCACTGTGTCATACTCCAGCTGGCAGCACATAAGCAGAGTGGGCTCTGATGGATAGAGTAAGCTCTCAGGGCAAGAAGTGCCATTACAGGAATGTAGAGGTTTATGGGTGGTGCATGAGGGCTTCCGGTATCATGTTCAGTTTGACAGAAAACCACTCAGGTTTGATTTCAAGATAACAACTTGAGCTTACAACAACTTCTTAGAACCTCATTGAGTTGAGAAGATCGAAGGGGAGAAAGAGATGGTGGAGGAGGAGGACGAAGATGTGGTACAGGAGGAAGTAGTGGAGGAAGAAGAAAAGGAGGCCGGGCAGTGGTGGCGCACACCTTTAATCCCAGCACTTGGGAGGCAGAGGCAGGCGGATTTCTGAGTTCAAGGCCAGCCTGGTCTACAGAGTGTGTTCCAGGACAGCCAGGGCTACACAGAGGAAACCTGTCTCGAAAAAAAAACAGAAGAAGAAGAAGAGGAGGAGGAGGAGGAGGAGGAGGAGGAGGAGGAGGAAGAAAAGGAGGAGAGAGAGGGGAAGGAGGAGCAAGGGAGGAGGAGGATGTGGTAAGGAGGAGGTGGAAGAGGAAGGAGGAAAGAAGGAGGAGCAAGAGAGGAGGAAGGTGTGTTAAGGAGTGTTTGCGGTGACTGGAAGTCTGTGTTTCTGGTCGAGCTAAGGGTTGAACGTTGCAGGCCCAATGGGCTGTCCTCAGCCTACAAGGGATGGCAGCTGTTTGCCTAAGCTCCTAGAATACAGCTTCTAATGCGTGGCTACATCTCTCCATAGATCTGTGACATTTGGTCACATAAAAAAGATCACGCCCCCAGCCCCTCCTCAGATAGAGGTGTGGCCATGCAGCCCCAAGCCATCCCCAGCTTAATGAGACACCTGGAGACTTAGCCATGCCCCTTCCCAGTTACTATATCTGCCTCACCCCTCCCAGAAAGGTGGGGGGTACAATTCCATCCACGCCATTCCACACTATGAAAATAAACGTCTTAGAATTATGGACTGTCTCTTCATCTGGACCTGCCGTGGGAAGCAAGGGATCTGGCCCTCGATTAAGGAGTCGAGGGCTTCCCCACACTCCCAGATGGTACCCATTCACCCAAGCCTAAGCAGCTAGCCCAGTGCCCCAAGCTGCCAAAACCCGGTCTCGGTGGGAACCCCAGCTGCATTCCGGCTAGCCTGTCTGCAGCACCCTGCAGCGACTGCAGTGCCCCTGGCTAGAGAACCCACAGAGATGGCTGCCTCGGGTTCCCCGAGAATGCCCCCCTCCCCCACCCATGGGCAGGGCCCACAAAGGCTTCCCACAGCCCCCACCTGCCCGTCGGACTGTGTGGGAAGACTCGGCCACTTCCTGTGTGTCTGCTGTCCCACCCAGAGCCTCAGCGGCCCAGGATAGACACGTGGGACTTCATCCCACCTTGCCAGGCATGTTCCCACAAAGGAGGAAGTGAAAGAAGAAAAAGAAAAGGAGGAGAGGAGGAGGAGTAGGGAGGAGAATGAGAAGGAGGAGGAGGGGACAACCTGTAAGTCACTGGTAGAAAGGGAAGCACACCATGAGCCAGCACTGTGACTGCTCGCTGGGAAGCAAGAACCTGGCATGGCTGGATAGCTAATAACCACAGCAAAGACCAGACCTGGGCCCCACTTGTTCTTTGACTGCTGGTCCATGCAAGCAGGGGCTGAAGTCAGAAATGTGCTGAGGAAGAGGTGGAGGCTCACAGACACCTGTGCCACAGACCATAGCCTCAGCAGATCTGCTGATACTTATCTCTAGATTTTCATATTCATGAATATCAGCAGCAACAATCCTGTCAGTCATCTGAGGCATCCCGGCAGCTCTCAAGGGGAACGAGCAGATGGGTCAGAACCAATGGCTTCTATTTAAAAAGAATGATTATAACAAAAAGGAGACAACTTTGTAAATTCAAATTTGTGTTCTCAGTGAAATTTTAGAGGATAATAAATTAGATAAATTTAGGAGGATCAAAAACAGTCCTTAGAGATAAAATAAGGTGCCAGTGAGATGGCTCAGTGGATAAAAATGTGGCTGAGCTAGCCTGATGACCTGAGTTCCATCTCCAGATCCACAGTAGAAGGAAAGAATCAACTCTAGAAAGTTGTTCTGTGACCTACACACACACACACACACACACACACACACACACACACACACACACACACACACAGAGAGAGAGAGAGAGAGAGAGAGAGAGAGAGATACACACACATACATACATGCATACACATACATACACAGAACATGCATACACAGAGACACATGCAGACACAGACACACACACATAAATGCATGCATACACATGCACCCATGAACATGCATACACACAGGGAGACACACATGTAGGCACAGACACAAACACAGACACACATGCACACGGATATACACACATGAATACAAACACATGTACATACACGCACAGGGGGGTGGATTTCAAAATTACAGTTTCTAGGTACTCAATCTGTGGAAAATCTTTTGGAAAATTATAACCAAATGAAAATCGATAGAGAATTGAGATCTCACACAGTAGAGAACAAGGAACCATAACAGAAATCTAATGAGGAAAAAGTCACACTGTAAGTTTCCGTTATGTTCCAACTGGTGGTTTCTAAGGTGTAATATGTGTATGCCATCTGGACTGAGGTGGCGTTTACTTTATTATTCTGACATGTTATATAAATGTCCATAGATATCCAATTCACAACTTCACATTTATTTTCATTTAATATGAAACTAAAATGAATACATGAAAAAGTTATAGCATGTTTGTTGAAGGAATGATCTTAGACAACTAATGGCCCAGGCTGTGATGTTAGAGTATGTGTTATTAGGGTCCATGTTGAGAATGTATGTTGTCGGGATGTATATTGTTGGGATGGTGTCTTAGTCAGGGTTTCTATTCCTGCACAAACATCATGACCAAGAAGCAAGTTGGGGAGGAAAGGGTTTATTTGGCTTACACTTCCAATTGCTGTTCATCACCAAAGGAAGTCAGGACTGGAACTCAAGCAGATCAGGAAGCAGGAACTGATGCAGAGGCCATGGAGGGATGTAACTTACTGGCTTGCTTGCTTCTCCTGGCTTGCTCAGCCTGCTTTCTTATAGAGCCCAGGACTAGCAGCCCACAGATGGTACCACTCACAGGGGGCCTCCCCCCTTGATCACTAATTGAGAAAATGCCTTACCGCTGGATCTCATGGAGGCATTTTCTCAACTGAAACTCCTTTCTCTGTGATAACTCAAGCTTGTGTCAAGTTGACACAAAACCAGCCAGTACAGATGGTATATCGTTGGCATGGTAAATGACTAAATTTGTGCTTCTGCTTCTTGGCATGGAAAAGATGCATGCAGGTGTGTCTTGAGGTGGAATCCTAGCAGCAGGAGCTAAGTAGAGCCACCTATCACAGTGGCGGCGGCTGCAGCTGAGCTAAGGGGGCAAAAACTGACACAGGCAGCATTTACTATAACCTCTCAGCAGGCCATGCCCAACCTTGTCATCGGGCTCCAGGCACCATATTTGTCCTATCCAGTAAGTCTTCCTTATCTATGGGTTTTGTTTTCTGCAGTTTCCATTATCCATGGTCACCCACCATTCAGGAATATTAAATAGAAAATGCCAGACTAAAGTATTCATAAGTTTTACACTGTGCATCATTCTGCTCACCATAGCTATTCTCCCGTGCTGGTTGCTTTTAACAGTCAACTTGACATATTCTAAGATCATTGGAGAATAGTATTGGTGAGGAATTGTCTAGACCAGATTAGCCTGTTGTAGGCATGTCTGTGGGAACTTCCGTCTATGTATCTATGTGTCTATGTATCTATGTATGTATCTATGTATCTATGTGTATCTATGTATCTATCTATCTCATGTATGTATGTATAGATGTATGGGTGTGTATTTCCTTTATATATATATGTATATACCTAGATTTCTATCTCTATATCTATCTCTAACATGTATAAGTGTCTTGTCTGTGTATATAACTGTGTACTATGTACATGTGTGGTACCCTTAGAGGTCAGAAGAGGTTGTCAGGTCCCTGAAACTGGAGTCATAGTGAACCACTGGGTGGGTGCTAGGAACTGAACCCAAGACTTCTATAGATGCAACAAGTGTCCTTAACTGCTAGGCCATCTCTGCAGCCCCATTTCCTTAGTTGGGTTAACTGAGAACAGAAGCCACACACCGAATGTGGGTTGCACCTTTTCATGAGCTGAGCCCTGACCTGCATGAGTGGAGAAGGTGAGGTAAGTGTCTTAGTCAGGGTTTCTATTCCTGCACAAACATCATGACCAAGATGCAAGTTGGGGAGGAAAGGGTTTATTGAGCTTACACTTCCATGCTGCTGTTTATCACCAAAGAAAGTCAGGACTGGAACTCAAGCAGGTTAAGGAGCAAGAGCAGGAGGTGATGCAGAGGCCATGGAGGGATATAACTTACTGGCTTGCTTGCTTCTCCTGGCTTGCTCAGTCTGCTTTCTTATAGAACCCAAGACTACCAGCCCACAGATGGTACCACTCATAAGGGGCCCTCCCCCATTGATCACTAATTAAGAAAATGCCTTACCGCTGGATCTCATAGAGGCATTTTCTCAACTGAAACTCCTTTCTCTGTGATAACGTCAGCTTGTGTCAAGTTGACACACAAAACTAGCCAGTACAGTAAGCATGCATGAATTTTCTCCCTGATGTTGACTGTATATGTGACTAATTGCCTCAAGTCTCCTTGGTTTCCCAATGACACAGTAAACTAGAAGTGTAAGTCAAGTAAATCCTTTCTTCCTTAAAGCTGCTTCTGTCAAGAGTATTTCATTACTGCAAAGAAGTAAAAGTTGGGCACTCCCATTGGTCATTTAATGACCATCCCAGTATTAGAGTGACTTTCAAAACATCTACTAACTTTTATGTTAAGGGTCCAAAGCACAGAATACCTCATGCAAGTCTGGCAAGCATAAATTATAGTGAAAATATAAACCATTAACACAGAAGCCATTTTAAACTAAGAAGAGTCTGGGGGGAGTTGGAGGCAGGTATGACTAAGATATGTTATAGACACATGTGAAGTCCTCAAAGAGTAATGTATAATTTTGAATTTTAAGATGCAGATACAATGAATAATATGCTATGAAAATGTCACAGGCACAACTGATGCGGACAGTCTGAGCATTTCACCGTCTATAAATTAAATCAGAAGGACCCTTTTTAAAAATCTGCTCAGTTTTCCACATTCAGCATATGTATTTATGGGTAGTATTGGGGCAGTTCCTCAAGGAAAGAAAGATGCTACAGGGACGAGAAAACGAAGGGACGGGTGGCAGTTAATACTGCCCACTGAGGCTGGGGGTGTAGTTTTGTTGGTAAAAAACCTTCCTTATTAGCCACAAAGCCCTGGCTTTGGTCACTAGCACTTCACAAGCCAGGAGTCATAACACAGGTCTGTAATCTCAGAAGTTGGGAGGTAGTTCAAGAATATCTTTGGCTACATAGCAAGCTTGGGGCCAGCCTGGACTACATGAGACTTTGTCTCAGAAAAAAAAAAAAATTAAAAGCTGCCCATTGCATCCTACTCCTTGGGTTAAACACTACACATACAGGCACACTACACACTGCCTCATTAACAATTTCAAGAATGTTCTAACTCAGTAAAACACACTCACTGCCTCTTTAAGGACCACCAGCCAAAGTGTTATGCAGCTACCAGCTATCCCGTCCAGCTGAAGTTCTGAAGTTCCAGTGTTTGTGGTGAGGTCCATTCCTCTTATTCAGGTCCGTGGTGCCAATTAGATTGTGATTAATTAATTACTGGGAAGGGCAGAAAAAGAGCAACTTCCCTTGAGGGTTTATGTTGCCATGGAATATATAGAATACTTGTGTAAGCAAGTACATTGATGTGGTAATTCAGACAGTCCTGAAAAGACAATGTAACAGGGCTGAGTGGGGCTGGGGAGCTGGTTTGCCCTCTTCACTGGTGTGCAGAGGCTGGTGTGAAAAGGTGACATCCAAGTCAAGATGCTTGCTTATTGAGGTGTCTTGATTTAGGTGTAAATATGAAGTGACTTCTCGCAGTTTCTGTCACTAGTTCCGTCTCTGCAGCACAGTCTCCTACAGCATAGACTTTAAAGACCCCTGGGAAAGTACATTAGTTAAGTCCATCCAAGAGACAAACTGCACTTTAAATAATTGAACCAAGGGAATTTGATGTGAACAATTAATTACATGGCTAGTAGGAAAGACACGACATGACTAGAGGGCAGTAATGTCTGTCTGGGCATTAGACAAAGACAGGCAAATGGAGAAGGATGTGTTTAAGAGCTCAGAGGCTAGGACCAGAATACAGAAATTGGCTGTGCTAGGCCTGGAGTCACAAGCGATATAGCCCACAGCAAAAGTGCTGTTGGAAACGGGAGGATGTTGAGTCCTTATTCACAGGACTCATCTACACCAAGCACCAGTCAGCTGGTCCAGCATCTTGGAAATTTAAGCCTGTAGGAAAGTGGCCTCACCCCTTAGAGAGCATGGGTGAAGAAGGGGAGGGGCCAGAGACACAGGATGGACACAGGAAGATTGTGTAACTTCCTGGTTACTAAGTGTCTATCTCCTGTAAGAGCCAACCTTAATATCTCCTTGCAAGGTTTCTCCCTTGCCCCACCCTCACATAGTTCTCTTGAGCTGGCATCCTTTTAGGAAGGAAGATAGAAAGGGTGTGTGACCTGGGCCTGAAAAATTTCCTCCCCTTCCTTCTTCGTGCCCAGGTCCTCTCATGTGTCTGAGGTGGGCAGAAAGGGAAGAAAACAAGACTAGAGTCTCTACTCCTCTGGCTACAACTACAGTCTTTTCTGGTTCAGCACTTGCTGCTTCTCTGATTAGTTCAGGGCACCAATGCCCTCACTGTGACGGGCCTTCAAAAGGTGGGAGGAACAGTTTATAGGTGTGGGCCTAACCACTTCCTGCCTGATCCACTGTGTCTAGCCAGACTCTCCTCCAATTAGCTCCCTTCTCCCCCCATCTTCACCTTGACATAAAGGCCAATTATTTCTTACCTCAGCCTAAAGGCAAAAAGAATATGGCATCAATTTGAGACCATCTTCTCTGCCCAGGACTGCCCCCCTACATTCCAGATTTGGGGGACTCTGTGGTAGCTTGAATGAATGGTCTAGATACATGCATGTAGTGATCTGAATAGGTAAGGCCCCCACAGACTCATGTGTTTGAATGCTTGGCCCATGGTGAGTGACATTATTAGCAGGTACGTCCTTGTTAGAATAGCTGTGGCCTTTGGAGGAAATGTGCCACTGTGGGGGTGGGCTTTGAGGGTTCCCAGTGCTCTAGCTCCACTCAGTGCAGAAGAGAGAGTCTCCTTCTGGCTGCCTTGGCTCCTTCTCCAGCACTATGTCTGTCTGGGCATCGCCAGGCTTTCTGCCACGATCGTCGACTGAACCTCTGAAACTGTAAGCCATTTTCAATTAAATGTTGTCCCTTACAAGAGTTGCCTTGGTCATGGTGTCTCTTCAAAGCAATGGAAACCCAAACTTGAATACTTGGTCCCCAGTTGGTGTAACTATTTGGTAAAGATTGGGTGTGACCAGCCTTGATGTGCCACTGGGGATGGCCTCTGAGGTTTCAAAAGAACTTGCCATTCCAGTGGTCTATCCCTCTCTCTGCTTCCAACTTGTGGATAAGATGTAAGCTCTCAGCTACTGCTCCAGGGCTATGCCTGCCTGCCTGCTACCATGATAGTCATGGACTCTAACCCTCTAAAACTGTCAGCCACACCCATTAAATGTTTTCTTTATAAATCGACTTATAAAGGACATGGTGTCTCTTCACAGCAATAGAAAAGTAACTGAGATGGGATCTTACCAAGAGTTGATATCATGAGGAGGATTTGCACTTCTCTAGAATCCTGAAGTATTCTCAAGGTAGATGATCATGATTCTGTCTCTCCCTCTAATCCTGACACAGGCTCCTCATGAAGATTGGGCAGTGAGCCTAGTGAACTGTAGTGGGTGTTGTTTCGGGCAGGTGTAGTCATTATTTTTCTCACAACTGTTTCTTGTTGGTGTGAACAAATACTCAACAGAAACAAGCTAAAGGAGGAGAAAATTATTCTGGCTCATGGCTTCAGGGTATAAAGTCTATCATGGTGTCGAAAATGCAAAGGTTTGAAAGATTCCATTGTAGCAGAGGAAGCACAGGAAGGCAGCTCCTCTCACTTGCCTTGCCTCGTCAGGAAGTAGGGTATCACAGCCAGAAGCAGAAGCGCCTATGACCTTCAGAGCCTACCCTCGGTGACCCATTTCTGCTGGCCAGGCTAGAGGGCCCAAAGGTTCCACAGCCTCCCCAAACAGTGTGACCGTTGATTGGTTCACCATATGTGATCATCTTTCAAACACATGAACCTGTGGGGACATTTCAAATCTAACCATGACAATAGCTAGCTCTCTTGAGAAGGTGTTTTACTGACAGTTTTTTTGACTGAGCTTTAGATGGAATTTCCAGACAACAGGAAAAGTACTGTAGAACATCCCTACTTTTGTTTTGTTTTGTTTTGTTTTTAAAGATCTATTTATTTCATGTCTGTGAATACACCATAGCTGTCTTCAGACACACCAGAAGAGGGCATCAGATCCCATTACAGATGGTTGTGTGCCACCATGTGGTTGCTGGGAATTGAACTCAGGACCTCTGGGAGAACAGTCAGGGCTCTTAATCACTGAGCCATCTCTCCAGCCCCACATCCCCACTTTTGAACAATGGAGAAGAGGAAGGTTCACAACAGTTGCTCTAAGAAGTGCTACTGATAGCTCTTACAATTAGACTTATTTTTTTAAGAGTGTGTGTGTGTGTGTGTGTGTGTGTGTGTGTGTGTGTGTGTGTGTGTGTGTGTGTGTGTTGGGGGTGGGGGGTGTCCAGGTACCTGCAGAGGCTGGAAGAAAACTGAAGATTCAGATCCCCTGTAGTCAGAGTTACAGATGGTTGCCAGTGGTCTGATTAGGGTGCTGGTAACTAAGCTAGGGTTTTCTGGAAGAACAGCATGTACCCCATCTCTCTAGCTCCTGACTGTTTGAAGTGTTGAGCATTAAACCAAGACCTTATGGAAACTAGACAAGCACTTTTCCACTGGGATATATCCCTAGACCCCCCTCTCTTTAATTTAATTTGAAACGGGGTTTTACTAATTTACCCAGACTACCCTTGGACTCTCTATATCGTCCAAGCAGACCTTGAGCCCATGAAACCTTTGCTTTAGCCTCTCAAGGGACTAGGATTATAGGAACATATCACTAGGCACGGCTTTGGTTTATTTATTTAAGTTTATTTGGGGCTCTGTCCTAGTTAGGATTACTATTGCTATGATGAAATACCATGACCAAACAGCAAGTTGTGGAGGAAAATGTTTATTTGGCTTACACTTCCATATCATACACTGAAGGAAGTCAGGACAGGAACTCAAACAGAGCAGGAAGCTGGAGGCAGGAGCTTATGTAGAGGCCATAAAGAGGTGCTTACTGGGTTGCTCCTCATGGCTTGCTCATCCTATTTTTTTATGGAACCCGGGACCACCAAGTCAGGGATGATACTACCCACAATGCTTGCATATAGCCTAATCTTATGGAGGTTTTTAAAATTGAGGTTTCCTCCTCTCCAGTGACTTTAGCTTATATCGTCGGGTTCCCATTAAACTTTCCAGCACCATCTCTCTCCAGGGTCTCATGTAGCCCAAGATAGCCCTGAACTCCTGTCCCTGCTCTTCCTGCCTCCATTTACAAGTGCTGTGATGGCAAACCCATACCACCATGCCCAGCTCCTTAGGACATTTTCTATTGTGAGACAAACAAAACTAACCTTGGTTCATTTACACCTGGAGACTGTCTCACAAGTCACACACCTTGAGTAACATGAATTTTATTTCTGAGACAGATATGCCAATCTGGCTGTTAGATCTTAGCAGATCTGTTGAGTTTAGTAGGACACAAACTGGTGTGTGTTTGGGGGATGTCTGTGTGCTTCTGGGACTGTGCGGGAGAAATGGAACAACTGATTGATGGTTGTAGTAATGCCCCTGAGAGCTTATGATGATGTCTTAGGCTAGGATGAAGCAGAGGATGTGGGAGAAATAGAGAGATTCGGGTTAATCGGAAAGGAAAGCTTGCTAGAATGTCTTGGTTACGATACAACAGTCGGGCTTTGGGCCTGGCTCGCTGCCTAAATAGCGATGCTGTTTCCTCGTATGGGAGCGACTCTACGAAGGTGAAATTTGCTCATACTTCTGTTTGTTCTGTTTATTATCCTATCTCCCGGGGTATGGAAGAGTGTCTGCCAGTTAGTTGCTCAATAAATTGATGCTGAATAACTGAGAAGTCATTTGATCAGGACGTAGCCTGTTGGGCATATACATTTGTCACCTAAGATCAAGGGTGTGTTGAAACACTCCCTGTGATTGCCAAACCCACTTGAAAGGCAAGGGAGAATTTCACTTGTTGTAACTGAGAACTACTATCCAGGCCTTTTGAGCAAGAACAGCAAGACTCACTTTTTCCTGTTTGCCTATCTGCCCGTCCCTGGGAATACTGGGAGCATCAAAAACTTACCTGTATCTTGGTGTAACTCTTGCTTTCCCCTATAGCTCCAGAGGAGGGTCCATTTCCCATCAGCTCGGCTTCCTGGCCTCTGGTGACTACTGACCCAGGCTGTGACCCTGCCAATGCCACCTTAAAACAAAGCACTCCTTCTTTACTCCCTAGAAACATCAGTTCCCCATCACAGAACAGCAGTTTTGCAGTTCTTGAAAGACAAAAAAACGGCAATGCCCCAGCACTCAGAACCTTGCTGCAGGGAGGAGCCTCTTTACCCACCTACTGCTCCCTCTTGCTGTCAAACAGCCTAGCTTTGATCAGAGTCCTCATCCAACCTTGGGGCCCGGGTGTGATGTTGTATTTGGGTTTTGTTTATGGTTTCTGGCTCATAACCCTCTCCTTGAGACAGGCTATAGAAACTAGGATCTCTCTTCCTCAAAGTAAATCTTGTGCCCCCATCTTCCTCTGAGCATCTGGATTGGAGCATGATGGTCCACACCCGCATTTCACCTGAATTCCAAGCTATGAGGAATGGATGTGTGAAGGAACTCTCTGATCTATCCTTCTGACTGCAGATCATAAGACCTGAACTTGAGAATGGGTCCTACTTCATACCCTTGAGCAAGGGATGCAATAGACTCTGACCGGCAGCCTTCTGAACTGCCCCACCCAGGCTAGTCCTATCAGAACACAGCCTTTATATCTAGCTTTGTTTTTACACAGTTTTCTCTGCTTCAATAGTACCCATGCAATAAAGTCTCCATGATAACCCAACAAGACAAGAGCTCCCAGACAGCTAAAGAAGACACGAAGAATCCAGAGGGCGGTGCTACCCAAGGCTGGGGCCGTGCAAACTCTGCATCCCTCTCCCATTTCAAGCCTTATGCATCTCTTATTTAGGTCGCACAAGCAGTCCATATATCCAGAATTAGCTCAAGCTGGACTACAGAAGGATTTCTGATGGTTAAGTTAAAAGCCAGCATTCCTTGGAAGCTTATGAAATAGGTTCTTTTCTAATTCCTCAAAGGAGTCATTTCCTTTACCTCTGGCAGCAGGGCTATCTGATTCTCCTGTGGACATATACCTGTGGTGTCTATCAGCATATCAAAGCCCATGCTGTCCTCCAGGTGTCCTCAGCATCACAAGGACTTGGTACACATTTCAAAGTCCACCCTGGCATCTTAGCCCTTTTCACTTCCCCCTCTGCCCTCCTCTCATCTCATGGGCTTCCCTCCCTCCAGCCACTCATCCTTCTGGTAACTCAGATAGCTGTGCTATTCCCCCCTCCCTGCTATCCCCACCCCTTGCTATCCTCTCTCCCGCTCTCTCCCTCCACTCTACTTTCAATCTCTTGCTATTTGCTATCTTGATGTCTCCACTATTCGCCCCCTCTATGCTCCTTCACATTCATCTGATGCCAAATCCCTTCATGTCTTTTACCTGCAGCCTTTGGAGGAGACTTTATAATAAGCCCAAGTATTTCCTTGAGTTTTATGAGACACTCGAGCAAACTAATCAAAGCTGAGTAGGTGGCAGAGGAAACTCCAGTTTGTAGGGATGGGGAGAGAAGCACATGTTGCCTAGAGCTTGCAGCTGCCATCTGCAGGAGTGATTGGGGTGTCAGTCTGTGAACCATCCTTCAACCTGTGAGATGCAACGCTGTTTTCAGATAGATAGTATCGGAACAATTGGATTAGAGGACACCAGTTGAAGGATCTTTGTAGTCTAGTATCCAGAATCTGTACTGGAAGAAGGTAAAGATGGCTGTCTTCTCAGGAGGAGAATGAGAGGCAGGACAGGCCAACAGCAGAAAGCCCTCTTAGAACAAGTCAGATAGAACATGGCATTTGGGAATTTAAAGAGAGCAAGTTGGTGCTAAGGTAGTGACTGCAGACCCCTTCCTTTGAGGGAGTTGCAGGAAAAGGAGGCAGGCTCTGCCTTTGTCACCCTGCACAGAGGCTCTTGGAGAAGGAATCTTCTTCAGGTAGTGACTCAGCCTGGCGTGCCACGCCTTCCTCCGGCCTGCTCTGTCCAATTCTCCAAAGCCAAGCAAATAGGAAGTAAGGCAGACGGACCCATTTTAGCAGCGGTTCACTTGGGGTTGTTTTGATGGGCACGAGTCCACTGGAAAGCAGTTCTTTCCCCTTGCATCTCTGCTGCAGCAAAGAAGCACTTGTTTTTTGTTTTTGTTGTTGTTGTTGTTGTTTTTTGTTTGTTCAAGACAGGGTTTCTGTGTGTAGTCCTGGCTGTCCTGGAACTCACTCTGTAGACCAGGCTGGCCTCGAACTCAGAAATCCGCCTGCCTCTGCCTCCCAAGTGCTGGGATTAAAGGCGTGCACCACCACTGCCCGGCGCAAAGAAGCACTTTTAAAGAGCGATTTTAAAAAGAGATATTGCCTGAGCAAAACGAACCCATGCACTGCCAAGTTGGATGGGCTAAATGTCATGACTTGTTCTGATCATGGGATTTATTCGAGCCTTAGCATGCCAGAATCAGAAGGTACCTCCAGAGAAAGAAACTGAATGCCGGATATGAGCCTGTGGTGACTTAAAGGATCAGTGAGCTAGAGGTAGAGCAGTGGCTAACTCAGACGTCTTTCAGATTGCTGCACCACTGCACGCTGCCATCTTGTCAGCCAGTAATGCTTGCTAAATAAATAACGGAGAGTTTGTTGTGAATTTGCTTCAAAACGTCCTTGAAAACATGGATGAAAAATTCCAACCTGGTGCTTCAAGTGAAATGGCTATGTGAGTTCAATTCTTACATGCCAAAAATATCCCTACAAAGAAGCAGCAATATACAGATGTTGTTTGGATTTAAACATGGAACCCTTGAACTTAGCCATCAAGGTCATGGCTTTGCACAAAGTAACCTTGTTTCCATTGGTGTTTTCAGTTCCTAAATGTCTGAGGTCTAAAGTTGTCTTGACAGGGATATTTCTCTTTCTGTGTTTACTACCATCGCTGACAACCCCCCCCCCCCCGCCACCATCTTGTCTGATGTGCTAGGATGCTCAAGACTTGGCCCTTGCAACTCCCCCAACCCTTAACTGTGAGTCAGAGTGTAATTTAGCTCTGTATCTCCAACTTGACCCCCACCCAATATAACAGAAGGTTACTTAGCCCATTGACATGCATGTTCAGTCAACTGCTTAGAAGTGGGAGGGAGAAGAAATGAGTTCAGAATACTTATTTTTCAGTTATCTGGGACCTTCAGGGATGGCTTGAGAAGCACAGCCTCACCCTGCCCAGAGCTCGGTCCCCCAAATCACAGCAGCTCTTCCTTTTCTCCCCTGTCCAGGCACTGGGGAGGGAGAATAAGACCTGCTGGTGGTGCTGGTGCTTTGATGAGCCCTTTGGGGTTCTGGGGTCTCCCCTGTGGCTTCTTCTCAACCTGTCATCCCTTTATTAAACTTGCCTCAAATTACCTGCCATCTGTTCAGCTGGATATTACGCCACCCTAGAGCACTCCCCGCCCCAGTCTCTGGTACACAGTCGAGAGAGAGAGAGAGAGAGAGAGAGAGAGAGAGAGAGAGAGAGACTACTTTAAAGAGTCACAGTAACTGTGGAGCCCTTGAACTTGGACTCCTCCATCTTAATCACAGTTCCTACCTTACTCTTAAGAAGGGTCTTCTAAGAACTGAGATGGAGCCTTTGCATGGGTATGGCCAAGGGCCAGGAAATCAGACCCTGTCTGAGCCAGCATTAGGCATCCTTGCAGCAGAGGAGCATCTGGGGATGTAAAAGCAGTGTCTACCCTGTTGGTATCAGAGGTAGATTACTTTTTCCTTGAGTGAAGAGACCTGGGGAAAGAGCATGCGTGGTGTGGTGATATATGTCCAGAACTTGGGAAGTGGAGGAGGCAGGAGTATTGGGAGTTCAATGTCCTCCTTGGCTCTTTAGTGAACTTGAGGCAGACCCAGACTACAAGAGACTCTGTCTCAAACAAAAGCAACGGCAACATAAAGAACTGGGAAGGGGACCTTGGTGTGTGCTTCTGCCCAGACACAAACAATGAGGGTGACAATGGTGAGGGGCTGCTACCAGGACTGAAGGGCTCTTGACAAGGTGAATTATAGTCTTCTCCCCCATAATCTACCAGTTCAAACTCATTTCCTCTTGTCTAGCCGTCCCATGTTCTCTTAAGCAGCAAGCCCCATTTTGACAATGACAAGCTATTCAGCAATAGCCACGGTCTTTATTTCCATCCCTCATCGTGCTAGACACAAAATATGTTAGATTGAGAATAATTTATAGTCACTTACAACCTGCTTCCTTCCGACTGCCACTTGAGTATAAAACTGTGTGGATAGCAGTTTCACAGAAGAAATAGACAGTTAGCTGCAAAGCTACCCAGAGTGATAATATTATCTCACATTTTTTTACAGTGTTTCACAGTTTGTCATACATTTTCTCATGCATTATGTATATTAGTTGATTCTCATAATAAACCTACTATATATGTGTGTATGTGTGTATTATATATGCATCTCTGTAAATGATATATACATATACAGATATATGTATGCTATGCATAATGTGTCTAAAGAATAAGGCTTAAGAAATAAAATTACTTACCCAAGGTCATGTAAGCAGGCAGAACAAGGTTCTGGTTATACCTTATGGTCTCATTGTGTACTACAATAGCTATGATGATGTCTGTCTGCTTTTGTCTGTGAGCTCATTAAGCATAGAGTTTGGGGAGGGGTTGTTGTCACTGTTTTTTTTCCATATATACTGACGTTCAAGTGTATGTATGCCAGGTACTGTGAGTGGTTATGTACACTAAACTACACCCTATGGCCCACCTCTTAGATCAGGACATGAAAGTCTTCCTTTGCTTCAAGACTCTTTCAGTCCCTTCTATGTCTATTGCTTTTACCCCTCTGAAACTCCCAACCACAGTTGTGAATTTTGCCCTTATCCCATGAAAATGCTGTTAATAACATAGCATTTGTTCATGTAGAGTCTGAACTCTACATGAATGGGTAAATGGCTCATTCCTTCTCCTTGGCTCCTGTGCCTTTCATACACACAGTGTTGTCTAACAGGGCCCTGGAATGCCTTGCTCACTGTCACTTCCTAGATGTTGAAAATGTCTCCTCAGAGTGACAGAACATCTTTTTTTTTTTTTTTTTTTTTTTAAATTTTTTGATACTTCATTTACATTTCCAATGTTTTCCCCTTTCTAGGTCTCCTCTTTGGAAACCCCCATCCCCTTCCCCCTCCCCCGCCTCTATGAGGGTATTCCACCTCCCACCCACCCACCCACTCCTGTATTCCCACCTTGACATTCCCCTTTACTGGGGCCTCTAACACACTCAGGCCCAAGGGTCTCTCCTCCCCCTGATGGTCAACAAGGCCCTCCTCTGCCACATATGTAGTCCGAACCATGGGTCCCTCGATGTGTATTCTTTGGCTGGTGGTCCAGCCTCCAGGAGAACCAGGGGGGTCAGGTCAGTTGACACTGTTGCTCCCTCCATGGGGCTGCAGACTCCCTCAGCTCCTTCAGTCCCTTCTCCAACTCCTCCATCTGGGACCTCACTCTCAGTCCAGCAGTTACTGTAAAGTGAAACTTGGGTATTCCAAACTTTTGGGCTAATATCCACTTATCAGTGAGTGCATACCATGTTCGTTCTTTTGTGACTGAGTTACCTTGCTCAGGATGACATTTTCAAGTTCTATCCATTTGCCTGCAAATTCCATTCAGTCATTGTTTTTAATAGCTGAGTAGTACTCCATTGTGTAAATATACCACATTTTCTGTATCCATTCCTCTGATGAGGGACATCTGGGTTGTTTCCAGCTTCTGGCTATTATAAATATGGCTGTTATGAACATAGTGGAGCATGTGTCCTTATTATATGTTGGAGCATCTTCTGGGTATATGCCCAGGAGTGGTATAGCTGGGTCCTCAGGTAGTATTATGTCCATTTTTCTGAGGGTCTGCCA
>CM052702.1:49380485-49567238 GCA_028551405.1 Uromys caudimaculatus
GAGAGGGCAGCCTTGTCTAGTCCCTGATTTTAGTGGGATTGCTTCAAGTTTCTCTCCATTTAATTTGATGTTGGCTACTGGTTTGCTGTATATTGCTTTTACTATGTTTAGGTATGGGCCTTGAATTCCTGATCTTTCCAAGAGTTTTGTCATGAAGGGATGTTGAACTTTGTCAAATGCTTTTTCAGCATCTAATGAAATGACCATGTGGTTTTTTCCTTTGAGTTTGTTTATGTAGTGGATTACATTGATGGACTTCCGGGTATTGAACCATCCCTGTATCCCTGGGATGAAGCCTACTTGATCATGATGAATGATCATTTTGATGTGTTCTTGGATTCGGTTTGTGAGAATTTTATTGAGTATTTTTGCATCGATATTCATAAGGGAAATTGGTCTGAAGTTTTCTTTCTTAGTTGGGTCTTTGTGAGGTTTTGGTATCAGTGTAATTATGGCCTCATAGAAGGAGTTGGGTAGTGTTCCTTCTGTTTCTTTGGTGACAAAACATCTTTGAATGTTCAGTTGTGTTGCATGCCCAGTCTGCCACCACAGAAAAATCCTTCATGGCCACAGAACTGGTCTAAGGAAGAGGGAAGTTCTAGTGAAATGTTTCACTATTGGCCTCTACAGTCCTGGTGAGGAATTCAAATGTCTTCTGTTGCAAAGTCTTCCTTCTGAGCTTCCAGTGACAAGTGTTGCACACTCCTGTCCATTAACCCAACTTTGGTTTCTTTACACAATTCTTTCTCCAATTCCTGGATTATTTATGCTACATTTTACAACAGTTTCAACAGCAAGCAACCTTTGCAAAGGTAAATGATGTTAGGGGGCTGAAGAGAAGGCTCAGAGGTTAAGAGCACTTATTGCTCTTCCAGAGGTCCTGAGTTCAATTCCCAGGAACTACATGGTGGTTCATAACCATCTGTAATGGGATCAGATGCCCTCTTCTGGTGTGTCTGGAAACAACTACAGTGTATTCATATAAATAAATCTTTGAAAAATTATTCCAAATTTTAAAAGAAAAGAATGGTGTTAGGGGAGAGGCTACCTTGCCCTCGGCTTGATCTCCAGAGCTACATGGGATGGAAAGGAGGCATATTCAGATTTTGGGTCATGACCCATTAATGAGTTATGGAGTCTAGAATAGAATTCTTTAAAGAGGCATTACTTTCTGCAGCATCCAAGACTACAAAAACATCAGAATGTGTTCCTAATAGCAGGTGGCAAGTAATACTTGTGAAAATTTTGTTTTAGGTATGTGTATGTGTCCCCATCCTAGGTCATAATGTAAGATGTTTCTGTTTCTGTGGACCATGCTCAAAACTTCTTCACAAGCCACTGCTCAAGAGGAACCTTGCAAGGACAGTAGCTACTTACTCACCTATACGGTCTATTCCCTCTCTCCACCATGGTAGAATGGTCTGTGGTTTGGATGGGCCCCAAGAGCAGCCATGGATGACCTAAACCAGCAACAATATTCTTAACTCAATGGGCACCATGACTGGCTCAGGAATGGGCAACAACCTCACCTATACCAACTAGGACATGTCATTCCTGTCCACGGTGGAAAATATATATGACCAGTTAATCTAGATAGCCATCTTTTGGGGAAGCCAAGGAAATCCTTTCATGGGCCTGTGAATCTTATAAGCATGTGCTTTAGAGAAGCCCTGTCTAGTCAGAGACACAGAAAGGCTGTTCCCCATTTCCCCAACTCCTACCTGAAAGCAGAGTTTCTGAGAGAAGTGACAAGAACATTAACAAACATGGCACAAAGTAACTTGTAAGTGACATCATCAGAAACCCACTTATAAAATCATAATTTTGCTGCCCTCAAAAAAGCATTGTCAGCTGGGCATGGTGGCACATGCCTTTAATCCCAATATTTGAAAAGCAGATGCAGGATGATCTCTGAGTTCAAAGCCAGCCTGGTCTACAGAGAGAGTTCCAGAATAGTCAGAGCTACACAGAGAAAAAAATGTTAGGGAAACATAAACTATTAGGGAAAGTATGCTTAGAAAAGAATAAATTACATTAAAGAAAGAAAGAGAAAGAAAGGGAGAGAGGGAAAGAGAAAGAAAGAGAGAGTGAGAAATAAAGAAAGGAAGGAAGGAAGGAAGGAAGGAAGGAAGGAAGGAAGGAAGGAAGGAAGGAAGGAAGGAAAGGAAGGAAAGGAAGGAAGGAAGGAAGGAAGGAAGGAAGGAAGGAAGGAAGGAAGGAAGGAAGGAAGAAAGGAAGAAGATAGAACGCAAGCAAGCTTTGTCAGTGACCAAAGGTCTTCCTCAGTCTCTAACCCCATAAAAAATAGTTCATATATTGGAAAGTCTTACATATGTAGGAGGCTGAATTCCTAGGGAGAGAGTCAGAGACTTGGGAGTCATCAGCATGCCCACGCTGGTAGAAAGCCAGGAAGCATTTGATTACTCAAGAAGAGGTATAAGACAGAGAAAGGTGGCCTAGAACACATTTGTGAGGAGCAAGAGTTTCTGGAGGTG
This sequence comes from Uromys caudimaculatus, assembly GCA_028551405.1. Taxonomy (NCBI): domain Eukaryota; kingdom Metazoa; phylum Chordata; class Mammalia; order Rodentia; family Muridae; genus Uromys; species Uromys caudimaculatus. The sequence goes on from CM052702.1 coordinate 49,382,981, forward strand.
GGCAGAGGGAAGAACAGTCAAAGATTACTACACCTGAACTCCTGCTTCATGGTTCATCTGCCTGGCTCCCAGAGCTTTCACAATGGAGCCTGGGTGGTAGGGAGGTGGAGGGAGAAGGCCAACTGCAATGCTTTACTTACAGTGGCCAGAACTCTCTCTAAAAGAAAGAGAAGGAGCTGACCTAGACCGCTCCTGGAGAGAAATCTTACACATAAACTCTTCTGGAACCACTAAACTTTTTGTCTTCAGCAATTTAAGTGACTTCAGTGCTTGGGGGGTGAGTGAAACTGTTGTTCTTTAACAAGTGAGCGAAGGGCGTGGCTGGCTAGGTTGGCGGTACAATGGTGAGACAAGTGATGGATTGTATGTGGCCATCTGCCTCGCTAAAAAGAGAGATGGGCTGAAAGGGAGATCTGTGGATGCTGGAGGGAGAAAGGAGGAAAAGATGAACAGATGAGTTCTTTGATTTATTTGGTCGTATTTCTGCAGGGTATTTCTGCCTTCCTTTCTTCTGCACTCTTGAAGAACAAGGAAGAGAGGAAAGCACACCCAGAGAGCTGTCCTCCTCCGCTGGCTTTTGTTTTTTTGTTTTTTTGTTTTTTTTAAGCAAGAGGGAAGAATTCATCTAAGAGAGATAAATAAATGGAACTCTAAAACAGGATGCAGAGCAGAACATTCTAGAAGTTCAGCCACTCATTCTATAAGGTCAGTGGACTTCTGGTAGTTTCTTCTATTTCCTTTAGCTTCAGAACTAAATTCCTTTGGAAAGTACCTAAACCAACCATCTCAACTACATTACTGCAAATGAGGAAGGGTTTAGGGTTTATTACATTCTGGGACTTGAGGGAGAGGACACAAACTGTTCTTTGGGGTTGAATAGGATGACTAAGGAGTGGGGTTGGAGGTGCTGACATGAGCTGCTCCACCTGAGCAGTGTGGTCATCTCATTAAGCTGCTCTGAAATCTATCCCAGGAAGGCATCCTGGCTGGCCTTGGCATTTGCTCTATGGCTGTGGGTCTACTGTTCATAGCTTAGCCTTGGCCCCATGAAGATGTTGGAGCTCTTCAACGGAAATCTTACCTTCCTATTTTTTCCCCCCAGAATCCAAAGATGGCTAGGCTGCTGGCTTCTTAGCTCCTTCCTAGAAATCCACATGACCTAGTTCTGCTGGGCTCATGTGCCCCAGATACTGCATGCCCGCATGCCCATATATATGCCTTCCAGCTTTAGCTTGGTCTAGCAAGGTTCTAAATCTAAAGGCTAAGTCTCACATACAGTGAACACCTAGATACTCTTAGAGATTGTAGGGCATGGAGCACATGGAGGGTGTGTGTGTGTGTGTGTGTGTGTGTGTGTGTGTGTGTGTGTGTGTGTATGTGTGTGTGTGTAAGAGAGAGAGAGAGAGAGAGAGAGAGAGAGAGAGAGAGAGAGAGAGAGAAGGAGAGGGAGAGGGAGAGGGAGAGGGAGGGAGAGAGACAGACAGATAGAGACAGAGACCGAGAGACAGACCCAGGCAGAAAGACTGAGCGATCAGGGAACCCCTGGGACCACAGTAAATGGATGGTTTTCAGTTGGATGCAGAGATTAGTTGCTGAAGGTGGTTGGTTGGAGGAGAGAGGAGTAGTTCTTTTCTCTTGGGAGCATTTGCTCCCCCCCCCCCCAAGTGTGACGACCAGCAGCTGTCAGTATTTGTCTCTAGAGCATCCTTTCTGAAATAGGAACCCTGTGACAGTTCCTTTGGGAACAACTCCAGTTAACTCCTCAGCCACTGGTGCCACTGGGTCTGGAAAGTTACCAAACACAACACCCTATCAGTCCTGACTCCACCCAAGAGGAGGCAGACACCTGTGCTCAGCTAGTCACAGGGCCTCAAAACCCTGGCTTCAATGGGTGTTTTCCAAGTGAGACAGCGTGGCACTCTACTCACTGGGCATTGGAAATGGGGGACTGTTTTTATTTTTGGGTGACTGTTGTCACAAGGGTGATAGATGTTTCTGGCATTCAGTGACCAGGAGGGTCAAATACCAAACAACAACCAGCTGTAATCTACCCTATTCAAAAGACTATTAGATTCTCCATGGAGTCACCCTATACCAAAAGATGGATACCCTGTCTTTGCTGGGCCAATCCATCTGTTCCTAGGATTTAAAAAATATCTGGCAAGGGCTGGTGAGATCTCCTGGTGGTTAAAAGGTCTTCCAGGCTCTTTAGAGGACTTGAGTTGGGTTCTTAGTAGCCACATCAGATAGCTTGAAATAATACCTTATATTTAATACCTTATGTACTAGCTATATATTACATAATGATTAATATAGTGTTAAGTTTTATTAACTTATTTTAATAATATGTCATATAATTTATAATACTTTATATAGTAGCTCCAGAGGATCTAACACTCTCTTCTGGCCTCTGTGGGCACATGCACGCACATAAGCATACTTTAACACGCACACACACACACACACACACACACACACACACATACACACACACACACATACACACACAAACAAAAAATTTAAAACAAATTTTTAGAAAGAAAATTCTCTACCTCTGAGTTCACCAGCTACAGCAAGCTTGAAACAACTTGGCCATCTCCCACCTCACAAGTCAGGCAAGAGATCTTTGAAGGAGAGAAAAGGCTGAGATGAGCCATGAAGGCAGAGGTGGTGTGAGGGAGTTAGCCGAACCATCTGTCCTTGTCATTCTTGTTACAACCGACAATATTAATTTTTCAATTTTAAATTATAAATTTTGTTTATGCCCTTTTGCTCTCGGTTCATTTCTAAAGACCCTTGTAACCCAAAGACTCTTGACAATGCTGATGCTTTAGAAATCAATGGCCTTCGTCTGTGGGTAACAGATGGCATGAATGTGGGGTTCGGGGATTAAGAACACACATTGCTATTGCAGAGGACCCAGGTTCGGTTCCCAGCACCCACATCAGGCAGCTCACAACTGGCTGTAGCTCCAGCTCCAGAGGATTCCCTCCAGCCTCACAAGTACTTGCACACATGAGGTACGCATATTGATGTTCATGTAAGCACATACAATAAAATAAATATTTCAAAGGCAGCTTTAACTTTCTCCATTCTCCCTTCTGAGTATCTAAAGACAGAGAAAGCAGTCCAGGGTAGGGTCACATATCAAATTAGGGGCAGATGTAGGATCTCAGCACCATGTCATTTAATAAGATAAAGCTGAAACTGCTGCCACTCAGGTGGAGATGTGACTAGTCCTTACCATCCCACCTGGCACTCTGGAGAATGCCAAAATCAGGTCCTATGGGAACACGGAGCTGGCTGGGATCACCACAGCGACATAGATTCCATTGCTTTGGCCTAAATAAAGACTGGGCTGTCAACTGGAAATGGTAGAACGAGAAATACAGATGAAAGGGCAGAGAGATGCTTATCCTCTAGCTGGGGTTTCCACGTGGGGTAAAAAGGAACCAGGCAGGGTTCTCTAGAGGAATATAATCAGTGTATGTATGTGTCCATAATAAAAGGGGATTTTACTAAAATGGACCTACATGATAGGGCGTGGGAAGTCCAATAATGACTGTCTGCATGCTGGAGAACCCAGGAACCTAGTAGCTGCCCCGTCCACAAACTGGACATCAAACTGACATCAGTTGACTTGATGCCTTCAGCAGGTGCTGAAGACCTGGAATGTTCCTGGAGAGTCACTGGTCATTGATCCACCTTTACAGCCAGGAGCTGAAGTCGGTGGTGGCAACTGCGGCGGCAGCAGCAGCAGCAGGTTAAATGCACACAGCAGCAAGGGGTAAAGGCAGGCAGGCTGAGGGGTTTTACTTCAGACTTTTCTCTAGCTGGGAACCTGTCAGAAGGTGCTACAAACTCTGAGGGTGGGTCTTCACTCCTCAATTGATCCTTTCTAGAATGCCCTCCCGGGTCTGCCCAGAAGGGTGTTGCTTAGTTGATTCCAAGTATCCCAAGTTGACAATGAAGATTAAGGGTCCTGCTGCTCTGTGGGGGCTCCACCAGGGGCAGCCGCCATCTCTTTCCAGCCTACAGCATTCTTAGAGGCTCCTTGTGGCCAGATTCTACCTAGATGGACAAAGAGCTTTTATCTTTCTTATAAGGCATGCAAAGCTGGGGCTTGCCTGACTTAGCTGTTAAAATAGGGAAACTGATACTTGTAATTAGCTTCAGTATTGAACTATTGGATGTATCTGCCCCTCGGCGACACCCACTGTTTATAACCCTGCCTATCAGTTCCCCCTTCCCTCTCCCTTCTCCTTTCTCCCCTTCCCCCCTCTCCTTTCTCATTCCTCCCCTCCCCCATTCCTCCTCTGTCCTCTCCCTCTGCATCACACAGACCAGCTTCAAAGTCACTGTGGGTTTCTCTGCCAGAATGCAGTATTAACTGTACATGGGGGGGACATGGGGGGGACTCACATAAAAAGCATTTGGTAACTACAATACAAAGAAATTCTGATTTGTCTAAAATTGCTTTCACTTTCTTCTCTTTCAAGCTGATTTCTTCAAATGATTTAGTTACTGCAATACTTATCTCTGTGGGTTTTTTTTTTTTTTTTTTTTTTTTTGACTATGCTGTTCTCTTTCAAACATTTATTACCCAACTTGAAGCACACCATAGACAGAGGATTAGCCTCTTCTTTGGGGGGTTTCTTGGGGTTTGTTAATTTGTGATTCCTTTTGTATATATCCCATAAATACTTGAAAACAAAGAAGGGCTCTGCTCCTTGGGTCCTCATTGGGAGTTATTTATCCTTCTTCATCTTTTTAGTTGCTCGAGTCACCAAGTTCAGCCACATCTCTGCAGATCTTACTGTGCTTCTGTTGAATTCTGTCAGCAAGTGTGGAAAACTGTGCAAGCATAGAGTCATGAACATGCATGTGCGTGTATATGTGTGTATATGCATGCCCATGTGTGCGTGCTTGCAAAACTAAGCTTGTGCAGGTTTCCAGCAAAGAGGCCACATGGGCATGCACACTTCTGCCTTCCAGTCTGTTCTTTGTTTCTGTGCTTTCCAGAACATGTGAGTTAAAGGGAATTTGAGCCAGAGGAAGGGATAGTGGCAGTCTCTATTGAAAACCTTTCATTTGTTTTGACCACAGGAGTACCTTCCTGATTGACCAGGAGAAAAGCCAGGCTCTGCCAAGAACAATACAACTTGGATGAAGCAGAATGATAAGGAGAAAGGGGCCAGTATTGAAGGGAGACAGGGTATGCAGTCTGGGAGGCAGTAAGTAAAGCAATAGTGGCAGATGACAAACAGGCAGTCAGTTTCAGAGATTCTAACAGGGATGTGAGGGCAGCAGAGAGCAGCAGCAGCATTTGAGATGCTGAAAGAGATAGACATTATGTTTGCAGAGAGCACACAGCCAGAACCTAGGCTGGATTTCAGCCTGTGGTTTCTGCCTCAGAAAGAGGAATAGTAAGAAGCAAGCTGGGCCAGACTGGAAGGGCCTGACATTACAGAAGATAAAAAGAACAGCTTAGGTATAGACTTAAGGCAGGAGCTTGCCCATGAGCCCATTGAGGGTTGTGTCCAGAGAGAGAGAGACTGCAACACATGAATGCCCAGTGGTCTGAGGACAGGCCAATGCTACGAGCTTCTGAAAGCAGAGACACAGACCACTGTCTGGGAGCAGCTCTTGGAGGCATGGAGAAGCTACAACCTGCCAGCCCCAAGCCCTGGCTCAGAGGGTCCCAGAGGTACACATCCCACTTAGTCCCCAAGGGAGGATGCTGAAGACAGAGGGGCTGTTTCCAGGGACACAGGGAAAGCGGCAGGGAGTAGGGTCAGCTTAATACATTTCTATTTTTGGCAGACCAAACAGTCAAAAAACAAGCAAGGATTAGCTACTAGTATTAAACACACACACACACACACACACACACACACACACACACACACACACCCCACACAAATTCACATGCCCAGAAAACAAAATTCATTCTTGTTTTCAGGTATTCATGGAACATTTATGAAATCAATCATAAATATGAAAAGAAATTCCTTGCCTAAATAAAAAAAAAATGTTGTTGGTCATAATTCTCTAACAACAATGTATTTTAAAATGAGACATTCGTAAGAAAAGTCTGAGCGAAAACAAAACAACACAAAACAAAATAAAACAAAACATTTTCCTAAAGTAACCCAAGCATTTGGGAAGCCAGCTTGAAAGCCGGGGCTGGGGGTAGACAGCCTGTGAGCATATTTCTAATGTTAGAGAAGGAGAGAGGCAACGCAGAAGCAGAATTTCTCTGGTACTCTATTGGCAAAATAGCTTTGGTTTCGATCCTCTTGGATCCCTAGAGTCGTTCCAACAGTATTCCGCTATAACAGGAAAACCGCTAGTGAGTTTTTAATTTGTCTGTGTGATGGGGGAGGTTGCATGGAAGAGATTTTGCTCCTGGTAGTTAATAGATTGACCCAGTCATGAGAAGATAAAAAAAACAAAAACCAAAACAAAATAAAACAGAAATCCCCAAACCACAAACAAAAATCACTGAACATTCAAAGGAAATATATCTCCCCAACTGCATTTATGAATTGGCAAAGAATAAGAGATTTTGAGGCTAAAACACAAAGGGGAGGAAGAAGCTCTGCAGGATTGAGGGCGCAGCTGGCTGATGCTTTGCTGGCCGATGCTAAACTATGTTCCCTTTCTCATAGGGCACAGAGACTAGGAGACAAAGTTCAGGGACTATCCAAGGCCCCCAGATACCCCCTCCCCCAGAGCTGAAACCCAAAAGGTGTACACCTCCATGGAAGGAAAAATCAGATGTAACTATTCACCCTACCAACCCCCGAAGTTTCAAGAACTGAGGGGCCGGATAAGATGACAAGATAATAAAGTCGATGAGAATTTGAAGCCACAGACTGGTGTAGTTTTTGAGTTTTTTTTTTTTTAATGTTATTTAATTCTTGTGTGTTTATCTGTACAAGTGTATATGAAATGGGGTACACATGTAATGGCATATCTCCACCCTTCAGTGACTGTTGCCTGGAATTGACGTTGAATTCAAAGACCAACAGAACCTGGGAACTCAAAGACTATTATGCTCCAGAGCCCTTGACTGGTACTCTATGGAGCTTCTGCTCTGGATAACGAAGAGTTCAAAGCAGAGACAGAGAACTAATGAAAACCACACAGAATGTTTCTCATCTCTGTAAGCAGATGTGCTCAGCATACAGGAGGTCTCATGTCGGAATGGGGGCTGTTTGCACAGTGCCCTTGGGCGTGCTAAGCTGCATTGCTAAGGAAGGGACAGAGGACATCTTAAATGAGGCATTCCTCCGGCAGGCAGGTGGAAACATTTCTCTAGGGAAGTAAACAAGGTTCTATGGGAACAGGGTTCACACGTCATGATAGTATAGGAAAGTCCACTATATGCAGGTTACAATGGCAGATATGTAGAGGTCAGAGATCAGAGGTCAGAGGAGGACCCACCAAAGTTAATTCTTCCCTTCCACCATGTGGGTCCCAGGATCAAACTCAGGCCACCAAGGTCTTTGACAGGAGCCATCTCTCTGGCCCCTTATTTTTTCCTTCTTCCTTCTTTCCTTCCTTCCTCCCTCCCTCCCTCCCTTCCTTCATTTTGAGACAGGGTCTCATTCTGTAGGCCTGGTTGATCTAGAATGAACTTCGAGAACCAGAATAGCCTAGAGCTCAGAGAGATCCTCCTGCTTCTGCTTCCCGAGTGCTGGAATTAAGGGTGTAAATCTTCCTTTCACATATGTTAATGCCCAAATTCTTCATACTACCAGTATGTTTCAAACAACAAATGAATAAAAAATAAGCCAATATCTTAATTTACACTCATCATAGACTGGTGATTGTTCAGGTAGAAAAAAAAAAGGAAGCCCCTTGATATAAAGGCTGATCTTTGTATCAGATCTCAAAAGCACAGGGAAAAATGAAGAGTTTTTGATAAAAACAAAAACAAAAAACAAAACAAAAACCTGATACAGGGGGACTGTGAATGAAAAGCAATATACAGTAGAAATGATCAAATTTAAAAATATACCCAAGAATTTCAACAGAGAAACAAATATATTTGGAAAAGATCCATATAGAACTTGCATAAATTTGAAACACAGAATAATCGTAATTAAAACTTCTTGGGAAACTGTAAGGAAAGAAAATTTAAAGATAAATCTTTAAATTTAAATCTCACTTTCCAATATTTCTAGGTTAAGAACTTATCTAAGGATAAATTTGACACATTAACATAAAAGCCTCACAGAAACTCCAAAACATTGTTGAGAAAAATTAGAGAACAAAAATGTAGCATATTCATGAGGATCAGATTCACTACTGTAAAAGATATCAGTCCTTTCTAGATTGATGCCCTGACTCCACCCACTGAACTCTGCGGTTATGGGTGGGCTTGGCAGCATAGCCTGTACCTGTGTAAGTACAGGAGATTCAAACTTTGGTCTTTGTGCTTGTGTCAGAAGTACTTGTCGACTGAGTCATCTCGGTAGCCCTATAAATGATTTTTGCCAAAGGCACCTCCATAGTTCAGTGGTGGAAAAGGGTATTCAATAAATCATACTGGGAATAGAAATAAAAACTTGATTATTCCTCACGTTTTACATATGCATTAATTTAAGACAGCTTAAGGACTTAAATGTAAATTATAAACATCCAGAATACCATGTAGAAGGATGTCTTTGTGACCGCATCTTGGACAGTTGAACTATTCCGTAGGAAACCACAATGTGGGACATATGGGCTTGTAGGTTTGTTAAAGCCCAAGGAATGTGCAGGTGTTGTAACAATTTCTTTCTTGGAGAGATATAAACAATGTATACTCTTCCTCATGATAAAACAAAGTGTACCCTGGGTAACGACTTTAAGCTTCCTTACAGAGCATAAGTGAAGGATTACTTACTTTACAGTCACACTGTAAGGTCCTCAGAAGGAATAATGATAGAGTCCTCATAGCCATACAAATGGAATTCCCTCCAGTTAATCTCCCTAGTCTATACGCGTTGGTACCCAGAGGCCATGTCCAATAGGGCAGAATTGAGTACAGAGCTGGGAGGAGTGGCTGGAACCCAATAACCTTCCTGTCTTAGCCAGGGTTTCTATTCCTACACAAACATCATGACCAAGAAGCAAGTTGGGGAGGAAAGGGTTTATTGAGCTTACACTTCCATGCTGCTGTTCATCACTAAAGGAAGTCAGGACTGGAACTAAGCAGGTCAGGAAGCAGGAGCTGATGCAGAGGCCATGGAGGGATGTAACTTACTGGCTTGCTTGCTTCTCCTGGCTTGCTCAGCTGGCTTTCTTATAGACCCCAAGACTACCAGCCCGCAGATGGCACCACCCACAAGGGGCCGTCCTCCCTTGATCACTAAGTGAGAAAATGCCTTACACCTGGATCTCATGGAGGCATTTTCTCAACTGAAGCTCCTTTCTCTGTGATAACTCCAGCTTGTGTCAAGTTGACACAAAACCAGCCAGTACACTTTCCCAACTCCTTCTCTGAAGAAATGTACACAGCCAATAGGCCAATGGCTATAGTTTCTTACAAGCAGGCATAGTGGATCTGATGCAAACAGTGGCTGTTTTGCGTGGAGGACCATGTTCTATAACATAAACCAATTGTAAAGCTATGCCAGTGTGTTTCCATTCAGGCTCACCTTTAGTAACAATGTACCCACTCTATATGGGCGTGGATAGTGAGGCAGGCTGTGTGTGGGTAGGGCTGGAGATACATGGGAAGGAGCTCCATGTAATTGCAAGTCAGCTTGGTTACAAACCAAAATATGCTCCAAAAAGTAAAGTCAAGGGCTGGGGACATGGCTGGCATGGCAGAGTGCTTGCTTAGCTTGCACAGAGTCCTGAATTTGATCCCCAGGGCTGTACAAACCCTGAGTGGCGACACAGGTCTGTAATCTCAGCACTTGGAAACTAGGAGCAGAATGATGTTAAGGTCAAGGTCATCTTTGGCTACATAGTAAATTTGAGGCCAGTGTGGGCCACATGAGACCCTATCTCAATAGATAGTCTATAAAAAATAAACATAAAAACCAACCAACCAAATGAACGAATAAAACCATCCAGAAAAGAAAGCCAGGTTACCTACAAAGGGGACACTATTTGACTGTTGTCTGACTTCACACTAGCAACAAGGGAAGGCAGAACCACTCCAATATTCCAGTTGCTTAGAGAAAACAGTCACCCTAGCATTCTATTTTCAGTGAAAACATTATCTAACAATGACAATGAAAGAAAAACATTTGTACCAAACCAGAGCTAAGTCTGTGTGTTAACAAATATCATGGCCAAGCACTATATAGAAGGAAGGGTTCATTTTGGACTTACGGTTCCAGAGAATTAGAGTCCGTGATGGCAGCAGTTCAAAGTCATGGCTGAAGGAGCAGCTGAGAGCTCTCATCCCCAGCCAAGAGGAAGGCAGAAAACACACTGGGGATAGCAGGAGGCTTTTCAAGTCAATCCAACTCCCAAGGCCACACCTCCTCTAACAAGGCCACACCTCCTTCCACAGGGTCACACCTTCTCCAACAAGGCCACACCTCCTCCAACAAGGCCACACCTCCTTCAACAAGGCCACACCTTCCCAGACAGTTCCACCATCTGAGAACCAAGTATTTAAATGCCTAAGACTATTGGGTGACATCTAATTCAAAGCACCACGAATGATTCCCTCCAAGGAGGCCCAAAAGAATATATTTTAGGCAGAATGGAGGTGATGCAAAACAGAAATCCAGAGATTAAAAAAAAATGAAGATCAGAAGAATTGCTTTGCAGTGTGATTTTATGGATTCTTTTATTTTAAAAGATGGAGTCTATTTCACTATTGAGTGGGGGGAAAGTCAGTGCTGACTTAGTTTCTCCTATTTTGTTTTTCAAAATGTTGGTCTTAAAAAAGAGATTTCTGGTATTTTTTATGACATGTTTACATGTGTATGCCTGTGTGTGAAGCATGAGCACGCAAGTGCAGGTGTGAGGAGGCAGGAGCTGGAGTTGCAGGTGGCTGTGTGAGGTTGGCTTCTGGGAACCAAATTGGGTTTCACTGTGAGAACAGTCAGGTATACACTCATAACCCCTGCTGCCTCGCCAGCCCCATCGCCTGACCTCCCCCATGCGCATGCGCATTTCTTTTTTTTTTTTTTTTTTTAAAGATTTATTTATTTATTCTATGTATATGAGTACACTGTAGCTGTCTTCAGACTCACCAGAAGAGAGGGCATCAGATCCCATCACAGATGGTTGTGAGCCACCATGTGGTTGCTGGGAATTGAACTCAAGACCTCTAGAAGAGCAGTCAGTGCTCTTAACCACTGAGCCATCTCTCCAGCCCATTTCTAATTGACTTCTTTTATGAGTTGCAAGGTCAGGGCCCCAGAAAGACTTATGATATCTCTACAATATGGTTGACTAAGCAAGACTCACATGGCCAACATGGATAGGAAACTTTTCATATGGTTCTACCCTTAGGTCAAGAATTATTGTAGCTGCTAAGAGAACGAGAATCCGTTTTCTTCAGGGATGCGCTCCATGATAGACTATTCAATCCTGAGGGGGTAGTCCTAAACATATGTACATATAAATGGACTAATGCTGATGTGTGTGTGTGTGTGTGTGTGTGTGTGTGTAACAACAATAATTAATGAAGAAGAGTTCATGAATTTCAGAGGGATGTGGGGGTGAGTTGCAGGAGTTGGAGGTGAAAGAAAGAAAGGCAGAAACGGTGTAAATGCAAAACATGAAATTTCCAAAAAATAAAAATAAAACGTTAAAAATAAGGGGAATATAATTCCCTTAACAAAGCAAATAAATATAGCCTTGCAAGGTAGTATTAATAGCATATACATATACATATATATATATGTATATGTATATGCTATACCTCTCTCTCTTTATATATATGCACACATACATACATACATATGTGTGTGTGTGTGTGTGTGTGTAACAAATAACTTAAGGTTGAAAAAACTCTAGCAATTGGCAAGATAAAAATCAGTTTGAGTTTGACCAGAAATACTTCAGTTTAGAAACTGGATAAAACCCAGGCTGTCATGAGGATTCATTTAGATACCTCTGAGTCTCTGTGTTCTCAGATTTGTGAGCCTGGGGTTAATGTTTGTAAATTTTCCTTCAGGCCTCAAATGAATTAAACCACATCCTTCTGATGTGAGTCTCAAGTCCCAGCTTGTCTATACTTACACCTCTGACCGACTGACTAAATCAGATCACTAGAAAAGTTCATATCTGAAGAAAACACCTAGACTTCCCAGCTGATTGTGAAGGATACTCCAAAAGCTGCAGATGAAGAGATGCATGGGACCAGCTGTGAGGGAGGAACACAGAGCATCCATGCCTTGGAAAACGCGTCACCTTCAAGGTTCTGCCATGTGTTCAGCTACCCAGAAATTTCCCATCCCAGTCTTGCATGGGCATGGTTGAAACATGGAGAACCATATAAAACAGGACTGGACAGGAGGGTACATTCTGGAGTGCCTGCCTGGGTAGAGCAGTTTAGCAAGTCTGTCAGCCTGATTCTGCTGCATCCCTGGAGAGTACAGAACAGGACCCTTTCTTAAGCTCAGGTATTACGTCAAACAGGATGGGTAAGTTTCTTTATGTCCAGTGTCTCCAAGACAGAAAGGGAATGGGAGTTAATTTCTATGACCAGCTTCAGGGAAGAGAAATTCTAGTTATGTGGCTTACCTTAAGGATGAAAGGGGAGCTAAGAACCATGGAGTGTATATATATTATATATAAAGTGTGTGTGTGTGTGTGTGTGTGTGTGTGTGTGTGTGTGTGTGTGTGTGTGTGAGAGAGAGAGAGAGAGAGAGAGAGAGAGAGAGAGAGAGAGAGAGAAAGAGAGAGAGACTATACTTTGGTCTCTGCTCAGTTTTTGCCCAAACCAGTGGGGTGGGGCAGAAGTGAGCCTAATATGCGATCTCTAAACCTAAGAGTCAAGAAATCTTACATATTTTCTCTCATTATCTTAGATCTCTGCATTGCCATGGTAGCAAGTCCAGGCTAGCTTGCTGGAGGATGGAAACCCCCCTAGAGGGTCTGACTGGCCCTGACAACATGCTCATGCTAGAGCCTAGTGGTGACCAGCTCACATTGGTCTAGACCAGAGAAGCCGACTGTGGCTGCCCACAATCTCATGGACAATAACATGTGGCTATGATTCCCAGCCACTAAGTCGTGAAGTACACTGTTATTCAGTTAGGAACACAAAGAGTTGGCAACATCTAACAAGGACATAAATCAATAATATTCTGCAGGTTAGAAAAGAAGAGAGAAAAAGCTAGGACAGAATAAGCAAAAATGAAGTGTTCTAGGGTTGTTTTTTCTCATGCAATAGGAAATAAGTAAGTGCTTTAGAGCTGATGTAGTTGATCACAGAATTTGCTGGGGACCCGTTTTCCTTCCTATTAACCCTAATACGAGCTATCACCGTTATGCTTACAAAAGGCTGCTGTGTCTCCAGAGGTTACAACTATGTTCCAGGAAGAAAACAAGTGAGAATGATGTGTTTGCCCCTTGTTTAAATGGTGTATTAGTCAGGGTTCTCTAAAAGAACAGAACTGATAGACTATATGTAGGTTTATTAGAATGCCTTACAGGATGTAGTTTGGGTGGTCCAACACTTGCTCCCTCACACTGGAGAGGTTGAGGTTCCAGGAGTTTCTCAGCCCATGAAGCTGGGTATCTCAGTGGTCCCAATCTGCTGTTGAAATCCTGGGGACTACTGTCTGCATCTGATGCCCAGAGAAACTGTTTTTAAATTTGGTGAAGGAATGCTACAGTAATGGGATCCGTGGACTTGCTGGTAAAAGTGAGGGCAAGCAGGCAAACAAAGCAAAACAAAACAAAGCTTCTGGGCCACCACTTGAAAATACCATTTAGTATGAGTCTTCCCATTACAAATAATCTGCTCAAAAAGAGTGGCTTGCAGCTTGTGTTTTAGTAGATTCCAAATAGAGTCAAGTTGACAGCCAAGGTTAGTCATCACAAATAAAGGGAGAGCAAACTCAGCTGGGAAGGAAAGGGATCCCTGATCGTTTTCCTGACCGTGCTCTGCTGCATGCTCACTGAAGTGTGGAGCTGAACAAATTGAACCCCTCCCCCTTCCTTCCTACCCCTTCCCTCCTGGTGAGTTACTTTCCCTGAAGGAGTTAGGATTCTGTTACCAAGCAAGTCTAGGAATGGATAGAGAGGAGACAACTTTAACTCTCTGTTGGCTATCTTTGTTATTTTCGCCCAACGGAAAAAACAACCAATGTACTCAGTGTAAAGACTGAGAGGGTTTGCTGTGTAGAGGGCAAGGTGCTGGAGTACTTCTCTTAGACAGAGCTCCACAGTTGACTTCTGAGACACGGTCCTCTTTCTCTTCCCCTTTAAATCAAGACATTAGAGTGAGCATCCTACGAGCCTTCAGAGAATCTGTGGCACTAAGGTGGGAATGAACTTTTGTGACTGACTCCCTAAGGGCAAGCACTCATTTAGGCCTCACAACAAAACTGCCTGTATAGGTAAGATAAGTCTTACTTTGCCACAGGAAGAAGGGTGGGTGGGAGGTGTGGTGTGGTGTGCGTGCGTGCGTGCGTGTGTGCGTGCGTGCGTGCGTGCGTGTGTGTGTGTGTGTGTGTGTGTGTGTGTGTGTGTAAGGGGTGGCAGGAGGTGAATGATTGTTGGAGTTAGGGGGTGAGTAGAAATCAGGCAAGTCCCAGACCCACATCTAGAAAATGCTAGGATCACTAGGATCTGTAAGTCTCCAAGGCTGGCAGCTTTGTCCCCAGGCTCAACCTTTCAAAACAGGTGGGTTCATTCATTTTACTGTATTTAAGCAAGTCAGTGTCTTCTGAAGTGGCCAGGTGCCCTGTGCAGTAGAACCTCCTGAGAAGTTTATTAGCAATGCAGATTCTTGGACTGCCTCCAGAGGAGCTTAAGCAGGCATTTCAGGTCCCAGACCCAGGCATCTGCACCTGAAGAACTGCAGGGTCCCAATTTTAAACGGCCAGTTTTTGTTCCGTTAGAACACAGCTTATTTTCAGATCTGTAGCTCATGGAAATTTCCTCCTAATATCCGAAAGATATAATTTAAAAATAGTCTGTTTCTCCTTCCTGTTCCTCAGTTTCCTAGTGAACACACTTAGTCTCATGGAAAAGATCCTGGACTCAGAAGTGTGTCACCGAAAAAATCCTCGTGTTGATCAGCACAGGCGTTGTAAGGCAAAGCATTGAGTTAGATTCCAGGCTAACATCATGCAAAGGGGAGGGGCAAAGTAAATGGCATTAACTAAATATTTACTGTGTCCCAGACACTGCTCCAGACACATTAGGTCACTAAGGCACCCTGGACTTGTGATTCAGTCCCATTTATAAGCAGGATGGGTGCTTTTAATATTTGCAACCCATTAAAGATAACCAGAGAAAAAATTCCTATGAGATTAATTATTCATGCATAGAATAAAAATCTCTTGAGATCTTATGCAAGGCACAGACTAGATCAGAAAAAGAAAAGTAGAGGGGAGGGGCATCTTGGCATGTGGCTGTAACCCCAGCCCTGGGGGAGGGGAGGTAGGGAACTAAGGCAGGAGGATTCCAAGGTTCAGTCTAGCCTGGTTTGCATAGTGAGATCCTGTTTTTAAAAACTAAGGGCTGGGGGCCGGAGCGATAGGTGAATAATTAAGGGACTGTAGCTCTTGCAGAGGAAGTGGCCCCGTTCTTAGCATCCTTGTCCAGTAGCTCACAACCACCTCTAACTCCAGTTCCAAGTGATTGGACGCCCTCTTCTGGACCCCACAAGCACTACATGTACATGGTGCACATAGGAGCAGAGACAGACACGATCTTTTAAAAAAATTCAAGAGCTGGGGATATAGCTTATTAGTAGAGTACTTGCCTAGGAAGTACAAGGCTTTGGGGGTGGGGGTGAGGCGGGGACAGGCACTGGAGATTTCAGGCGTGGTAGCCTCTTTAAGTCTCCCAGAGAGATTGCATTAGAAGCTGGTCAAATTTAGTCTCTTGAGCCAGGGGAGCCAGGAACTGATTGTTCTGGAGTCCCATAGAGCAGGCCTGTTCAGGTTCTGGCAGGTTGAGGACTTGCTCAAGCATGTCCAAGCTGGAGCCGAGATGCAGTCTCAGACCCCAGCTCTAACCCCCACGGTTTGCTTTCATGAGCAGGATCAAACTCTTGGAGAATGGCTGTAAAGCAATTTACCAACAGATACTAGAGGCCGGCTGATTCCTACTACCGAGCTTTATTTAATTCCGAGTTCAAATCACACAGAAAATAAAATTTTCTCCTTAAAAGGTTCTGCGGAAAAATGCTGTCGGTGCCATGCGGCCGCCTCCGTGACTGTGTTTGTGTCTGAAGAAAGGACTAGTCTGACAGGAAGAATTACAAATCTGGAGCTCATTTTGGCGTCCCAGAGGGAAGGTGGGTGGAGCGTCTCACAGTAAATTAGGAATTCAGAATGAAAGCGGAGCTGAGTTTATTTGGGTTTTTAGTGACACCTCGAAATTATTACACAGGCGTGTCGGAGACAGCTCAAAGTACCTATGACTGCTCCCGCTTCGCCCCGGGGCGGGATGTTCGGTAGGGCAATCCCCCTCCTTCGAAACCCGTGGGCCTCTCCGCTTCCACGCGGGGTCAGGAAAGGTGGGAGGGAAGGAGGGCGGCGGGGACCCCTAGTCTGGGTCTGTTTTCGGTGCTGAGAAACAGTGGCCACTCGGGGGTGTGTCTGAGCTCCGCCTCAGGATTCCGAATCTGGGCTCGGACTTTAGGACTGGAATTTGGGGAGGAGACGACACGGTCTGGGGCAGACGTGGAGTGCAAAAAGAAATCGGGTTGTCCTTGCGGGGAGGCTGGGAGTTGAGGCGCGGGTCTAGGGAGGGGAAGTTGAACCGCGGACGATATTGAAGGTCCGAGTGGCGAGAGTTGGGTTCAGGCGGTGCAAGGCTATGCAGGGGAAGTCAGGGTGGGGTTGGAGTAGAAGAAAAGAGCGTGCAACGGTCACAGTCTTTCCCTGAGCAACTCTCACGGGCACACCCTGCGCTTAGTCGGGACTGTGGGCTCCCTCGGGCTCGCAGACTGGACCCTGCCCCCACTCGCCGGTGGAGCGTGAGCTACCCGGTTGTGGCTGGAGTATGTGCGCCCAGCGGTGAGGGGGCGTGGCCAGAGGCCCAGAAGTGAGGAGGCGTGGTTAGAGGTAGAAGCC
This sequence comes from Uromys caudimaculatus, assembly GCA_028551405.1. Lineage (NCBI taxonomy): Eukaryota > Metazoa > Chordata > Mammalia > Rodentia > Muridae > Uromys > Uromys caudimaculatus. Next base: position 49,400,203 of record CM052702.1, read on the forward strand.
CACGGCCGCTCATTGGCCGCCGAGGGGCCCCGCGGGCGGGGCTCTTGGATGGGTCCCTCTAGGGCGCTAGCGGGCGGCGGGGGAGGCGGGGTCGGCGGGAGCCGGACAGCCAATGGGCGTGCGCCCCTCGAGCAGTTACAAAGGGCCGGAGCGAGGCCGCGGTGGAGGCGGGGAGGTGGGGCGAGGAGAGGCGAGGCTTGCTGAGGAGAAGCTGCGGCCGGGGCTGGGCTGGGCCACAAACAGTGGCGGCGGGACCATGGAGGCGGCGGCCGCTGTTCCGCGTCACCGGCTGCTTCTCATCGTGTTGGTGGCGGCAACGACGCTGCTCCCGGGGGCGAAGGGTGAGCGGCGGGCGGGTGGCTTCGGGGCGCGCGGGCCGGGCCCAGCCTCTGGCTCGCTTCAGCTCTTTCTCAAACATGGCGCGGGGCCGGGGGCGCAGGTGGCGGCGCCCGGCCGGCCGGGCTTTCTTGACCCGGCAGGCGCCACGCGAGCCGGGGCGGGGAGGAGAGGCGGGGCGGGGGCGGTGTCGAGCGCTGGTGGCGGAGCACGGAGCGGAGGCCGGCCCTCTTGAGCTCCCGGGGGCAGAGGCTGGCGAGCCTGCCGAGGTCGGGGACTGCCCTCAGGGGTGCGAGGCGGGCCGGGACCGTGGCCCCTTGATTCTACTGCCTAAGTGCACCCAGGCCTGAGGCTGTTGGGGCGTGGGCGGGCACCGGCGTGGAGGCGCTCGGGGTCTCGGCGCGTGGAGGGCTCCCCGGAGGGTCTTAAGGGGCGCCGTGGGCAGAGATCCCGGGTGGGCCGCACCGTCGTGATTGTCAGCGCCCGCCTAGGGCGACTTTTCTTCAACCGGGGGCTTTGTGTGAGAAGCAGGCGCGAAGATGCGCGGAATGTTCTCCCTTCGTGCTTCTGGGAAGAGTTCAGAGTCCAGTAACCAGAAGGCTGCAGATTGTCTTGCTAGTAGAAACTTGAACGTTTGCTCACTCTGCAGATTTGGGAACGTTTGAATGGGAATGATTCTGTAGAATTGATCAAATGCATCCTTTTCTCGAAGGGATCGTTGCTTTGGGTGTATCGTTTCCATAAGCAGTAGTTTTAAAATCAGACCTCTGTGTAGCTAGCTGGGTTTGGAAAGGAAATGTGTGGTTTAACAAAATATTAAAGTCGGTCGTGATACTGGTTGTCAACCCGTGGAGGGAAAATTGAAAAACTTTGTCAGGAACCGATTAAAATAGGAGAAAGCAAAATACTGAGGCTCAGCATTAGCAACAAAAATACAGTGAAAATACATTTCTGTTGCTGAAATGGATAATAACATTTAAAAACAAAACAAGCCAAAAGTCTCTCCAGACTGTGGATGCCAGCTATTATTAAACTTAATAGTTACTGTTTAATGGGAGTTGATTATAATGCAGATGTGAAAGGCACAGTATCTGAACCCTCGGGGCTACCAGTAGTTGTCCTGTATATTGACATGAAAACTGAGGTGCAGGAGATTAAGTTCTTAGTGCAGAAATTAGGATTTGTACTTAGGCCTTTCAGGGCTCACAATCAGTTCACCTGCGACAGCAAATTAGCATAGCCCACTTGATAACTTAGCTAGCAGTTTCTTAGTTTCTTTGAACATTTCCTTCACATAGGTCTGTATTAGAAGATACAGTGAGTTTTTGGCATTGGCTTAGGAAGGAAACAACGGTGGGCAAAGTGGGAGAATTGTTATAAATATGCATCAAATATAAGTGGCCATATCTCTACAGTTATTTGAATAAAGTAATTCTTTTTTACCTAAAACAAGGACACACGTTCATGCATTTAGCAGTATTGACTTGGGTGCTGAGAAGGTTGGTCCTTGTTCTAGAGGACTTTATAGCCTACTTAGGCAATTGTGTAATAAAAAAGTAGCTTAGATGCTTTTATTAAAACCTAGACTAGTATGTCATAAACTTTCCCCATTTGCCACTCTCTTTTCTCAAAAGATTGTATGTGACCTTGAGTCAGATACAAAATGTAGAAAGCAGATATATAAATCAAATGTACTGATAATAGATCATAAATAAAATCATTTTAAAACAATTCATTAATACATACAGTTTTAGCTTTTATTAAAGATTAAAGCACATTTTTATAGTAATGAGATGGGTGAGTTTATTTTTACTTAAGTATATCAATGCCAGCGACTCCACATAATTACATATATTTAGGGCCATTTCAGAAATTGTTGGAAATTCTTTCTTAATCAAAAGAATTATTTAATAATTTTTAAAATGAAATTTAAGTCAGCAACTTAAACAGCAGTTTTTAAAATCAGGCATTCTAACATAATACAATCGATCAAGGATATACCACTTTGATATACATGAGGAATGAAAGTCTTTTCTGTAGTTAACTATATGTTTCTGGAAGAATAGAAAACTTTGTATATTCAATAAAAACATTAAAGCTCATAAAATAATAGTCTGGACTGTGTTAGCACTGCGTAGCATGGCAGTGTGTGTTTAGAGCCAAGGCTGCAGTGAAGTTGCATCCACAACACAAGCATGCATTGCCAAAACCACCTCAGATTCATTACTCATTTGATTTTGAATTAATTTTGGGGTGTTATACATTCAGAAGTCCTTTACTGTTGCCAGATTGTTGTATGACTAGCACCTCTATATGGAGTTACAACTCGGTTTAAGAAGCTATGGTCCGCGGGGCATTGTGGCTCATGCCTTTCATCTCAGCACTCAAGAGGCAGAGGCAGGCAGATTCTGATCTACATAGTGAGTTCTAGGACATCCAGAACAACATAAGATAGAGGCCTTATCTCAACCCCCCCCCCCCCAAAAGAGGAGAAGCTAGGCCTAGAAAAGTTCACTTGTCTCATTGAGTTAGGTTGGTGTTTCAGTGTAGCTCTTTATACATTCTGAAGAAGTGCACGTCTTTTCTTTATAATTTAGCTTCTCTTAAAACTTGAAGTTGCTCTTTACTGTCTGTTATTTATATTTCTCTGCTAGCTTCTGTTTTCTCCAATACAGATTTTTGTAGGGAAATTGGTTTCTTATTCCTGGACAAGTATACAACATTACTCTGTTTATATTTGCATCACGTGTTAGAATGCTGTTTGCTGCCTGCAATTTCAGAACTTTCTTGGAAAAAAGGCCTAACATCCTCTTTCCTCCTCCCCTGCTGAGCAGTTACCAGCTTAGTGCTGCTGGTTACCCCCTCAGTGTACGCGTTTTTTATAGTGTTCTGTCATGGAGGATTTTGTATGAACAGTTGCCAAACTGCCCTGGACTGTCCAGTGAGGTTTGAAGGTTTCCTATGTGAGGCTAGGAATTAGAATTGTTGCACTTCAAAGATGTCTCGGGACTGCAAACTCTGAGTTCTAGTGATAGCTGCTTTCCCACTAGTTCCTGACTCTTCAGTCTTTGCTATATGCCTCATTTTATCTCTTTTATGGGAATTTGGGGACACAGCTTCTCAGACCTGACATTCTATATAGTCTTCGTTTAGCTTTCTTTGAATTCCGTCTCTTGGAACTGTATAGCATTAAAAGTTTGTGTTTTCCGTTGTTACCATCCTGCATTGTTAACTAACTGTATTTGAGTATATATTGAGTATTCAGGTGTGAATTATGTCTTTATGTCCTCAGAACCTAATAATGTGCCTTATATTCTGTTCTACATAAATGTGTGTTGATTAAGTGAATTCTGTGTGAGCAGTTCTGTTTATGTACAGATTATGCTATATTGATTTAGAATTATTTATGTATATATATAATTTGAGAAAGTTGTATGATGTGGCAAACAACAGCTATTTTGTGATACTTGCTTTGTATAACTCATGAGATTTTAGAAATTAGGTGAGAAAAGTATGTGTATTTAAATTTGAAGTTGCTGTTTTTTTAGCAATGATTAGGACTTGTGTATAACCACTGCCCACTAGGCTGCTTATGTTTTGATTGTTTAGATACCTTTTCTGATTGGCTAGTGCCCTTGTAGTACCTGTTGTTAAGTGTTTTTAATAATCACCTTTTGTGGAGAGGCATATTAGTGTTTGGGGAAGTGATAGTATAGGCTGAGGTCACTGGACTCATTCTGACTAAATGATTTTGAAGAGTCTCTAGAACTTAGATAGGAGAGAGGATGATTCGATGATTTTTAAAGTTCTTGTCTTTATGTTCCCAATAACCTCATGGCAAGCCAAATAACTCTTCACTTTAGTCTGTACTGTGTGTTTGGATGTATTAACTTGTATTATCTTTCCCCCCAGTTCTAAAAGCTCTAATATGTGCCTAGAAATAAGACAGAATGGTAATGTAAGTGAGTGAAGTCAAGGAGAATAGCATAATGGGAGCGCTGACCTCTTCAGTGGTAAAGAGCATAGGTGTGTCATCATTTCAGTTCACCATAGAGAATCCTGAGAGTAATTGAGTTTCTCAGGGCTCCACCACACCAAACTAAGAAAGGAAGGAACTTAGATTTCCTAATTTCAGATCTTCATATCATGTACTGAACTTTAAAAGGAAAGGCCTTGAAGATGAGGGAGAAACTGAATTAGTGGTGATTTCCTTAAGTGAAATTTGTCTTGATGAGCAGAATTTAAGAAAAGTGAGTTTTGCAGGAAGGAGGGAGGATAATAGAGATAAATCTCCCAGGGAAAAGTCACTTTTTAAAAATTTGTTCATTAAATGACTTGGTTTATAGTACTTACTGATTGAGAAGTGGGCTGATAGTAGTTTTGGATTTGTCTTGGTTAAATAAGGTGTAGTTGGATTAGGTATAACTGTGGGGGTGCAGTGGAACATGTTTCAAACTGCAGCAAATTGTGAGAGCCCTTTGCTGCTCTTTTCTTGTCATAGCTTACATAATGCAATGTTTTCTGAACAGATGGACTGTGGTTAGTATCATGTGATTTGGACCCATTATTACTTCCTGCTTCTGGAATTAAGGGCAGATGCTTGCATGTTTCTCAGGGATGTTTTTGCTTGTCCTAATAAAACTGGCTCTAGGGAATGTTTGGAGTATTCTCAAATGTATAGTAAGCTTGACCTGACCTAACTGCAGTATTTAGGGCAACATTGAAGGCCTCCACCCGTCTTTTGAGAAAGGGTCTTATGTAGCCAAGCTAGCCTCAAATTTAGCTAAGAGTGACCTTGAACTTCTGATCATTCTCCTTCTACTTCCCTGAGTGCTGGGATAACAAGCCTGTACTGCACAGATTGATTTACTTTGGGGGGGGGAGCAGAATTTAGGACTGAACCCAGAGTTGGTTTTGTTTTTTAACATGCTAAGCAAGTGCTCAGCCAGCTGAACGACATTCCTAGCACTGAATGCCTCTCTGAACTTTTTCATAATGACACATCTGAACACTTTCCATAAGAATTAACATTTGTTTTGCTGAAGTAGGTCCATTTTTTAACTGTGTAGTTGGCCTTCAGTTCAGACACTATAGGCACTCTAGTGACTACTTCATTGTGAGTTTGTAGTTGGCTGACTTACCCACTTTTTGTTTTTCCTTACATCCAATTTTTAAATATCAATTAAGCTGATTATATGGGCCCAATTTTATTGATCTGATATGGTTTTTTATAAAGCTGCTCCCCCATTTGGCAACCTGAAAGCAAGACATGCAAAATTAATTTCTAGCTTAAATACCAATAACTTCCAGACTATGGAGATAGGCTGCATTAACATTCATTAGAAGAATGTATTACAAGAGTGTACCAGGCATTTACTTATCTTGTCTCATTTAACCAAGTAGCCAACCTTGGGTGCTAGTTAGATTAGCACACAAAAGGAACAGATTCTTGTTTACAAACTGATTAATTCCAAAAAAGACTGTAGTGCTACGAATCAAACCCAGGACCTAAGCTTGCTAGGCAAGCCTTCTATCCTGAGCTACATCCCTGCGCCCACTCCATTTGTTCCAGGTCTGGACAACCAGTACTCAGATGATAAGTGGATTTGGATGACATGGCTCCATTTCAGTGCTCGTTAACATTGACCAAAGATACTGTTTTTGTGTTTGACCTTTCAGTAATAGAGGCTTTTATAACAGTAAGACTCTACTCAGTTAAAACAGCTATAGATTAACAATAGTCCAACTACTGAGACTCAAATGTTACCATTAACCCCTTCTGTCTGGGTAGACAGAGCTGACAGGAGTTTGCTTAGATTGGTACCTAGTTTGTTTATGAGGATGTACACATGAGGACAGTCAAGGAAAGACACGTTGTTAATGAATGGCGAAGCTTGCATTTGAAGTGTCTATATGTTGTGCTACTTTTATATTTAGTGAGTATATTGTTAGAGTCACTTCAGCAAATCCTTCCTTCCATGAAAATATGAATCAAACTTTTATTTTTTGTTTTACTACTTTAAAAGATATTTATTTGTATCAGTGTGAGTATAAATTGTGTGCCTGTGTATAAAAGTGCCTGTGTATGCAGAGACCAGAAGGGTGTATCAGGTGACCTTCTTTATTACTCTCTGCCTATTTCTTTGAGGCAGAATCTTTCCCTGAACCTGGGGCTCATATTTTCTCGACTAGGCTGGAAGCCAATAATCCCCAGCCATCCCGTCTCTCTGTTTTTCTTTTTTGTACCAAGCTACCCTAACTACTGAGGCATCTCTTCATACTCCCCCCCGCCGCCCACACATCTTTTAAAAATAGTTTTGAGTCTTGGTCTTGCTATAGAGCCTATGCTGGTCACTATGTAGTGTCAGGCTTTCCTGGGGGTTGAGGCCATCTTTCTGCCTTAGTTACTGTGTGTTAGGATTACAGGCATGTACCACCATGCCTTGCTGCTTCAGCTTGTCTTAATTGCAGTTTGGTTCTGCACCTGCAGTTGACTCAGTGTATAATCTTTCCTTAAAGTTGTATTTTTAGGTAATTTGAGAATCACTTATGAGCCCAATGATAGTTGATCACTTTATTTATTTATTTAATGTATGTGAGTACACTGTAGCTGTCCTCAGACACACCAGAAGAGGGCATCGGGTCCCATTACAGATGGTTGTGAGCCACTGTGGTTGCTGGGAATTGAACTCATCTCTCCAGCTCTGATAACTTTATATTAATTTGTATAGCCCATAGCAAACTCCTGCTTTAAAAAATAAGTACGGAAGTGAGAACAACTGAAATTTTGGATTAGAGAAAAGAAAAACAAAATAGAGCTGTCAGCCATCATTAAAATGGATGCTTTTTGCATCCCTGAACATTAAAAAATACTCCTTTTTTCAATTATTTTTTTTTGATACTTTATTTACATTTTCAATGTTTCCCCTTTTCTGGGTCTCCTCTTTGGAAACCCCCTATCCCTGCCCCCTCCCCGCCTCTGTGAGGGAATTCCTCCTCCCACCTACCTGCCCACCCATTCCCATATTCCCACCTTGACATTCCCCTTTACTGGGGCCTCTAGGACCCTCAGGCCCAAAGTCCTCTCCTTTCTCCCTGATGGCCATCGAGGTGATTCTTCTGCCTCATATGTAGTCCAAACCTTGGGTCAATAGATGTGTATTCTTTGGTTAGTGGTCTGAACTCCGGGACAACCAGGGGGAGGGTCAGGCCCATTGACGCTCTTGCTCCCTCCATGGGGCTACCAATTCCCTCCGCTCCTTCAGACCTTTCTCCAACCCCTCCATCTGGTACCTCATTTTTTCAATTATTTTAAGTGTGTGTGTGTCTGTGCGCGCGCCCACGCTTGCGTGGGTGCATGCCTCTGTATGTTTACTTGCAGATGCCTTCCTCTGTTGCTTTCTACCTTTTTAAAATGGTCTCTTTGACAGAACCTAGAGTTTGCTATTTCTGCTAGACTGGCTACTAGTGAAAATTCAGGAAGGGCTCCACCTATTTCTGCATCTCCCAACCCTCCACCAAGTGCTGGGGTTACAGATGTGTACAGCTATGTTCAATTTTCTATGTGGGTGCTGGGGGGTCTTAATTCACCTTGTATGCTTGCACAGCAAGTGCTTTACCAATGGAGTCAGTCCTCTGCCATCCCCTGAAAATGCTCTAACCATTGTGTTTAGAAGTGCTAATAAAAGTCTTTACATTTTACAGCTTGAAGAAGAATTTTTCTTAGCAAATACTTGATAATGACATTAAATGGGAAATAACAGGAAATCTAGATGATAGGTTTTCATTTAGAAATTGCAGTGCTAAGAAACAGTGATCCAGACTCAGATACAGAAGTTGCAGAGGTACTAGAACTTTTAACTATGCCCTGCCCAGCGGTAGTGTATAGAGGACTGGAAGAGAAGCCATCCTGGATAGGGGAAGATGGCACTTCTGGAAAGGACCATGATAAACTTTTAAGAATTTTAAGTGAAGTAAAAGTTTGTCATATTGGGGGATGGGTGGGTAAGAGAAATTATGGAAATTGGATTGGCAGTTTTACTGTGGAAAAAGAATGTTTAACTACCACAGGGACAGTGGAGCAGGACAGCTGTTTAGGGAGACTTTGGAATTGGTTTGATGATACTGGAAATGGAGTGGAAGAGGGGCTCTGTGACATTTCAGCCTGATCAGAATTATTCTTTCTCTGGTTCCTGAATGGCCTCCTCCCACACCTCTCAGAAGTTACTCTGATGTCCCTTTTTCTCACTGAAGTTTGTTCTGACCTGTTTTACAAATTGTTACATTCTTCTACTTTTTCTTTCTGTAATATTTCCTTCCCATATATTTTATTACTTATATAAATACTATATATGTTTTTCATTTCTTTCTCCTCTTTCCTACTAGGAGGTAAACTTGAAATCGGTACCTTTTTATTGGTTGGTGCATAGAAAGTGCAAAGTAAATAATTAGAATGTCTTAGCAGTAAAAAGTAGAGTGTAGAAGTCAAGAAGGACTCCATGAAAAAAGACACAGGGCCTAGGCCCCTGAAAATGTTTTCTATAAGAAATCTGGAAAGAGAAAGATTGAAGAGAGATGAATTCTGACTTGAGCAGGTTGAATTAGGTAAAGGTAGCCAAGAGCAGTTAGTTGTTCAGTGGTGAATGAAGAAAAACGCCTTAGCACTACTTTCCTTTCCTCCTGCTCTCTTTTCTTTGGCTTCTGGTAGCCTGAAAAGCCTCTTTAAGAGGTGTTGTAGCCGGGCAGTGGTGGCGCACGCCTTTAATCCCAGCATTTGGGAGGCAGAGGCAGGTGGATTTCTGAGTTTGGGGCCAGCCTGGTCTACAGAGTGAGTTCCAGGACAACCAGGGCTACACAGAGAAACCCTGTCTCGAAAAAACAAAAAAAAAGAGGTGTTGTAATTCTGAAGTCCTAGCTTGGATCTGGATCCTGCTCAGTTCAGTGTTCCTCACTCCTGTGTTACAGGGCCTTACTTTGTATATTTCCCACTTGACTAACACAAAAGATGTGCATTCAGAATGTGATTTCTTATTCTGAGGCTCAGTCTTCAACACTTTCCCAGGGTTCAGTTTAGAACCTACTGACACCATCTTTCCCTATTTAAGGCTCTGATCCAAGTGTGGACATAGGAATGCCTAATACCAGTGGAACAGCTGATGTAAAACTGGGACATTTGAATTAAGCTTTGCTAGATCCTAGAGGATAATGGTTAGAGAACAACATGAAACTATTTGGGCTGACTTATAAAGACTTTTTCCTAATGTTCTTAAATTGGCCAGTATCCATCTGGCAGACATCTTCAAAGAATGGTCACCAAAGATGAACAGAACCAGACATGTTTTTCTTCTAACAAGTCCAGTTAGGCCAGATGCTGAAAGTGGCTTTGCTTTGGGTTTCCTGTTTGAAAAGTGATTTCTGGGTAATGGGTATTAAAAATGATTACTTTAGGGGAGATGACATGTGCCCAGAGTATGTTCTTCTGTTTTACCAGTTTTATAGTAACCCTGAGATAGGCACATTAACTTGAGGAGTATTCTCTATTTGATACATTCTAAAATCTTCCTGCTTCTTAGCAGAATACATCTTTATGTAAGGACCCGGGGAAATGAATGATTGTATGTTTTACTCTTTGCAACTTACAAAGATATTGTTCCCTTTTAAATTTTATGTATGTATCTGTTTATCATCTATCCTTTATTGATTGATTGATTGATTGATTGATTGTTGGCTACTTTAAGTCCTTGTCAGAGTTTCCTTGATTTCGCCAACAAACCTAAAGCTCACCTTATTTCTGATAACTTGCTTCAGGATAGCTGTTCTATCTAGATTTCTTTGGTGTGGACCTCACTGGTTACATAATGGTGTATTTATAGCTCTAGGCCACCTTGTACAGGCATCCTGTTACATTTCTACAGTATAAGATCCTTAAATGTGTATTGAAATCCAGATAGATCATGTGACAAAAGCAAAAATGAAAAGCCTTTCTACTAGAAGCTAGGACATATTTGAGAGCACTGAACATGGAGGATGTAGCTGTGCCTACTCAGAATATAGAGACAAAAGAATAGCAACTGTGGCTTTTCATTTGTGTGTGTGTGTATATGTATTTTTTTGCTTGATTTATTCATTTCTAAATTGAACTGTAATGTGTTCTAATTGAGTCTTTTTGTTTAGCACATGGCTGTTGATTTGAGTATTCTCCAATTGAGAAACTGACATTTTAATTTTGTTATTCAGTGTGCAACAGATTTAAATAAAACATCAAGATGGTCTATTGTAGATTTTCTTCAACAGTAATTATATGTAATTATTTTTGCCAAAATAAACAAGTTAAAATAGTTTTGGTTATTTTATGTAATTTTATATTTGGAAAAAAATTACAAAACAGGGGCCAATTTGCTTGTGCTCCTCAATGAGAAAAGATGCTCTGATTGCAAGCTTCACACAGGTTCACAAAACAGGTCCTGGTACTGACAAATGGCTAAAGACAAAGCATGGTGTGATGGATTTCTTTCTTCTTTCTGTACTGTGAATTGAACTTAGGGCCTCACTAATGATAGGCAAGTGCTCTACCACTAAGTTTCATCTATCCCCAGCTAAGATACACCTACTCTTCTTAGCCTTTTTTAAAAACTGTTTTGTTGTTGTTGTTTGTTTTTTTTTAACTTTGGTAAAAACAGGGTCTTATTCAGTTGCCCAGCCTGGTTTTGAACTTGTGGTCCTACTATTTCAACCTTTCAAGTAGCTGGAACCTATAAGCCACTGGCTTATGAATCGCTTTCTTATGAAGAAATACTGCCCCCTTTCTCTTCTATTATTTTGCTTTCTTTGTTCTATTTTGTGGTCTTCTTTCTTGTCTTTATTGTTTATTGTGCTCTCACAGTCAGTGATCACCATTGTATCTTCCATGGTACCTTTTTCTTAAACAAAAAAGGCCAATTAAGTGGTTTAGTTAGATCTCATCTATCATTTCACTTTTTTTGAGACAGGGTCTTACTATGTAGCCTCAGTTAGTCTGGAACTTGTTATATAGACCACGCTGGCCTTGAACTCAACAGAGCTCCACCTCTTGAGTGCTGGGATAGAGTCAAATCCAGCTTGCCTTTATTTTATGATGGGAAATGGAAAGAAGGAACAAGATTGGTGGAGAGTAGGCATCAGGCAGACATATCAGAACTAGGGGTGCATTGCAAATAGTGTGCCCTGAGGAAGAAGTCTACCTAAGCAGCTGGATGCCTTCCTCTAATTTAGCTTGGAGTCCCTGGAACTGGGAAGACAAGTCTCACAGAACAGATGGCTGTAATCACCTATGATTTATGCATCCTAAAGCATAGCTAGAGCTTAGTCATTGTTGACTTGTCTATAACTATCACAGTCTTGTAAGAAGAATCTCCTGTGTTGTATCTTTACTTCTCCAAGCGATACCAAGGCCTTCTTTTCTCTGACCCTAGCAGGTCTTTAGTTTCTCCCACTACTGCAGGCTTTCTTCAGTAATCACTTGTTAGCAGCAGTTGGAAGCCTGTCATATTCTTAGTGCCAAGTTTCTTGACATCTAGGTTTCTCTGGGTCTGAAAACTTACTCTCATCTAAGAATAAGCTTAAACTATCTGCATGGTTTAGGCTTAAGGGGCAAGTGTGTTCCCCAAAGGAATTCAGTTACCATGAGGTGGTTGCTTCCTTACCCTAATAGAGTCCATGATTCTGTGGTTAAGAGTACAGAACCTGTAAGCCAGCCCCAATTAAACATTGTCCTTATAAGAGTTGCCTTGGTCATGGTGTCTGTTCATAGCAGTAAAACCCTAAAAACCCTAAGATACATGTTTGTTATGTTCTTTGTAGGAGGAACTATTGCTGCTTGCCTTTACAGTGTGTTTGCTGAGGGAGATGAACATTTCAGATGAGAGAAGGCAACAACATACAGGCTTGTGTAACTACTATGTGTTGTCATTTACTGAATTTTCAAGCTTTCTAATCATTCCTACCATCTGTTTTTGCTAGGTTCAATAAAATTTTCACTCTACAAATAAATGGGAATTAAGTAAAGCTAAAATAGAGAATCAATCAAGGGTAGAATGAATTTGCTTCAGTAGAGCAGGGACTACAAAGAGTTGAGTTTTGGAAAGTGCTTTTTTTTATATTAAAAGTCTTGAAGAATTACTTAACACTGTAAATTGTACATTATGTACATTTTTTAAAAATTTAATTACAGGGCAAATTAAGCCCATGAATACTTAATAAATCTGAAAGGTTATTTTCTTTTTGAAAAATTTCTTAGATTAATGCACAAAGAGGATTGCAAATCTACCTGCTTCCCCCACCCCAAGAAATCCTTAAAATGCCATCAAAAATAATATAATAAATAAAAGGAAATCTGATAACAAGAAAAGGTAGCTAAAATAAGATTAATGCCAGACAAAGTAATAGTCAAGCTGCAAGCCTTAGGTAAGAGGTGTTGTATTAAGAGATGCCATTCCCTATGGTGCATTATTAGTCTTTATATAGCTAGTGAGATATGTCTATATGACTAAAACTGTTAAAATATAAGACACATAAAACAACTGTAGATTAAGAAAAGCAGGATTCAAATTACAGATTAAAGAGTTAATGAATTCCAATTTTGTAATCATAAGTAGCATTCTTTCAGAATACTACTGAATTTTCCAGGTAGTTTACCACTCAGAGGTCTACAAAGAACACTCGGATTAGAAAGTAACAATAACCAAAAATAAATAAATAAATAGCCAAATAAATGTGTTTACTTGGAAATTTTATATTTTCTCAATAATCCTTTGGTTAAGGGAAATTTAGTTACAGAAATCTAGAAATGAATGTGTACCCTCCATATCAAAATGGGTAGTCCTGATAAAGTAATGCCTAAAGGAAAATTAGAAGGCAAGAAGTTTGAAGATCAAGCTGGAGATAGTACCTTTTGGGAATACAAAGAAAATAGAAGTGCAAGAAAAAAAGAGATTTGATCAATAAACTACTAAATTGTTTTTTGTTAAACATTAAAATAGATATTTAGTAAATTTTAAAAAGGAGATTAAGTGAATAGAAAAATGATAGAAAGGAGAATGGGATGGATAGATAGATTGATATAAAAATTAATTTATTTTTATTCTATGTGCATTGGTGTTTTGCCTGTACGTATGTCTGTATGTGAGGGTGTCAGATCTTGGAGTTAAAGACAGTTCTGAGCGGCCATGTGAATGTTGGGAATTGAACCCGGGTTCTCTGGAAGAGTAGTCAATTCTCTTAACCACTGAGCCATCCTTCCAGCCCCCAATATCAATAATTTTGTTCTTTCTAAGGTTGGTGCATTTTATTTATTTACTTTAAACTTTTTATTGATTCTTTGTAAGTATGTGTACTCTAGTCCTGCTCATCTCCCTATCCCCTCATATCTGCTTTTCACTCTTGCCACTTACCACTGCAAATAAAACACACACACACACACCACCACCACCAATAACAACAACAACAACAATGAAAACAAGGCATAGGAAGCATCTCACTGTGGAAGCTGTAGTATGTCACAGTGTCTGTCCACACATCTCCACTTGCAAATGTCCATTGTATGAGTCATTGTTCTGGTTTGATATTTCTAGCTTCTGAGATACCATCAATATTGGATCCTCATTGGGACTCTTCCCTGTTATCTTATTGTTCTGTGTCATGGAGATACTGCAGCTTTGGATCAGCAGGACTGGCCCTTTCACTTATCCCAACCATTTGCAGATGATATAGATTTTAGGGTGGCCCATTTCAGATCTCTGATCTGGACCTGGGTAGTAGCTAAGCTAGTCAGCCCAACGACTCTCCCTTATTCACACTACCAGGGCAAGCGCTCCAGCACTGCTCTAGCTAGGCCACCCAATGCTGCCATCACCAGGAAGCAGGGTCAGTTCTCTTGTCTCATGCTCTTGGGGCCAACTCATGCCTACCCAAGCTTCCAGAGCCAGCTCCACTGTGCAACCCAGTCAAGCTGTGGGGCCCATTCTCCCAAGGGCTGCAGCCGGATGGACTCTCACCCTCTGGGACAGCTCACCTGTGCCCTCTCCACCAGGGCCAGCTCTATTGTGATGCTCAGACAAGGTGCAGGGCCCACTCTCCTAAGTGCTATGGCCAGTGAGGGACAAGGCCAGCTCACCTGCTTTCATGACCTCAGGGCCAGTTCTCCCGATTGCCACAGGTGGTGAGAGGAGGGGAGGGCATCACCTCTGCCCCATGCAACCTCAGGACAGACAGATGATTAACAGGGCCAACTCTGTGCTCTCACCCTCATGGGCTGTCTTACCTGTGTCCCCTCTATCAGGACCAGCCCTACTGTGCTGCCTAGGTGAGGTACAGGGAAGTTGGGGTGCATTCTAAATCAGTGTGATTTATCTTTCTGTATCCAGATTGCCACCCCCACCCCCTGTTTTTGGAAGTTTTTTGTTTTACCTTTCTTATCGAGATATATGGTAAGCTCCTGTATGTAATGGTAGGAACAGAACCCTAAGATTCTTTTATGCTAGGCTTTACTCACTAAGGTATATCCTTAACCCTTCCAAGTTTTGTTATGTAATTTGCTAATGGCTTTTAAAAAATGAATGTGGTTTTATCTGTTTTTTTGTTTGTGTATATTATCTAAACTGTCCGTTTGTTCTTGTGTCATCTCTCCCAAGTGGTTCTCCTTTCTTTAACTTTCTTCATATTTAGTGTGGGCAATTTTTTTTCCAGAGAGCTTTTCCTTTTCTATACTCTCTCTGCACTTTGCATGGCATTCGTCAGTAGTGTGTTTTGTTTTCCATGTGGTAAACTAGAAGGCAAGAGTCTTACCCTCCACATCCTCTGAACGTTTTCTCTCTGCGTGGGTTACACATGCTCTTGTTTTCTAGGGGAAAAGCTACTAACCACATGACACTATTAGCTGATTTCTTCATCAATGGGCCCCATAGATCCTTAGCTGTTTGCTGGCCCAGGTGTTATTTCCTGTACCCTAAGTCAAAGACAGCTCTGGAAGGTGGTTACTACTTCCGTCTTCTACCTCAGTTGGATCTTATACCTCAGGCCCTTACTCCAGGATGGTCTATTACATCCCCACACAGCCAAGGCACAGTGTCCCCTACAGCTGTTTTTGATTTCCAGAGAGAAAACATGGAGTCCTTCATCTTATGCATCAGTGTTCTGTCAGAACATTGTAGGTTTTCTCATTCTTTTTTGTTTTTTTTTGTTTTGTTTTGTTTTTGTTTTTCGAGACAGGGTTTCTCTGTGTAGCCCTGGCTGTCCTGGAACTCACTCTGTAGACCAGGCTGGTCTCGAACTCTCAGAAATCCACCTGCCTCTGCCTCCCAAGTGCTGGGATTAGAGGTGTGCGCCACCATGGTTTTCTCATTCTTTTTGTTCTTTTTTTTCTTTTCTAAAATATATATGAATTTGTTGATGTAGCACTTAGGACTTTCCTATTTTGTCTTCTGTAAAATAATGGACACTAGAATCAGCGTAAACATTTCATAGCTAACAAGTTCTGGTATGAACTTACTAGTCAGGAGTGTTTTATATAAAGGTACTCCCAGAACCTATTGTGAATTTGGGTTGTAAGTGAAGCTCTATTTCCTGTAGATACCTACCCTCTGTGCTTCTACAGTAAAGTTCTTTTGCCAGCTTGGTTCAGATGTTACTAAAATATTCCACAAATGGCAAGATAATAACTCTTGTGAATACCCACTGCTTTTGTGCCTACAGTTCATATTGTGCTCTGTGTTAGTATTGCCTCTTAGAGCTGTCTAAAGATTAGCTCTGATTATTTGTGTAACTTCTAGAATGGGTAGCAGCATGAAGTAGATGCTCTAAAGAATATTTTTGAGTGATTGTGTAACAAACTTGGATTATTAAGTGCTTTGAGCACTGTGCTGATATTTCACGTTCAGCTCTACATTTAACTCTCAGATCTTCTGCAATTAGTACTGTTACAGAGCATAAATCGAAAAATTTAGGCTCAAAATAAATTAGCGACTTTTTTAGATTTACTTTGTGGCTGTCTGGTAGAGTTAGGAATCAGTGTAAGTGCTTTGTTTCTGATTTCTGTATGCTCAACAATTATGTTCTTATAATGCCAACTAATCAAATTGAAATCTGCCACGCAAAAGTGTTTAGGAGAAAATAAGAAATTTAGATATTGTTTCATCACCATCAGAAACAGAAGTTTCCTGTTCCTTCTTAAGCTCTAAGTGCAGTGATGGGTACACCAGCCTGCTTTATGCATATCCAGACTCAGAAGTGTAGAACAAAACCAGTAAGAACTTGGCAGAACTGTAATTATGCCACATGGAGCTTTACTTCCTGTTCTATTCCTGCAATTAATAACATGACTATTTTAATATGATCGTTTCCTGTCCTTAAACATGCTGGTAAAATCAGTCTTCTGTGTCTGACTGTGTCATACTTGAGGATCTCATTGTACTGTCATTCACGCAGATTTCTCAGTCACAAATACAATGGACATGGATGTGTGCACATTTTTGTTCTCATCTCCTTAGACTAAATTCTACAGGATGACATGAGTGGATTAAAAGGTGTGTGTGTGTGTGTGTGTGTGTGTACGTACAAGTTACTTTCCATGGTGAACAAAAGTTTGAAATTGGAATGAAGTAACTACTTGCTAAGGAGAATATGCCGATGTAGAGTTGTGAAGGAAGTATAGAGAAAAGGATAGAACAGAGAGAAGCATCTTCATTTTTTTCAGCATCATTAGGAAGTTCATACATCTTTCAAACTGTTTATGTGGTAAAGTTTTCTTCTATTCATCTTCTAGTCACCCAGTCCTTCCCTTGGAAGCTGATGTTACTTACTTCTTCCTTTAAATTTATTTATTTATTATTTGTGTGTGTGTGGGGGGAGGTGTATGCCTCTCTCTGGCAGGAAGTTGTCTGTTGAGTGAGGGGTTTATCTCCATGGCCAGAGTAACTTTCTGTTCCTACTTTAATTTTTTGATTCTGTGAGAGTTTATATTCAAGTGACTAATATGTTTCCACTTACTAATATAGTTCATTCTTTGAGAGCTATTGTCAAGTTTCCCAAACCTGATAAGTAGATCTTTATGTGGTACTAGTATAATTTGTCTCATGTAAACTTCAAGGAAGACCTTTGTATTATTCCCCTCTAGTGTCTCCTCTTGTAATTGGATAGCCTGGTCTTAGTGCCCCTTTCTCTGTTACCAGTTAATACTGTGTTAGCTAATTTCATGGAGCCTTGAAGAAAATAAGTCTTACAGAAAAACAAATGGTTGAGAATTCTGTAATGAGATGTAATTTAAAATTATAAATAATGCTTAAGTTATTTGAAATTGGTAGAAATAAATGGAATTTTTCTGGGAAAGCTAGATTTTTAATGGAAAGCCCTACATTTGGAGGTAAAATATTTTGTAGACTGGAGATTTTAATTTCACATTTATATGACTGCTTTTTTACCAAGCTCCCTTTGTCCCATTCTTGCTGCAGGGTAACCCTAAGGGGGTTGATTTGAAGATTTAGGGCCTTAAAGAACAGCCCAAAAGGGGCTGGAGAGATGGCTCAGTGGTTAAGAGCACTGACTGCTCTTCCCAGAGGTCATGAGTTCAATTTCCAGCAACCACATGGTGGCTTATAACCATCTGTAATTGGATTGGATACCCTCTTTTCGTGTGTCAGCAACAGCATGCTCATATACATAAATAAATAAACCCAAAAAAGCCCAGAAGTTGGGTGTGATGCTTTAATCCAGTACTTGGAAGCCAGAAGCAGGCAGATCTCTGTCACTTCAGGGCCAGCCATCGAAGAATAAACTGAATGCAATAACCTGGTCAACCCTGCGGTTTCATCTGTACTAATAGCACAATATTGAAAGGAGGGAGAGAATCTTCCTGGGATGCTGTCCTCAGAGGTAGAAGAAAGGGGATGGAGAAAGGAGGGGACAGGTCTGCTGAGAGAGTGGAGATGGTGTTGGGAAAGTAGATGGCTCAGAAGAACTGGAGTAGAGGAATAGGTGGACAAAGGGGCTGAACTCAGTGCCTCAAAGGATTTGTCAGGTACAGATGGGATTTATCACCTCACACTGTACAGTAAAGAAAGATACCCAAGGGGACTGCTCTCTTTTTATTTGAGTCATTTCATTTGACACACTAGAAGTTTAGTATCTGATAATCTTTCACATCAATCACATCAAGGTCTGAAAACTCTGACTTACTCTGGAATATTTGAAAACCTCACTGGAAGTAATTATATTCCTGATATCAGTCTGAGTATTTTTTTTTTAAATGAGCATAGTATTTTTCTTTTAGTGTGGAATCGAAGTGAAATCTATGTACAGACATTTTAATAGCTATCAAAATTATAACACTTAGTTGCAGGAAAGCAATCAGTGGAAATAATTAATGTGTGATGATTTAATGAACAATACCATCTGTAGTCATCCCTGATAAGCAAGGGTGCAGTGAAAACAGTGAACTAGACTACTGCTCTGTGGGTAGAAAGAAAGATTTATTTGGGAAATTAGAAACTTCTATGGCCATCTCTTGGGGGCTGCTGGAACAGCCTGAAATTAAGAGCAGTAGCGAGGTTTGCTGGCCAGAAGAGCCAGGAGCTATCCTGGGGACTGTGGTTTGTATTAGGATGTGCTAATAAGGAGATTGTTGGCTGAGGGGCAGATAAAGGAAATATGGGTCTTCCTGACAGAGAGATCTGCTTCACAGGTTTCTGATGAATTCTGATAGGCTTTGTTTCTATCTTAGCAGTTCTTCTGTTTCAGTCTGAGTGCAGCCTGAGCTGTCCTTTATGACATTGTCAGTGACGCTGCCATTTTGCGGGACCCGTTTAGTTGGAATATCCATCTTATCTTACCTTTTCTTTCCAAGAGGTTGGACTATGATGGTGTGTGTCATGTTCCCTCCTTCCCCATTGTTATTTTTGTAACTTTGATTGTGAAGTATATCTAGATTCAGAATGTTGAAAGTTCAAGGAAATACACTTCTCAGAGTTAAACCTTTGCATAATCCCAGAGATTAAGGGATAGAGACCAGGTTGGACAGTATAGTAGGAAGGTACTAAACATTGAATTTGGTTTTTTATCTTTGCAATCAGTAACAAAATCTCAGGCTAAGGATCTAAATGTGAAACTGTCCAGTTGAGCCACAATTGAGTTTTGTGTGTCTGTGTGTCTGTGTGTGCCTGTGTGCACATGCCAGAAGTCAATATTGGGTATCCTCTTCAATTGTGTTTCACCTTTTTTTGAGACAGGGTCTCTCATTGAACTTGAAGTGCACCAGTTTGGCAATATTGACTGGCCTGCAAGCCCCAGAGATTTTCATGCTGCTCCTCTTCCTCCTCCTCAAGTGTTAGGATTGCAGGCATGTGCCACCATACCAGGCTTTTACATGGGTACTGGAAATCTGAAGTCATTCGTGTTCATGATGATTATCCAGAGGGGATTCGTATCCATCTGTGTAACCTAAGTAGAATAATTACTGTTAATCATTATGGGTCTCTTAACTTGATTTCTTCATAAATGACAGAACTGAATTACAATCTTTGAGCTTTATAAAGTTGTATCAATCTAAGATTCTTCAGTGTAAATTTAAGCACATCATTTGGAAAATATATTTTGTTGTATTGATAAATGGAGTTGCTCTTAACATGTTTTTTAAATTCACATACATCTATATGTTTATGTAATTAGTTTAATATGTGCTAGCCTACAGTGTCTGACTTGATGTTATTGCAGTGAGCTAGGTTAGAAATGGAATTGTGTTGATTTTGTTGTTAAACCATTGTGGCTAGTCTTGAACCATTATTGAATTTGATTATCTTAGAGTATTTGGGATTCAACAGCTAAAGATGAAATCCTGCCACTGAGGAAACCCCCATCAGTATACCTTTCACATCTTTACTGGTACAGCACATTATATGCGTTCTCCAAGCTCTGACTTGCATATCCTGTAAAGCTTTTCTTTCTATCTTTTCTATTTCATGGTGTACCTCAAGGTCTCAGTAGAACAGTCTAACCTACAGGAATAGACAGCAAGAAATAAAAAATATCAAAGCAGAAATTAATGAAATGGAGATTAAATGAGCACTGCATATAGTCAGTTGAAGAGCTGGGTTTTTTGTTTGTTTGTTTTAAATTAATTATTTACGTTCCAGCCATTGTCCCCCCCCCCTTGAAGAGCTGGGTTTTTTGATAAAAATAAAATTGACAAACTTGTAGCCAAACTAAATAAAAGTAGTAGTGATCCAAATTAATAAAATTAGAGATGTAAAAGGGAGTATTATCCAGTGAAATCCAGAGGTTTACTAGGGGACACTTTTGAAAAATATATGCTCTAAAAATCTAGAAGAAACGGATATATGTTCATTGACATAGGGCCTGCAAAATTAAAAGGATAAACAATTTAAGAAACCCATAATAAGCAATAAGATCGAAGTAGCAATAATGTCTCAACAAAGAAGCCCAAGACTAGAAGTCACTATCAAATTCTAGCAAACCTCTAAAGAAGAGCTAATACCAATGCTTCTCATACTTTTCCATTAGATAGAAATGGAAGGAACCTCACTACATTCATTCTACGAAGCCAACATCACTCTGATGCTAACACTGGACAAGGATATAACCAATAAAAGAAAGTTAGAGATTGATTTCTTTGATGAATATATGAAAAAAACTTGGATAAATTCTTACAGACCCAAATTAAGAATACATTAAGATCATATACCATGAATAAGTTGACTTTTTTTCCAGGAATACAATACTGGTTTAACCTATGAAAATCAGTAAATATAATACATCAATATAAGAACAGAAATCGCATGATCTTCTCAATAGATATAGAAAAGGCATTCCATAGAATTCAGTATCCCTTCATGATAATAGCCTTGAAGAAACTGTAAATAGAAGCATACCAGAATATAACAAAGGCTATACAATAAAGACTGTAGGTATATCCTCTAAAATCAGGAGCAAGACAAGAGTGTTCACTATCTCTGCCCTTTTCAATATTGTGCTTGAAGTCTTAGCTAGAGCAATAATACAAAAGAAAAGGGAAATAAGTAGGAAAAGATGTCGACCTAACTTATTTTCATACCATATGATCTTTTATTTTAAAATACCCTGCAGATTCCACCAAGTAACTTAGACCTGATAAATGCTTAACCAAGCAACAGGGTACAAAATTAACATATAAAGACAAGACAGTATCTTTTCTACATATCCATAACAAACATGCTGAAAAAGAAATCCAGGGAGAAGTTCCATTCATAATAGCTTTAACAAACAAAAACCACATAAGAATAAACCTAACTAGTGAGATGAAAGATCCAGAATAAAGAAAAGGAGAAAGACATCCCACACTAACCGATTAACAGAATTAATATTGTGAAAATGACATTTTTACCAAAAGTGATGTACAAATTTAGAACAATCTCCATCAAGTGATAGTCTTCCAATGGCATTTTGTTTTCTACAGCTGTAAAAAATTCTTAAGTTTTTCATATAGAAGCACAGAAGACTCCCAAATAGCAAAAGCAGTCCTTAGCAGAAAGAGTAGTGCTGGAGATATCAGTGTCTGATGTAAAATACTGCGTAGCCATAATAGCAGGCTGTATTAATAGCAATAGTACTAACACAGGACGGATCATGGGATGAGACCCTGGAGTAGAATAAGAGGACACAGATGTAAATATACATAGGAACATTTGTAAACAAAGGTTTACAAATATGAAAAAGCTTTCAAAAATGACACCTATAAAATCAGTTCAGCCTAGAGTAGAGATTGTAACTTCTGAAACTGTTAGAGGAGAACCAGTAAAACACTTCAAGATGCAGATTGTATGAGATACATTTCTCTTGCTGTAGTAAAATATCCTGACAGAAACAAGGGAGAAAGAGTTTAATTTGGCCCCCAGCTTGAGGGTGTAGTTTATAAGGTCAGGGAAGTTGTGGCACCTCAGGAGCTTGCAGCAGTTGGCCAAGTTGTACTACAGTCAGGAAGTTAAGAGTGATGAATGCCTGTGTTCACTTGCAGTTTGGGATCCCACGTGCCATCACACTTAGGCTGGGTGTTTCACCTCATTAGGCTGGGGTAGATAGTCCTTCACAGACATTTATAGATAATCCCTCACAGGCATACCCAGAGGCTTGTCTCAGGAGATACTAGATCCTGTCAAGTTGACAGTCAGTATTAACCATCACGTGCACATAGTCAGGAACTTACTATGATAGATTCCAGTAGCACAGGAAGTAATACAAGAATTAATAAGTGGGAACACATGAAATTTAAAGCTTCCGTACAACAAAGGCTACAATCAGCAGAACAGAGAGAGCCTACAAAATGGGCCGGGGCGGGGGGGGGGGGGGCTATGTATCAAACAGGAGTCTGATATTTAAAATACATAAAGAGCTTCGAAAATTAAATACCCCCCCAAAAAATCACCTAGTTAATAGGCAAGCTACTGAATGAACATAGTTGTCAAAAGAAAATATACATGAGACTAATAAATACTTAAGACCATACTCAACATTTTTAGCTATATAATATAGGAAATGCACATTGGAACTGCTTTTTGAGATTATATCTCACCGCAGTCACAACCAAATGACAATAAATGGTGGTAAGAATGTGAAGACATGGGAAACCTTATCACTCACTGCTTTTCAAGTGTAGTGTAACCACTATGGGAGTCAGTGTGTAAGTTCCTCAAACAAACACAAACACAAAAAAATATCCTGAAAATAGAACTACCATATGATCCAGCCGTACTACTTCTGGGTAAATGTACAAAGGACTTTGTATCTTAGCACAGATGTCCTGGTATATCCTTCAGAGAAAGTCACTACTGGTTTAGCAGACAATGAAGGATTAATTTCCTCAGTCAGATATGGAAAAGGCAGTATTTTAGGAGGTGGGGATGGGAGTATGTCTTCTGCTGGGGGTGGACAGACTACTTCCTCAGGTGAGATGGATTCTTGAGAGTCTGAGAGTTAAGTTCAGCTTGAATAGGCTCCTCCCACACATTCCCATCTCATTTTCTACCAGTTAATGCCCTATAACTGTTGACATCCTCTGAGTCTGGGGCTTGAATTTTCGCTGTGATTTAGCCAACCTTTCAGTTCGATTTTCTGCAACTTGAGTTCTGTGGCTGCTAGAGAGAAGATTTTCTTCCAGGGCACACTTATAAACCATTAGATTGTTATGCACATCTAGAGCCCATCAATTTTATCAGAGTCCATTGCTGTCTTTCACTGTATTCTAATATGCTAGAAGTTGGTTAATTTTATCATGGAGCTCATTCTTTTTCTTTGTCAATTTAATCAAATGATCCTAAGAACCATCATCCAACATAATTTTCCTTATTTTTCCACAGTTTGTCAAAAGTTTTATATAGAGTCACCAAATCTGTTACCTCTCATAACTGGTGAATCAGGATAATCGAGTTTAAATTAGTAAACTATTTGTACCATGGGTTTTCAGTACTTTCAGAACTCCCAGGAGAGCTTCAGTGACTGTGTTGGTCACTGAAGTTAAGTATCTGAACCTATTTCAGATACTTAAAATATTCATCCTTATACTTCTGTTCCTTTAGACCCCACTCCTGGTACCAGTGTTTGTCTTAGGTAGGGTTACTGTTGCTGTGATAAAACACCACAATCAAAAGTAAGTTGGGAAGGAAAGGATTTTATGCTTTTACATCACTGATCATTCAAGTAAGGCAGGACAGAAACTCAAAATAGGTCAGGAAGCTGGAGTCAGGAGCTGATGCAGAGGCCATGGAGGAGTGCTGCTTACTGGCTTACTCCACGTGGCTTGTTCAGCCTGCTTGCTTATAGAAGCTAGAACCACCAGCCCAGGGTGGCCCACCCATAATGGGCTAAGCCTTCCCACATCAAATGCTGGTCTTATGGAGGCATTTTCTCAGTTGAGGCTTTCTCTTCTCCAATGACTCTAGCTTGTGTCAACATAAAAGCTGACATAAAACTAGCCAGGATAACAAAGATACTTGTGTAGGTTTAATGCTATTGTGTACTGTATAAAATTATTCTTATATTATTCAAATGCTGGTTTCTCTGCCATATCTTGTTGCAATCTGGACATGGCATTGTAATGCTTATTCTTATTAAGCATTTTTTTTGTTTTGTTTTGTTTTTTTGAGACAGGGTTTCTCTGTGTAGCCCTGGCTGTCCTGGAACTCACTCTGTAGACCAGGCTGGCCTCGAACTCAGAAATCTGCCTGCCTCTGCCTCCCGAGTGCTGGGATTAAAGGCGTGCGCCACCACTGCCCGGCTTGTAATGCTTATTCTAAGTATCTCCTATTTCAAGTTTGTATAAACATTGCTCTCTATTTATTCTCTGACTTGTCAATAAAAGGGGAGATGAAGGGACTTGATACTATGAAGAAGTTTGGAGAGACACCATGGAAAAACACCTAAAGCCCAGAACCAGACCAATACTAAAATGCAAATATCTCAGGGATTTTGACTGGGAGGTAACCAGATTAGCTTAGAGGATTAGAATAGATCAATGACTACCAGATTATTGTGTTGTAAAGCTAATTAATTAAGTCTTATGTCTCATTCATTTGGGAGCTAGTGAGAGATAAAGAAAAACTGCCACTTTAAAAAATGAACTTAGATACTTGAACATTCATGTTTATAGCTGCACTGTTCATAACAGCCAGAGAGCGTAACCCACTTAGATGTCCGCCAGCAGATAAGTGCATAAAACATAATCCATGTATATAGTGGAATTTTGTTCAGCAGTATCCATTTAGGAAATATTAAATGAAGTAAGCCAGACACAGAATGACAGATGTTGTTTTCTCTCATGTGGACCTGGATTTAACTCTGTGTGTGTGTGTGTGTGTGTGTGTGAGAGAGAGAGAGAGAGAGAGAGAGAGAGAGAGAGAGAGAGAGAGAGAGAGAGAGATCTAGAACAGGGACTGCCAGGATGTGAAGGATCTTACTTGAGAATGTAATGTACTGCATAAGACACAAACAGAGAGACTATTTGTAAAGGGAGAGGCGATGAGGAGAGGACGTGAGTGAGTTGCAATGTAGTGTAATGATACATATGTGTGAAGGTGCAACAGTAACATCCATTACTCTGTATACTAACTTAAAATACTTAAAGATTGAAACTAAAACCTAGTTTAATTAAAAATATTTTAATTACATTTTTATTTGGTACTTAGAAAATGTACCACTGCACATGTGTGTAAGTCGGAGGACAACGTAAGAGTCAGTTTTCTCTGTCTATCACTTGGGTTCTGGTGATCAAACTCATGTCCTCAGGCTTGGTGGGAAGTGGCAAAAACCCACTGAGCATTTTGCCAGCCCCACTTTTACTTAAAAAAATTATTTGTGTGTACTGTGGGGGTGTACATGTCTATCACTGTGTGTGAGTCGAGGTCAAAAGACAGTTTTGGGAGTTGCCAGCCCAAGGCCCTTTTTTAATAAAAGAGGAGAGAAGTGGAGGCTGGAGAGATGGCTCAGTGGTTCAGAACACATGCTATTCCTTCAGAGAACTGAGTTCTGCTCCCAGTTCCCCTATCAGGTGTGCAAACAACCTATAATCCTTCCTTCTGGCCTCCCCAAGCACCCATATGCACATGGCATGTACACACACAGGCACTGAAACATAACATGAAGGAAAAAAGTTAAAATTAACATGGAAATGAGATAACCCGGATCTATCTAATAATAAAGTCAGTTATAATTTGAGGGGGAGGTAAAGTGCTGAGTTTTGAACCCAAGGTCTTGCACATGCTAAGCAACTGCATTACCACTACATCCCTAACCCTTGATTTTTTTTTATTTTTATTTTTTTTATTTTGAGGAAGTTAGAACAGGAACTCAAGCAGGACTGGAACCTGGAGGTGGGAGCTGATACAAGAGGCCTTGGAGGAGTGCTGCTTACTGGCTTGTTTCCCTTGGCTTGTTCTTATAGAACTGAGGACTACCAGCCCAGGGATGGCACCACCCACAATGGGCTGGGCCCTCCCCCATTGTGAATTGATAAAATGCCTTACAGCTTGCTATCACGGAGGCATTTCTTCAACTGATGCTCCTTTCTCTGTGATGACTCTAGCTTGTGTCAAGTTGACACACAAAACCAGCCAGTACATCATATAATAGCAATCCTGTATTCAGTCATCTGATTTAGACTGGAAAAATGGAATTTTAAAATTCCCTCAAGAGATAAACCCTTGTCTGGATAAGTATTGTGTTATATGATGTTTATATTAGCTAGTGACCTTTCTTGTTGAAAGACTAATAAGAGAAGCCCTTGAGCATTGGCTTTCTTTCAGAATTTTATCGTATGTAGACCTCTTTGAAATGAAAAGTGCAAAGCACATTTTTCACACTGTTCCTTAAATTGTAGACATGAAACTAGAAAACATAAAACTTGATGTTTTGGGTTTATTTACAATTATAAATTAAATCTGTAAATTAGGATAAAAAACAACTACAAATAACAGAATGCAAATAAATACAATTATTTGGTGTGACAATTGATGTTTCTGTGTTATTGTAGAAATAAGATGACCTTAGGTCTGATTCTATTTTTATATCTGTTCCGTGGTTCTAACTGCAGTGATAATAAATACTGCAAGTGGCTGCTTTCATCAGTAATGTTCAAGATAGTATTAGTGACCTTAGGGCTTGTTGGGAAGTTCAGGATAATGAGGTCTCATGCCTAACCAAAATACTTGCTAGCAAGCAGGCCTTAAATACCGGTTTTAAAGAGATGTTTTGTTTACTGGAGGGTGTGGCTCGCATTATACCATTATTGAAGTCTTCACTAAATGGTTTTCTCAACCAATTGTTGGACGTTAGAACAAAAAGTGTTGTTGAATATCACAGCCATATATACTGCTAGTGAATGTTTGCAAGGTGTCCTACAAAGAAAGGATTTGTGTAAGGCCTGCATGGACTCAGGGCACTGACTATTTCAACTCTACCAGGTTTACATTGTGCTATGCTCCTGTGATTTAAGTGTTACTTGTATGTTTTTATTGTATACATATTGTGAAGCTATCTGTCTGTAAAGTGTACCACAAGGACACTTGACCTGAATGTGCTTTTCACATAACTGTAGAAACAGCAGTGAAAGCTTTGTAATGCTTGTGGAGATAGATGGTAGTTATTCAGGATCCAGAATGTTTAATGATTGTTGATAGATTATCTTTGGAATGAAAATGTGTATGTAACTCATAGACTGCATTCCTTTCCTTGATGTTTGTGACCTACTGTTTGGGTGACCATTTATCAAATGTATTTTTCTGATACTAACTAGAGGTCCAGAATAAAACAAAACAGCTAAACACAGCTCCTAAAGTAAGGAGAGACACTAACAACAAACTATATAGACAGATTTGCATGCATCTTCAAGGTATGCAGAGGTATGTGGGAACAAAGGAAACAAACCCTAGTAATCTCAAGGGTGGAGGCTAAGATCACTGTGGAAAGGATCTTTGTCTGAATAAGATCTTGAAGGATAATCTTGAAGGAGAAAGAGGTAGAGAAGAGGTGGAATTTGACTAGGCAGAGAGAAGAACTAAATCTCTTTGCCAAAATCAACACCATACTTACCTCTTTTTAAGTGTTCGTTTTAACAGTGTTCGGTCTCTTTACATTTCTTGAACTCCCTTCATACTTGGATAGAGGTAAGTCAAATGACTGAACTCCAGGAAGAAAGAAAATATTCTTTCAATTTACTATTATTATTTATGTGTGAGGAAGTGAACATAGTAGAGGTCAGAAGACAACTTTTGGGTGTTGATTCTTTCCTTCCATCTTTTGTATAAGTTTTTGAGATTGAGGCCAGGTCAGCAGGTTATGTGGCAAGTGCATCTCATTGGCTCTGAAAATTTTTTATAATGGTCAAAATAAAACTTTGTTAATCTGTTAAGATAATAGGCAAGTGTGCTGATTGCAGCAGAAACCTTTTTAAGCATGCTTGAAAAGAACCTGGTGTTCCTGAGTTAAGAATTTAGCTATCAGGTCAGTTCAGGTTCCCCAAACACCACACCCTTAGCTATTAGGATTTGGTAGAAGGACTCACAGTGAGACCCGGTCAAAAGACAGAAAAAAGTAAAGGTGTGGGAAGGGAAAGAAGTCAGAAACACAATTTGATAAACTCAAAATTGCTAGAGTACTTTTTTTCCCTAAAATCATTTCAAGCAAGATGATCCAGATAACAAACTATGCTTATTTAGAGCATGGATGTTTCCTAAATCTAATGAAACCACCTTATGATTTCTCTTAGAGAAGGTAATTCTTAGCCTGCTTTCATGGTTCCCTGTGGAGTCGGGTGGTAGTAGGGTTGTGTAGACCTGTAATACCACTACACCACTACACTGGGAGGCTGAGGCAGAAAGATAGCAAATTGGAGGCCTACCTGGGCTACTTACTGAATCTGAGTCTCAAGGTTTTGAAAATGCAGAAAGTCGAGGCCAGCCTGGTCTACAGAGTGAGTTCCAGGACAGCCAGAGCTACACAGAGAAACCCTGTCTCAAAAAACCAAAAAAAAAAAAAAAAAAAATGCAGAAAGGCTCCAGGATATGTAGTTCAGTACTTAGTGGTACTGTGTTTGCCAAGCATAATAAGGCCAAAAATTCAATAAGATAATTCTGTAAGTTAATAGAAAGATGTAATCTAGCTCATATATTTATTTGATTTTTTTAAACTTAAATTTTAAGATTTGCTTAATCTTTAAGCCTTGTAGATTACAATCGTATGAACAATAAAAATACCTCAAGAAGCTTACATTTATAATTTTGGAGGTGTACTGTTCTTTTCCTAGCTGAATTTCTGCCTGAATAAACTCTCTGCCTTTGATTCACTCTGGCTGACCTTGAGATTCATTCCTTTTTGCTTTCCCTAAGGGGAGAGGAACTCCAGGTCTTTGGTGGCAGTGCTAGGCTGTGTTTCCCTTTTGCCACTAAGAAGACTTACAATCATGGATACAAGGTACTACAGTGAAAAGATAGAGCTTAAGTTAGACAGAGCTGAAAGCTACCCCGGCTGTAGTTTGGCAGAGAACAGGTGCAGTTTTCTAGTTATTCTCTCCCAGTGGAGCAGGACCCTTCATTCTCTTAGCAGTAGCATGTGACAGGATGTACAAAGCACTGCCAACCAGTGAAGCCCACTCAAACCTTGGTTGGTGCCCCGGGTTTTACTGAGGATCAGTCACCAGCCATTATATTAGTTAGATTTTTCATTGCTGTGACTGACAGAAACAAATTAAGTATTGCTATCCTTAGTCTTTAAGGAAGGGCTTTAGTCTACTAAGTTTCTGAGGTTTCAGTTATCAAGTTGTGAAGGACATGGCAGAGCATCTTAAATGTGTCTTTCTGTTTGTCTCTGTCTCTCTGTCTGTCTTTCTTTCTCAGGATGGTAACACCCACATTCAGGGCAGGACCCCCCACCTCGACCCAAAACCTTCCCAGAAATGTCTTCAGAGATTTGCTTTACAAATCTCCCAGGTAGTTCTCAACCCGATCAAGTTGATGATCTAGATTAGCTAATACAGTCCATAGGTTTACAGTCTGCATAACAGCAGAGCTAAGTAAAGACTTAACTGCCTGCATTCCAACAAACAAAAATAGATCTTTTCTGTGAATCACATTGTTAGTACAAACTATCTGGTCAAATTGGTACTGTGTGACCCAAAGCCTTACACATACAGAAACATTCTTATCAGAGAGCATATCCCAGAGGCTCAGCACTCACATCCAGTCGAGGACAGTTCTGAAGATATGCTATTCTTGTGAATATGCTAGGTGGTTTAACTCAGGCCTGCTAAGTAAACTTCCTTGCACTAGCCATTTAGAAAGATAGCTTTCTTCTGGGCTGTTGTCTGCCTCGCTACGCCTTTTCTAAATACAATGAACCTTCCTGGTCTTGTCATTGTTGGCAATTCCTCCTAACTGGTTTTTTCCCTTGCCAGTGAATAATTGGATTGCTTATTGTGTTGTTCATTCAGCAAGAAGTTATACAATACTATGTGTATAGCTGAAATCGACCTAATTCCTCGAGACAGGCCATTTGTTTGTGCACCCTCAGGCATAGAACCATATATGGTGGATTTCCAGGATGAATATGGGTCTCTGAATTCAAAGAACTTATATTTTCTTAGGGGAGTAAATAATAAAGTCAGCATTTCTGGTAAGCTGTGTAACCCCCTTAGAGGATATGGGTGTGTATGACAGTAGATGTGGGTGACAGCAGACCCTTCCATAAAGGGGTCATTCCTAGAGTTGAGTCACAGAGCTAATAGATACAGTGGGCATATAAGTAGGTTCCATGTGGCTAGAATATATAAATTGTTGCTGGAATAATCTTCCCTATACTAGCTGGAAGATACATATCGTAGGGGTTGCACAGGATGAATAGGAAACCTGTGGCTCAACATGAATCTATTTCTATTACTTCATTACCACAAATCTACTGAAATGGTGTTTCTAGCCTGTAATGAGTTTGTGGCACTATTTTCACACATTGTTCTGCAATCATTTGTGAAGGGTGGGGTGTGTGTGTATGTGATTGTATGATTCAGTACTAGGAATAAGTGTAACTGTACCATGTTTCAAATGGGAAGGCAGATGATTGCCTTATCTAGATTAAATTTTGTGGATTTTTTTCTAGGAAGCAAATTTTGGCAGCGGGGGTAGGGGAGTGTGCTAGGTCAAAATTTCACTAAATTACCTTGTCCTCTATATATGTGTAATTCTTGGACATTCTAAGAGAAATAAAGTTTGTTATTTGAACAGTGCATAAATTGTTATAATAAATAAAAAATATAGTAGTAGTGTAAATGTTGAATTTATAAGCTTAACCTTGGCACTCTTTTTTTCTAATAAAATCTTATTTTCTTTCTCTAGCATTACAGTGTTTCTGCCACCTCTGTACAAAGGATAATTTTACTTGTGAGACGGATGGTCTCTGCTTTGTCTCAGTCACTGAGACCACAGACAAAGTTATACACAATACTATGTGTATAGCTGAAATCGACCTAATTCCTCGAGACAGGCCATTTGTTTGTGCACCGTCTTCAAAAACAGGGGCCGTTACTACAACATATTGCTGCAATCAGGACCACTGCAATAAAATAGAACTCCCAACTACAGGTAAGTTGTTGTATTAGCACCTTTCCCTTCCTTCCTCCAAGATGCTAAAAGAAAAGCTTCTAGACTGCCTACAAATTTGGAACTGCAAGTGTTTACAGAATTATCAAGCCTGGCTTGTTGAGGGTAGAGACAGAGAGTTACTCTCCACAGTTGTAGATTTATGAGTAGCCAGGAGCCTGATTCCTGGGTGTGTGTTAGAGAAAGCAGTGCCAGGAGACTCTCAGTGAGATCTGCTATGCCTGCAAGGGAGCCTCTTCAAAGTGGATTCTGGAATCTCATAGGGCAACATGTCCATAGGGTTTTCCTTGCTTTGTCCTTCCTCAGAGTGAATTTCTCATTCCTTGTATGGTATACCTACATCTTAAGGCAATCCAATCAACAGCCTTTTCACGGCCAGAAATAGAGTACACCAAACAGTCTAAATGTTTTCATTTTGTAATAGTTTACCTTGTTTATGATCTGTAAGTATAAATTAATTATGTATGATATCTAGTGGCACCATGTATTTAATACTTTTTAAAAAGATCCTAGAAGGGCTACAAAAATGGCTTAGCAGTTAAGAGTGCTTATGACTCTTTCAGAAGACCCAGGTTCAGTTCCTAGCATCCATGTGGTGGCTCACAATTGTGACTCCAGTTCATGGGCTCTGATGTCCACTTCTGACCTCAAGCACCAGTCATGGATGTGGTGCACAAACATACATATAGGCAAAACACCCATACACATAAAGTAATAGTTAATAGTAAATGGTCCTGGTATAGCCAGTAATTTAAAGCTTAATGAATTAAATGGAAATTTGCCACTTTCTCCAAATCCTGAATTCTTATTTTAATAGTCAAAGGAATATAAAATGGGAGAAAAACCTATATTAATGCAGATTTAATGGAAGAATGAATACTGCTCACAGGCCAAAACTGTGAATAATTTCTGCAGTGAGTGTGTGAGTGCACGAGCATGCGTGTGAGTGCACCTGTGTCAGAGAATTCTTTGTAGGAGTTGGTTCTCTCCTTTGATTCCTATGGATTAAACTGAGGTTATCAGACTAGGCAACAGACATCTTTCCCCACAAGCTGTCTTGGTGGTCCAGTATAATTTTTAAGTATGGGGTCAAAGCCTTAGTGCATTTAACACTGATTACCAAACAAGGAGGAAGATGTTCAGATTTTCCACTTTATTCCAGTATCAGGGGGCAGTAGAATATTATATATTGGTTATCACCCAAAATTCTTAAAGTAAGCCTTTTAGAAATACTTTTCTTATACAAAGGTAACAGCTGTCTTCAGATAACTAATTAAATATGCAGTATATAAGGGTTTAAGATTCTTCCTGAAAGAAATTGATAGAAATAGAGTTTTGTATGATAAGAAACTAATCTAAATGAAGATGTCAAGAATGAAAAAAAATTATAATACCATATTCTCCCTTCCCATTCCTCCCTCCAAACCCTTTCATATACTCTCCCCAATCCCTCTTTTAAATTCATGGCCTTTTTTTCTTTAATTGTTGACATTTGAATGTGTGTATGAAGTGTTTTTGAAATGAGTAAATATTAATTTATTTAGAGATTATAAGAAAATGAATGTAGTTAAAAATTCAGTTGACAAAAATAGTCTAGAAAGAATGTACATACACAAATTATTTTAAAAACAGTCCCGGTGCTAGAATGCTGGGGTTAAAGAATCCCAAGTTTGACACCAGCCTGGGTGAACTATGTGATAAAATCCTGTCTTGGAAAAAGAGAGGGAAAGAGTTAAAAATTTATAAATAAGCAAATGGAATAAAAAACAAAAGTAACAAAGGAAGTTTTTAGGCTTTAAAAAGTTGGTAGAAATGTATATACTAAAATATGAGCCTTTGACGGTCACAAGGAAGTTGATTTGTAAAAACTTTATTAAGTATATTTATATATTTTTCCTCTGCTATCAGCCTGCAGTAGACTTGGAATAAGAAGAAAAGTGCTTTATAAAAAATGAGTTATTAGAAGTTGTTTCAAATAATTGGTTCCTTTTCTAGTTTATGTGAGGTGACAAGTGGGGAAGGAGGTCTGGGATGGTGGTTAGCTGATGAACTCAGTGATGAATTAGAAGGTGGGCTGGGGATGCTCAGGAAGAGAGAGTCTGTGACAGCCCGTGGTTTGCAAAGGGAGGCCGGGGGAGAAGACGGGAGCTTGATCTGCCTTGAGCCCTGTGTGACTAAGTGATAGTAGTGGACACTAGGGAAAATATGGAGGGTTTGGGAAATGTGAGTGCCACCTACAGTGTTTTGTTTCTCTTGATGTTTGTTTCATTTGAGGACCTTTTTCAGAAAAGCAGTCAGCTGGCCTCGGTCCTGTGGAGCTGGCAGCTGTCATTGCCGGTCCAGTCTGCTTCGTCTGCATTGCACTTATGCTGATGGTCTATATCTGCCATAACCGCACTGTCATTCACCATCGCGTGCCAAATGAAGAGGACCCATCACTAGATCGCCCTTTCATTTCAGAGGGCACCACCTTAAAAGATTTAATTTATGATATGACAACATCGGGGTCTGGATCAGGTAATATTATTGTTTACCTTTTTCTTAAGAAGTCACTTTTGCTATTTTATTTAATTAGTTGATTGGGGCATTTGGCTTAATTTGTTAAAACTTTGGAATAGTATGAAGGCTATACCAGATTGTAGCCTAATAAAAGTTGCTGAGCTTGCTGTCTCTCTGATTGGATGGTTTAGTATAGATAAATTGGAGCTTGGTTTTACCACTGAAACAAGTAAGTCACTTCCACAGTGGTATAGATTTCCAAGCATCCTCTCCTATAGAATGATACTTGCTTTTCTTGAGTCTGGGAGATAGAAAGTAGATGCAGCTACCGTTCTGCAGCTCTGAGACTGTTCTCCTGGAATTTGGAAGCTGATTAGACTCTTTAACATGATATGAAATTGTTTTAACAAAAATGTGTGTGTGTGTGCATGTGTGTGTGTTACCTTTTTACACTTAAAAGAAAATTTCAGACAAAGAAACAAAAATAGTAGTCCTATTAGTGAATGTGCTATGATGTTTGTTTTTCTCAGCTTTGTTTGTTGATTTTTGTGGACTCAGAAATAGACTGGCTGATTGTCAGGGTCATCCTGAGATAGATTTTAGCATAATACTATTTTGCTTTTATACCAAAGAGAAAATACTTTTTTTTTTTTTTCTCCTTCTCTGTGGTTTAGAAGAAGACTAAGAGAAGTGTGCCTGCTTTACAGTTTTGGACTGTGGGGACTGGAGAGATGGCTCAGTGGTTAAGAACACCGCTGCTCTTCCAGAGGTTCTGAGTTCAATTTGAAACACCCACATGTTGGCTCACATTAGTTACACTGTCTGTAACTAGTCTCAGGATCCAATGCCCTCCTCTGGTGTGTGGATGTGCATATAGACAAAATACCCATATGTATAAAATATATAAATAAATTATAAGAAAAACAATTTTGGAATTTGGTGTGTGGCTAGCAATCAACAGCTCTAACACATGCTCTATGACTTTGGTCAGTCCATATTTCCTCTTTGGACTTCTGTTTTCTTATAGAAATATACAACAGATACTTTTGGTAAAAAATACTTAAATGTGGTTTACTGAGGTCTTGAATGGCTTACTATCCTTTGAAAACTATTGATCAGTTTCAAATAAGAGCTAAATTTATAGCCATAATGAAGATTTGGAATCAAAAATCTGACTGATTTTAAAATAAATGATTGTAAAGGAGTGTCAAAGCAGGAATTGTGACTGAAGAATAGTGTAGCTCTGAAGCACAAAGCCACATTAATGCATGAAACACTTATGTAATACTAGACACTTTGTTTTAAGGAATTATAATATATTGGTGTATATGTATACACGCTGTCATGTAAGTGCATAAGGAAGCTGAGTCTTCTATGATCTGAAGCCTTTATTAAAATGAGGCACTGAATACTTGGTAGTGTGTTCTTTCTTTAACTGCTAGAACACATGAAGGCTTGCACACTAAGCCAAGCCACCCAAGGCAGCCACAGGGACTCCTTAGTTAGTTCAGGATGAGAGTGAGGTAATGAGAGGTTGGGCTGAGCTAGAGCAGCCTGAGTACAGAGAGAGGACAGAAAGTATGTTAGGACTTTCCCTTGGGTCTATTCTCTTATTGCCAAACTTACCCCCAGGGAAATTACAACAGCTGACATTCACAGAGCCCACTGAAGGGACTCAAGGCCCTGCATGTAGGTGATAACTGAGTTCTAACATAGGCCTACCTATTTGCCTTTGAAATGTAGCTGTATGAATTGGAACATGGAGTTCCTCTTTTCTTCTACAGCCGTACACTTGTAGGGCCATCAGGAGTTGTTCTGTTGCCTTAGAGCTTCCTCTCCTTTCAGACCTCTCACTGCTAAAGCTTATAGGTCAGAGCTCACTTGTGTCTGTGTCCACATTCTCCTCCTCCTGCAAGTAAAGCCGTTACTAGATTCACCTGTCTAAAATCAGACTTTACAGTCATTTGACCTATCCGTGGTTATGTTTCAGCCTCCCACTGGTCATCGTGGGACCTTGTCTTTAGAACTGTTTGTCCTCTGGTGACAACTTGCCTTTTCTTCCGCTGACACTCATGTCCTCATTAATGAGACTGCTACCCAAAAGATGCCTGGCTCCTCTCTTTTGTCTGCCTTTGCTGAGTCTTTCCTCCACGACCATCTCCTTCATTCTCTTCCCCTTGTCTTGACCCTTAAAGGAAAAGCTCAGTTTACATCCCCAAATCTCTAGGCAGGTGTCTCTGGGTTCTTTTTCAGTATTTACTTTTTTTTTTTTTTCTTTTTTTCACTTTTGGGACTGGAAAGGCAAAAGTAGTCTGTCTTTCCAACAAGGCAAAGGTTAAGGAGCAGTAGCTACATCTGAGTCTCCATTGTGGACTGTCATGGGTGAGGTACGGACTGTTGATGATTTATGCTATACTTATTTCTGTATTTAGGTTTACCACTGCTTGTTCAAAGAACAATTGCCAGGACCATTGTGCTACAAGAAAGCATTGGTAAAGGTCGGTTTGGAGAAGTTTGGCGAGGCAAATGGCGGGGAGAAGAAGTTGCTGTGAAGATATTCTCTTCTAGAGAAGAACGTTCATGGTTCCGAGAGGCAGAGATTTATCAGACTGTAATGTTACGCCATGAAAATATCCTGGGATTTATAGCAGCAGACAACAAAGGTCAGTCATGTTTTCTTTCTCGTGTGTGTGTGTGTGTGTGTGTGTGTGTGTGTGTGTGTGTGTGTGTGTGTGTGTACACGCACATACGTGTGCAGGGGTGTGTGCATGTGGAGGATGTTGGCTATCTTCTACAATCACTCTCCACCTAATTTTTGAGATAGGTTCCCACTGAACCTGGAACTCATCTGTTTGTCTAGACTGATTTGCTAGAAGCCTCAGGATCCACCTGCCCCGCACTGGGATTACAGGTGTGTACTACCCACCACATCTGGATTTTACATGGATGCTGGAAATCTGAGCTTAAGTGATCATGCCTGCATGACAGTCATGCCACCAGTTGAGACATCTTACCAGCCCCATTTCCTTACTGTTAGTGAAATATATCAAAGTCTGGAAGAGCTTGTTTTAACAGAGATAACTACTAAATACTGTCAAGTTTGGTGAGAAACGGATATTTATAATAAAGTTAGATCAATTAGGTCAAATACAATCTTTTAGACATAGGACATTCTTAAGATTTTCTTCATGACAATATATTTTAAATATTATTTTGTGTGGCACTGTGC
Organism: Uromys caudimaculatus; assembly: GCA_028551405.1. Taxonomy (NCBI): domain Eukaryota; kingdom Metazoa; phylum Chordata; class Mammalia; order Rodentia; family Muridae; genus Uromys; species Uromys caudimaculatus. Next base: position 49,437,421 of record CM052702.1, read on the forward strand.
ACATGCAGAAGTCAGAGAACAACTTGTAGAGCCTTCCCTTCTACCATGTGGTTCCAGGGATTGCACTGGTAGCAAGTATCTTAACCCACTGAGTCATTTTGCAGGTCTATGACAGTGAATTTCTAAATCTTTTATTAATTAATTTGTAAATTAGAAAAGACCTATAAAAATATCATATGCTTTTTCTATTTTAAATCTGGCCATTAGTTGAATATAGTTATAAGATAGAAGGAAAATACTATAAACTTTGTTCAGAATTTGAGGTGAGACCAGGAAGACATCTTAGTATAGACTAGCTCCCCTCCATACCCCCACTGCTTTGGTTTGTAGGACATTTCAACAGCATAGATTAGTTCTTCCTTTCCTCCCCCCAGTACTGGGGTTAGTAGGACATCTCAGTATAGGCCTGGTGCTGGGTTAGTAGGACATCTCAGTATAGGCTAGCCTTCTTCCCCAATTCAGTTCTATGATTTCAAGCCCAGGGCCTACCTTGCACATACTAGTAGACAGGTGCATTACAACTATGCTGTATCTCCACTCACAGTGGCCTTATCTGTTTATTTATTTTTTTATTAACTTTACATCCCAATATCAGCTTTCCTTCTCCTCCCAGTACCTCCTCATGCAGAACCTGCCCCCATTCCTTCTCTCTTTTTCTTTGAGAAGGGAGAGCTCCCCTCTAGATAACAACCTCCCTACCCCTCCCCATCATCAGGTCACTGCAGGACTAGGCACATCCTCTCTCACTGAGGCCAGACAAGGCAGTCCATTCAGGGGAAAGGGATTCACAGGCAGGTAGGCAGCATATTCAGAGAGCCCTTGCTCCTGTTGTTGGGGACCAAGATGCTCTTCTGCTACATATGTTCAGTGGGCCTAGGTCCAGTCCATGTTTACTCTTTGGTTGGTGATTCAGTGTCTGGGAGTGCCCAAGGGTCCAGGTTAGTTGACTCTGTTGGTCTTCCTGCGGAGTCTATCCCCTTTGGGTCCTTCAGTGCTTCTCCCAGCTCTTCCATAAGACTCCCTGAGCTCCATCTAATGTTTGGCTGTAGGTCTCTGCATCTTTTTCCATTGGCTGCTTGTTGGAGCCTCTCAGAGGACAGTTATGCTAGGTCCCTGTCTGCAAGCATAACAGACTGTCATTGACAAATGGCCTTATTTTTGAGGAGAGTAAAAATAACTTGTCAGTATATTCTGTTCTGACCCGGCAGGAGTTAAATACTTCCTTAGTTCCGTAAGGAAGCTCAAGTAAACCTGAGAAGTGATTTCTCCTAAATTTTCTTCTTGCTGCTGGAGCCACATGAACACTACAGACAATGTAGTGAAAGTATGAGATGGGGTCAGGGCACAACATGCTCAAGAAGCAAGGACGCTGCAGGGTGACTGCCGGCAGTGACCTTAGACCCTGCTTCTTCTTCATGGCTTCTCTTAATACCTTAATGCACAGTTCCTCTTCTGACATCTGTTGGGGACTTGAGTTGTAACCCAACTTTTGCCATCCTAACCAAATAAATATATCTCCTGCTTTCCTATTAAAAACAAACAGTGAGGGGCTGGAGGTTAAGAGCACTGGCTGTTCTTCCAGAGGACCTAGGTTCAGTTCCCAGCACCCATGTGGCAGCTCACCACTGTTTGTAACTCCAGCACGAGAGTTCTGACACCTTTATACAGACACACGCAGAGAAAGCACCAATGCACATAAAATAAAAATAAATAAATCATTAAAAAAAAACAGCAACAGAAATCATAACTACTGTCATTTGTGGCTTGGTGAGAGACTTGCAGTGACCATCCTTCCCTTTTTCTAATGTCAGGTGGTACTATGAGGGATTTTACTTTTTTTTTTTTTGCTTCTCCATATTTTCAAGTTTATAGCATGCCATTAGATTTAGAGGCTCTATTAGTTAACTTATCGCTGTGACAAAATACATTTGGGAAGGAAGGGTTTCTTTTGGTTTCTCTCTGAAGGGATCATGAAGGAAGTATGGTGACAGACTGCAGTCTTTATTAGTCTGAGGCAGATGGTCACACTGTGTCTCAGTCAGAAGAGGGGCCAGGGGCAGCCATAGAATAGTGCCGTCCATCTTGAGGTGAATCTTCTCACTTCATTCAGAGAAGTTTACTTCTTTGAAACCACCTTCACAGTCACACCTAGAGGTTTGTCTCTGAAGCATCCTAAATTTCAGTCAAGTTAAAGTTAAGATTACCCATTACAGAGGCTGAGGCTGATGGGTTTTGTTGGTTTCATTCATGTATTTAGATGCTAGCTGTGTTGCGAACTTCTTAGGTTGTCACACCAGGACACTTATGTGTGAGTGTGGTAAGAACAGTAATGGATGGTAGTTAGTGACTATCAGTGGCTCCTAACAATTCAGTATCTAATTGAAAAACAAGCCAAGTAGTAATCACAGTTTGTATCCTTGGCTCTTACTTTCTTCTATTTTGACACTATTTAGCTCCCTCTTCCAACTCTTGAAATAACATTTTTCTTGCTTTATTTTTGTTTTTTTTGTTTTTGATTTGGTTTGGTTTTGTTGTTGCTGTTTGTTTGTTTAGCCCCCCCCTCCCCCCAAAGATGGCCATAGCTGGCTTCGAACTCATGACCTTCCTTACTCCATGCCCCAGTGCTGAGGTTACAGAGTGCCACTATACTAGCCTGTTCTTTCTTCCTACTATTTGCTCATTTTCTCCATCTTATTATCCTGATTGATTTGTAAGAAGGCTCTGATTCTACAGATAGTAATTGTTCCCTTAAAGGGCTTACCCAAATTTCTGATTTCCAATTCTGCTGTGGTGGTGACTCATTTGCATTTGAAACTTAAACTTCTTTCAGGCTCCCATTAGGCATGTTTCAAGTTACAACCCACAAGTACAAACCACTGAACCTGTTGTGCCCTGAAGTGTCATTTGTTCAAGCTGCAGTCAAGTGGATGCTGTCATCTGGTGGTCACAGTGGGAACTAACGGACCCTACTACTGTTTACTTTATTAGATGTACCAGGCAGAACCTAGGCTTTCCATCCCACTTCTCTTTTTCTTCATCTTCATCTTCTTGATTTGGTTACTTTTGCCTAGGCCAGCCTTAAAAGAAAATAAAAAGATTTATTTTTAATTATATTATGTGAGTATATCAGTGTGTAGGTATGTGTGATTGAGTACAGGTGCCCAAGGAGGCCAGATGTGTAGGTTCCCTGGACTGGTGCTATAGGCAGTTGTGAACCTGATACGCATTCTGGGAACTGAACTCTGGTCTCCTCAAGACCAGTATTGGTTCTTAAATGCTGAGTCATCTCTTTAGCCTGTTGTGCAGCTCTCTTTGTATGAGCTGTCTCTCCCTTCTTCCTCTCTGGTTAGATACTTCAGGAAATCTCCCTTCCTGTCATGTTCTCTCTCTGTTGTGTTTTTGAGTCTTTCAGAACACAGGTATGGTTAGCAGTCATGCTAGTCAGGTATACCCATACCAAGAAAAAGGTCTTAGGGAATGCATGAAGGATAGTTGAGAAAAGAAAAGGAAAAAACAACAGCAAAAATAAACAAACCCAAAAAAAAAATTGAATCACTAATCTCAAGGTTTTTTGGCAATAGCAAGAAATACTTTGCATTGGGGCTAAAGACGACTCAACGACTAAGAACACTGAATGTTCTTCTAGAGAGCCCACGTTCAACTCTAAGCACCTGCATGGTGGCTCTTAACTGTCTCTATGTAACTCCAGTTCCAGGGGATCCATTGCTCTTTTCTAGCCTCCATGAACACTAGACACACAAGTGGTAAACAGCCATACACACAGGCAAAATACTCAAACATAAAATAAAATTAAAAAGAAAGAAAGAAATCTCCTCCAGGTTATGAAGCCCTATCATTTTTGATACACACACACACACACACACACACGTTGTTTGTTAGGTTGGTTTTGGTTTTGGGTTTTTGCTTTTCTTCCAAGACAAGGTTTCTCTGGCTGTCCTGTAACTCACTCTGTAGAATAGGCTGGCCTCCTGCCTCTGTCTCCCAAGTGTTGGTATTAAAGGCAAGTGCCTACAAAATATAAATCTTACTTGTATCCTTTTTTTTCTTTTGTTTATAACTAGTAGGGAACAGCACATTTTAAATTCTCATGTGGCAAACACTGTATTACCTATTTTAAAAAGAAGTCTAGCTCTGTATTCTCTTTACATCTTAAGAGTCTTCAAAGTAAGTTGTTGTTCTTGTATAAAAGAAGAAACATAGGCCCATTGAGAAACTTGTCTGAGGCCATATAATCAATAGCACACAGAACCTGGATTCCTACCTGAGTCAGTATAACTTGTTTTAGTTATATTTTTCTATTATTGAATAAAAGCAAATTGAGGACATAAACATTTATTTCAGCTTACATATCACAATCACAGTTCAGTTCAGAGGAACTAGAGGCAGGAACTAAAGTAGAAGCCATGAAGGGACATTTTTTTTTTCCACTGGTTTGTCCCCCATGGCTGGCTCAGGTTGATTTATTTTAGCACCCAGGACCAGTGTAGGAGTGGCACTTCCCAAAATGGGTGCCCCCCCCCCCATGGTTTATTAAAAAAAGTGTGCCCCAGGCATATCCACAGGCTAACTTAGTGGGGACATTTTCTTAGTTGAGTTTCCTTAGTCCCAAATGACTCTAGCTTGTGTCAGGCTGACCTAAAACTAGCTAGTACACAACTTAAGGGTCTGTATTTTACTGAATTGTGTTGTTTCTTGTTTTCCAATCTACTTCTAAGTCAGATAGCGTTTACTGGATCAGTGTAGCCTAGGACACTAACTGTCGACCTTAATGTTACATTTCAGTTACTAAGGAACTCTTAGCACCCACAGTTCAAGTTGTTTAGGTTCCAAATCCCCTGGTGCAATGAGGTTCAGTCCTGGTCTCTTTAGCCTTCTCTTCCAACACTTCAGTTCCCGTCTCAGCATCAGAGGTACCGCTGTTCTTGTTTTTCTGACATAGCAGCATTGAAATTATGATCATCTTGTCTGGCATCTTTGAGAACTGTACAGTCTGTCACTAAAGCTTGTCAGTTCTCACCAAAGCTCACTTCAGTTTTGTCACATGCTATTACGGCCATACTTGGCTCCCCAGATGTTTCTTATCTTCACATTGCTGCTGCCCTTCTTCCTCCCTCCAGAGCAGCACTGATGTGAACTGATCTGGCCTTGTTAGGCACCAAGGAGTCCCAGCTCTGCTGCTGTCTCTGTACCATGAGGAAATGAGCATTGTTGGAATATGATTCCTTTTCTCTTAAATGGAGTTATTTACCATTGCTTTATCTCACAAATAGGGGTACACGCTGAGGATCTGAAATATATGCACATAAAAGTGTAGAAGAACTAAATATAAGAAAATATGCAAGGAATTCATGCAAAGTTAAGGTGGCATGTTGCAGGTGTATGTTCAAGAGTGCTAGTGAAAGTGCTGACAACTCGAGTAGGCTGCAAGTGTTCAGTAGCCCGGCTAAAATGTGTGTGTTCTGGTGTGCAGACAATGGGACGTGGACGCAGCTGTGGTTGGTGTCAGATTATCATGAGCATGGATCCCTTTTCGATTACTTGAATAGATACACTGTCACTGTGGAAGGAATGATCAAACTCGCTCTGTCCACGGCAAGTGGCCTTGCCCATCTTCACATGGAGATTGTTGGCACCCAAGGTAACCCTTTGGACAGCTCTGCTGTTTACGCTTATGCTTCTGTGAGTATGATATGTATTCAAAACATGAAACCTAACTGGAGATATGTAGCTTTTTAGAATTTGAATGTTTTTTCCAATGAAAATATAAGAAATCTGAAAGTTTACTTTAGAGATCAACAAACAAACCAACAACTTTTTCACCCTAGTTTTTTAGTTCTTAGATTTATGTTATCTGAAGATTTAAACAATGTCACCCCTTTTGACCCAGTGGTTTGCTGAGTTAGTCATGGTCTAGTTGTTCTGGGTGATGTAGCTCAAGTGTTTGCACACTGGGACTGGTGAGGCTCGGACCTAGAAGTGAATGGTGTCCCTCGTTAGCAGTCATGTCTAACTTTTGGTTTTCTAGGGAAGCCGGCTATTGCCCATAGAGATTTGAAATCAAAGAATATCTTGGTGAAGAAAAATGGAACCTGTTGTATTGCAGACTTGGGACTTGCTGTGAGACATGATTCTGCCACAGATACAATTGATATTGCTCCAAACCACAGAGTAGGCACTAAAAGGTACACTTAGGAATAAATGGTGTGTAATTGTGGTTAATGTTAACTCCCCCCCCCCCCATTTTCATATCTGTATCTCTTCAGAAACTCAAACTTGGTCCTTTATTAGATTGTTCACAAGCTTTTAGAGTCTTTGCTACTCTGAAGCCTAGTTGCTTAACTTGAAAGCAAGCCTATTAATGGACAGCCCTGCCAGAAAGTATTACTATTAATTAGGTTAATTGTAAGAGTAATAATAACTAATAGTTGTCTAAATCCTTTCTGTTTCTGTACTGTAGCAAGCCTGTTTTCATATTTTCTGTTGTCTTTCTTCCTTAAAACATTTGTATATGCTGTCCTAAAACATATATCCCTTAACATACTATTCCCTGACATCCCTCTATACCTCAAGGAAGCCTTCTGATCCTCAGGACCCTTACATCTTCCTGGTACAGCACAATAAGTGACATTTGAGTCATTTACTGTAACTGTGTTTTCACATTATGTTTTAACTGTCCTTCTGTGTGTCTGGGTCTGTGTAGTCCATTGGCTTGCAAGATGCTTAAGATGCCTGTGTTCCAAGTACTTATTGAAGTGCCTAATCCACTTTCATAAATATTTGTTTCATGCATTCGTTCTCAAAAGAACCTCTGTAGATAGATGTCATTACTATTAATTCAGAATAGAAAAACACCCTATTAAGGTTCAGTAACGTGACCTACTTCATGTGACTGGCGAGCTGAGATGTTTGTTGGACTCAAAATCTTACTGTGTTTAAAAATTGTGTCACAATATTTCTTCAAAACTAATAATGCCTTGAACTTGGAAAAAGCCAGCAACTTTAGTCAATTTAAATTGTATTTATAGCTTCTGGGTTGTGGGGACTTGGAGGACTCAGGACCGGCTGAGTGAGCTCAGTAGTGGTCTGTAGGAGCTGTAACTATAGCAAACTTAAGAGCCGGGCAGTGGTGGCGCACGCTTTTACTTCCAGTACTTGGGAGGCAGAGGCAGGCAGATCTCTGAGTTTAAGGCCAGCCTGATCTACAGAGCAACAGGACAGCCAAGGCTACACAGAGAAACCATGTCTCAAAAAAACTGATAAAAAGAAAGTAAGAAAGGGAGGGAAGGAAAGAATGAAGAAAGAAACGAAGAAACGTCAGAACCCAGTGCCTTTCCTCTTTCCTTTTTCATACTGTTTTGGTGACAAGGCTTCCAGATCAAAATATGTGGTCCTTAAATAGTCCATGAGGGCGGTGTACATTAGGGTATTTGTAACAGCCACAGCTGTTCAGTCTGTCTTTCGTAAACCATGATCAGAAGACAGATGGCATGGAACTGCCATTTCAGCATTTCATGGGATTTAGTCAACATCATTAATTTGCAAACCAGTTTAGATACTTAATATTTTGCTTGCACCTGATATGATTTCAGTCATGTGATATTTTATGTGTGTCTGTGTATAGGAAGGTGTCTGAAAGGACTGACCCATGTATTGACACGGTAAGGGGGTGATTTTTTTTCACTCTGTTCCTTATGTACTTGGGAAATATTTTTGTAGGAAATGTGAATCATTTTTTAAAACAGCAGAACCACAATAAAAAGAGAAAAAAAAATTCTGTGTTTGGTAGTATACATCTTAATTCAGGTGCTTATGAGGCAGAGGTAGTTGGATCTCTAAGCCAGCCTAGTCTATATAGTGACACAGACTGTGTATCTGTGTTTTTTCCAGAAGGAAAAGTATATGAAACAGCTCAAAACTAATGTGCTTTATAGTTGACTACAATGTTGACTTGTGTTTTTTTTTTTTTTTTTTTAGGTACATGGCCCCTGAAGTTCTAGATGATTCCATAAATATGAAACATTTTGAATCCTTCAAACGTGCTGACATCTATGCAATGGGCTTAGTATTCTGGGAAATTGCTCGACGCTGTTCCATTGGTGGTAAATCACTGTCCTTCCCCCAATAGTTTGTCATGAGAAGTTAGTCAAGAGTTGCTTTTTTTTTCCTTGACTGAAACTATAGTGGGCAGTCTGACAGGTGACCACTGAGAATGCCACAGGGGACAAAAGATCAGTCCTACCAGCACACAGTTTATCCAGGTTCTCCTGCTGCTGTTTTAGTCTCAGACAGTGTCAAAACCAAACCTCTTGCTATCATCTTGCCTATTTGAAAGGCCACCTAAGAAGCTGTTTCTAGTATGGACTTTGCTAAAACGACTTTTAAAAAAGCAAAACAAAAAAAACCTTTTTTTTTTTTAAAAGACTATGATTGTTTTTCTACCACTTGATTATTCAAGATCTATATAATGATAATTACATCAACATTGCATGCTTTTTAGACTGTTTTAACTTTTGGTTTTATATTAGGCTGAAAACTTACTTGTCAGTGTGTGCTCAAAACACTGCCTCTTAGGCTTAGGCACCCTGCTAGGACTTAGGACTTTAAGGTTTTTAGACAGAGAGAGAGAGAGAGTGTTTGTCATTGTAGCAAATAGGACATGTTATTTACAGACACAAGCTGACCTTGTGGGATTCACACCTCCTTATAAGAATATATCCATGCGTCCAGTGAGAGACTACAATCAGTAAGATCTCATCTTCTGCCAAATAGAGTTATAGTCAAAATCTCAACCTGGTCATCATAGCACATGAGGCTCAGTTGTCTAGTTTCTTTTTCTGTTGCTGTGATACAATGCTCTGACAAAAGTAGTGTCAGGGAGAAAGGGTTTATCGTGACTTACAGTTCCAAGTTACAGTCTGTCATGCAGGGAAGTCATAGTGGCAGGAGCTTGAGGGAGCTAGTCATGTCACATCTACTGTGAAGAGCAGAGACCAATGAGTGCATGCGTGCTCAGCTTGCTCTCTCTATTTTATACACTGTAGCAACCCTCGCCCAAGATAAAATGAGTCCTCCTTAATCAAAAATAATTCCTCATAGGTATGTCCAGAGGCTTGTCTCTCAGGTGATTCTAGATTTTGTCAAGTTGAGAACATTATCCTTCACAAAAATGCAGGCATGGTGATGACTCAAGTGGGTGGGTTATTGCTGCAGATGTGGGTTAGATATGGGTTAGATACAGAAAGCTGTGAGCCTTACTCCCCTACCTGATGAATTATGAACCACTGTAATGAGCCTCACAAGCAATCCTTCCAGTGACATGGCAGCAGCGGATTAAATTGGACTTTTTAAACCAATACAGGAATCCACGAAGACTACCAGTTGCCTTACTACGATCTTGTACCTTCTGATCCGTCGGTTGAAGAAATGAGAAAAGTAGTTTGTGAACAGAAGTTAAGGCCAAATATTCCAAACAGATGGCAAAGCTGTGAGGTAAGTGCTCCCTTTTGATACAAGTCTCTTTGCTAAGCTGTTTCGACTTAGTAGGCAGACATGTGTTACTTTTCTGTAAGGAAAAATGCAAAGGTTCCTTTTCTTTTTCATAAACTAATAAGTATTAGTAAAAGTATTAAGAAGACCATGAAACATTTGCAGTGGTCAGTGGCATATCTGAACATCGTTAGAGATGTCACATGAAGTAAAATGCCTGGTGTTGGAATGGATGTCTCCCTCCAGCCAGGACAGCCCAGAATAATATGACAGACACTGGGCAGGGATAAGGAGGCCTGTCAGTACTAGCTTGGCTTCCATTTCAGACTCAGACATGAACAGGTTGCATCAGTTTTCTGGAACTTAGCACCCCTTTGTAAGATGAGGAGCTTGGGTATGGTCATTGCAGGGAACTTCAGATGTATGACATGGATTCCTAGGGCTGTGTAGGGCTGCTCCTCAGAAGGGAGAGGGTGCTTTCCAGCAGAGTCTGGGTATGTCATCCCTAGCCCTTATAGACTGTTGTAGGAATTCATTCTTAACTGTAAATTCAAAGAAATCATAAAACAAATTTTACTAGCAGCTGTTACTGTTAAGCTGTGCCTTCCAGATTGGAAGTCTCATAGAGTAGGTGGACTTTCAAAAAAAGAAAGAGCTAGACACCTCAGTGTCACTTCTGACATCACTGTGCTCTCTCTGGCTGGCATGTGGCTGAGTCTATAGAGTTCGTGCTTAGTATACCCAAGGCCAGGGATTGCCCCTCAGCACCACTTTAGCCCGGGTGCTGCTACACAGGCCTGTCCTCCCAGTATCCCAAAGGTAAAAGCAGATAGCAGGAGTTTAACATCAACTTCAGCCAGTTACTGGCCAACCTGGGCTACAGGAGACCCTATCTCAAAATAACAACAAAGTTAGACCTCTTAATGAGGCCCCAAGGAATTGTACTAAGGTAGTATTTTGTGATTTTAGGAAAGTTCCTCTTGTAGTTGGTAATTTCTACAAAGTTCTACTCTGCTTTTTTAAAGTTTAAAAAAAAAAAATTGTATGACACCTTAAGCAAAATACAATGTGCAGACCCAGAGCAGACAGCTCATTGTGCCCAGAGTGTTCACATGGTAGAACTCAACAAACAAGGCTCTGGGCACTTGATAGCGCAGACATGAAGTACTCACACTCATTTAATAACTGAAGCAGTTTAAAGACAGATGTCTTCTAAGCAGGAAGAAGTTGATTACTATTAAGAACATGTGTGGTTGATAATTACTGTTATGGAATGCTGATTAATACCATTGCTGCTGTGTTATTTTCTGTTTGATGAGATTAGTTTTCTGTGTACTCACTGATATTTCAAGTCTCTACTTTTCTAGAGTTTTAAAGTCTCGCAGTCGTAACACGTAAGAGTATGGAACTGGCTAAGCTTGCTGACGCAGGCCTATGATCCCAGCTGCTCAGGAGGCTGAGGCAGAAATGTCACAAGCTCAAGCCTGCCTGTGCTATAGAGCTCTAACGTAAGGCCAGCCTTGGTAACGAACGTAGTGAGACCTAAGAGTAAAACTAAAACGGACTCTAAATGGTTCACCATATAGCTTAGCGCTAGCATGCCCACCAAGTGTGTGTGAGGCCCTAGCTTCAGTCTGCACTAACACATGCTAAGTGCACACATAAACCCCAAACTGATAATGGAAGACCTAAATGTGTCTTCCAGGGCCTTCTGCTGTTTCCAGTCTGGACTGGTTGCTTTGAGAGCCACTGTGTGGCTTTTGTCCTGGAATCCCTTTGCTTTTTCCTGGGCCTTCACCTCCCTCTTTGTTTACTCCTCCATCTTCCGTTTGTGTGTTCCTCTTTTTCAGGACTGTTTACATTAGTCTTTTCCCTTCCTACTGAGAATATGCTTTCCCTTGGCATGCTTTATCTTCTCTAGATGGTTTTTCTTCTTGGCATTTACCACCTTAAAGGTCTGTATTTCACAGTAATTTATTAATTGTTTTATCTCTGAAATGGAAACTTTCTGAGGACAGAGATTTCATAAGTTTGTTCACTGCTGTATCTAACACCTTCAGAAATATTTGTTAAATGATAGGCCTTCAAAAATAGTTGTTTAAATAAATGTATATGTATATACTGGTACATGGTCCTTTAAATCTAGAAACATATTTTCTAGGAAATACTTCTGAAGTAGTCTTGGGTAGTCTCCCATTCCCTTTGTTGTTTCCCTTCACCTTTGGTTACCTGACTATAAGCCTGCCCACCCTCCAGGTTTTGCTCCGCTTATTGGGAGATGTATCAGCTTTGTCGTTCATTCAGTTTTTCCATGTATCTTTTCATTCTCCCTCCCCTTGCCCTCCTCCCCATGTTCCCCACCTAACCTTTCTCTCAAGTAGTTATTTGTAATTATCTCTGAGTGTCCCTCCTATTCACTACTTAGAGAACTTTATTAGACTATCACTAGACATTTGAGGAGTGCTGTAAGATAAAATACAGGGACTGAAGGGAATGTTGGCAAGGACAAAGTAACTTTGAGTATAAACACTACACAGAGAGAAGAAACTTAAACAAAACACATGAACCAATGATGAATCCCAGGGATGTGGTGGTGGTGGTACTGTGGCCTGAACACAGTATGCATTCTGTACACACACTGGACCAAGGAGCTACACCCTGCCTACTAACAGTAGAGCTTTGATGCAGTGTTCTCTCTCTACATCTTCTGTTGGGTTTGGTTTCTTCATTTCATGTTACTTTTTTCAAAAGTCTGATCAGACACTTTCAACTTTTAATGAAGGTGTAGGTGCATGTGATTGGAGCTTATGTGTGTACGCTTTAAGTGATCTCTCCGGGTTATTTGATTGATTCTCTGGTTGATAATCTGTCAGGCCTGTTCTCTTGGACTGCCCAGATCTCCAGGGAGATTCCTTCAGAATCCACCAAGAAGAGCGTGCACAGGTGCTACTACTATGTTCTAGGAGAAGGCTCAGAGTCCAGCATGCTTCCAGTGTGAGATACCTGCCCGTTTACTTTGGAACCAGGGATAGGTCTTTCTTTCCTTGCTGCTGGGCTGGAGAGGAGGCTTGATTCCTAGCTGGGACAAGTTGGAGTGGGCAGAACCTGGGTTCCAGCACTCTGAGCTTGTCTCCCTGCTTTCTACCCCAAGTTTTGCTCTAAAAGACTTCTAAGTGCAGTTATGTTCTCACCCAGTGTCTTAAGTGGCATAGTAGGTGCATTCTTTCAGTGCAGAATCAGGAGTCAGCTTTTTGAGGTCTCCTGAAAAAGCTCCCCTGTCCACAGCCTTTCTGGCAGCTGGCACCAGGATCTTGATGGAGACTAAAGTCCTCATTTGGTACTACAAAGAATCTAGAATATGAACCTTATACATACCATTTTAAAGTCACAGATCAATAGTAAGTGGTATGTGTGCATTAATTATTTTTCTTATGTTTTCTTGTAGGCCTTGAGAGTGATGGCTAAAATTATGAGAGAATGTTGGTATGCCAATGGAGCAGCGAGGCTGACAGCTTTGCGAATTAAAAAAACATTGTCACAACTCAGCCAACAGGAAGGCATCAAAATGTAACTGAAACTTCGTGGGAACTCTGCTCTCTTCATATCTGCTCCTGGGTGTTTAGGAGGCCGGTTGTTCTACCTCACTGAGAGAACGGAGGGCTCTGCTTCCTCTTGCTGCAGTGGAATATGGTCAACTGAAAGCTTCCTGGGGTTTCTCTGGGCCCAGAGGCAGCCGTGGGGATCCTTTCTGTGCACTATGGATACTTCTTCCAGACAGTTACAGAATGTTGTGTAGTCTTCTTTTGTTTTTATTAACAAAGCTTGTTTTAAAGAGGACTGGCAGCCCTTAGGGTGCCGCTATGCTGTTGACCGTCTGTAAGGGTGAAGGAGCCGGATGTGGAGTTAGATGAAGCACTTCTGATGTTCACTCCTGGGTAGTCCATTCGCAGAAGATTCTGAACCACTAGTGTTTCCTGGATTCACTTTGAATGTACTGTTGTATAATTTTTCAAGATCTTAAACTAACACTTAAAGCTCTATAGTCTAAAAATACGGCCTCGTGTAGGCATGGGGGCACAGTTGAGCAGTTGTATTCATGTACAGCTCCTGCTCCTTCACACTTCAAACACAACATGCTTTCAAAGTAGGTTGTGCTACACCAGTAAGTGCCACTTCTGCGTCTTTCTAAATGGAAACGAACAGAACTGCTTAACGTCTGTGTTAAGTCCTGTATCATTTTTATTCAAAAAGTTTATTTTTCTGAGTAACCTAAAACTTTTCTGGGTTTGTTTTTGTTTTTTAAGAGTTTTTGTGGTAGATGTCATTCAGTATTTATGCCTTTCTCCTACCCAAATGTGCTCGAACCACTGAGGCAATGCTGTAGCATTAATAAGCAATGACTGTCATGCGGGACATCCCCACGCAGCTCTGGAGCTTTGCAGTTGAGATGTTTAGCCTGAGTTTATTTTAAGAAGTGAGGTGGCACTCCAGACATGTTCAGTACTTTATGGATTTAATCATCACGGTATACAGACAGACCCCTCTGAAAGGGGAGGCTTGTCTACTGCCGAAGGAAAAGTTGTATGCTGTTCTGTAAGCCATTTCTTTTTCTTTATCTGATCAAAGACAGTGTTTTGTTTTTTTCTTTTTTGGAAAGCAATTGCATTTAAAATTCAAACGTGGTTAATGTTAAATAATAGGCCCTTTTCTAGGAAGGCAGAGATAGCTCATTTGAATATACAACAAGTGACTTCCACATGATATGTAGCTGTAAGTATTTGTGGATTCTATCTTGGGAAGGGTAGAGTTAGTGGAGTTTTCAGGTCTCACTACACTTTGAGGAAGGCAGCTTTTAATTCAGTCTTTTTATCTCATATGTGCAGATCTTGCAACTGCTTGATTTACATGGTAGCACTGAATTCAGTGCCACCTTTGATATTAGGAGAAGTGGCAGCTGATAGCTATTCTGAGTAGAGGCTCTCTTCATATATTCTTGGTCATATGAAATGTCCAAGTCAGCCCGCTGGGTCTTCTCACTGGTGCTGGAGTTAGGTGGCTGAGCCTGGGTTTTTACTTCAGTGCTGTTAAGTCTTTGCAGGGCTTGTATAGCTTTTAAAGTCCTTTTCATCACTGTGATCATATTCTGCGGGGGGAAATGTTATCATCATCACTTGAGACAAGATGTTGAACATAGTGATACCAATTCCCAGATAAAAAGGTCAAAATAACCTTTAGTGTTTAGCCAGGAAGAGATTGTGACTGTTGATCTGAAGCAGCTGGGCTCTGTTAATGTCTTCTCTCAAACCTAGCATAAATTTGAAGACTATTTGGTCTTAAACCAAAGTAACTGTAGAATGAATGACATGTTACCTAGGCATTAGTGTCAGTTTCATACATATAAAAACATCATGGGAAAAAGTACTTAGAGATTAGTATCTTTAATACAAAATGAGATTTTTTTTTTGTAATTATCATGATTTCATCAATGTAAGTAAGGGTTTGTTATGGTTGTATCACTTGCTTAATAAGCTCTTGTGCTGTAATCAGGTACTTTTGGGGCCTTTGTTTGTTTTCTGTTTTTTCCATTTCTAACCCTTTGAGATCTGCTTTATAGAAATCCAGGGACCAATGCATTTTATCACTAAAACTGTTTTTGTATAATTTTAAGAACATACCAAAAGTTGTCTGAGTTAAAGTTGTAATACATTTCTTTCTTACAAAACATGGGTTTTTGCTGAAGACACTTCTCATGACATCTGAGGTTGAAGAATCATTATGTTTTCCTTACCTAAGTGGATAAAATGTGCTTTGATGAATCAGGGAATTTTTTTAAAGTTGGAATTTAGTTCTAAATTGAGTTTACATGTTTACAGCTAATTTTTTGTGTAGGGATAGTTTGATAATCTCTAGGTGGCCAATACTGAATATGAAAATAACTTAAAAACTGAGGTAGGGCATAGTTAATGTGGCTATGACTATAGATACATATTAGATACATCTATGTCACTTTGTAGTACAGTCTGTTGTTTCTATTGCTGAACAAAGAAGATCCCCCCCCCCCCCCAAGGTAAAGTATGGCTAAGACATATCTTCTGACAAATTACATACCATCTTGTCAGTACCCTGGCTAAGCTAGTGTGAAGGAAGTATGACTTACTGAGTCCCTTATATCTTCAGCTCTGTTTTTCCTACTCTGCCTTTCTGCTGCCCCCTGGCTCAGAGACTTATTGTCCCTGATCCTGCCTCCAGCCTTTGGACCTAAGAGCTGCTTTTGAGACCTAAAAGGAAGTGGTTGATGGGAGCTGTGTGACACGTTCCCACTTCCTTGAGTCACTGGGTGTCATGGGGAGTGAACTGCAAATTGGGGCTGGGGATGCTCCTGCTGGTAGACCTGCTTTGATGTCAGCCCTGCTCAAAGATTAGGGTGACAGCTACGAGGCAGTGGGAGTTGGCCTCAGAAGCAGTGGCCAGCTGAGTCCCTAGAAGGATAGTAAAGGCATGAAGAGCTGAGCCTGTAACCCTGCTACTACAGTAGTACTCAAGAAGTGCCTTGAGGCCCTGCGTGGTGCCACGGCCATCAAGAATTCCAGACTTTGGTTCTCACTGCACACTTAAGTGGCCATTTGACCATTCTTGTAATCCACACATGTCTGACTCTTCCCTCTGCAAATTGTCAGTTACATAAAACCAGTGACAAACTATTACTTAACATGCACACCAAAATCTGCCCAGAAGATTTCACTCCATGCCCTGAAGGAATGGTTGTAAATCATTTCTTTGTTGCATGGTCATGGCAGTGTTCTGGCTCCACATTGTGGAGATTCCAGATGTTCTGTTACAGCCCAGCAGAACATGTCGATGTGTTGAGATTCTGAAGAATAGTTTGGGAATGCAGTGCAGCTTCATGTGTTGGATGTTGAAACTTTCGTGGGCCCTCTCTAGGAAAGCTGAGGGCTGTCAGCACATTATTTTCAATCCTGTTATGCACTCTTTTTTTTTTTTTTTTTTTTTTTTTTTTTTTTGGTTTTTCGAGACAGGGTTTCTCTGGTTTTCTCTGTGTAGCCCTGGCTGTCCTGGAACTCACTCTGTAGACCAGGCTGGCCTCGAACTCAGAAATCCACCTGCCTCTGTCTCCCAAGTGCTGGGATTAAAGGCGTGCGCCACTACTGCCCGGCTCTGTTATGCACTCTTACTTATAAACATTTAAAAAATATTGTCAGTAACATTCGATCTCTTTCTTAAAGTGAATTTGCTTTTATTTTTCAATGAGATTTGTGAGTTTAATATTATGAACTGTGTTTTGATAATCCCTTTTTCACATTGTGCCAATGGAATGGAATATTTGATATTTCTTTATATGTCAAGGAGATGCTTCAATATGTCATTTGCTTTAAACTTAAATTACCTCTCAAGAGACCAAGGTACATTTACCTCATCGTGTATATAATGTTTAATATTTGTCAGCATCTGCCAGGTTTGCAGTTTTATTTCTATAAAGTGTGAGTATTATGTTGCTAAGTTACTCAGATGGTACTGTATTGTTTATATTTGTACCCCAAATAACATCACCTATACTGTTTTCTGTATTTTATTGTATTTGTGCAAAAGTCTTTTAACTCTGTTGGTGTGATCTCTGCCCTTTCAGATCTGTACAGGTGTCCATAGATATTTTCATTTAAGCTGAATGGTTTTCAGAAGCCTGTGAAGAGAGAAAAAACATAAATTGCGTTTCCCCATCCGTTTTTTAAGTGTACATTGTGTGTGTAGTAATATTCCAGATGAATTGTAAATAAAACCTAGGGAGATGCCTACATTTCATCCTAACACTACAGTAGGACATGGAAGCAACGAGAATAAATGACTTTTTCCCACCAGTTCCAATGGCAGCATTCTTTTCTGAAAGGCAAAATTGAATAAGCTCTGAAGCTCAGTCAGGTTGTCATAAGAATTCACTGTTGGATGAGTTTGTAGAACTGAGTGTCTAGAAGCTAGCTACCCCCCCCTCCTTGGCTGGTGGCCTCTTTCTATTACCCAAGCCAGCCACGGCTACAGATCCTGCACACATGTCCTCTGCCTTCCTCACCTCTGTTTGCTGTTAGATTGCATCTGTTTCTTCTGCTTTGCTCCTGGGTCTCCTGAGGTAAACTAGGATGCTCTCCCTGGTTAGTAATCTCCATTTCATCACAGTTCTTCCACTTCAGTGCCAGGGTTCATACTGGATTAAATAACCAGATGGCAGTGTGGGGAGACGTTGGGCTAGCACAATAAGTATGTATTTTCTTTTTGTTAAGTTATATAAAGCAGTACTTACAGCACTGTACTGTTGGGTCTACATCATAGGTACAGGATACGATAGCAGCACATGGGAGATTAGGAAATGGAATGGTAATGGAACAACTTGTGTTTTATTGGGATTACATCCTCAATCCAAAAATCATACTGACATGCATATTATTGCAGCCTAGAGCAACCACCATAATGTTACTCAAATTTGATGGAATAACAGCAAAAACAAGAGTAGAACAGTAAAAATAGTTAACAAAAGACAGAACAGAAACCAAAGGGCCCCAGACTTTTAAGGCATTTACAAAATGGCAGGCATGAGTTAGCCAATAATTTGAATCATTTGAGCTGGGTCTGACAGTGCATGCCAATAATGTCAGCCCTCAGGAGGTAGAGGTCTAACAACCCCAGGTTTAGGAATAGCCTGGGCCTACGTGCCTCAAGCTACATAGTACCTGTCTCTTGACAAAATCCAGAAGCCGTGAGAAAAGGGTATCAACTGAAGTGCCCGCAGAGGCATTCCTTAGATTCACATGTAAATAGTTTGGGTGTGAAATCATGGGAAAAATACATAGTATCAACAATAAAGATACTGCGAGTCCTCTATTATAAAGTGGACTTTAAGGTAAAACTAGAAATGAGTGGGACAGGCAGAATAAGCTGTCATGCTAGCAGGGAAATGCTGGAGCAGAGCTCAGTGCTAGGGTGCTCAGCTAGCAGGTTGAGGCCCTCAGTATCACCAAAGGAAAGGAATTTAAGAGTCCCAGGGCTGGAGAGATGGCTCAGCCCTTAAAAGAGCACACCTCTTTTGCGCCATGCCTGAGTCCAGTTCTCAGCACCCATACCGGTGCCTCACAACTGCCTGTAACTCTCACCTTCAAGGGATCTGGAGTGTTTGTTGGCATAAGGGTAGACATAGATGTGGAACAAAAGTTCAGGAAATGAAGCCTTATAAGTATACCATAACATACTGAGATGACCCAGTGGGAGAAAGGATAGCATTCAACAGATAGTGCTGGAGATAGCCATATTTCGAAAGGAAAATGAGAGCAAGAGGGTTAGGAAGTCCTTATAGACTTCCTGGTTCTGCTATACAGTTTCTAGAAGGAAATAAACCACGTGAAAGACTTACGCAAAACCCATTTGATAAATTGGACTTTGTCAAAATTTAAAAATCTTTTAGGGAAAAAAAAGCACAATTAAGAGTATAGGGACAAAGCTGACTGAAAGCAACTGCAAATTTGCATTCAGGATATATGAAGAACACTAAAATTACATTTAGTGTATGTGGCGGGGCATCTTAGTGCAAAGAATAACTTGGATTAAGTTCCACCACATAGGCTTGTGAGGAATCAAACAGGGTGTTTAGGTTGGGGGCAAACATCCTTTGAGCCATCTCATGGTGCACATATATGAAGAACTCATAAAAAGGAATACAATAACCCAATCTTAAAATGGCTGAAGGTTTGGTAGGCTTTTTCCTAAGAAGACACATTAATGTCTATTCTTTCTAGAGACTACTGGTGGCATGTGTCATGACACATCCTTGTAATTCCAACACTTGGAAGGCCAAAGCAGAATGCAAAGTTCAAGGCCTGCCTGGGCTACATAGCAAGACCCTGTCTTTAAAAAAAAACAAAAACAATAAACGACAATATACGCCAAGTGGTAACACCTTCCTTTGCTTATTACTGAGATATAATGTGGTAGAGTCTGTTTACAAAAACAAATTTAATTTCTTAACTAAATATAATCCTGTCTTAGTCACCCAACAGTCCGTTTCCATGTACTTACCTGCAATAGGCTTGCCAGATAAGATACAATCGTTTCAATGAAATTTGAATACCAGATAAACAGAAAAAAATGTTTATTGTAAGAATATCCTAATATTGAATAGAATGTAATGTGTATTTTGTTTTTTTTTTTCTTATCTGACACTGAAATGTAGCTGGCCATCCTGTATTGTCACTTGCTAAGTTTAGCAAGTGAAAACAGCCCCACAATAATTTACATGTGCATTATTCATAACAAAGTGATTTTCTGTGTTATCACACAGACGATGAAGTAGATAGTTGTCACCTTAAAGGAACAAAAGGATGGTTTATTCACTTCTACTGAAATAGAAGACAGCAGGATGTGACATCTGTCTAGCTGGTGTTGACAGATTTCAGTCTCCCTTCATTTCGGATTTAGTTCATGAAAGCTCAGGAAGAGCTAGGAGATTCTCATCTTCCCTTGTGGCCTTGGACTTTAAGCAGACAAGGGAGAGATAGGAAAGCTGAATTTAGCACACATTCTCCACTATATTTATTAAAACAATCAGCATAGCCTGGTAGCATATTTGGGGATGGATCTTAGTGTCTTTTTCTATTGCAGTGATAAAACACCACAGTAGGTTCAACTTAATGGGGGAAAGAGTTGGTTTTGGCCAAGGTTCAAGGTGCAGTCCATTATGACAAGAAAATCAAGGCAACAGGGACTTATAGCAGCCACTGGTCACAGCATAGTCAGGAAGCAGAGAGTGAGGAAGGCATGATGCTCTCAGCTTCTCTCCTCCACCACTTGCAGAGTGCAGGATCCCAGCCAGGGTTTGTACTGCTTACAGTGAGCATGTCTTCTAACCTTGGTTAGGACCGACAAGATAATCCCCCACAGGCAAAGGCAGAGGCCCATCTCCCAGGTGATTCTAGTGTTTGTCAGTTGACAATACTTAACCTTCACAGGATGAAAACCCTGGATTCCTTCCCCATCATCATAAATGAATAAAAGGACTGTAAATAGGCCTGAGGGAATTTTGGGATAGCCAGAGTGTTCTAAAACTGTTCTGGTGAGTTCACACCTCTGCAAATGTACCCGACCTCATTGACTGTGCATACAGTGGGTAGGTTTTGTGATTGTTTACCTTACTCTTTGATACCATGTTAAGAACAAAGCTCTCTAACTGCCATTGGTCTCACCCACTCTTCTATGCAGTGGCCATCTTGAATGACCCTCATGCATGCTGCTGCTTGCAATTCTGTTTCTGCCCAGTTTGAGGCTGGAGCCACACTTACCCCTGCCTTCTGCTTTGACTCATCTGTCACCTCAAGGCTCAGCTCCCAGGCCATCCCTTCCACAGTTCCTCCGATCCTGTTATGGTAGACCATCTGTCCTCTGTGGGCCCACCATGACTGCCCTTTTCTCCCACTTTAACCCCTATTCCCCTTCAAGAAGCAGGCATGTTTCACATCTAAGAATTAACAAAGTATTTCTAACTTTGATGCTAACTCCCTTGGACTCTCAGGGAGCTTGGCATATTAGGGTGCTCTCTCAGTACAGTACTGCTTCTAAAGAGTCTCTGAATGGCTCCACAGTCCACTTTTTGTTACTACTATCCCTGGCTTTCTTTTAAACTAGTACTGTTGCTGAAACAAGAAGTGAGCACCCCAAGAACAAGGAAGCTGGAAACAACCCAGATGTCCCTCAACAGAGGAATGGATACAGAAAATGTACATTTACACGATGGAATACTACTCAGCTGTTAAAAACAATGACTTCATGAAATTCACAGGCAAATGGATGGAACTTGAAAATATCATCCTGAGCGAGGTAACTCAGTCACAAAAGAACAAACATGGTATGTACTCACTCCTAAGTGGATATTAGCCCAAAAGTTTGGAATATCCAAGATTCAATTCACAGGAACTGTTGGACTGAGAGTGAGGTCCCCGATGGAGGAATTGGAGAAGGGACTGAAGGAGCTGAGGGATTCTGCAGCCCCATGAAGGGAACAACATTGTCAACTGGCCAGACCCCCCCCCCCCAGTGCTCCCAGAGATTGGACCACCAACCAAAGAATACACATGGAGGGACCCATGGTACTGGCCACATAAGTGGCTAAGGAGGGCCTTGTTGGCCATCAGGGGGAGGAGAGACCCTTGGGTCTGAGGGTGTTAGGTACCCCAGTATAGGGGAATGCCAGGGAGGGAAGATGGGAGTGGGTGGGGGGGGTGGGGGATGGGGATGGGATAGGGGGTTCTAAAGGGGAGACCTGGAAAGGGGAAAACATTTGAAATGTAAATAAAGTGTGTGTGTATATATATATATATATATATATATATATATATATATATATATATATATACATACACACACACACACTATAAATATAGTATATATATACTATAAATAAAGTATATATATATAAAACTATATAATACAACAAAGTACAGCGGCCCCTGAGTATGCCACATCTCCTGTATTTACAGGCCTGTGTGACTCTCTCCCTTACATCTTACATACATACACATGTTAAGGAGTTATCCTCTAAAGAATCGAATACAACAAAAATGGTGGAATAAAAAAAAAAAAAAAAAAAAAAAAAAAAAGATCACATCTAATCTATTTCCACAACCCTCTCCCCACCTGACGGATGGGCTCAGAACAGGCCCAGAAGAGCTTGTTGTTGATAGGAGCCCAGGGCTTGCCATGGTCTGGGCTTTACAGACCTTGGCGGGTTAAGAATATTGACTCCTCCGGGACTCTGCAGTTATGGCTGCATATGAGCATTCTAAAAGTTGGTCTTTGTGACTTGGGGGCCTTGCACTAACCAGCAGAATAGGTACCAAAAATACTTGTGAAATAGTATATGGGTGTAAGCAGAGACCCTGCAGGATATCTTCCTCCAACATGCAAACATCTTTGCTGTGACATATGGGGTGGCAAGACTCAACTGCAGTGCCCAGGGTGAATTCATTATTTTCATTAAGTATTATTTATGGAAAGTAAGATGTTTTTTAAAAATCTGACTAGTATAGCAAAATATTTGACCCTGTGAGTTCTGCCTGTATATCTTCCTGGACCCTCACCAGGCCTCTGCCCTAGCAAAGCCAAGTTAGAGATTTGATGCTATGTCCCATAGTGCTCCCCACTGGCCAAGGTGCTGTACATTTAATCTCACCACTGGGGAAGCAGGGACAGGCACATCTCTGTGAGCTTGAGGTCAGTCTCTTGTACTTAGAGATTTCTAGGCCAGCTAGGGCTACATAGTGAGACCCAATGTCCCAAAACAAAATACTCCCCCTTCCCCAAATGCTCAACATTTTCCCAGGCCTTCCCAGGCTTCTCTCTGTAAGCATCCCGCCCCAGACACACACACACACACACACACACACACACACACACACACACACACACACACACACACACACACCTGTTGTTTATTTAGATTGTTATGCCTGCTTATGGTGGAAGACTGGCCAATTTTCAACTACTCATATGTCTCAAAAGATAATAATATGCACCCCTCCCCCCAAAAAACAAAGCAACTCAGAGGAAAGACCTCATTTGCAAACTCCTCCACATCTCCACCAGGGGGCAGTGCTGCTCTTCCGTTGTTTTTGTTAATTTGGTTTGGTTGGTTTGGTTTTTTGTTTGTTTTGGTGAGATTTTGTTTGTTTTCTTTTGTTATTGTTTTGTATGGATTAGAATTGCTGAGGTTTTGTATGGATTAGAATTGCTGTGTTCTTTACTACACAATTTAACTTATTTCACTAGCGGGCTTCCCAAGAGCAGTACATCCTTCTGGACTGACTGCAAATTAAGATCTTTACTACTCTATTATTTTCCAGTTTTACATTATAAACATTGTACATGCTTCTAAAAATTGCATGGAACTGTAGGAAGGAATCCACAAGAGTCCCAGGTATGTGGGCATGCATGTAAAATGCATACGTGTACATAAAAATATGCATCCTTCATGAAAGCACCCTCCACTGCCCGTGCAGGCTCACACTGTCCTTCCTTTTCTGCAATTTCTAGCTGCTTCTGTACAGCTTGAGGTCTGCAGCAGTACACAAGACTCCCGTGCTCGGCTCTGGAAACATCCCCAAATCTTTTCTGACTCCAACTTCTGAATACTCAAACCCAAGAAAACTAGTGTGATCATGTATGCGTATGCATGTCTACAGAGTGTGATCTGATCTATGGAGGGAGGGAGTTGCACCTACCCAAGGCCTGCCTCTCCTTTGCCAGGCTCAAAGCTTCCCTCTTTATCAGTTGTTTGTCAGAAGTTGCCTTGTCTCCATGGGATCGATCCCTGCTTTTCCTATCCCAGAGGCACACCCCCAACCTCTGTTCTCACGGGTTGAAATTGCGTTCTTAGGTTCCTTCTGTTTTCCTTATGTACTTTCTGGAGTAAATTTCGAGTTTGACTACGCAAGGGACAAATGTCCTACAAACACACCTGCTTGCTGGTTGAATCTGGAGTGTAAATTAGGCCCCGATTCACTTTCCATTGGGCCTTTAAGGGCCTGTTTTTAAAGCTCTTCTGATGGGAAGTCTAGTGGATTCTTTTGTGGATAAATAGTTTGGCACCTTGTAAAGAAGAGTGTGTTTTCCCCCAGCGCAGCAGGGGTCTCTATGTATTTGATTCCCTCTCTTCCTGCCAACTCCTTTCCATTGTGTTAATTCCTATTGAATCAATGGATACTGACATCTGCATCTTTTCTGTCCAAAAAGTCAACTTTGCCCCCTGCTACCTGGGCTCTCAGACTTCCTGATGCCTGGTTCGTCTTTCAGCCATTTCCAGTATCGTTTTCTTATTTATTGTGTTTGCTGTATTTGGGGGGGGGGGGGGAAGACCATCATTTAAAATTTCTAAAACCTGCTTCAAGTTTTGGTGGCAACTAGCTGTGCCCTCAGAGGTCGCCCACTCTCTCAGGTCTCTTCAAAGACACAAATTAAAAGAGCTTCCTTCTCTTTTTGTGTCTTGCTTTCTGCAGCATGCTATTCTCTCCTCTTTCTTCTTGTTCCTTCTTGAGGGTGTGATGACTTGTGGCTGGATCAGCATGTCCATAAATGAAGCCATCCATACAGACAGCTTCTGTGGTTTCTTCCCCTAAAGGGTTCAGTTTCCACAGTGGTGGCGCCACGTCACAAGCAGGCTTCTACCCATGCTTGCCAGGGTAAGCAGGGGCTTGAAGAACGCACTAAAGAGTTGTCTGCTGTGGTTTCTCCTTGGGTAGAGTAGTTTCTCCCACCCCCATGCCATACACCTCAAGCCCTGCTTAGCACCTCTGGAGTTCCAGCATCCATAGCTAATATCCTTTCCTGGATAAGCCATGCCCTGCCAGTTGCTTCTGGTTGCAGAGAAGCAGTCTAATCGGCTGCCTGAGAAATCAGGTCTTGACTCTATAATTCCCATGGCTACCCTGGGGCTCTTGCTTTCTTCTTGATTCTGAATCTAGCATTTCTTTGGCTTCACTGAGAAGGGAGGACCTTTGTCCTTCTGCTTGGGGCTCACCTTGGCTAGCCCTCTTTTGATCTTCAGTTTCCAGTATGCTCTCAGGCTCTCTTCTCTGCTGCTTCTTACCTTGTTTTCTAGCTCTGAAAAGATTCCATTGCTCTAATAATTCTCTGTACTTTGGCCCTGTGGCATGGTGGAGTCATGGAGTGCCAGTTGATGATTTCAAGTTGAATGTAGTTTGGGGATGTTTTCTTTTTAAAATTCAAATAATGTCTTAGTTCCTTTTCTATTGCTGTGATAAACTCTGTGACCAGGGCAACTTATAAAAGAAAGCATTTAATGTGGGGCTCACAGTTCCAGAAGGTTAGAGTCCATGACTATCGTGAGGGAGCATGGCAGCAGGTTGGCATGATGCTGGAGCAGTGGCTGAGAGCTCACATCCTGATCCACAAACATGAGGCAGAGAGAAAGAACTAGCTGGGGAAGAGTGTGGGCTTCTGAAACCTCAAAGTCCCCAGTGACACACCTCCTCCAACAAGGCCACACCTCCTAATCCTTCTCAAATAGTTCTATTATCTGGGGACCAAGAATTCAAATACATGAGTCTATGAGGGCCATTCTCATTCAAACCATCACATGTAACACTACAAATGTACAAAGGAGCCTGGCAACATAGCTCCCCTGGTAGACTAGAGAGAGGACTGGGGTGAAGTTCAGTTGGCAGAGAGCTTGTCTTTCCAGCACCACATAGAATTTAGAGGCCAGCTTGGCTCGAATCCCCACTTTTGTCTTTGTTAATTTTAGAAAAGTATGGATGAAGAGCAACAGCCTGGGCGAGACCTGGCTGCCTGCTCTTTGCTTACCCTTGTACACCCTGGGGTTGTTTCTTATGAGAGGATCGTGTGAATTAGAAATCACCCCTAGGGTAATCAGCTCTCTTCTCTGGAAGTTGCCAGCTTTGCTAGATGCTCCCAGAGACAGTTAATGTAAAATGTAACCAATACCTGCACCCATTAAGGAAAGCATGCATGTATATGCAAACACGCACACCCATGGTATTCTGATTTGAATGTGGAATGTCCCACATAAGTTTGTACATTTGAACCCTGATCTCCAGTTCACTGTACTGTTTAGGAAGGCTGTGGGTCACTGGAGCTGGACCTGGAGAGTCTACAGTATGGCCTCTCTTCCTAGCCATGCTCTGCTTCTAAACTGCAGACACAGTGTGACCTGCAGCCTAACTCCTGCCACCGGACTTTTTCCACCTTGAGGAACTCTGTTTAAACTACAAGCCCAAATAAGCCTTTTAAAAAATGTTTTTATTTCTTATTATTGGGAGGAGGGTGCGTGACCTGTAGAGGTCAGAGGATAACGTTGCAGAGTCAGTTCTCTTCTACCTGTTCGTGAGCTCTGGGCATCCAACTCAGGTTGTCAGGCTTGGAGACAGGTGCTTTACCTACTGAGCCATCTTGTGGGCCTTAAACCCTTGAGAAATTGATCTGTGCCCCGTGTTTTGTCACAGCGCAGAGAAAAGTAACAGACACGCAGACTTAGGGCGCCCTCTCTGCTTCCACATCCACGATGTGGTTGCACCCTCTGTGGAGGAGGATGACTGGTAACAGCCTCAGCATCTTGTGACAAAACGAATTCTGCCTCCAAGTGTGTACCACTCTCTTAAAGCCCCCACTTCCTGCTGGGCCATTTGTTATACACCCACTTCCCGAGCCTGTGGGGGCAGGGGCATCAGCCTTACCTCCCTGAGAAAAGAGATTGACACGTAGCCACACAGGAAAACCTCTCCTTGGAGTTCCAGTAAATTCATTTTTTCTCACCTTGAATCTCTGAGTGACCGGAGGTGGTACTTCAAGAGGAATCAACCTTAACTCAGCTTGGGCACTGCCCACACGGGTCCTAAAAACGTAGGTGTCTCACTGACTCCAAGCCCCTTGCTTCTTTGTCTCACTGAAAAACACATTCCCACACTGACCCAGTGTCCTAAGCTGGCCCAGAACAGTGTCTCATCTTACCCTTTCTAAAAGGATAGAGTTGCCAGAAGTCTCCTGGGGGTCTTTAGAGAAGAATGGGGCAGCCCTAGAACTGAAGGCTAACGTATGGCTGCTTTCTGTATGGTCAAACTTGCATCTCCCTGATCTACTCCAGTCCTGGCTTGCTCATAACCTTAACTCTCGCCAGCCTCCTGCTCTATGCTGGCAGTGTCTCTGTCTACAGTCTGTCTGTTCTGTCTCCCCACCACCCAGCCCCTCTGCTTTTTTCTCTGATACACACACACACACACACACACACACACACACACACACACACACACACACACACACACACACACACGCGTGCACACACACATGCACCCGCACGCACCCGCACGCACACGCACACAGCTTCTAAATCATCTCTTTGTCCATCACAGGGGCACTCAAGACCTTCTTGAAGAGCCAGTATCTTTAAATAATTTTTTTTTTTTTGAATAGAGACCTCACCTGCAATTCAAGACTGCCTTTCAGTGAGCTCTCTTGCTCTCCCCATCCCCCACCCCCATGGTATCCCGTGCTGCTGCTGACCACTGGTTATAAACTCTCCATCCCTCCTCTGGTGACAGGAGCATAGTTGTGTTTTCTCCTCATATACACAGGTGTCTAATACTCTGCTTTTATTATTTCCTGCCGTAACCTGGAGGTTTTCAATTGACAAAATAATCCATTTCTCTCTTTCTCGATAAAGCAAGGATAGCTACAATCCCTGCCTGTCACAGTAATTTATGTTTTTGAGAGAAAATGGTAGTATTCTCTATGACCTCTTCCTGAGAGGGAAGCTCCAGGGTAGGGATTGCCTCAGTGAAAGCAGAGTGCATAAACCAGAAATAGGCAGAGGGGCTGCAGGGAGTTAGAGAAACTTCCCTACCAGTGGGCCTGCGCTCTGAGACAGCCAGCTTAGATTTCCTTTGTGAGACCAGCTGTCAGAACTGAGCCCAACAAGGGAATGTCCTCCGCTGCTGAGTGGCTTTGGGGTTGTAAATCTGTCTGAAATGTCAGAAACTGTACGGGATATATTCTCAGAGACCTGCTGCAAGGCGTTGGTTTATGCAGCGACAGGGCTGACTGGGAGAGCCCAAACTTTGAAACCCATAGGAAAGAAGGCTGGGACTCTGGGAGGGATCAGAAGCCACGCCCACAGGGAAGACTTCCTCCACAAGGAAATCAGCTCCTGAAACCTTCCCACAGACGATCCAGGCCCACTCTGCTCATTGGAGACACTCTCCCTTACCAGGTTTTCCAGAGCCAACGGCAAAACACTCCTCACACTAGACCAGCATATGAGCGTCAGTCACTCTGGCTGTCCCAGGTGGTTGTAGCTGGACAGGTTGGCTGACAGCACAGACTTAGGGTTGGGTGTGGAGAGAAGGCTAGAAACTCCTTTTATTTCCCCAGATAATAACATCTCAGGGTGATCTCTGATTCAGTTGCTTAGTCCTTCTACCTATGGAGGAAGTGATTGAACTTATCCGGGGTAATAACTAACGTTGGAAACATATGTCAGGAAGCAACCCCATGAGAGCACACCTCTACAGTCCCTGCTGGTCTCTTGGTCAGTGCCTCTGCTTCCCTCTCTCTCTTCCTCTCTCTCTTCCCCTCTCTCTTCCCCTCTCTCTTCCCCTCTCTCTCTCTCTCTCTCTCTCTCTCTCTCTCCCTCCCTCCCCATTCTGGTAACTGGAGGGTTAAAGGCAGGCAGCCTCTGCTGGCCTCAGGGGTTTCTTCAGTACTCTGAGGCCATTAATCATCCAGGCCCAGGGCTGCAGGAACGACACTTACCAGCAATTAACCTGCAGCACAGGCAGCGCTCACTCCCGCCCCTCATCAGCACACCCAATTACTCTAAATTAACATTTACCAAGCAAAGTGCCTGTTAATTGGAAGGGCAATGGAAAGAAAGGCCACACACCTACCCAGTCTAACTTAATAACCTCAAAGGCAGCCATTAATTAAGGGGGAAATGTTTCTGTTTAGATCTTAGAAGACCTGCAGTTAACTTTGAGTTTTAGAGCTCAGCTCCGCACCCCACCTTTCTTTCTGACCCCCATGTTAGCAACTAGATGATGAAAACAACGGCTCATTAGTCAAATTTCCCTTTGAAGAATATCGCCCCAGGACAATCTTATTGTTTAGGAGGGGGACTGAGGCCAAGGGAAAGGACAAGAAGAGACAGAGTCAAGGGTCACAAACCTGTCTTTGCTTGTGCTGTGCCCCCTCTGCTCTCTGTCAGTCCAGTCAGGCTTGGCAGCTTTGGTGAAGCGAAGAACTGGAGGGACAGGAAGAAATAGGGAGGAAGGGTGTCTTAGTCAGGGTTTTCTATTCCTGCACAAACATCATGACCAAGATGCAAGTTGGGGAGGGAAGGGTTTATTCAGCTTACACTTCCATGCTGCTGTTCATCACCAAAGGAAGTCAGGACTAGAACTCAAGCAGGTCAGGAAGCAGGAGCTGATGCAGAGGCCATGGAGGCATGTAACTTACTGGCTTGCTTGCTTCTCCTCGCTTGCTCAGCTGGCTTTCTTATAGAGTCCAAGACTATCAGCCCAAAGATGGTACCACCCACAAGGGGCCCTCCCCCCTTGATCACTAATTGAGAAAATGCCTTACTGCTGGAACTCATGGAGGCATTTTCTCAACTGAAGCTCCTTTCTGTGTGATAACTTCAGCTTGTGTCAAGTTGACACACAAAACTAGCCAGTACAATTGATCCCTTGTCAACTTGACACACAAACACATCACCAATAAGCCTCGACCCTTACTTCCTTATTCATCCCCAAGATCTACATAACTTTACAAGTCCCACAGTCTTTACAAATTCTTACATATTAACATTTCAGTCCCTTTTAAACATCCAATCTCTTAAAATTCAGAGTCTTTTAAAAATTCTAAGTCTCTTAACTGTGGGCCTCACTAAAATACCTTCTTTCTTCAAGAGGGAAAAATATCAGGCCACAGTCACAATCAAAAGCAAAATCAAACTCCAACCGTCTGGGATCCACACACAATCTTCTGGATTCCTCCAAGGGCTTGAGTCACTTCTCCAGCTCTGCACTTTGTAGAACACACCTTGTCTTCTAGGCTCCAGATGCCTGTACTCCACTGCTGCTGCTGTTCTTGGTGGTCATTTCATGGTACTGGCATCTCCAAAACACTGCTGTCTTCCGCTGCAACTAGGCTTTACCAACAGCCTCTTATAGGCTCTCTTCATGGTGTCAAGCCTCACCTCCTTTGCATGACCCCTTCAGTCCTGGGCCATCAATTGCAACTGCGGCTGCACCTTCACCAATGGCCTTCCCTCAGCCTCTCACAGTGCCCAGGCCTCAGCTGCTCTTCATGACTCCTTCATGCCTTCAAAACTAGTACCACCTGGGTGACTCTTACACATTACCAATTCCAGCCACAGCACAAGGTATAACCCTGGCTGTCTCTGGAACACAGCCTCAGTGCTCTCAGAAAACACTTCCCAGAAGATTTCACCTCAGTGATGCTGGTCTCTTCCCAATCATCGCCAATTTCCCAGCTCCAGCTAACCAGCATCAATAGTCCCAGTAATGCAATGGTTTTGCTTTAGTAGTTGTGGTATTTTGTTAATCACAGTTGATCCTTCAGCCCCAGCTAACCAAAACCACAGAATCTTCACAGTCAAAATGGCATCAGCCCTGATAAGAGTCTTTAATCTTCCCTCTGAAATTTCACAAGCCAGGCCTCCATCTTCTGCACTGTTCTCAACATTATCTTCCAAGCTCCTACACAACATCCCACAAAGCTCTTAACACCAAATGGATCTTCTAGCCCAAAGTTCCAAAGTCCTTCCATAGTCCTCCTCAAAACATGGTCAGGTTGTCACAGGAATCCCCCACTTCGCTGGTACCAATATGTCTTAGTCAGGGTTTCTATTCCTGCATAAACATCATGACCAAGATGCAAGTTGGGGAGGAAAAAGGGTTTATTAAGCTTACACTTCCATGCTGCTGTTCATCACCAAAGGAAGTCAGGACTGGAACTCAAGCAGGTCAGGAAGCAGGAGCTGATGCGGAGGCCATGGAGGCATGTAACTTACTGGCTTGCTTCTTCTGGTTTGCTCAGCCGGCTTTCTTATAGATTGCCTTTTTTTTTTTTTTTTTTTTGGTTTTTCGAGACAGGGTTTCTCTGTGTAGCCCTGGCTGTCCTGGAACTCACTCTGTAGACCAGGCTGGCCTCGAACACAGAAATCCGCCTGCCTCTGCCTCCCAAGTGCTGGAATTAAAGGCGTGTGCCACCACCGCCCGGCCAGCTTTCTTATAGAACCCAAGACTACCAGCCCACAGATGGTACACTCACAAGGGGCCCTCCCCCCTTGATCACTAATTGAGAAAATGCCTTACACCTGGATCTCATGGAGGCATTTTCTCAACTGAAGCTCCTTTCTCTGTGATAACTCCAGCTTGTGTCAAGTTGACACAGAACCAGCCGGTACAAAGGGATACCCTCCCTAAAGGAAATGTTCTAGAAGGTCTTCCATCAGGCTCCCAATTGTCCTCCTAACATGTGCAAGTGGGTTCACTGGCTCCTTCATCTGCAGTGCAGAGCCTGGGAGGTCCTGACAGATAGATGGACAGCTCTTCTCCTGTAACTAATGTCAACCCCAAATCCTGCCCACTTCTTCTTGGCATCCTTTGAGTCTGGCTTTATTCTCTTTGCATACTCTTAGCCTTAGGCACAGCAAGGCCTTCCCTGGACTATTGCCCGTGTGTGTGTGTGTGTGTGTGTGTGTGTGTGTGTGTGTGTGTGTGTGAGTACGCACGCGTGCATATGTGCACGCACGGTCTCCAACAGCACTGGTGTGTCTCATCCGGGTCAATCCAGGCAGCCAGGTGTGATGGGGCACCTGTCATAGTTACTTGGTAGGTGAACTGGGAGGCTCTTTTGAGTTCAGTAGTTTGAGGCCAGCCTGGGCAATATAAGAACTCAGCTCAATCAAGAATCAAGGCCTCCCCCAAAGGCAACATCCCAGCTTTGCCTCCACCCCTACCTGCCTTGTCTCCTCCCGGTGGCTGAGCTCCAAGCAGCTGTTGTGTTCATCATGCATGCTCACCCTGGCCCATCCTCAAGTCCCAGCCATTGACCTTTTGCCTGAACCACCTCAGATGCGGTTCTGCTCATCCTTGTCACAGAATCCAAGGACAGTTGTTCTACGGCTTTACTTTGGGCCTTTAAATAATAGCGCCTGGTGGCATTTCCTGAAGCTGGCCTTTCTCTCCATTTCTCCTGCCTCCACCTCTCCCCTCAGCCTCTGGAACTATGCTTCATCTCTTTCTGCCTGTCCCATCCACATCTCTGTGCTGAGATCCCCCCTCATCACAGTCATAGGAGTCTCTTCTGCTTTTTGGATTCCTTTACCAGTGGAAGGAGGCCGACAAAAATCACCAAGACAATAATCGAGAATGATCTGGTCACTGTACTGAGTTTAGATCTGATCCCTGGTGTTAGACGCATGTCCAGTCACCTGGTGGAGGCAACTCTCTCAGAGCCTTACCAGCATCTCCCACTGCTTTCAAAACAAGCGCCTTACCTTCTCTTGGACACCTCTCCTCCACGCTTCTTATCTTCCTGACAGGAGCTGGGGTGTGAGTAAAGGAGAGGTTCAGCTCTTTCTCCATCTTTTTTTTCTCAGTCCAATCAACCAGTTAGCTTCAAGTTCTAAGCACAAACTCAAACCAACTGTAGGTAGTTCCAGGCTCACTTTCTTCCAGGCAGAGCCATCTGAAACACATTTTATGAACACTCACGGCTGGGTGCCACAACATGCCCACAGGGGCAAGGACAAGCCCCACAACTTCAGACACCAGCCTGCATTTAGCCAGGTTCTTCAGGCTCCCAATATCACCAGCTTGCAGGATGCACTGGAGAAATTACTGTATGGTACTAGGGTGCTAATCTTCATCTTGATTTTCTCTTTAAAAAAAAATAAAAAGGTTCCCGGAGAGGTGGCTCAGAGATGGTTAAGAGAGAGCACAGTGCTTTTGCAGAGCAGCCAAGTTCAGTTCCCAGCACCTACACTGGGTGACTTGCAATCTTCTGTAATTCCAGAGAACTCTGACACCCTCTTCTGGGCTCTGTGAACCTACTGTTCCCACATAGACCACACACACACACACACACACACACACACACACACAATTTTAAAAGTTAAAAAAAAAACAAAACCCACCAAATAAAATGAACTTCTAGCCAATGATATTGGTTCTCCAAACTTTGGTGTCTGGTTTCTTTTTCTTTTTAAGACAGAGTCCTTCTGTGTAGCCCTGGCTGTCCTGGATCTCACTTTCTCACTTTGTAGACCAGACTGACCTTGAACTAAGATATCTGCCTGCCTCTCTAGTGCTGGGACTAAAGGTGTGCACCACCACCGCCGGGCAGTATCTGTTCTCCATCTTGAATCTCATAACACTGTAAGATAGGTATTACTGTGGATGAGAAAAGTTTAGCATTACAGGGTCCAGCTCACAAATAGGGAGCAGGGGATGACATTGCTTTAGATGACAGACCACACATATGAGTGTTCCCTTAAGGTTATAGAGCCCAGTGACATTTGGTCAGCTTCCTTTGTAGATGTGCACTCTCTGATGGTACAACGATGACATCACCTAATAAAGCATTTCTTAGAATGCCCTTTGTTAAGCAATAGATGGTGTAATTAAAGCAGGATTTGAACTCAAGTCTCACATTTCCTATGTGCTTTCTATGACTCTACAAGAAGCAAAGTGGAGACCGGTCTGAGCAGGCTACAAACTAGAGTGTCCCTTTACCTTTTAAAAGTCTGTGTGCCGCTGTGTACCTGGAGCCTGAACCCCCACCTGAGTTGGTGGGGTCTCAGGGTGACACAGTGCCCTGATGGGACAGGGATGACAGCTGGGCACAGGATCAATAGCCATCTGCCTGGGCTCCCCTTGACAATCTAATCTTTATAGTAAACATTTCATTATCTCCTGCTAGCTGCTGCACCTGCGGATGGGAGAGTGAGTACGGTGGGGGAGGGGTCCTCTGCTTTAAGGAAGAGCTCCCATGTCAACAAGGGGCTGGAGCCCTCTGGAAACCAGCTAAGCCCAGCTAGAGTGTCTTTGCTGTGGAGGAGTCCTTGTTCCTCTGGCTGTATCCATGACTTCACTTACATAGCCCACTGTTCCTTGGTCAGTTCTCATGGCCTTTGCTTTCTTCTCATCCTGCCATTCCACCTGGTGCCTCCCCTACTGACAATTCCTTCTGTGTGAATAATCACAATAGCCAACCCTACTGACATTCATTATATGTCCTGTGCTGAGGGCCCTGGGCTAAGCATCCTGTGTGCAGTACTCTGCAAATCCCACTGCAGGTGAGTAACCTCAGACTTTCCCATTTTGCAGATGAGCAGAGTGGAGGGGCAGAGGCTGAGTTGTCTCACCCCAAAGCCCAACTTCTTAGCCAGTTTGTTGGCTGACTTCCCAAAACTGTGTCAAACTATCTGAGGTAACTGGATGCTGAGTCCTGCTTGGCCATGTGTAAGGGATGACATGACATGGTTCCTGCCCCTGGGACAGAACCAGCAGGGCGTGGGCCTCCACGAGTGTTGATGGTTGCCGTGTGTGTAAGACTTGTTTGTATAACAGTGTACATATTTCATGTTCCTCCTTCTAGTCCTCTCTGCCAAGGTAGACTCCATGATAATCAGAGACAGCATGAGTCCAGAAGCTAGGGCATGTTTAGGTCTTAGCAAAATGGTAGAATGCTGTGATCTTCAGGACAGCTCTTAATGCTGTGGGAAAGAATGCTGAAAACATGAGTTCCTTAACTATGCAAAAATATAAGGACTCAATATGAATTGTATAAGGAGCTTCACAGATCTAAAGGAACAGAGGCAGCTGCACTATGAGCCAGCTTGTCAGAAAGATACAAAGACAGACAGATACAAATATAGGCAGATTCCCGAGTCCAAGGTCAGCCTGGGACAGAGCTAATTAAGGTCCAAGTGTTATTGGAATGGTAATTTCCCAACCAGCTATCTCACTGTCTGTGCTTGTGCTGTCTCTTCCTAAGAATCAAGGGGCTGGAGGCCTGGGATACTGATTCATTGGACAATCAAAAGGGAACTTTTGATTTGATGTGTAAAATAAAAAACAAAAACAAAACAAACCGGGTTTTTGATCTGCAAGAGATGAGCTATCCAGAGAGAGTTTTTAGAATAGCAAGAGAAAACTGTTTCAAGGGAGCAGAGAGCTGCCTGGAGATCTCCTGAGAGCAGAACAGAGAAAGCAGTCTGTAGCAGAACACAGGCCATTGGCCTGTGACCCACGATCTGACTTCCAGTCATTTGTTTCACGGCTCTCAAACACCCCTTCTCTCAGAATCCCCTCTCCAAGCCCAAGCTGGTCCTTGGCAGCTGGGAAAGAGTTATTCCTGCTCATAGTTTCAGACATGTCCGTCCACCCTCACGTAGCCCGTTGCAAGTCAGAACATCATGGTGTGTGGTGGAGCAAGGCTCCCCACCTCCAAGCAGCTTGGAAACAGACAGAGGAGGAGGTCAATGGCCCTTTTGTGAGGATGTCCCCGGGTACCTAACTTCCTCACGAGGCTCTGCCTTTTCAGAAAATTGTATCACTTTACAGAAGTGCCAAGCTGGGACCCAAGTCCTTTTTAAATGTTTATATGTTTGTTTGCTTGTTTACTTAAATTGTGTATGTGTGTGTGTGTCTGTGTGTGTACAGATATTTCCACTTGCACATGGACAAAATGTGTGCCTGTTAGAGAACAACTGCAGGAATCAGTTCTTTCCTTCTGCCGTGTGTATTCCTGGGTACAACCTTAGGTTGTCAAGCTTGACATCAAGAACCTTTACCTGCCGAGCCATCTGGATTCCCTTTCCTCCTCTCCCTCTCCTCTCTCCCTGTTTTGTTTCTTGAGACAAGGTCTTACTATGTAGTCCGGCGGGATTTGGATTCATGATAACTGGGCTTTGGCCCCACAGTGCTGAGACTGCTTGTGCCGCCATAGCTGGCTAAGGACCGAGTCTTTATCTCTTGGGCCTCTGAGGATCATTTCAGATCCAGGATTAGCACCTGCCACAATCACATCTACAGTCTGAAATTATTTAACTGATATCTGGTACCTCCAGGCATATTGAAAGGGGAATTCACCACAGTGTCCCTTGTCATGGTTTGAACCTGAACTGCCTCCCACCCCCAGCCCCAGCTTATGTTTTGACTCTCAGTCCTAAGCTTGGGGTGCTATTCTGAAGTCTTTGGAGGCAGCAGTTGATTGGCAGGAGTAAGTTGCTGAAGAAGAACCTTTGGGTTATAGCTGTTCCACCTGATCTCATTGCTTCCTGGTCCACTCTCATGTGAGGAGTCTCTGTCACCTACTGCCACAGCCATGAACTCTGCCCTGCTTCCCTCTGCAATGAATTACAACTCTCTGAAAACATGAGCCAAAAGTTAATGTTTCCTCTGAAGATTAATTTTTTTTTCATTTGTTGGCTGTTCTGTCACAGCAATGGAAAAGAAACGAACACACACTAGCACAGTGTTTTGCTTTGCTTTTTTTATTGCTATGCACTATGTATAGGAGTTTATGTAGCCTTCAGTGCTCCCAAGCCAGTGGAGACAAGAAGCTGGTGTTTGCGTGTCTGCAGCCTTGTTTCCATGGACATGGTTGATTCTGGATGAGTTTGGAGGGGGGAGGGAAATAATGACTTTCTTCTGTGAGATAGCTTCCCAGGAATTGGGGTGAACCAAAACAGGAGGAGCTGCAGCTGGTGGCTGCCCTGCACCTGTGAAGGATCCCTGGCTCTACCACCGTATTGATGGGAAATGACCCACTGGGCCTCTCAAGGTTAGATCCTAATGTTTCAGGTTTGGAGAAGTGCATACAAGATTCTCACCAGCCAAGCAGATGGAAGCTGAGCAACAAACACTGACAATTAGAAAGTCAAGTCATCCATGATTTTTATTTACCCAGAATTAATTTCAGAGTTTCTACTAGCTGCATATAATTCATGGACACAAAAAAATATAGCCAAACACGGCCCATGATCCTGTAGTCAGTTATTCTTCTACAACCATACTTGGATCACTGCTATTCAATCCGACAGGAGTATTAGTGGCTCTGAGGTGAACAGATGCACACATAACACATAATCCCTAGCCTTAACTGACTAGTACTTGTGATGACTAAAGTTATGTTTTAAGTTTTAATCATTGTGCTTAAGAGATCTATAAAACAAAAACGCCTCTAACCTTAAGCCTCACTTGCCCAAGGACATTTCCTGGATTGCTGGGGCTGTTCTTCAGGTAAGATAACAAGCCATGTATTTCCCCTTTTGTAATTAAGCTTGGTTGCCCCGATTACACAGGATGTGATTGATCACAAATGGGTGGGAGGTATGTAAACAGAAAGTATGTCAAGATGTATGCTTGACCCCAATTGGATGAAGACAGGAAGTACATAGCCTTGGGGGTTTTGCCTTTATAAGTCCCTGACTAACATACTTTGCTGCCTTACTCTGGGAATCCTCTGCCAGTGCCCATAGTCCTGACCAGTATTTAACAAAGCTTGCTCCAAATGTGGCTCAAAAATTGTGGTGGTGGTCTTATTCTTGCCTGGTGGGATTAACATACTCTTTCTTAACCATGCTGCCTGGTGACCCAGAGAAGCACATATATTCCTGTGACCTTACCTGAGGTTTTCCCAGAAGGCAGGATGTCTCAGCAGGAACAGCAGTGACTTATTCTCTGGGGCTGTCCAGTGAATGGTAGGCTACTTAGTGGCATCTGGGACCTCTACTAGATGCCAGTAACATACCTCCCTCTAACGTGGTGACCACCAATGTCTTCCGACTTCCTCTGGGTAACAAAATTATTCCTGCACCCAGAACTTCTGTCTTGAGGGTAGGGACCTCAAGGTACAAGACTAATAAATATGGAAATGTTAACTTTTAGTATTTATTTGACAAATTACTTGTAGAGACAAAAAGGCCAAATTTAAAAGCATGTTTAACCAACAATGACAACAGAAAAGACATTCTGATAATCTGTTGGACATTAAGTTATCTCACTGTTGGATTTTTTTTAAATTACTAGAGTGATGTAGGGGTGGTCCCAATTGGTTCTTGATCAATCAATAAAGATGCTAGGGGCCAATGGCTGAGCTGAAGGAAAGAGGTGGGACTTCTGGGTCCTGGCAGGCAGGAAGAGACAGGAAGAGAGAGAAGGAGATTTTGACCATGCTTTGGAGGGAGAAAAGGTGACCAGCCATATGAGATCTCCGGCAGAGTAACCATAGACCGCTTGCTTTCCCAGGAGGGAGATT
This sequence comes from Uromys caudimaculatus, assembly GCA_028551405.1. Taxonomy (NCBI): domain Eukaryota; kingdom Metazoa; phylum Chordata; class Mammalia; order Rodentia; family Muridae; genus Uromys; species Uromys caudimaculatus. The sequence continues at coordinate 49,475,800 of CM052702.1, forward strand.
AGAAATGCATCTAAGCAGAGGGCCGTTTTTGGGTTGCTGAATAAGGAGAAAGTAACTGAGCAACTAAAGTTGAGGGCAGATTTAGGGTGCTGAGCTAGGAGTGAAAAGAAGGTCACGAGATAGGTGAAGAAGGCTTAGAAGGGCCCAGCAATTGAGCCAATAAGGCAGGTTGAAAATTAAGCTAATGTGTGTGTGTCTTTTATCCATAGATCTGAGGGAACCTGGGTGGGGCTGTAGTGCAGTCTGCCTAGAGCTTAAAGTGGGGTAGCAAAAGATACTTGCAACAGAGTGAGGCTGATGTGTGTGTGTGTGTGTGTGTGTGTGTGTGTGTGTGTGTGTGTATACATATACACATATATTCACATATATATATTCATACACACACATACATATACATATATATTGATATATTGAATCTGGAACTCAATATATAGATCAGGCTAGCCTTAAAGTCACACAGATCCACCTGCTTCTGCTGTCTGAGTACTGGGATTGAAAGTGTGCCTGCAGGTACACCATGTCTGGGGGGGCTGATACTAAAGCAAAAAGCATTGGTTGTATTTATTGGCTGTGGCCTATTTGATGACTTGTTTTTCTTTGTCGGGACAGGTTGTGCCCTGCTCTAGATTCCTACATGTTGTGTATTCCACTGGTTTTCCAGACTGAGCATTGCCCTGGAAGACTGCTCTGTACAAGTCACTGTTTTGAGTCTGGAGGATAATTCTGAACCTGACACATGACCGACACCATCTGTGTGGGACCAGCCACACAGCATAGACTGATGAGTGACTTATTCCTGGGAGTAGGAAGGGTGCCACCATGTGAGTTTATTGATATGAACTGGGAGTATGGAACATGGGTATTAAAATTATATCAGTAAAACCAGGCCTAGGAATTTGTGAGACATACCAGATCAAAGAAAGGGTGCAACTCCCTCACCTGGACCGCTGGACCCCATAAAGAGGTGGACACTTAGCACTGGGGTAGCAGTAGCCACCACAGGACTGTCATCTGGCCATCCAGTGTGTGTGTGTGTGTGTGTGTGTGTGTGTGTGTGTGTGTGTGTGTGTGTGTGTGTTACTCGAGTGTGTGGAGGGCCTGCAGGTGCACAGCACTGACTGTCCCCGGGGCTTCAGCTCGGCTGCCTCTACTGTTGACACTGCCCAGTCACTGCCAGCTGCCTGTCTACCTGACCACTCATCTGGATCTGACGACCACTCATCTGCCCATCGCTTCACCTAGACCTCACTTCTCCCTGTAGCTGTCCTCTAAGGCTGCAGCCAGACTCTACAACCAGCAGGAGCTTCTGCTGTAGCTGTTTGGTTGTCTTCACTAGAGACTGTGTTGTGTTTCTCTCAGCATCTCATGCTTAGGCCTTCTGAAGCAGTCATGCTGCAGCTTATACACACACACACACACACACACACACACACACACACACACATTTACACACTGTGAAGTGTGACCTGTGATCTAAGAGATAAGAATAGTAATTAAGGTCAGAATAAAGGAATCTGTGCTCAGCCATGGCTCTCAAGGAAAGTGGAAACATCTGACAAATTGCCGCCATTGAAGATCAATGTATTGCTATTCAGTCAATTCCGACGCTATGGGAAGACACAAACATGCTTGTCTGTGCTTCTGACATGGTGTGCTCACAGCACTTCTTTTCTTTTCTTTTTTTTTTTTTTTTTTTTAAGACAGAGTTTCTCTGTGTAGCCCTGGCTGTCCTGGAACTCACTCTGTAGACCAGGCTGGCCTCGAACTCAGAAATCCGCCTGCCTCTGCCTCCCAAGTGCTGGGATTAAAGGTGCGCGCCACCACTGCCCGGCCTCACAGCACTTCTTAACTGATATTTTTCTTTTGGACTATCATTGTTCTCAGTTTCTCATGTCAGTTTTTGTTTGTTTCTGAGACGGGTCTCACTGTGTAGCCCTGGCTGACCTGGAATCAAGGCACTTTTTAATGGTGTATAACACATATCCACTGTCCTTCTTTCTCTGTTATCTTTATATCTTTATACCTCACTAGCTTTAAAATCCTGACAGTGTTTCAGGCTGGGAAAGAATTGTCTAGGCACAGCTGCCTCCCACCAAGAAGCCCTCACTGACTCATCTTGCTTCCTACAGGCCCCTGGCTCCCCATGCTCTTTTACATTAGAACCTGTGGATGTTGCTAGTGTTTTGTGTTGCTCTGAGACAAGCATTCCAGCCCCAAGAACAGTTGTGGGTGGGAGTCCTGACCTGGGCTCTGCCAATAATTAGTTCAGGTTAATTATTACCAACCACTAGATGTGTAGCTCAGAAGCCATCTCCCCCAAGCTAGGGCCTCTGGAGGTTTCCTTTATGAGCCTACCCCCACCCCCCAGGGAGGTCTTAGTGTAATGAATTTTGCTATAATCACATTTAAGGATCTGGTCCCTGAGCCATGAAGTCAATTGCAGAATCCAGCACCATCTGGTTAGTTTGGCCACAGGATGCGAAGATAAGGCCTCAGGTAAGTGTATTGAAAAGTAAGCTGCCTCTGCTTTGAGGGGCGTGGTTGTATTACCAAGGGGAGAGGCCATCTGGGAGCTGTTTTGAAAAGAACTATCAGAGAGTGGGAGTCCGCTCAGCCTTGAAGGGAGCCTCAGCTTCACTTTCTCCTTCAACTACCTACAAGAGCAGCACAATTTGCACATGTTCATGTTTAATTTGCTCATATTTAGTATATATTCATCTGTTCATTCATTTGTCAATCATTCATTCATTCAAGCAGGAATGCAAATCCCCACCCCAGCAAGGCAAAGGCTGGGCTTCCATATATGCCCCCTGACTGAGAGGGAACCCTGCTTTGTCTGGCTAGGCATTATGCAAATCAGGGGCTCCTGGGTGTAAAAGATGATTTAGTGAGCCTGTGGGTGGGCAGGGAAGGAACCACAGGGGGGCGCTGAGGACTACAGAAGCAAAGAGGCAATCCATCTCTGAGAGACACCCCTAGTCCACGGTGGTCCACAGCTTTCAGATTTTCAAGAAATGTCAGAAATCCAGATGTGGTGGGGGACTGATTGGAGATATATCACCATCTTAAAATCGTGGCTCAAATTTTTATTGAGATCTCTCCGGCAAAACAAAACATTTCAGTGCACCACCAGGTTGGTGGTACAGACAGCTAGACATACCCTTGCTGAGCACTGGGACATTTTACTTAATAGGCCCACCTATAAAGAAGACTGAACGAACTTCCTACAGCAGAAACCAAATAAAGGGAAGGATATTTGGAGCTGAGGGGACAGATATCCACACTAGAAGCCTTGGCTCAGTGACTAGCACCTGCTTAAGCGGAAGTGCTCTGAAACCCTCCCGGAAGCTAAGGGAAAAAAAAAAAAAAAGATGCTCGGTTCCCCTGTGAGGGTATGGATGAATGGAAAAAAAAAAAAAAAAAAAAAAAAAAAAAAAAAAAAAAAGCCCTCTTCCCTCCAGACCAGGGTCATAGGCTTTTATGAATAGATACTTGAAGCTAAGACCCAGCACTAGGTTTAACGTGCTTCCCTCAGCTCAACAGTTCCTTCCCAGGGGATTGTGGGAAATGAGAGTGGGCACCTTAAGGGATGCTGTACGAGTAAGTGAGAGAACCCAGGACCAAGGGGGGGCTGATGGGTAGCAGCGCTGGAAGGAGTTCAGCGGGCTTTGGGGTCCCACAGACATGCAGAACACAGCAGGGAAAGGTGGGGGTGGGTGGGTCATGTGTGTGTGTGTGTGTGTGTGTGTGTGTGTGTGTGTGTGTGTGTGTGTGTAAGTTTCCAGCTCAAAACAGTTGGGAAACTGGATTGGACCAAGCTCACAAGTTGATTCAATTGCAGCAAAGCTTGGGCTCAATACTGTGTTCGCTTGCCTTGTGAATTCATTTTCCTTTAAAGACATTATCTCCAAGCTTATCCAATGCTAGAACTCAGAGAATCCCTGAGAGTAGGCATCACAGGGAGGAAACCATGAGAGAACGTGATGGAATCAATTGCTTTCTGCCATCTTGCTTTCCCAAAAGCATCCACCCTGGTCCACCTACGCCAGAATCTTCTCCTGGATCTAGAATCGCTGAGTCACCGACTCAGGCCAAGCTCTGACATTCACATTTTGCTAAGCTCTCTGAGTCACTTTCCCTCTCTCTAAAGTTTGGGGTCCATTGAGTATCGGACCCCAGCCTCCACCTTACCCATACCACGATGGCTCGATCAATTTCCACCCAGGCTCTTCCTCCCGGCCCCCTCAAAACTCATTTCTCTCCCCACCACTTGCTCCTGATCATTTCTCCAGCCCCGTTCACACAGCTGGCATTTATCTTTATTACCGCTCTGTTTATTGATTTAGGGCCATCTCTGCAATTCGTCAAGCTTGGATCCCATTTTAATCTGGGCCTCCGAAGTGGCAAAGACCCCTTCCAGCTTCAGCGCTTGCAGAAATGTGATTAGCTGGGTCTCCCTTGCATCCTTCAAGCCATTAATGGAAATATTAAATGGTCCTGGTTTGGCACGAAGGTCTCCCAGGTCTCGGGGGATGTATGACTCCCTCGCCTGTCACTAGCTCTGCCTGAAGGGTGGAGAGACCATGTACATTTCAGTAACACGGATCTATGCAGAATTCCTAGTTATTAATTAATTCACTCATTCAATATAAACACTCAAAGAAAAAAATAGCCTGAGGACATGTCATTTTTCCTTTCATAAATGGTTTGATGACCTCAAGGAGAGGAAGTTTATGGGAAGGACATATGCAGAAAAGCATACTTTGGCCAGGTGTGGTGACTCATACCTGTACTTCTAGCACTAGGGAGACTGAGGCAGGAGGACCACTGAGAGTTCCAGGTCAGTCTAGGTTACAGTGTGAGACTGTCTTTAGTATCTCCTACCTCCTACATGGTTTATACGGACTAGAGCTTGGCTTTTGCGAAGCACACATGATGGTCAAAGCTCACTTCCCAGGTTTTCCTCCATGAAGGCCAGAAAGTAATTGTGCCACTCACTTAATTCCTTTTTTTAATTAATTTATTTATTCATTTTACATCTTGATTGACCCCCTTCCTCTACTCCTCCCAGTTACACCCTTACAAATCCCCCCCCCCATTACTCCCTCATCTTCTTAGAGAAAGTGAAGCCCCCTTGGGTACCACCCCACCCCGGGACATCCAGTCCCAGAAGAACTAAGCACCCCTTCTTCTACTGAGGCCCAACAGGGCAGTCCAGGTAAAGGAAGGGGATCCAGTGGCAGGCACCAGAGTCAGAGACAGCCCAGCTGTTTAGAGGATCCACATGAAGACCAAGCCGCACATCTGCTACAAATGAGCAGGGCGCCTAGGTCCAGCCCTGCATGCTCTTTGGTTGGTGGTTCAGTCTCTGTGAACTCCCATAGGCCCAGGTTAGGTGTGGTGTCCTTGACCACTCCAGCTCCATCAATCCTATCCCCTATTCTTCCTCAGGACTCCCCAGCACTCCACCTGATGTTTGCATCTGCTTCCATCCGCTTCTAGATGAAGACTCTCAGGAGACAGACTTCCCCCTTTCTACAGGGCAGTATGAAATACAGAGAAAGTATATGTGAGGCACCTGAGGGGCAGGGCAGAGGGAGGGAGAATGGCAGTGAGTGCTCCTATTCAGGCAGGCTAACTATCGCTAGTTGGGGACCACCGTCTTGTATTGCTGTGTCTGTGTCTGTAAGTGCTCTTTGCCAGGGAGCTTCCCCAGGGCCTATTCTCTAGGAAGCCTAGCCCTAGAGAACACATGGTGAACTGGCGCTTCCCATAATACTCCTGGGAGAGGGGGAAATTGGACAGGCAGGTGGAGAAGCAAGCTCTGGAGTGGGCGCCCAGCCCACCCGTGGCCACATCCATACACCTGCAACGCAGTGCCAGGGGACTTGGCGCTAAAGAGCCACCTTTCTCAAAGGAACCGGATCTTTCTAAAAATGTAGTGGGCGTGGCCATCCTCTCAATTGACACACCCTTTGACCCCTTTCTCTTCTACTTGGACTACTTGGATCTGGCCGATGCTCAGAGCTGAGGACACTTGCTTGTATATTTAAACAAGTATAAGAAGCTGCAGCCCCGGCTCATTCAGACATAGCTTGATGAACCAGAGGCCCCCATCTCCAGCAAGGGCGGGACAAACCAGCTGCCTGGAGGAGGGGCATAAGAGTCAGTTCCCCACGGACGGCTTCGTTGACAGCTGAAGGGTGAGGTGGAGCGACAGGGAGACACACGCTCACCCTTCACCCCTCATGAGTGCTGGGGCAGCGCTGCTGGCTGGTCATTTCCCAAAAGCTTGCCAAAGCAAGCGACATAAATCAAATTTTCATTTCATTCCTTCAGGCTCGGCCCTTCCATCAGGCACTCAACAGCTGCCTCCTGAGCAGATGTACAGCTCATTAGTCCATCGTGCCGCTAGAGCCAAGTCCAGGACCCAACCCCCATTCCTGGGCCCCGGGGGAGGGAAGGACGCTAGCTAGCAGCCTTTGTTCTTCCACAGTCGAGCACTTTGCATATCAGCCACCAGAGGGCGAAAGCTGCACACACATCGTTGGTTCCCAGAACCAGCTCAACCCTACACTGGCAAGAGCTGGCTCCTAGGGGGATGGTGAGACCTTCCTCTTCCTCCAGAGCGTTTCAAGCCTTTAATATGTAGGAATCGCTTGCTTGGCGCGAGGATGCTTGGTTTAGGAGGACAGAACTGGATTCAGATGCCTGGTCCGATGTTCTCAGTCTTACGACCTTCATGTATAAAGTGTAATGGTATTGCTTGCCGTGGGACCCCACCCAGTGATCCTGAGGCTAAAGTGAGACAGATGAAGTGAGGAGCACCTAAGCATCGTGATAGATGAAGGCGTCCTCTAAGGACAGAGTGCATGCGCACTCTCATGTCTTTATTTTCACTTACTATGTCTGGGGGATCAATCATTAACCACACATTTAAACCTTCTTTTATTTAATATAGATGAACAGAATCATATTCAGAACTTTCTGTATCTCTTTGTCTCTCTGTCTCTATCTCTCTCTGTCTCTCTCTCACACCACACACACACACACACACACACACACACACACACGTCTCTGTCTCTCCAGGGCTGGGGATAGAAGCCAGGGCCTTGCACATGCTCGGCAAATACTCTGCCATTGAGCTATGTTCTCAGCATAGTCTTTCTTCTCTAAAGCAAACCAAGCCAAGACGCACCATGGGTTTGTCTGTAAATCATCGTGTCTATAAATCAACGATTCTACCTGTTGTCTCCATCCTTAAGTGTGGAGTCCAAGAAGCAGCGGTGTATCAGTTGGAGAGTGAACCGGCTGTGTCTGTGGCCCACCCCATCCCTTGTGGGCCTGTGATGCTCTCCCTCCTCTATCCAGGACCCTCACCCCTCCCCTGCTTCCCACACGCATACAGTCCCCCCCTTTGCTGATGCACTTACATCGAGGTGCGGTGGCCTCCTCAACCCCCATGGTTCTGACAGTAGCAACCTGCCCCAGGTGCCTTTCTAAAGTGAGGTGGGTCCCTGCCACATTCTTCCTTGGAGGCATCACGGCCGCTTTTTGCCTGAGGACAAAGCTTGACAGGCATCAGGGCCCTTAGAGCAGTGTGTGCTGGCTTCAAAGCCTGTGCCAGGCTCTTGGCTAAGTGCTGTGCACTCACAAGGCTGTAATCACCTTCATAGCTATCTTGAGACATGGGGTCATATTATCACCTTCAATTTATAGATAGAACTGGGCACTGAGAAGTGACCTTCTTGGTAACCTAGCAAGGAATAGAAGGGACAGCAATCTGAGTCCTGCTTTCAGAGATTTTTCCGAGTCACAGGACAATGTAACGATATGCCTGGTGTCACTTTGATGGACATACTGAGCCTCCTCCCAAGCAGCAGAACTCAAGGGTCCTTCCCCATGTCTCCAGGTGCCCTGGTTATGTACAAGACACGTCACCAGGTGTTGCTCTGCCTCTGTTACTAGAATGGAATGGATTCAAGCACAGAACAGGCAGGAACCCCCAGAAAATTCTGACTAAATCAAATCCTCCTTATTCTAGTAGGCTTTACTGAACCACACCTCCCAGGCCACGCCCTGTACCCACCATTAGTCTCTGTACAGCTGGACTACTAATGATTTGAATTTTGAATGCATCCAAAGGTCCATGTGTTGAAAGCTTGGTTCCTGGTGTGGTGCTACTGGGAGATGGTGGAACCTTTAGGAAGTGGGGCCTAATGAGACCTGCAGGTCACCGGGCTCTGCAACCTATCCCTTTGCTTCCTGCCCACAAGGAGGTGGTTTTGTAGCACCATGTGCTCCCGCTGTGATGTGCTGCTTGTCATAGGCCCAAAGGAATGGGCTAGAACCTCCGAGCTGTGAGCCAAAATCCAGTTGGTTATCTTGGGTTGTTTGCTATAAGTGCTAGAGAGTTGACAACTTCATGGGCTCTGCACATGCCACAACCTGTTCAACCTAAATCTCCTAGGACAGAGCTTTGTGGATAGATCCACTGTCCATCCTGTGCCCTACTGTGGCCTCCTTCTCTAGGCCAAATCTCTCTCCGTGTTCTGGCCTGGCTAGTCATTTTGCTTATAATGGCCTCTTATCATCATCTTATCTACAGCCTTCTTACACCAGGCAGAGAGCTGTCCTCAGCTTTGTCCTCACTGTCTGCCCCCATTGCAAATCCCACCTTCATCCCCAGAGGGGATAAGGAAGTTGTTCTACAAACAGAGGCAGATACCTGTTCAAAAGCAGGTTGGATGGTAACAACTCACATGGCTCTGTAATGATCCATACGGAAATAGCCCCTCACCTCTTGGTGAAATTATCATTCCGAACCACGGAATACATTAGGTTTTATGATCTCCTCGCTTCTTTGGGGAATATAAATCTGGAAACATCATCTTCATATGACAGGGCAAAGAGTCCCTGGGGACACAAGATGTTTGAGAATGTTAACTGAGAATCAGAAATAGTTGGCGATTAATATTGGGATTTTGTTTATGGGCACAAATAAATCCCGGGTCTAGGGCTGACCTGTAAAAATCTGCCTATGACGAAAATTCTGAAGGCAAATGATGGGGCAGGAAACAATCTGAATTTAAAGAAGTGATCTGGGGGGCTGGGCAGCAGTGTTTAGAAGCTCATCTTTTCTGACCGTACATTTGAATTCTGTGCACACAGCCCAGCGTAGCCACTGACTGAAATAAAGACGATAGAAGGTAGGAATTTATATCAGCGGTCTGTAGTCAGGCAAGCTTTGTAACTAGGCAGAGTGAAACGGTGTACTCCTTTCAAGACTCATTGAGGGGGTTCCTCATTCTTTTTTCACCACTAAAATGAAGAACCAGTGGCCACCTGGGCAGTGAAGAGACATGGGAGATTATGCTGGCACTCTGAGCCTTACTGAGCCTTATGCCCTGAAACAGAGGTGAGGCGTCTTCATGGAATGAGTCAGCTTTGTGTGTGCAAACACCCTTTCTGTCTCCTGCTTTCCGTCCTCCAGCTCTTGTCTAACAAGAGCGACTGGCTAGGCTCTTCCTAGGTCTGGAGCCCATCCCAGAATACCCATGATGTCTCGAATGATGACGATTACTGCCTAAGCTGGATGTGGGGGTGCATGCCTGTAACCATAGCACTTGGGAGGCTGAGGCTGGAGGACTGAGTTCAAGGTCAGCCTGGCCTACCCTGAGACCATGTCTCCAAAAAAGCAAGAAACAAACAAAAACAAATGTGGAGAAATATGAGGGTGGAGAATATGCTCATTAAAACTGGCAAGTGTGTCTCGTTCTTGTGCTTCTCTTCCTTCACCCACCACTCCCCTCCACAGCCTTTCTCTAAGCTGCCTGGCAGAGCTGGAGACACAGAATGACCACTGAATTGACAATGAAGATAAAATCAAGCCTCTCCACCTACTAATATCTGTGTGAGGAAGTAAAGACACTATTTTAAGTCGCCTGAAAAAAAAAGAAAAAAGGACCACAACTACTTTCTAAGGAAACACAATTTGCTTATCATTGCAATTTAACCTTGACTTTTCTTTGAGTTTGGCATCTAACAAGAGCTAGCTGTTCTCTGTCCCGAGATGCCCTGACCTGTCTTTTATCCTCTGGAAGGCCTGGATTCTTGCACCTTCAACATTTTTTCCCAGTCTATCTTGGAGCAGACCTCATGGACAAGAGCAGTTTGATGGGAGAAACACATATGTGCTAGGCGTGTAAAGCTATGTAAGAGAGCTGACACTGTAAAACACGTATGCAGTTAATATGTGAAACCCTAAGTAACGAAAACATAACCAGTACCGCTAGTCCCTGGGTTGGCATCGAAGTAAACACACACACACACACACACACACACGCACACGCACACGCACACACACAGGCACGCACGAGCACACACACCAAACCAAACAAACTGCTAAGCATAGGGCTGAAGAGATGGCTCAGCAGTTAAGAGCCCTGGCTATTTTTTCCAGGGATCTGCGTTCGATTCCCAACATGCACATGGTAACTAATAAATGTCTGTTACTCTAGTTCTAGGGGATCTGAATTTCTCACACAGGTACCTAGGAAAAAATGTTCTTAATCCTTAAAAAAATTTTTAAAAAATCTCTAAGCACTTTCAGGTCTTTAATGATTTGAATGCAACTGTTATAGCTCATTGTCCTATACTAAAGGAAAGTACAATGTAGAGAATGAGGACCGAACAGTAAAGCCATCCTTACCATGAAGGACTGTCACATTGCTGTAGGTCATTTCAGAGTGCTTTCTATGGAAATAAAAAGGGTGCAGCTGTTCTTAGTGAGTGGTTTCTGTGTCCCTGGAATATCCAAATTCTTATCATTCAGGGTATATAAGAAGAACCCCATTTTACAGTTGATGAAACTGAGGCTTTGAGAAAGCATGTGATTTTCCCAAGGTCACCCTGCAACTAAAGGTAGGATCAAAGTTAGACTGAACCTCTAAAGTCCAAACTCTTCACCGCTGCTTGCCTCACCTCCCACCTTTACAAGCTGCTGTGTCCCAGCCCCTGTTGGACTAACAGATGCTGTCTTCCATCTCCATTGTAACATGGCTTCCTGGCTTAAAACAACAGACCTATTCTCCTACAGCTGTGGATGTTGCCAGTCTAAAGTGAGTCTCTTGGGGCTAAATCAAGATCTGGACAAGTCAGCAGCGGAGCACCTATTCCTTCCTTCTTCCCACCTCTCTAAGCTACCATACTCCCAGAAAGGGTGAGCTTCCTGTGGTTCCTAAGAGGCCACTCACAACCTTATTGACTCACAAAGACACACAAAGCCGCACTCAGCAGTGGCTCCTTCTATGGACACATAAAGTGATTTATAAGTTTGAGACACTCTTGTTTATGATGGCAATGACTTGAGGACAGACCTTAGCTGTCACACAGCACCAAGTGGTAAATTGGCAATAGAGGACACCACCATGTGTATGGCCCCAGGATTCCCACCTTCATTCTCTCATCTCTCCGCTGGTCCTTTCTCCCTACAGAGACTCTGTGACCATCTGGGGTCCACCCAGACAGCCCGAGAAAACCTTCCCTTCTCACGGTCAGCAGCTTAGTTACCCGTGCAAAGGCTCTTTTCCCACTGAATCAGCATATTCACAGGTGTCAGGCAATGGAATATGGGTGTCTCTGGGGAGTATCATTTAGCTCACCCTATGGCCTTTCTACCCAAAGATCACTTTTAGGACGACCCAAACCCATATTTCATGACCCACCAAGGACAAACTCCTGTCTTCCCTGACACCACATAATCTGGAAGCTAAGCAGCCCCATTGCCCACTGCTTTCCTCCAAACTCCTCCATTCAGTCCCAGGCTTGCTCTCTTCAGTCTCTCTGGGGCACCACACACCCCTCCGTTTTTCACTTTCTTCCAGAGGGAAGGGGTACTCCAGCATCAGTTGCCCGCTGTCAGTTGCAGGATCTGCCCTTTCCCACACTGTAGCTGCCGTCAGGGAGCAGTGTGTGGGCAAGGTACTGGTTCATTCCTGCTGCTCCACAATATACTTGAGAATAAGAATTTGTCCTAATTTGCTTTCTATTGCTATGATAACATACCACGACCAAAAGCAGCTTAGGGAGGAGAGGGTCTATTTCAGCCTACTGCTGCAGTCCATTCTGAAAGAAGTTTGGGCAGGAACTCAAGCAGGATTGTGGAGGCAGGCACTGAAGCAGAGACCATGGATGGTGGTCTATGACATGGAGCAAAGCTGCTTACAGGTTTTTGTTCTCAGCCTGCTTTCTTTTATACCCTAGGGTCATCTGCCAGGGATGGCACTGCCTACTGTGACCTGGGCCCTCCCACATCCATTACTAATCAAGAAAATGCTCCACAGACTTGCCTATAGGCCAACAAGAGAGAGAAACTTCCTCAACTGAGACTCTCTCCCCCAGATGCCACCCATCCCAGTCCTGAGCCCAAGGGATAAAGATTTGGTCTCCTCCCTGGACAGGGTGGCCCTCTCTCATGAGGTGGGGTGAGGAGGGCAGGGAGGAAGCCAGCTGAGCACATTTGCTCATTTCTCTCTCTGCTTACTGACTGCAGATGCAGTGTGACCAGGTGCTTCACACACCCGCTGCTACAGCCAGAGCTGCCTCACCTTCTGTTCCACAGAGGGCCAGAACCAACCTTCCTTCCTTCCTGAAGGGAAGGGGGTCAGATTTTTTGTTTGTTTGTTTGTTTGTTTTTGCACATCAGCTATAAAAGTAAGTAATACACCACATTTTGTGAGAAAACCATGGTCTTCTCAATTCTTAGCTCCTGGGTCATGTGGTCTTCTTTAGTAGGCTAAGAAGGAATGCTAGAAACTGGGGTCTGTGCTAAACAGCTTTATGTCAACTTGACATAAGCTAGAGCCATTTCGGAAGAGGGAACCTCAACTGGGAAAATGCCTCCAGTAGATTGGAGGTCTCTGGGCAAGCCTGTGATGCATTTTTTTTGATTAATTATCAATGTGTGTAGGCTCAGCCCAATGTGGGCTGTGCCATCCCTAGGGTGGTGGTCCTAGGTGCTATAAGAAAGCAGGCTGAGCAAGCTATGAGGAACAAGCCAGTAAGCAGCATCCCTCTATGGCCTCCACATCAGCTCCTGCCTCTATGTCACCTTTGTGAGTTCCTGCCCTGACTTCCCTTCATGATGGATTGTGGGTCTCCCTTCTCTCCAGGGTTGTTGGCCACTGACCCATGAGGACAAAGGGAGCAAAGTGAACAAAACAAGGTTTCAGAGAGCCTGTGAGTATGAATGGTAATATTGACACACCAGGACCAGTCAGGGACACAGAGCAACTTTACTTGGGGTGAACCAAGGGTTATAAAGTTTGGGTTAGGAGGTAGGAATATCCAGGATGGGCAATTGTCATTGGCTGAAGGCTAAGATGCTGAAATGCCTCATTAGTGTTCCAGAAATCTCAGATGCTTGCTGATCAGCTTCTTATTAGGAAAAGGAAAGCTGAACCTGTAATCTAGCCAAGGCTATGTGACATTCCATAGGTAGAGGTGTATGTGTGTGTGAGGGGGTTTGAACTCCCTAGACAAGGTCAGAAAAGAGAAGTCCTGCTGACAAAGGGAGTCTGCCATTTTGTGTGGAGCTCAAAAGATTATCTGAATAATGGTAGGCTTCGAGCTTAGGTAGCAGGGCAACAATGGACTGTAAGCTGTAAGATGAAATAAACCCTTTCCTCCCCATGTTGCATTTGGTCATAGTGTTTTATCGTAGCAATAGAAACCCTGACTAATCACAGGGTCTCTGGCCTCTCTGGCAGCCACTAAGTTTGAATGGATACTTCTCAATTCAGTAAACATTTGTCAGATAGTCCCCAAGTTCTGGGCTCTTTCCTGTGTATGAGCCTATTGGGGACTTACAGAGAATCAACAGGGCTGCTCTGTTGGCTGAGCCTCAGTCCAGCACCCCAGGTTTTGAACAAGAAATGTTGCTATTCTTTATTTCCTCAGCTTTGGTCTCTGAGTTCTTATTCTAATATTTGCTTTGGATATATTGAGGTTCCCCTTTCCTGTCTCCTTTTCTTTGTCTACCCGTCTCTCAAAACCCCCTACCCATTCTGCTCCACTCCTCCACTCTACCACATCCCACCCCATTCCACTCCACTCTGCCAGATTCCCCATGTTCTCTGTCCCCCACATCTCCTCTATTCTTCTCTCCTTCACACACCCTGTCCTTCATCTCCCTTTTGTGACTTCAACCTCTCTGAAGCCTCTGAGACAGAGCTATGGTCTATAGTAACAATGATGGGTTTACCCCTATTCATTGCACTAGCCTTAGAGTCGGGATCCTCCTGTCCCTGCCTCTTGAGTGCTAGCATCACAGGTGGGTACCACCACACTCTCATGAGTCTTCACAACAACTAATGACAATGTGATTGATTATAAGGCTTTAGGATGTAAGTAACAAAACCCCAAACCACACTGTGGTGAGTCGTGAAGACAAGAAAGAGAAGAGGTTAATTATGTAGCTCCTCAGTTCAGCTGTCTGGTAGTGACAGCAAGAGCTCCAGCCTTCTGCCCCACCATCTTTCTTTAGCTTTATCCCTTCTCAGCTGCACAAGAGCTCTGGGGCCCATATCAATCTTCAAAGATCAGAAGCAGAGGAGAGGGTTGGTGTGAGAGCTTCGCTCTTTTGTACTTAGTTCTTTAGAGAAAGAATGTCTTTCCCTGAGCTCTCAAGTCATTGGCTTAAATGGGTTAGTGGCCAATATGGAGTTGGGGGACTGGACCTCCAGTGTGTGTAGCCTTTACAGTGATGAGAAGAGTAGGTATTGGGAATTTCCTTTGCCTAGCCCTTGGACATGGGTCTGCCTCATTGCTGGCCCAATTTTTACTGAATAAAACCCGAGATCTGAAAGTGTTACTTGTCCCAAAGTCACACTGCTAATAACTGTAGGCAAAGAACTTGATCCCATGTGGCTTTGACTGCAAGTTTATAAAGGCAATATTTTTGTTTGTTTGTTTGTTTTGGTTTTTTGAGACATGGTCTTTCTACATACCCCTAGCGGTTCTGGAACTCACTGTGTAGACTGGGCTGGCCTTAAACTCCCTATGTAAACTAGGCTGGCCTTTAACTCACTATGTAGACCAGGCTAGCCTTGAACTTACAAGGATCTGCCTGCCTCTGCCTCCAGAGTGCTGGGATTAAAGGTGTGTGCTACCAGGCCCGTCCTCATAAAGACTTTTCAACAAGCAATCCCAGAAGCACCTTAAGACTGGCAGCAGGGAGTCTATGAACTTACAGGCTTGCAATCTGTACTTGGATGGTACACTGGTTACATTCCTTAAATACCTTACAAAAGCCATTTAATGGATGGCAGCTTTACCTGGGCTCACAGTCTGAGGGCACAATTCGTGATGATGGGATAGACAGGGCAGCAGGAGCTTGAGACAACTGACCACTCTGCATCTCCAGCGAGGACAGAGGAGAGATTGATGCTGGCACTCAGCTCTTTTTCTCCTTCATTTTGTCTTGAGACAGGCTCTCACTGTGTAGCCCTAGCTGGCCTGGAACTCCCTCTGTAGACCCAGCTGACCTCAAATTTACAGAGATCCTCTTGTTTCTGCCTCCTACGTGCTGGAAATAAAGATGTGCCCCACCATGCCCACCCTAGCTAGTTTTATGACAACTTGACACAAGCTAGAGTCATCTGAAAATGCCTCCATAAGATCCAGCTGTAGGGCATTTTCTTAACTATGTGGCTTGATTATTTTCTTAATTATATGTAAGAGAAAGAAGCCCCTATTTCTCTCTCTTTTTAAATTCTGTCTAGGGAGCTGCCCAGTAGAGTGCAATAGAGTGGGGTCTTTTGACTCTGATTGATTGGGGAGAGCCTAGCCCATTTCGAGTGGTGCCATCCATGGGATAGTGGCCTTGTGTTCTTTAAGAAAGCAGGCTGAGTAAGTCATGGGGAACAAGCCAATAATCAGCACTGTTCCACGGGCTCTGAATCAGCTCCTGCCTCCAGGTTTCTGTGTTCTAGAACCCCAAATGACCACCAAGGAGCTGACTCTGATGCCATCACATTAGAGTCTCTTTATTCAAGCTCCAGCTTGGGCTCACCACCAACCCTGATGCAGCAGGACAGGAAGGTGAAGCCCCGAGCCACCTTAATGATCAAGTGATCAGGGTAGTCACTATGGAGACCATAGTACGTGTGTTTTTCTTAGCTGACAGCCCTCTGTGGTGTTACCAGAAAGAAAAACACCAATCACCTCAAACTGAGATGGGGCTACTCCTTGCTTAGGTGACAGAGTTGCTTGCTCTGTTGTGTGACTTTTTCTGGGAAGACTTTTTTTTTTTTTTTTTTAATCTATTTACTCCAGATTGAGAGGGCACTCACAGAAAAAAGAAAGAATTCCATTTGAGTTGATTAATATTGATTAACTTGACAGGACCTACAATCACCTAAGAGATTGGTCTCTAGACAAGTCTGTAAGGGAGCTTCAGATTAGGTTAACTAATGTCAGCAGACCCCACTCTATACGTGAGCCTCTACTGGCCAGGTCCCCAAACAGAATAAAAATGAGAACGAGAGGCTTGGGCATTGTCTTTGTGAAAGTTTCTGTTGCCGTGATAAAATACTGTGACCAAAAACAAGTTGAGGAAGAAATGATTGATTTGGCTTACATTTCCACATTGTAGTACATCCTGTAGACAGGAACTCAAACAGGGCAGGTGAGAGCCCAGATCTTGGGTTCAGACTCCATCTTAGAGAACCTGACCTAAAGTTGAACACAAGTTTCTCCCCAACAAACCAGTTTCCAGGTTACTCCTCTATTGCCTCTGCACCAGCCATTGCCTTGTGGTTCTTGCCCTGACTTCCTTTGATAATGAACAGTGATATGGAAGTGTAAGCTGAACAAATCCTTTCTCCCCCAAGTTGCTTTGGCCATGGTGCTTCATTGCAGCAATTGTAACCCTGACTAGGACAGATAGCAATGGTGTGTTTGTGGGTACCCCACACTCTGTTTTCTTGTTGCTGACATCACACACTGCTATACCACTCTGCTGTTAGAGTTAAGGAAACATTACTGGTCATTATTATTAATCAGTGTTCAAACACATTCAGATTTCCTTAGTGTTTATCCATCTCCCCACTGACCTTTTGATGTCTTCAGCATCTGACATGGAGTTGAACCTTCCACACCGTTGGTCACTGTGTCTCCTTGTGTCTGTGACAGTTTCAGCTTTCCTTGTTTCTGACCCTGGCTGTTTGGAGGCTGTTTCGTGGGATGCCTCTCTGCTAGAATGTAGCGGAGGCTTTTCTCTCAGGGTTTGCTTTGTAGAGAAGCCCCCGTAGCAAAGTGCATTTCTCATGCCATGTTATCCCGTGTCATCATATCATGTTCTGAAGGCTACATCCTGTCGACGTAACTTCTCACCAATGTTCTGACCTCGGTCACCTGGCTGATGTGACTTTCTCTATTGGTAATTATTCTTTTCTCTCAACTTCCTTCATGTGCTTTTTACAAGGAAGTAACTGTGCCAGCCCCACATCAGCGACTGGAGAGATACGCTGTGCTTCCTTTGCCTACCTAACTTATTTAGAATTCTTCATAAGGGAGACTACTCGATTCTGTACCATTTTTTTTACATGTGTTATTCCATAATTTATGTGTAGATTCCTGGATATTTGTTTTATTCATTTCGGGACACGTACTCTTGTTTTTGTCTTTGTTGGTCCTGTGTCTCTTTGATACTTCCCGATTCCCCCATGAGTGTAGGCTTGTATTTTTCAGAGAACTTTCTTACTCTCTAGCCTTATGATGCTCTGGGTTTCACCCTTGCAGCTCTGTGTCAACCCAGAATCAGCCCTAAGATCAGCCATTGCTCTAAGGAGCTTGGTACTCTTATTGAAGAATGATAAAAGTCCAGTCGGGTGTGACCGTGCATGCTTGAAATTCTAGCACTGGGCAAGCTGAACCGGGAGGATTACCATAAGTTTGAGGCCAGCCAGGGAGACCTTATTTCTAAAACAGGAAGTCTGAGTTCTGATTGAGGACAGGGAACACAACCATGGCTAAAAGAATGAAGGAAACCACCAGGAGGGCATGCTGCAAACCTGGGCTCCTCCACACCACACATGTGCAGAATTTCCATGTCCCCACTCCAAGTTCTCCATAGTAGCAACATTTTAGTTGCTTTGAAATGTGTTCCTCAAATTACATTTATTAAAATACAACTCAGAATAGAGTCTAATAAAATACTTAGAGAAATTACCCACTGCCCCTCTTAAAGGTGATCTAGTAACACTTGGATTCTCATAATTATCCCAGTGGCTCTGAGGGGAGGGGCCTGAGGTCTTAAGCGACCTCCCTCATCAATCCAGTCCTTGGGGATTCAGAGCTAGTCTGACAGAGCTTGCCTTTGATAAGCACCTTTCTTATTCTAATGACACCTTTCCCTAACTTAACTCCGTGTCTGGTTCCCCTCCACACCCGACCCTTGGCTCCATTTGAAAGGAGCTCATAGAGGCAGCTGGTGGACAATGCTGTTTAGGGATGGCTTAATCGGGAAAGGAAACCTGTAGAGAGGTTTATCTGGGGTGAGGTCTCAAGCATCCAAGATTATGTCCCTGTCACCCGGTGACCCATCTTCTTCATGCCACCTTTTAATTTTGGTAGTAATTACGGTGTATATGGATAATGCCCATTAGCATATTCATAGTCATCTCTTCATATTTATTGTCCACACAACTCATTAATCTTCATCTACTTTGTGTGCTTGACAGCTCAATCTATTTTGCAATCTCTGGGAAGCCGCCATGGCCCTCCAAAGCCTTTGTTTTCCTGTAAATAAACTGTGTTGGGGACCAGAGGACAATGGTGCATCCTGTGGTGATTGACATCAGCCATGGCTACTAATCAGGATGGGACTTCATTGCCAGCTGAGTCGAGTGCATTATGGGGCCATTGTTCCAATGCTGCCAGGGCAAGAACACACACAGCCAGTCACCTTCGCAAGATGGGCTGATTGTTCTTCAAGATTAGCTCGAGCTGCCTTATTATCCATCCCAGACAACAAGGCATCTCACCCAAACAGACGCATTTTCAGGGATGGCCGTCGCAGCAGCCAGATTTGAATTGCTAATGTATAATCTGCACACACAGATGTGCAATGAATATTTGGATGTTGTTTTGCCCGTCAGTTGAGGAGGATGAATTGATGAGATGATGAGTATTCTGAGATGGGTCCTGGACGCTGGCCAACAGCAGAGTCTAAGCACCCACATGGGGGATAATCAGGTCACAAAGCAGTAGCCAGGCTATGACTGCCCAGCAGGGCACATTTCTGGTGGTGGAAAGTCCCCTTACTATTCTTGGGCAATAGAAGTTTTTCTGACTTGAAGAAGGGAAGAAGTTGCCTTGCTTTTCCTTATGTGACATTCTATGGCTACAAAGAAAAGGAAAAACAAAACAAACAAACAAACAAAAAACAACAAACAAACCTGTGGAAATCAACTGCTTGGGTTTGAACATGGCTCTATGATTTCCTAGCTTTATTAAGGTTCTTGTACCTCAACTTCCTCTTCTGTTAAAACAGATTTATTTTTACCAGTCCCATAGGGCTAATGTGAGGACCAAGCCAATTGCTGTACCCAGGCTAAGTCTTAGAACTCTTTGTAACATAGTAAGAACTCAGTATGTGTTACTACCCCCATTTCTCTCTCTCTCTCTCTCTCTCTCTCTCTCTCTCTCTCTCTCTCTCTCTCTCTCTCTCTCTCTCTCTCCACAGTTTCTCTGTGCAACAAACAGTCATGACTGTCTTAGAACTTGTTTTATAGACTGGGCTGGCCTTGAACTCACAGAGATCTGTCTGCCTCTGCCTCCTGAGTGCCAGAATTAAAGTCATGAGCCACTACACCCAGGCCAAATAGTTATGGATACACTGGAAATAGAGTCAAGCCATCTTGATGGCCTCAGTGTTCTCTGGGCCTCCCTTAGCTACTTTGATACATTTCTAATTGAATAGACTCTCCCCTACACTTAAATAATCATGGAACCATTTTTTTTCAGAAGGTTTTTTTTTTTCCAGCTTAGTGCCTCAATATTTACTTTATAGGAAAACGTGACCTGGGTGATAATAAAACTTTTACAGAGTTTTGAAAGAATGTGATTTAAGAATTTTATGTACAACGTGAAGAATTTTATGACAATGGGAACTATGCACATGCATATTGTGCATTCTCTCATGGGAAAAACAACTCAAATGTTCAAAAGAAAGGAAGTAGTGGAGCTAAGGTGTGGCCTCAGTGTCTGATGATAACTACTACAGATCATGGAATCAACAGACTGTATCAAAACGAGTCCAAACAGTCACAGACAACACATCCTCATACTCAATGATTCAAATCTTTCTCCCTGCTGGACAGCCTTCATCACGCTGGAAGGTGGGGGCTGCTGTTAGGAGTCAGGTCATCAGCAGTTTACTAAGATGCAAACCCTGCATGCTACAAATCGCACCTGCCCGGCAGGGCATGCTTGCGGGTGCATTCCAACTGCTTTCTGACTAGATTTAAGCTCCTACGTAAGAGGGAATACATGCTTGCTTCTCTAAACCTGGTGACGAGTGCATGGCTAGATGAGGTCTTGGGCCTCCTCGGATGGAGGCACTATAGAAGATGCTGGTGTTTTGCTAAATAGGCATGTTCTAACCCATACAGTAATTTCATTCTCAGACCTGGCAGAGATGCTCCTTTGTGCAGTAGGGCGTGGTTACTATAGAGACATATCTGGTCAAAGTGCCAAAAATAAGTGTTCACCCCAACAGCACATCTATGCTAGGCATATCTATTGTCTTCTCCAGGCCTGGGAACATCTCACAAGCAGGGGTAGGGAGAACTAAGAGAGTGGAGAGCAGTGCTTTGAAAACTGCTAACTAGATCACACGATCTAGTCGTAGGCAGACATGACTTCGGACACCTTCACAAGAGCTCCATGAGAAGGGGCCCCCTTAACATTCCATCATGGCTGGGAGAGGTGTCCATGAGAGGCCCTGTTCCTTCCTGAGATGTTAGCCATTAAGATTGGTAGGAGGGTAGTGGTATCGATCTTCTTCCTCCTCTTCCTCCTCCTCCTCTTCCTCCTCCTTTCCCTCCTCTTCCTCCTCCTCTCCCTCCTCTTCCTCCTTCTCATTCTCCTCTTCTTCCTTCTTCCTTCTTCTTTTCCCTCTCCCTCTCCCTCTCCCTCTCCCTCTCCCTCTCCCTCTCCCTCTCCCTCTCCCTCTCCCTCTCCCTCTTCTTTTTAGTGATACAGTGGCTGGTAGACTGCCCATGCTCCAGCAAATAACCTCTTGGGACTAGTTGGGAAGAATATGGAGTTCAGAGTGAGAGAGAGGGGGTTATAGAGAGGGTGAATATTATCACAGACTACACGTGTGTGAAGTAGTCAAAACATTAGAAAAATCAGAAATAAAATGCTTCCATTAAATAATGAGCTAACTTCATTCATCAAGGGAGATAAAAAAAAAAACAAGGAAAGGAAAGCAAGTATCTTTCAGAAGGAAAATAGAGAGGATCATATCCAGCTGTCTATCTTCAGGTACAGTAAGAGAAACTGCAGCGGTCCTTAACAAGCAGTCAAGGCAAACCCAAACTCAAACAAACCCATACCCCCAAAAATGAGCATCTAAAACCACCTGACTCCTAAACCTAACATTTTTCTGCTTGTTAAATAAACAAACAAAAACCAAGATTGAGATGTTTCCCAGATCCAATCTGCCAGCCTCATCCCCAGAACACCAGCTGCAGCCTTCCTTCTCCCTGCCCACATCTGTGAGTCCCACAGAGCTCCACCTCCCAGAATCCCTCTCTCGGCTTGTTGTTCTACCCCAGCCCCAACTCCAGCAGGTACGCTCTGCTAACTCATATAGACAACGCCTTCCAGGGAAGCAAGGAAGCTGTCTGTAGATCTTTCCTTCCCTTTCTTTTCCTCTAGATCCAACCTGCCACCATCCCCAGTCTCGTCCCTAGGACTACAGTAGACCCTTCCGGGTGACCTCTCTGACCATCTGCCCCATCCCAAGGAAACGAATTAAGCAGACCCTGGTGGAACATCTACTCCCCTCCCTCTTGTGAACCCCCTCAGGCCCTGGCCTAGCCCCATCCCTAAGTGTCAGTGTTGGGATTCAGACTTGGAACAAATGGCTGGGTTGTACATTTTATATACTAGATCAGACCTAGCCTCCAGTTTCTCCTAGTATCCTTAGCTCCTATCTGTTACAGGGTATTTCTGGCACACCCTACCCTCTGCCCTGAACTTTCTAGTTTAGGGACTGGCCTTCCCCTCCCCTAAAAGCTCCTCCCTATATAATCCAGACATTTTGGTCTCTCCCCTCTGCATTTTCTCTCTCCTTGAATGTTCATGGTTTCTCTCTTTCTCTCCCCTCTCCCCTCTATCTCCCTCCCCATGGGAACTTCTCTGGTCTGGTTCCTTGGGACCAGTGACCCATCCTGAGAGCAGCTTCCCATTAAACCTGCCTTTATATACTTTAATTTGTCTTAAATTGGCTCATTTCATTGGCAGAGATAACTTATCAGTCAACTCCTGTACTGGCTGGTTTTGTGTCAACTTGACACAAGGTGAAGTTATCACAGAGAAAGGAGTTTCAGTTGAGAAAATGCCTCCATGAGATCCAGCAGTAAGGCATTTTCTCAATTAGTGATCAAGGGGGGAGGGCCCCTTGTGGGTGGTGCCATCTGTGGGCTGGTAGTCTTGGGCTCTATAAGAAAGCAGGCTGAGCAAGCCAGGAGAAGCAAGCAAGCCAGTAAGTAACATCCCTCCATGGCCTCTGCATCAGCTCATGCTTCCTGGCCTGCTTGAGTTCCAGTCCTGACTTCCTTTTGTGATGAACAGCAGCATGGAAGTGTAAGCTGATTAAACCCTTTCCTCCCCAACTTGCTTCTTGGTCATGATGTTTGTGCAGGAATAGAAACCCTGACTAAGACAGCTCCCAATACCCAGAAACACATTTTACCTGGAATTCCCAGTGGACACAACTATCATGTCCAAAGAAAATTTCCTACAGGTGCCACACAGCCATCACACTCTCTGAAAATCCAGAGAGAAAACAAAAACCAAGGCACGAAACGACCACCTAACAAAAACAAATGTAGAAACCAGCACCACGACCTATAATCATCCCAATCTCAGATGCATAGACTCTAGTGTAAGGACACAATCAATAATAGCCAGGGCATTATGCTTCCTACCTAGCTATCCTACCAGCAGGCCCTGAATATTCCAATAGAGCTGAAGTACAAGAAAATTACCTTAAAATCACTCTGTGAAGATGACAGAGATCCTTAGAGAGGAGATGTCGGTCAGCCAAGACAGTGGGAGGAAATGGATGGGACAGTCCGACCCCTGAAGATGGAAATAGAATCAATAAAGAAA
The DNA here is from genome assembly GCA_028551405.1 of Uromys caudimaculatus. Lineage (NCBI taxonomy): Eukaryota > Metazoa > Chordata > Mammalia > Rodentia > Muridae > Uromys > Uromys caudimaculatus. The sequence goes on from CM052702.1 coordinate 49,499,206, forward strand.
ACACAGATTGAAGTAAACAACTTAGGGACTCTAACAGGAACGGCAGAGGCAAGCTCCACCCACAGAAGACAAGAGATGGAAGAGAGAATCTCAGGAGTTGGAGATACTGTAGAAGAAATAGTATATTGGTCAAAGAAAATGTTAAGTCTAAAAACCTCCTGACACAAAACATCCAGGAAATTGGGGACACCATGAAAAGATCAAGTCAAAGAATAATAGGCATAGAAGGAGAACATTCCCAGGGGCTCAAAGGCCCAGAAAAAATTCAACAAAATCATAAGAAAAATTTCCTAACCTAAATAGGCAATGCCTTTCAAAGTACAAGAAGCTTACAGAACATCAAATAGATGAGACCAGAAAAGAAAGTCCCCTCACTATATAATAAAACACTAAACACACAGAACAAAGAAAGAATATTAAAAGCAGCAAGGGGAAAAGACCAAGTGACATAAAACAGACCTATTAGATTTACATCTGACTTCTCAATGGAGACTCTAAAAGACAGAAGGTCCTGGACAGATGTGTCGTAAAGTGTAAGAGACCACAGGTGTCAGCCAAAACCAGTATACTCAACAAAACTCTCAATCACTGTAGATGAAAGAACAAGATATTCAATGATAAGGCCAAAATTAAACAATATCTACCTATAAATTCAGCCCTACAGAAGGTGCCAGAAGGAAAGCCCCAACATAAAGAGGCTTACTACATCCATGATAACACAGGGAATTATAATATTAGGCCAGCAAAATCAAAAGAAGGGAAACACACTTACACATACCGCCACCATCAAAATAACAGGAATCAACAATCCTGGTCACTGGTATTTCTCAATATCAATGGTCTCAATGCCGCTTCCTCCCCAAAAAGACACAGACTAACAGAATGGATATGGAACAGAATCTGACCTTCTGCTGCATCCAAGAAACAAGACTTCAACATCAAGGATAGACATTACTTCAGAGTAAAGAGTTGGAAAAAGATATTCTAAGCAAATAGACCTAAGAAGCAAGCTGGTGTAGCTATTTTCATACTAACAAAATAGACTTTAAAAACAAACAAACAAACAAACAAACAAACCTAATCAAATGAGATAGGGAAGAACACTGCATACTCACAAAGGAAAAATCCACTAAGATGACATTTTAATTATTAATATCTGTGGGGCAGTGGTCTGTGGCAGGCAATCTGACACCCGGTTGAGCTCAGGCTAAAAATTCTGGGAGACCCCGTGAAATTTTCACAAGGGGCCAGATTATGTTTTTGGCCACCGCTCCCGGAAGACTCCTGTAAAACAGCTACAGCCTTCACAACCTCTGTATAGAGAGAGGCCTGGCATGTGAGATTTATCATGTAGAAAGCAACCCTGAGTCCCGGGCAAGCAAATGAGGCACTACAAAGTCCCCAAACCAAGCTAATGGAAGGTATTGGCTACCAAACCCCTGACCCCTCCTAAACAGTGTATCAGAGCATCCCCGACCTGGGTTGCTCTCTCTCTCTCTCTCTTTCTCTACTCCACCTGCCCACCCCCCTGCTATGGCCCGCTTCTGTGTGCCCACCGCCTACCATCCAGAAGGAATAAAGGTGCAAAACTGCCCTGGCATCTGAGAGCTTTGTCCAACGAGCTGTAACACTTTCGCCCGAAAAGAGATCTGCTCTCTGGGCCAGGCGGTGGGGTGTGCGCTGACCGCAGCCGCGGAGATTGTGCTATGGCTAAGACCTGACTTGATATGGGGAGCGCCTAATGGCAGGTCTCGCAGAGATCAAGCTGTGACTGGAACTGGGTGCGGAGCGGGAGAGCACCAGAGGCAGCTTGCACTCCGGGAGTGCGCTGACCGCAGCGGCAAGATCGGGCTGTGGCCCAACAAATATCTATGCAGCAAATACTAAAGCACTCAAGTTTGTAAAATAAACACTACTACATCTTAAATCACATATTTATCCACATACTTGGACACAAAGCAAGTCTTAACAGATACCAAAAAACTGAAATAACTCTGTATCCTATCAGAGCAACCACCACTGTTGATTAAAGCTGGATGTCAACAACAACAGAAAGATTTCCGACTCATGGACATGAAACACTCTCTACTGAATCAAAAATGGGTCAAGACAGAAGTAAAGAAATTAAAGACTTTCTAGAATTCAATGAAAATGAATAGACGGTATACTGTTCTAAGAGTCAAGTTTATAGCACTAAGTATCTACCTAAAAACAAACAAAAAAGCAAAACTGGAGAGATCCCGTATTAGCAACTTAATAGAACCACCTGAAAGCTCTCGGAAAAAAGTAATCATTCCCAAGAGGAGTAGATGGCAAGAAACAATCAAACTGAGGGTTGGAATCCATAAAATAGAATCAAAGAGAACAATACAAAGAGTCAACGAAACAAAGAGCTGGTTCTTTGAGAAAATCAACAAGATAGACAAACCCTTACCCAATTGATCTAAAAGATGGTGAGAGATCCTAATTAGTAAAATCAAAAATGAAAAGGGGGACATCACAACATATACAGAGGAAATCCAGAGAATTATAAGACATACTTTAAAAAACTGTACTCCACCAAATTGGAAATTCTAAAAGAAATGGATAATTTTCTCAATCAGTGCCACTTACAGAAGTTAAATCAAGACCAGACAAGCAATTTAAATAGACCTATAATACCTAGTGAAATAGAACCAGTCATTAGAAGTCTCCCAATCCAAAAAATCCAGGGCCAGATGGTTTAAGTACAGAATTCTACTAGACTTTCAAAGAAGAGCTAATACCAAAACTCATCAAAGTATTCCACAAAATAAAAACATTTAATTTTATGAGGCCACAGTTACCCTGATACTCAAACCACATAAAGACTCAACAAAGAAAGAGAATTGCAGACCAATTTCTCTTATTCATATAAATGCAAAAATACTCAATAAAATACTTGCAAACTGAATCCGAGAACACATCAAAAAGATCACTCACCATAATCAAATAGACTTCATCCTAGAGATGAAGAGGTGGTTCAATGTAAGAAAATCAATAAATGTAATCCATCATATAAATCAACTGAAACCAGAGAGAGAGAGAGAGAGAGAGAGAGAGAGAGAGAGAGAGAGAGAGAGAGAGAATATCTTGTTAGATAGTGAAAAGCCTTTGACAAATCCAACACCCCTTCATGCTTAAAGTCCTAGAGGAAAGGGACATACTTAAACATAATATAGGAAAATTACAGCAAGCTTGTAGTCAATATCAACTTAAATGGAGAGAAACTCAAAGCAATTCCACAACAGCCGGGAATGAGAGGAGGCTGTGCACTCTCTCCATATTTATGCAATATAGCACTTGAAGTCTTAGCTAAAGCAATAAGACAACTGACGGAGGTCAAGGGGATACAGATTGGAAAGCAAGGAGTCAAAATATCTTTATTTGCAGATGATATGATAGTATACATAAATGACCCTAAAAATTCTACTGGGACACTCCTACAGCTGATAAATACTTTCAGTGAAGTAGCTGGATACAAGATTAACTCACGAAAATCAGTAGCCCTCCTATATACAAATGACAGACTGAGAAAGAAACCAGGGACACAACACCTTTCACAATAGCCTCAAATGATATAAAATATCTTGGGGTAACTCTAGCCAAGTAAGTGAACAACTTGTATGAAAAAAAACTTCAAGTCTTTGAAGAAAGAAATTGAAGAAGATACTGGAAGACAGGAAGCTCTGCCATGCTCATGGATCAGTAAGGCTAATATAGTAAAAATGGCCATCCTACCAAAAGCAATCTACAGATTCAACGAAATCTCCATCAAAATTCCAACACATTTTTTAAATAGAACTTGAAAGAACAATTCTCAACTTCATATGGAAACAGAACAACCAAGCAAACAGGGTAACAGTTCTTTGCGATGAAAGAACTGTGTGAGGTCTCCACATTCCTCATTGAAACTGTACTACAGAGTTTTAGTAATAAAAACCACACTGAATTGGCATAAAAACAGACAAGTTGATCAATGGAATTAAATTGAAGACCCAGACATAAATCCACATACCTATGGACATCTGATTTTTTATAAAGAAGCCAGAAATACGCACTGGAAAAAAAAGTATCTTTTACAAATGGTGTTGGTCAAACTGGGTGTCTGCATGTAGAAAAAGGAAAACAGATCCATACTTATTACTCTACACAAAACTCAAGTCCAGATGGATCAAAGATCTCAACATAAACCCAGACAGATACATTGAATATGACAGAAGAGAAAGTACGGAATAGCCTTGATCCCATTGGCACAGAAGACAAGGACAGTCATTTGGACAAAGTGGCAGCCTACAGAAGGAGAAAAGATTTTTACCAGCTCTACATCTAACAGAGGTCTAATATATAAAGATCCCAATAAACTAGAAATCAAAAAGCCAAATAACCTAATTGAACATGAGATACAGATCCAACAAAGAATTTTCTTTTTAAAAAAATTGTTTTAGTTATTTACATTTCAAATGTTGTCCCCCTTCCCAGTTTCCCCTCTACAAGCCCCCATCCAATCCCCCCTCTCCCTGTCTCTATGAGGGTGCTCCCCCACCCACCCACCCACTCCCACCTCACCACCCTAACATCCCCTTACCCCCCTTATGCTGGGGCATCGAGCCTCCACAGGACCAAGAGCCTTCCCTCCCATTGATGCCAGATAAGGCAATTCTCTTCTACATATGCAGCTGGAACCATTGGTCCTTCCATGTGTATTCTTTGGTTGATGGTTTAGTCCCTGAGAGCTCTAGGGGATCTGGTTGGTTGGTATTGTTGTTCTTCCTATGGGGTTGCAACCCCCTTCAGCTCCTTCAGTCCTTCCCCTAACTCTTCCATTGGGGTCCCCAAGCTCAGTCTGATGGTTGGCTGTGAATATCTGCATCTGTATTGGTCAGGCTCTGGCAGAGCCTCTCAGGGGATAGATATACCAGGGTCCTGTCAGCAAGTGCTTCTTGGCATCAGCAATAGTGTCTGGGTTTGGTGTCTGCAGATGGGATAGATCCCAAAGTGGGAGTGGTCTCTGGATGGCCTTTCCTTCAGTCTCTGGTCCATTTTTTTTTTTTTTTCTGGTCTCTGTATTTCCTTTAGACAGGAAAAATTCTGGGTTTAATTTTTTGAGATAGGTGGGTCCTCTACCAGGGTCCATTCCTATCTACTGGATATGGTTTATACAGGTTCTATCTCCCCTTTGCTGGGTATTTTGGCTAATGTCCTCTCTGTTGGGTCCTGGGACCCTCTTGGGCCCCTGGTATCTGGACTTTCTAGTGGCTGCCTCCACTTCCCCATCCCCCACTGCTACACACCTCTGTTCAATTTCCTGACCCTCTGTACTCCTCTCTGTCTCCTCCCTGATCCTGCCCCTCTTTTTCCCTCTCTCTCCTCTCTCCCTCCCAGGTCCTCCCTCCCTCTACCTCCCATGATTATTTTGTTCTCCCTTCTAAGTGGGACTGAAGCATCCACACTTTGGTCTTCCTTCTTCTTGAGCTTCATATGGTCTGTGAAGAAACCCAAATGGCTTAGAAATACCTTAGGTGCTCAACATCCTCAGCCGTCAGAGAAATGTGAATCAAGTTACTTTGAGATTTCATCTTACACCTGTCAGAATGGCTAAGATTAATAACACAGATGACAGCTCATGCTGGTGAGGGTGAAGAAGACAGGGAACACTCCCCCATTGCTGATAGGAGCCTGAACGTGTACAGCCACTATGGAAAACAATGTGGCGATTCCTCAGAAAGCTGGAAATTGACCTACCTCAAGATCAGCATACATATCCAAAGGATGCTCCAAACTACCACAAGTATATTTGCTCAACCACATTTATTGTGGCTTTATTTATAATAGCCAGAAACTGGAAACCACCTAACTGTATCTCAACAGAATTAAGGATAAAGAAAATGTGTACATTTACACAAATGAAGTATTAACTTGGTTATTAAAAATGAAATTAGCAACCCAGAGAGGCAAGGCATAGAGGAGCGGGGACACACGGATCTCCCTGAGAGGGAAAACCAGAAAAAATGTTATGGGTGGACTGGGGACAGGCGGGGATAGGCACGGGAAGATTTTGTGGAGTAGGAGAGAGGAGACAGGGTTGAGGGATGGGATGTGGGGAGAGAAGCTGGAATTAAGGGGCATTTGAGAAATGCTATGGAGACCTTGTGCAGTAAAAACTTCTTCAAATATATGGAAGACAAAATTAATTAGGTTTCCTAATAATAGGGGATATGGAATTGCAACTGGCCATTTCCTGTCACCAAAGAAGCTTCCAGTAGTGGGAATGGGTTGAATTCAATTAAGTTGTTAACCAAGGGAGTCCTACGGAAATCCCCAAACAGCCCAGGCTATTGCTAAGACAATGGGTTACTCTCCACAAACTGATCTATTATCAGGGACAACACCCACACAACTCATTAAACATGGAGAAGTTGAGCTGGTGTCTACATGGATGGAGTCTTCAAACCTATGTTCTAGTGACTTTGGTATGGGAAAACCCTCTGAAGGCTACCAAAAAAAAGAAAAGTAAACATCAACTTAGCCACAAACCCTTTGACCTGTAATATGTTCTCCCTGCAAGATACACTAGAGCAATCATGGCACAGAACTTGTGGGAGTAGCCAACCAATGTCTTATGTAAACCTAAGGCCTACCCCAGGAGAAGGAACCCATACCAGTCACTGCTTGGGTGACTAAGAACAAGAGACTAGATAGTCTAGAGACCTAGGGTAAAACCAAACACAGTATCAATAAAATGACTCCTAATGATATTCTCCTATACTCATAGATTGGTGTCTTAGTCAGCCATCATCATAGAGGCTTCCTCCTGCACCAGATGGGAACAGATGCAGAGACCCACAGCAAGACATTATGAGGTCCTTGGAACACAGAGCTCTAAATTGGAGAACTTCATCATTATCCCTTCCCTCAGAGCACAAGGAGCCCCACAGAGAGGAGGCAGAACGAATATAAGAGCCAGAAGGGATGGAAAACACCAGAACAAGGCCCTCTAAATCAACTAAGGAAGGCTCATATGAACTCAAGAGACCAACGCAGCACAGGGCTTACATGGGTCTGCACCAGGCCCTCTGCGTGCGTGCGTGCGTGCGTGTATTGTAGGATTCCTGTGTGTGTGAACAAGGAGTCCTCTGATTCCTGTATCTGCTTTTTCTTACGCTGGGTTGCCTTGTCCAGCCTTAATGTAATGGTTTCGGCTTTAGCTTATTATATTTTATTTTGTCGTGTTTGTTATCTCTTAGAAGCCTGTTTTTTTCAAATGAGAGTCAGAAAGGGAGAGGCTCTGGAGGGGAGGAAGATGAGGGGGAGGAATTAGGAGTAGAGGGCTGGGAAACTGTTATTAGGATATATTGTATAGAACTTACTTCCAATAAGAGGAAAACAAAACTAAGGGGGCTGGAGAGATGCCTAAACCAAGCCTGATGGGCTGACATCAAGGCCTGGATTCCACAGGGTGGAAGGAGAGAACTGACTTTCTCAAGCTGTCCTCTGGCTTCCACATGTGTGACATGGCATGTGTGCACTCACTGCCACACACAAAATAAATGTGTGAAAACTTACAGAAATTAAGATACGGGTAAAATATGATTCCAAGTGTGAGCAAAGAAACAGTTAGGTCTCAGCAAAACTGTGAAGTGCTGCAGAACTACAGAAGTCCAAGAGTCTGAAGCTGTTAATATTGCTTCTTTTTCTCCAGTCTCCTGCACGTGGTGGGTCCTATGTACACATTGGTAAGATGGGTCATGGGAACAATGTGTACAGTGTAAGTGGGGGGTGCTGGATGGCTGTCAGAGCCCCTTGGAGGGTCTTTAAGGGTTGTCACACTGAGCACTGCGGAGCCATCTGCTCTGTCTGCATAGCTCCTGGGGATAGCTTGCTTGCCTTTCCCCGCTTACTCCTTTCTCCGTTCCTGGCTGGATAAGTTGTACTTTTAGGTGGCCTTGCATCCTGGCCTTAGCCGATGGACTTCAAGGCAGCTCATTAGATGAGCTGAGCTCAGAGAACACCTCTCACTTGCCTTGGGAGCTCCTTTGCTGAAGCAAGGGAAGTCTCCTGAACCAAGAGTGCCCAGCAGTCCCTCACTGACATTTTTTTCTGAGAGAGGGCGGCTCCCTTTTGATGAACCAGTAGGACTGTCTGCTGTTGGGGACCATGTTCCCTGCTCTGAAGGTTGTCTACTATGAAAGGCTACAGGATATTACAGAAAGTGTGCTCTGGTGGGCATTAAGTGATCCATTAAGCGGATCATTTAAAATGTCAAACTTAGTGACATTCCTGTATATGCCTAATTTTCCTCAGATTGTATGATCTGTCCCAGTAGCTTCCTGAAGTCCTCTCTTCTGCTTAGAGCTCACATTCCAGTCACTTGCAAGCATTAGGACAACACTGCTCAGCGTTCCAGAACGTGGCTCCCAGGACCACACATGAGACTCTGGTTTACTCTACTGAACTGAAATATTCTTAGATTTCTGTATTCCACAATGCAAAGTAAGCCCACAATTGGGCTGAATCTGAGCTGGTTAATGTGGTAACCTGGTCCTAAAACCATCACTGAGGGCAAGGCATTTTCAGTGTTTGAGACCTGCATCCTTGTGTGTGTGTGTGATTCCAGGCAGTTGCTGCAATCTTCTTTTCATGTCTTTTTTTTTTTCCTATTTTTGCCTTCCACTTTTGCTGTTCAACATTTTAAATATTTGCTTTTAGAATTTAAATCTGTCATCGTTCCACTGAGATGCTATGGTAGCAAAAAGTTGAAGCAATCCCAATATATAAGAATAAGAAATTATTATAGAGTAATGTACATGTCAGGGCATTAGTTGGACGCACTGACGTCCAATACTATGCTGTAAAAACAAATGACCAGTAGGATTGTTTTTACAGTTTCTTTTTTTAAAGGCAAGATCCTTTTAAAATATTTAGATATCTAGGCAGGGTCTCACTGTGTAGCTCTGGCTGACCTGGAACTTGCTATGTAGCCCAGGCTGGTCTGGAACTCAGAGATCCACTCAGCTCTGTTTCTCCCAAGTGCTGGGGTTAAAGTCATACACTACTACATCTAGCTAAAAATTTGTTTCATAATTTAAATTTTTTCCTTTTTAACATCTATTTGTGTATGGGTGTAGAAGTCGGAGGACAGCTTGTGGGAGTCAGACCTCAGGCTTGAGGGTAAGCATCCCTGCCCACTGACATTTCTCATGGGCCCCATTCTCCCCGTCCCCTCAGTGCTGGTACTCACTGTGTGTGCCATTATACCTAGCTTACAAAGGTTTTAGTTGTTTCATGTTAGTTGCACATATTTATGGCATAGCATGATTTCAGTACATGTATATACTGTAAAATAAATAAAGGCTCTTAGCTTTTCCACTAAGACTAAATAATCAAAACCAACACTTCACAAAACAAAAAAAATCAAAAACCAACCAACCCCCACAACAACAACAACAAAAACCCCCAAACCACCAACAAACAAAAATCAACAAAACAAAACAAAATAAAAAATAAACAAACCTATAAAACAAAACATCCTGGCCTGGTTCCCCTTACTATAGACTTTTTCCCTTCTTCACTCTGGTCTTATGGACCCCTGGGGAGTGGCTGGCTTGGGCACCTTGGCTCCAGGTAGCTTGGAATGCCCCCACCCTTTCCCCTCCCCCAACCTGTACTATTCCCATTCAACATCAGCTGTGTAACCACCTTGTTTAGTCACCAGTCATTTGAAAGCCCCTTACCCTCCACCTACCAGATGGATGGGTGTTGGTGTCCAGATGGCGGTCCCTCATGGGGCACAGAGCTGCAAGGGTTGGGCTGCGGTTAGGGATGGAGGAAATTCAGAGTGGCAAGACATAAATGAGTACAGGTATGGTGGAGATGCTGGAAGAGGGCTCCACAAAAACAAAGGAGGGCTGTGGCTATCCCTCTAGACAGGTGGCTTCAGGCTTATCCGTCTCTCCTACGTTTGCTATTCACCTGTGTAAGAACAAATTCGGTTGGGTGACCTCTGGAGTCTGTCAGATTCTAGGAGCTGCACTTGCTGCCAGCAGGTGAGACTCAGGACAACAGACTGGGTAAGTGAAGGGTGGCAATGGTGCTTGGTGCAGAGCAAGGAGAGTGGAACAGGTGTCTACAGCATCTTAGAAAGTTCTGCCGAAGAGATGTTGGCACAACTGAGAAACTGTCCTAGGCTGTCCTGAAACCCAGGTGTGGTGTTTTGTATAGCTATGAGTCCCATAGACTCCTGTGTTTAAATGCATGGCCCATAGAGTGTCATTTTAGGAGGTGTGGCCTGCCGGAGTAGGTGTGGCCTTGTTGAAGGAAGTGTGTCACCATAGGGGTAGGCTCTGATGTCTCCTACGATCAGGCTATGCCCAGTGTGGTACAGTCTCCAGCTGTCTTCAGATCAACTTTCAGCTCCCTTCACAGCTCTGTGTCTGCCTACATGCCACCATGTTTCCCACCAAGACTATAATGGACTAAATCTCTGAACTGTAAGCCAGCCCCAATGAAATGTTTTCCTTTATCAGAGTCATGGTCATGGTTGTTTCTTTATAGCAATAAAACCCAAACTAAGACACCAGGCTTCAATTACAGTGTACCTACCTCCCAGATATACATCTGATTTCCCACCCCAAAGGTGCCTGCAATTGCCTTTGAAGGATGTTATGAAGGAAACATGGCAACCCAGGGTGACCTCTACAAGCTTTTAGACCACAGAAACGTTCAGAGGCCACGGGAACATGGCAAGGGAGGAAGAACAGCAATGATGCAGCCTGCCACTGGGCAAGTTCATACCTTCTGTGTACAAGGCCATCCTCATCCCAACTGGGTGTGCGTGTAAGAGGGACGTGGTATTCGTGTCTTAAGCAAACTGAGAAATCCTGGCCAGTCTGAGGTCTAGAGGCAAGATGGGTTGAACTCTGGCTCTGACACTTTTCAACTGTGCACACTTGGTTGTGGCTTTCATTTGTCTGGGCCTTCCGAAGATGTTGGAGAATCACACCAACCTCAGAGCACCCAAGGATCAAGTGGTAAGTAACAGTGAAGTCTTTCTGAGCCCAGGGGCCCACCTAAGCATGGAGCTTGATGACTGAAGCAGGTAGGGTGGGACTTAGGCATCAGAACTTTCAGGTTGTGCCCACCTTTCCGGGCCTGTGATGAAGCAAAGTTTGCCTTCACTGATCTGCAAAGAGACATTGGATTTCGTATGAAGATGAAATGAATGACTACTGTGTATCTCTGACAGCATGCTGAGAAGGGCTGATTCCCGACCGATAGAATGACTACTGATGAGGCCACAAGTCAGTTCCAGTGGTCCACACTATTTCTCTACTGAATGCAATTTTGCAAGTTCTGGACACCCCGTGGGCAAAGCCCCGCCCTCAGCTGTTTATCTAGGAGCCTAGAATCAAGACATTCAGAGCAGGTAGGATTCTGCAGTCTGTCTAGGCCTGGGAAATTTTCTGTTATCCATGGGCTCAGGACAAGGAAGACAAGTGCCAGGAACACAGAGTTCATTTTAGAATGACAGACATTCCAAAGAAGCAATAGATTTTGTGCTTGCAGTGAGTGAGCCATTGCTACAGATCATGTGACCAATTCCACCAGCCATGAATCAAAGGGCCAGAGCCATCAGGTTTTCCCTGAAAGAGTATAATTTTCAAATGATTGGACCAAACCACAAACTTGGGAAGACCCACTTTACTGGATCTCCCGCAACACTAGGGAAACCAAATTCCATAGAACCAGGTGTGACATCCTTATTTGGTCAAGCTCCTTTTTGGTATTGTGCCTGGAAAAGATACTCTTGAGATACAGATTTAAACTAAAACTGCATCTCTACGGAGCCTCAACAAAGTGGTCTCTCACTGTGGCCTGAGTTCACATGGAACTTCTAGTCCTTTTTAACCTCCAAAAGTAGTGGGTAACATTTATACCACGTATTGTGTCTGCACTGTGTCTACTGTTGAAATCTGTCACAATCACTCTAGCAGGGAAGCATGACAGGGCAGTTATCCCACTTCACAGATGAAGTTGAGGTGTTAAGATTACTTCCCTCTAAGTCAGGCAGGCTGTTCAGCTCTGTGCTTGCAACCATAAACTGGACCATTTGATTACAGGTATTTATTATATTCTTACAGGTGAATTTAGCTTTAAAATTGCTTTAATACTTGCACTTACAAGCAACAGGTAAACAACATCGAACAGTTATTACTGGGCAGTGTCACAGGGATAGGGGAGTTGAGGGGTGGGTGGAGGGTCAAGCAAGCTTCCCATAAACGCATTTACGTGAAGGTCAGGAAACACTGGCATGCTAAATTCGGCAGAGAATACGATACAAATACTACGAGGGCTGGAGACACTGATGACATTAAGAAACATGTCTGGAATATGAAGCTTGGTATACAGTTCAGGTGCGGAGTGTCGCCAGTGGTGGCCATTCTTGGTTGTCAACTTGACTCCATCTGGAATGAACTAAAATCTAACAATGGCGGGCACACGTGGGAGGGAGTTTTGCTTAATATGAAGTTGGCAGGTCATCCTTCAATCCCGATCTTGACGTGGGAAGACACACCTCTAGTCTAAGCCACGCTTTCTGTTGGGAGTCTACGTAAGGACATGGAAGAAGGGAGCCTCTGCTCTTTGCTTGCTTGTCCTCATCTTGCTGGCAAGTCTACCCCTTCCCCAGCATCCGAGCCTACTTCATGGGATTCCAATGTACACAGAAGATCAGCTGAGGCATCCAGCCTCATGAACTGAACTACTGAATTTCTGGACTTTCTGTTCATTGTTGGATTAGCTGGACAGAAGCCTGTAAGTTATTCTTCTTCTGGAAATTCATTCTGTAAGTGCTGTTTGTTATTCTAGAGAACTCTAAGACAGCTCCCAAAGGCTTCTGTCCTGAGGCTTGGTCCCAGGCCCACATTGTGATAGGACTTTTGTAGTGAGGGCAAGTGGAAGAGAATCAGTCATCAAGGGACCTTTTCTAGAAAGGGATATTGGACCCTTTTTGTCTTTGCTTCCTACCTCAATACACTGTTCTGCCACAGGCTCAAAGAAATAAGGCCAAGCGTGTGTAGTTCTGACACGGTAAGCCAAAATATGTGTGATGATATTCCTTCATGTCAACTATCTTGTTTATCCTAGTCTTCCGACTTCAGGTTTAAATTATCTAACAAGACAAAGTCAGAGCACCAGGCCCAGACCTAATGTTCTAGTGTCTTCTGATGGCAAACATCTTTTATTGTCAAGTTGCAGTAAAAACAAAACAAAACAACAACAAAAAACAAAACAATAAATAATACTGAGTACTCTTGCTATGGATCCAGCCAAAATCCCAACAAAAATTTCCTAGCAGCTACTAGAGAACACTTTAAGTAAACTGAGCATGGGAACCGCAGTAGCCCTGTTCCCATTACACTCTGAAGTCAAATCAATTGATTGCGACAATGGTAACCTAAACTACTAAAGCCAATTAAGGCACTGGATGATTAAACCTTTATATATAAAGGAACAATAATCCAGAAAAATAGAATTAAAATAGTCTGCTAGCAGCAGATTGCTACCGTACTTTCAACAAGACTGATGAGATTTGGAATGATTACAGCATCAAGAATATTTTCAGATAATGACAGGTCGGTGTGGTGGACAGGTGGCTCACATTTAAGACTCAAGTCTACTTAAAAAAAAAAATTATCTCACTAGCACTAGATTCTAGCTCCTTTTTTCCCCCCTTTTGGTTTCAAAGGTGAGTCTACAACCCATAAGAGGGATTGCAGTGCACGTAGCACACAGACCCAGGGGTTGCAGTGCCCAGAGCACACAGACCCGCATCACACTCTCCTGACTACACCAGTTTGGTCACATACTGGTAGAGCTGATCTGCAAATGCATCAGCGGAAAACTTCTCTGCCACCCTGGCTTTTCCAGCCAGGCCCATCGTCGCCTTTAAGGACGGTTTGTGGATGAACTTCTCCATAGCTTCTGAGAAGTGCACTGGGTCAGGCTCACACAGAAACCCCGTGACCTTGTGGACAATAGTCTCCAAGGGCCCACCGGAATTAACAGCGATGACTGGGCACTGCATGTACATGGCCTCCAGAGGGACGATGCCGAAGTGCTCATTGCTTGGCGTGTAGAGCACACACAAGCAGCCATGGAGGAGTGAGATCTTCTGTCTGTCCGAGAAGGACCGCAGGAAGGTCACGTGCCGCTCAAGGTCTGACTCTTGGACTATCTTCTTCAGCTCCTTATAGTGCTCCACGTTCTCCGGGATTCTATCATCATAACCACCAGCCATGAACAGATGAACCTTCTCCCACTCGTGAGATGGCAGCCGACTACGAAGCTGGACAAGGGAGCTCAGTGCCAACGGCAGATTTTTCTTCCTTTCGTACCGGTTGATAGAGAGGAACAGAAACTGTTTCCCCTTGGGGACTAGATCATCTATCTTTTCAGGAACAGCCAAATCAAAGCTGCCGATATTCAGGGACGGGTAGAGTACATCAGGATTTCTGTGAGACAGGGTCTTGAAGGTTTCCTTAAAGACGGACGCTGTGTATTGGCTGTTGACCAAGATGCGATCTGCCATGCCTGTGGTGTATTCCTCGATCCAGTCGATGGGGGCCCTATAGAACTTCTTCAGAGATGAATTTCTCTGAGCAAGCAGCAAATCTGGGAAGTGACAGTAAAATAGGACCCTCTTACGCCGTCTGGCCAGTTTGAACACGGGGATACAGGCAGACACCTAACCAAGGTAAAACAGTAGGTAAGTGACTGGTCGCCTCACCCGCCAAGGCCACAGTCCTTTTCCTGTTATAGCCTAGCTGCCTGGTATTACTGAACCATAGGATCTGGGTAAATGTCTACATTAACCATGAACATACAGCTTCCTCAGGGTGGTTCAGTGCAACTCAGGATCATAATTAAAGACTCCCTGGAGTAACTGTGGCTATTTCTACCTGTCTGCTTGGTTAGAGTACAGTGTCATCCATTGTGGATAAGAGTGCTGGGTAGCTAAGTACAGACCGTGGGAGAATAAGGTGACACATTGGAAGTAAAATCTGGAAACTGGTACCGACATTTACAATGAGCTACTCTATGACCCACAACTGTCCTCCTCCCGTTCCTCAGGAGTTCCCTCAGAGGACTGTGTAAGAAGTGAGATAAGTACAGTGTGAAGATGGCACACCTAGGATCACACACACTCACACACACACACACCCCAAACCTGGTTGCAATGTGAGTGTCTTTTAGGGAAGACTGGAGTATTTATAGGTTATTTCAATAAAGGGGACTTTCCAGCCACTCAAGAGACTGATGTGGATCTTAAAATATCAATAAGATGTCTCAATTTTTTGCAAAACAAAAGCAAAGTGTCCAACAGCAGGTAAATCCAATCCCAGTTATGTATAAGTAAGATGTAGCAGGAAACAGACACATATACTACTGTGGCCACACATCATTTCTCGAATGATGCAGAAGACACCGTTGACAGTGGCCCTCTGAAGGATGGGGACAGGAAATTTTTGCATTATATTTCCTATCTGAACTTTTACTCCTGAGTAAATGTTACTTCTCAATTAAAAAAAAAAAAAAAAAAAAAAAAAAAGGTGGGGCTGAGGAGTTGGCTCCAGGAATGCAGCGTATGGCAGTGCATACCTGTCCAAAAGTCTAGCTCAATCTTTCAGTTCCAGGTTCAGTGAGGGAGCCTGACTCCAATGTTCAGGTGGAGATTAGCTGAGACAGATACCTGACATTGATCTCTGGTTTCCAATATGCAAGCTCAGACATTTGTACAGACAAAAGAACTGGACTTTTCTCCAAAGACCAATGGGGACCATGGGGACCATGGTAAAGTGTAATGGGGACATGATACATTGAGCTTGATTTTAATCCATGGCACTGCTAAGTACTGGAGTGGCGGTATTAGGAAGACTGGAGAGGGTGGGGTGGATTGGAGCTGGAATCAGAGACAATAGGAATAATGGAGAAGAAAGAAGAGTAAACAGAATCACATACAAGGGGTGACCGGAAGGCGACTTTTAATGATCTGGATCCAATCATTTTAGTCCCAGGGCTAAACATTTTAAATGCAGGTATGTGAGCCCTACCTCAAGGATCTTCAACGAAAGGAAGGGGGCGGGGGAGAGATGTCCTTGCGATCTGCCATTTTAAAGGGTCCATACTAAAACTGGTGACCGTTCTCTTCCTGAGGACTCCTGCTGGACAGTTCCTAAAAACCTAGAATAGAGGTCCCTCCCCCAGCCAAGAATTGGTGGCGGCCTCACCTGGTCGCACACCACCACGTCGAACTCCTCGCCGGAGAGAAACAGCACGTAGAGCGCCAGAAAGACCATGCGCACGTAGGAGCAGATGGCCGTGCCGCGGCCGCCCCAGCCCAGGCTGCGAGGCAGCCAGTCCCCTGCGCATTGCACCGAGAGCTCGCGGGTCTCGATGAAGCAGTGGTTCGGGTCGTAGTGCGCGGTCCATATCTTCACATCGCAGCCGTACTCCTGCAGCGCCAGCGCCGCGTCCAGCACTAGGCGCTCGGCACCGCCTATACCCATGTCTGGGTGCAGAAACAGCACCGATGGGGTGTAAACCCGGGAGCGGGCTCGGTACAGGTTTTCGGCCATGGTAGATCAGCCGCGCCTGCGCCCTCCGCGCGAGCTTCTTCTGCTAGCTCCTGCAAGCTCCGCCCGCGATCCCCGCAGGCTACTGAAAGCCGACCCAGCGCAACTACGCTTGCGTCAGTTTAGGACACATCAGCGATAAATCTGTGGGTGTTAAGAAAATGCCTGACTTAATTTCTCGTGTGAACATGTCCAAAGTTTTCAATTTGGTGATGTTTGACCGTATGAAAGATGCTAAATAAATTAAATAAAAGAAGCCAAACACCACTTTCACACGGCCCAGTTGTTCTCAGCATAATTTTTACAGGCATATCTTCGGACAGCCCAGACAGTCTAGCGTCTGCGAAGACCCTGCCAGCCGGCCGGGGGCGGTGCCAGAGCCTGCCTCCACTAGTGTTCTGAGTTCTCGGCAACTTAGTGCTTCCTGTGCCCACTGTTCTTAGGCATCAGCATGGTGCGCGGTCCCTGCTTCCATGGGGCGCAATAGCCCCTGTCTTGGTCTCCCTCTCTTTCCGGGACCTCATTGCACTTCCCAGCTTCTCCGGTGGGTGTGGGGTCGGGCGTGTGAAGAGGACCCGACCCGCGATGTTCACTGTTTGTCTGTTTCTCTCTGCAGCCGGGTCCAACGCCCAGTGGCACCAACGTGGGCTCCTCTGGGCGCTCTCCCAGTAAAGCGGTGGCCGCACGGGCTGCGGGATCCACTGTCCGGCAGAGGTAAGTGGCTCGGGGGGCGGGGGGCGTCCCCGCTATGGCTGGGGGAGGCGAAGGACCCAGGAATTTGCATTTCTGGAAGGAGCTCCAGGATGAGAAGATTCGTAGGGACCGGGTGAGCCCTAGCTGACGTGGCCATCCAGTTAATAAGGCCCTTTAGGAGGGAGGCATGGTTTAGTTAAAGGTAAGTTAAATTAGACTAGGATCGGGAACAACTTTAGGAAAAGCACTGGCGTAAGGCTGTTGTGTATGAGGCTCTATCTTTCAGTCTTCCAACGGGAGGTCCCATATACACTCAGTTTAACACAATTTGTCTTACACAACTATCTGTCACCCCGGTTCCCCATCCCAGCTGTGTGTGTGTCTTTCTTTTTAAATCTATTTCGTATATGTGTGTGCATCACGTTCTTGCCTGGTGCCCTTAGAAGAAAACTGGAACTGCAGTTATGAATGATTGTGAGCCACTGTATGAGTACTGGAGACCAATTTGGGGTTCTCTGCAGGACCAACAAGTATTCTTAACCTCTGAGCCATTTCTCCAGATTCAATGTCTCCTTATTTTTAAATGTCATTGCTTATTTACGAAATCCAGAAACTGCAGTCTTTTTTTTTTTTTTTTTGTATTTGGTGTGCCTTCTCTATCCAGTCATGCCAGACTTCACAGGAAGACCTCACTACTTTTCATCCTCCATTTCTGTCCACCCAACTTAGCCCTCAAGTTCTTCTGCTTTGTATTTCCACCACTGTCCATCCTCTAGCCTGCGGTTACTCTTCCACTTAGGCTCTCTGTAAGTTTCTGACGGTGCCTGTTCAAAGAGGAGGCCTTCAAAGGGATTCCAGACCTCTCCTTTCTCTGTCCCGTGAGCCAGCAATTCTGAACTTAGTACAATTTTCTTTAGCTCACTATCCTCATTATGTCTGGACGTTTCTCAACTATTTACTTTCTTTTTTAGACGATCTCACACAACCTAGGTTTGAACTTCTATCATCCTGCCTTCACCTCCCATGTGCTAGGATTATAGCTGTAATAGTATACTACTATTTATGTCTACATGTTCATCTCCTTTGCTTTGACAGAACATCCACCCAAGTCCTCTTTTCCATCTCCTATCTTAAATCATGCCAGAATAAATGTTGAAGGAATCAATCAACCGTTTTGTGTTTGTAGAACAACTAGTAAGGGTTTTGGTCGAGAGGAGTAGACCTTGAAAACACAAAGGAGTGCTTTAAAACTACCCTTAAGAATGTGAAGAGGAAGGCTTGAGGATATAGCGGGTAGATAGCTCAGTAATAGAGAACGTGCCTAGCATGCGTGTGTGAGGCTGCAGGCTTGAGTCCTAGCACACACAAAACACAACACAAACAACAACAAAAGAGGATGTGCCGGACTTGTCTTGTTGACTGCAGTAGGAAAATCTAAATCTACAGTTGAAACTAGGTGGTGTGAACATGTGTGTAACAGATTACAGCTCAGAGAAGGGAGTTGTAATAGAACTCTCAGAAATGGTGCGATGACCCTGAGTGACCATGAATGTTCTCTCACTAAGATATTCAAGGAAGGGGTATTGGGCAGTGGTTTAGATTGTATGGGCCTGGGGTGCTTGCTGTTGCAGCTGGGATTTCAGAGACTTTTTGAGCTACTCCTGTAGGAGTGTAGAGTTCTTTGGGGATTGGTTTTTGTTCAAGATGAGTTAATGGGGAAGTTTGGCATCTGAGAGTTCTTAGGGAACCAGAGGGTACCTAATTACGAAATTATCAAAGGATAGTAGATAAAAGATGAGGCAACCAGTGCACAAGTGAGCTGTCAGATGTAACTTTGAAGGTTATGGATTACGATGACATCTTTTAGGCTCTGGTATTGGAGGGCCACTAAACTACACAGCCAGTGGCTATATGTATGACGTGTACAAAAGTCATTCGCACATGTATGGGGTGTACAGAATTCATTCGAGAAACTTGTGGACGGTTAGGTACTCGTGATCGCTGTTGGCTATCTAAGCATATGTCCATTCTCTGAGAAGAAGTGGAAGCTATGGTTAGTGATACTTGGGCTCTGTAGTGTGCAGTTTCCATCTCTCTCTGAATGAAGTGACAGTAGTGCGAAGGCCTCGGAGAAGAAGTGTGGGGTTTAAGGTTAAGCTGGGGTTGGAGCCCTTGCTCTGCATAGTACAGTGGAAAGGGAAGCTGGGATGAGAAGGAGTGATGGTATCTTAGCAACCACAGACTTACGAAGTGCCAGCTCCATGGTGATCCTGCAGAAGTAATGGAGACTACAAGGTTAAGGTGGTGGAATAGTTAGGGATAGTAAGGCACTTATGAAATAATAACTAACGGTCTGTCGTGTCCAGCCTTGCTTTACCTTGGAGAATGTACTTGTAAAAAGATAGCTAGGGCTTGTCTGCATGCTGTGAGCTCCTTCCGGGTATGGACGCCATGAGTAACCAGGGCAAGTAAATAGGTCATGGGATTTCAAGTGATGAAGGTAATACATAAATTAAGGAAACTGGGTGAGGAAAGAGTGAGTGAGGGTGGTGGTTTGGATAGGGTGCTCAGTGAGTGACCCATGAGGTGCAAGGGAGGGAGTGACACGCTGGTCCAGGGAGGATAGGCCTCCTAGGCCAAAGGAACAAAGTGGACAGGCAGGTCAGTGAGCTGGGGTTGCTCCAGCACGTGCCAGCAGCCATAGCGGTAGACCAAAGCATGCACGAGGTCAAACGTGCAGGAAGAGGTGTAGACTTCATTGACGATTAAGAGATTAAAGTGGGCTCTGTTAGGCACCTCAGCTGGCTTCCCAGATGAGGTAATAGGGACATTGTGACAGTTTGGTGTTTCTGTGGACCCTGCTTTTCAGATCCTCTGCTCTGTCCCACTGCCAGAGGCAGAAGTAACAAGAATAACACATCCTACTGGATCTTGAAATTCCAGCTTTGAAGAGAACTAAATTCAGGGGTTGTGGTTCAGAGTGGCAAGCATATGGTGGTAGTTGTGGCTTAGGTGATAACTTCCCATGTGGACACTGGCTTATTTTTGGTCACAACTCCAGTTTTTATAAACAAAGGAGATTTCAGATACCCACCCTCCAGATTAGAGACTTGCCTGCCCACGGAGGCTTTCTTCTTAGAAAGCACAGGTACTCTGCATACCCTGTACACCTTTTTTGTTATTTAAGTCTTCCCACAGAAGCAGTCACACATAGAGTTGTATGTTTCCAGGCTACTGTAGCCCATAACTAATGTATCTGAAATGTCCCTCGCTAGCAGAGTAGACTCAGACCATGGGTGCTGACTGCCGTAGAGTTTTCTTGAGCACAGTTGGAGTCAGACTGGGACCAAGACTCTGCTCTTCGGTCATGTGGTAGGATGAGCTCCCTAGGCTATAGACAGGATTTCTGCATTCAGAATGTCATGGCAAGACTATGGTGGGGTGAGGTGGGCTTTAGGCCTTCTCAAGAATCAGCAGCCTCCACACAGGAATGGGATTTTAATAGAGAGAATATTTGGCAGGACATCTTTTTTTTTTTTTTTTTTTTTTTTACATCTAACACTTATGGCATAATGATACGGCTGAAGATTTCTTCAGTGCTGGGGTCCTTGCTTTGGCACCCTAGCACAGGGTTGGGCAATGCTGCATCCCACAGGAGGATAGTTGCTCAGAGAGTCTGGGTCTGGTCCTGGTCCTAAGTGTCCATGTCTTTGGTCTGCTCTGTCTGCCATGATGGCTCTGTGCACCAGGCGTCATCCTTTTGCAAAGAACAAGTTGACTTTTTACCTCCTGCCCCTCTCCGAGACTGACAGTCATTATATCAAAATAGCTCAGGTACATTACAGAGTACTTCTTCATCATGTGTTCTCTCCATTTCGGGGACCTTGATATAATTGCAGTTTAGTGTCTTTTCTTAATTTTGCAGTGAGTGCAGTTATTTTAAACCATCTTTTCAAGTAATCTTTTCAAAATGAAATTATAAATTAAGGGCATGTATAGATAGGGTTTATTTCCCAGAAGTTCCTAAGAAGACAAATTGAGGCACACTGTCCACTGAGAAGGCTGGATATGGCAAAGGCAGTTATTGGATGCACTGGCACACGACAGGTAGTAGGCAGTCAGTCCATAGAACATAAGATCAGAGAGGCAAAGGTAGGATTTGAGTTTATTTTAGTAAAGCGTTTTTTGTTTTATTTGTTTGTTTTTTAATTTTCGAAACAGGGTTTCTCTGTGTAGCCCTGGCTGTCCTGAACTCACTCTGTAGACCAGGCTGGTCTCGAACTCAGAAATCCGCCTGCCTCTGCCTCCCAAGTGCTGGGATTAAAGGCGTGTGCCACCACTGCCCGGCTAAGAAGGTCTTCTTACAGCTTGCTTTTTTTTAAAAAAGAAAGCCTGTATACTAGAAGCATATATGTATAATAACATATATAGTATGTTATTAAAAGGATTTCTAAGAAAAACTACTACTTTTTTTTTTAATCCCTTTCAGAAAAAATGCCAGCTGTGGAACCCGAAGTGCAGGCCGCACCACCTCCGCAGGGACTGGGGGGATGTGGCGATTCTACACGGAAGATTCCCCAGGGCTCAAAGTGTAAGTCATGGAGTGGGCTTGTGTGTGTCCTGGTACCCGAGGTGTAGGAGCTGTGTCTGACAGGATGCACTGCAGCATCATTTATGCCAGGTGGGCTGGATCTGGCTTGCCTGCTCATCCACTGATGGACAGATTAGGGTGCTGAAGGATACCTTTCTGGGAGTGATTAAAAGATGGGGGCCTCCTGTTGCTGTGTCAGGGTAACTGGCAGGCACAGGGAACTGGAGGGAGCTGCTTCATTAGAAGAAATCGCCCTTTATTTGATGCTCCTGCCCTACACTGAGACCCGGGGGAGGGGACATTTGAATGGGAATTGGGTGATTTTTCAAAGCTGCCCTGAGGCGGAAGCTGATATTATTACAGCCTAATGGAAATTTTCCATTATGTTGTGTTACCCAAAGTTCCCTGGCTTGGTGTGGGAAGGTGGCGGGTGGACCCAGGAGGGTGAATGCATCACTTTCCAAGCTTAGCCTTCGGAGGACTGAGGAGAGGGGACCATCCAGCAACTTCTGTCCTGTGCCTCGCTTACCTCTTAGGCCAGGTTGTCTGGTACCATAGCACCCTTTCCTGCTGCTTCACAACTAAACCCTGTGGATACGGGAGGATGATAATAGCCGCAAACCTCTCTTCTTTGTGTAGTACTTGCTGTTTTTCAGAAAACTTAGTATCTTCTTTGTTTTGCTCTGACTGGCCTTCCTGAGTAGGAGCTGCGCTAATTTGCAGATGAGGAGACTCAGAGGCAGTGAGGTCCTCAGACACAAATCGTAGGAAGCAGAGCAGACCTGACTGTTGGGGCCCACACTTTCCTCTATTGCCCGGCTGGTAGAAAAGAGACAAAACTTCAGTTAGTTTAATTGATTTGGCTTACATTACAGATTTAGTTTATGAAGATTTCCCTATAACTTATGGGATTTGATTGAATTCATTTATTAAATTTTTCCTGTTACATTTTCTTTCTTTCTTTCTTTCTTTCTTTCTTTCTTTCTTTCTTTCTTTCTTTCTTTCTTTCTTTCTTTTTTTCTTTCTCTCTCTCTTTTTTTCTTTTTCTTTTTTGGGGACAAGGTCTTACAGTGTAGCCAGACTAGTCTGGAACTTACCTTCTTTCTAGCTCCGCCTCCTAGCTGACACTGGGACTATCAGTGTAACGTGACCAGACCTGACTAGTGTCTCCCCCTGCCACACCCCCATTGTCAGCTTGTAAGAATATTTTTATGAAGCATTTCTTCAGCTGGGGCTGTGAGCTGGAGGTGTCTGGCAGCCTTTGGTGAGTGTTAAAGGTGATTTTCTTAGTGTTGAAGGAGTACCCTTGTATTTCCTTGCTCTTTCCAGTGGCCCTGGAATGCTTTTTAAATTCCTCAGAAAGGTGGGAAACCCTTGCATGGGCAAGTCTGGCTCATGCCTGCCCTTGGAGTCCTTCGGTTGTGATGCTCCGGTCCTCCCAGGAACTGGTAGAAACTGTCTCTTGAAGTTTCATAAACAGTATCCTAATCACGTCAGAGAAATGGGCTGCGGTGAAAGGACACAGTTGAGAATTCCCACCTGTAAATCTGTCTGCCAGCTCCTTCCAGCTTGATTTTGGCTCCCCTGGGATTGTGTAAGATCTTCAGATTGATAGAACTATTTCCTGTGAGCCTGCTGTAAGCCTGCCTGTGTGTGTGTCGCTCTAAGATGGGTACTGCAGTAACCTCTTTACAGATGGGGAGACAGAGTTGAAGGCGAGGAATGGGCACAGGCAAGCTTGTGAATGATAGGCACCCTCACTCCGTGCCCCTGGAGAGCTGGACCCTCAGCTCCGTGCTCTGGCTGACGGTAACA
The DNA here is from genome assembly GCA_028551405.1 of Uromys caudimaculatus. Taxonomy (NCBI): domain Eukaryota; kingdom Metazoa; phylum Chordata; class Mammalia; order Rodentia; family Muridae; genus Uromys; species Uromys caudimaculatus. The sequence goes on from CM052702.1 coordinate 49,522,957, forward strand.
GTGGTACCTGGTAGTAAGGGAGGAAGATACATTAGTGTGCTGGTGCTCGCCCCATTTTAACCTTCTTACTCTCGAATTGTACAGACTTTAGAGTGATGTAGCAGAGACCTTGATCCCTGTAGTATTTATTATCTAGTCTAATCCAGTCTGCTACACTACTGCTCCTCACCTGGTCCTGCCTGGTAATACCTTGATGAGTAAAGGATTCCTACTTCCTGGTTGTATCTGGGAGGTGAAGTGAGATGTGCCGAATTCTCCAAACCTGCTGTGGGCAATGCTTAGAGTAAATATCCACAGCTTGGGTCCATTCAGAGGCCTTCCCGTTAAGAAACATGTAAGCCAGTTCTTTATAGTAGCACTTGATTCAAAGAAAGGCAGATGGGGGAAGTCTATTCCCTGTCTACACGAAGCCCACGAATACAAGTCAGTTTAGTGCACAGTGCCTGGAGTGTGGCTAAGATTAGATTTGTTGGGTGTGGTATACACCTTTAATCCAAGCACTAGGCTGGCAGAGGCAGGTGGACCTCTGAGTTGAAGACCAGCCTGGTTTCAGTGTGAGTACTGGGACAGTCATGTCTACACAGAGAGACCTTGTCTTAACAGAACAAAAGAAACAAAAAGAACTTCCAGAAGGTAAATGCATTTGATGGGTAGAATCAGAGAGGTCCAGACCTCTGTATTCTGGGTGTTTTTAGGCAGGAATCCCTCTGAGCCTCAGGTATAAAATGAGATTAATACTTGTCTCATTCATGAGACTCATGAATTTGTGCAGATTAAATGGGATCATAGATTCAAAAGCATTTTGTGCTAATTCATCTGTGTGTCTCATACACTGTCATGAGACAGAAAAGGTTGTCTTAATACATGTTAATTTTAGGTTTGTAAATAGATATTTTACATATAAGAGTTTGGGAAAATTTTCTATTAAGTACACAAAATCAGCACATCTGAGGGCTTATCTTTGGACATCAGATGGTTTCGTCTGTGTAGAGTGCTGTGTTTCAGCAGACACTGTACCTCCTCTGGCCTCAGCACAGCTGCCTGGCCGTCGTCACGCTCACCTGTCCAGTATCAATTCTGGGAATCCCTATGGGTGGTATAAACAAGGTCCCCACGCTTGGGCAGCCATTACTGTTACGCCTACCTTGTGACTGAAGTAAGCATGGCTTTTCTTCTCATTTCCAGGGGCCCTGTCCCAGTGCTGGTGATGAGTCTTCTGTTCATTGCTGCTGTATTCATGCTGCACATTTGGGGCAAGTACACGCGATCATAGATTTGGCTACATCCATCTTTCATCTGAAGAAGAAGGAAAAAAAACCAACATATCTTGGACCAAAAGCGTAGTGATTTTCTGTTCATGTATATTATTTTACAGAGAATAAGAATTGACTTTGAGAAATCAGTTTTTTCTATGGCTAATAAACTTTGGAATTATTTTATATGGAGACTGGCTGCCGGTGCTTATTGTGAGGCCCTGGGTCTCTGCCTTCAGGTTACCAGGGACTGGGTGGGTAGACTTTCTTACCAGGGACTGGGTGGGTAGACTTTCTTACCAGGGACTGGGTGGGTAGACTTTCTTACCAGGGACTGGGTGGGTAGACTTTCTTACGAGCTCATGCTTTGCAGGATTGACAGTTCCTCCTACAACCATGTCGTCACTCAAATCCAAGATGCTCTCTAATTGGCCTTGGCATGTTTTCCCCAAGGTATTTCTGTGCTGGTGATTGTCATTTTGGGTACTTGGTTTTCAAGAAGTGTGCCTGGGACTGCCATCAGCGATCTGTTGAGGCAGCTGGTGCCGAGGGTAAAGAGTCAAAGAAAGGAGAAACCGAGAGTCTTGGCTGAGGTGTCTGCTCATTCTGTTCTTTTGTTTTGTTTTTGCCTTTTTGAGATGGGGTCTCGCTGTGTAGCCTAGACTGTCTTGGAACTTGCCATGCTCCTGTCTCCACTCCTCGAACAGGCCTGGCTCATTCACTTCTTTGTGTCTAAAATCATAGGCAATCATTTGCTTTTTCTCTTGTTCAGGTGTCCCTTGGGGATTTCTACCCACTGATCTCTCTAAACCAGCTTTGAAAGAACTAATTTGAGAATTTGGATTTATTGTTTTCATTTTAAAAATGACTTTGTAATAAGAGTGAGACAGTACTTTTATACTACTATCTCTATAATTGAGTTTAAAAGTAAGTATTGGGATGTCTTCACCTGTGCTGCCCACTAAGTACAAACAGCAGTTGCTGTTCTGGGAATCACCCCAGGAGGGCAGTCCAGGAACCAAAGGCTCCACACTGGGATGCCCAGAGAGAAGGGACAAAGCATTGCCTGTCCAGCAAGATCAGTGTTGAGACGTGTGAATTTTACATATGTAAAACAGGTCATGGGGTGCATGGATGGCCCAGGTGGGGCAGAGTGCCTGCTGCCCAACCTGATGATCTGAATTTAGTCTGGGACCCACACGGTGGAAGGAGAGAACTGATCCCCACAAATTGTTCTTTGGCCTCCACATGTGTCACGAAACATGTATGACCTCAAATAATAAAATAAAAGTGTGTTGAGAAATAAACTTAAAAAATAAAACATCTTGAGGCCAGGGGATTGGCAGCAGTTCAGGGTGTGCATGGCTCCTGCAGAAGACCTGCTTTCTGTTCCCAGCACCCAGGGCAGATGGCTCAAAACTCTCTGCAACTCCAGGTCAGAGCATCTAACACCATCTGGCCTCCAGCTGCACGGCTGCATGTGCACAGACGCACAGATTTCAAAACTAAAAATCAACCTTTGGCCTGGAGCAATGGCTACCCTTGCAGAGGTCATGGGTTCTGAGCTCAGCATTCACATCAGGTGGCTTATGACTGCCTGAGACACTAGTGTCACAAAAGATAAAGGTATGTGTCCCCCCCTTTAGTTGTTTAAGTAGTGTATTGTACCAAACGATGGCTTTCGTTGATATTTCTATATGTGTGTATAAAGTGTTGATCTTGCTGTCTTCTCTTGTTCTCCCTCTGTTGGCTGGCTCCTTCCACTTTCCATCTAGTCTCTGTCTTTTATGCTACAAGTAATCAGACCAGAGCTTTGCACTTGCCACACAATATGTCTCTTCATAAGACTTATCTTTAAAAGTTACATTTAGTTAGTTATGTGTGGGAGGGGTGGGCAAGTGTATGATAAGGCATGTACGTGGCGGTCAGAAGACACCTGGGGGAGTCGGTGCCACATTCCACCACGTACGCTCTGACCCTCAGGCTTCTCAGCAAGCTCCCTTACCCGAGGACCATCTCCCCAGCTCCGCGGACGACTTCTCCCTATCGGTGAATGTACACTTGGAAATCTTAACAAACATTTTATTTGGGGAAAAATGGCTGGAAAACTGGTTTTCTTGGATTCTGCGAGTTTCTTATTGCACTAAACAGGTGTTTTTATATTTTGAAACATAGAAAACAGAGTTCAATTCATTTGGAAAAAAGACAATAATATCTATAATAGAACCCTGCCCTCTCACATAGCCAGTTAGAGGCACCGAATATAAAAGTTGTAACTTTTGTTTGGAAAAGAAATCGGTGTGTGTGTGTGTGTGTGTCTGTCTGTCTGTCTGTATCTGTGTTAACTGTCTCTAGGGTAGACAGATATGGCAACCACACAGGGTGCTTTCTTTGCTGCATTGGCTTGGCTAGCCTGGTCCCTGGTGGTAGCAGAAAACCTGCTGCGTTTCCTGAGCCAGTGAGTTGTAAGGTACATGCGCTCTCCCTGGCAGAATGGACACGCTCCAGTCAGCAGAAGGAAAGGAAGCGAGCTTGGGAGTTGAATGTAAAGATGTGCAGCGTGTACGCCGTCGCTGCCTTTGGCTCTGCGGCGCAGTGCTAATACCGTTGCCGAGAGACATCGTGTTCAAGCTGTTCCTTTCTTTTTTATCAAAAAAAAAGAAAAGAAAAAAAAATTTGGTGGTAAAACACACATAACAAAATTTTTCATCTTAACCATTTTCAACTTACCGTTCAGTGGTATTCAGTACATTTATCTTGTAGGATGCTCTCCCCATCCAACTCTCAAACTTGTCATCTTGGAAAACTCCCCCAGCAGCTGGCCGCCATCACTGTCTTCATGGTGTGGCTGTTCTTCCTACAGGTAGAGTCACACAGTGTTTGCTGTGCTTGTTACCTTAATTTGATTGGCATCATGTCCTCCACATGGATATCATTTGTCAGAATTTGCTTCTTTCTAGGCAGAAAGGTAATTTCATTATGTATGGATACTGCATCTTACACTACTTTTATAATAAATTGTTATTGCTTATGAGCTATTAATAGTGTGTGTGTGTGTGTGTGTGTGTGTGTGTGTGTGTGTGTGTGTGTGTGTGTGCACTCCCTCTGTGGCCTAGGCTATCCTTGAACTCTTAATCCTCCTGCCTCAGTATTACAGGCATGTGTCACTAACCCAGGCTTTTATTCATAGCACTTGTAACATTCTAACACATTAGATCTTTACTTGAGTTAAGATGTTCTTGGCCCTGAGAAGCTTCCAGGCCCCTTGACATAGGCTACAATTCTAACTGCTTCTGATGGCAGCAACACCAGCAAAGTGAACTGCTATCAGCGTAGTCTGAGCCTTTGAAGTCCTTGGAGAAGCTGTTAGGGACAGTGCCAGAGTCCCTAAACTAGCTGAGAATGGGACATCTTGGGATCCTAATGTTAACTCTGAACGCGGTGGGCCTGGGATGATGGCAGCTGTGTGTCTCTCCTATTTCTGCACCCATCCTAGTCTAGGATGTCAGGACCCCACAGGAGGAGCTGAACAAGACATTCTGAAACCATGCAAATGTAGGCAGTAGGTTGAAATGCCTGAAGATGTCTGCAACGCTGGGCTGCATCCACCAGGAAGTACTGTAGAGCCTGTGGAGTGCAGAGAACGTGCCCTTGTTCTTGATAGGGTGCTATGTAGCTCTGTAGACATGGCTGGCCTCACACTTACAGAGATCTGCTTGCCTCTACCTCTCAAGTGCTGGGGATTAATGGTATACTCCATTAGGCTTGGCTGGCAGAACACTCTTGATTCCCACACAGAGGTTCCTTGGGAACTTTAGAACCAGGGAAGATGGGTCCAGGCCAGGACTAATGTGACTCTGGGCTTTACTACTGCATCCGTCTTTGAAGCTTAGAAACACTACTACCACATAGCAGTTAGCAGATGTGAGCACTTTGCTTTCCTCCTCTGGGTGTCCATATGCGCATGGAGGGGGTGTGTGCGATTATGGATGTAATAATTTCACCAGTTAGTAAGCTTTCATGGGGAGAAAGTTATAATGACTTGTGGGGTAGCTAACCATTGAATGCTTTAGCCATATGGTTTTTTTAAATTATTTTTTTCATATGTACATACATGTTTGCATGTGTGTGTGCGCAGAGGCCAGAGGTTGCCACTGGGTGTCTTTCTCTATTGTTCTTCATCATGTCTATTCAGTAAGGGTCTCTGTGCTTCCATCTTGAACCTCCTTCTCAGTGCTGCACTGACAAACTTGTAAGCCTGTGCTCAGCAGCTGGCTTCTGGGACGAGAGCGTGGGCACTGGGTGCGGGGTCACACTGGCAGTGCTGGTAATAACAGGCAGTGTTAATCAGGGCTGACAAGAGTGGACAGTGTTAGTCAGAAAGGGAAACGTGGGGACAGCAGGACCATCTAGGAAAAGGAACGGAGTAGTTAGCACATTCAGGAGAAAGCCAGCAGGTTCACAAGGCGTTAAGGGGAGACAAAAGAGAGAAGCCACCAGCAGAGCCCGCAGGTGGTTTTGTTTTCCCTTTGTTGGGTCCTCCAACAGGAGGTGACTTCAGAACATAGTGAAATGGATCAAATTTGTTTCAATGCTTTTCTTGGTCAGTCTGGCAACTGGATCTCTTTCTTAAGCTGAAGAACTTGAAGCCTGCAAATGAACCACACAGGAATAGAGGGCAACGGCAAACAGTCTGGATGGGTTCACTTTAAGGGAACGTCTAGAAGTTTATGCCCCCAAACAAACAGAACGTGAGCAACCTGCATAGGACAGGGTTAAACACACTCTGCAGCCTTGCTGTTGAGCTGCACGGCTGCCCATCTCGTTGTTCCCTCCTGGTCCACACAATCACACACTTGCCCTCAAGAGAACATAAGCTCACAATCCTAAGGTTGTGATGGGCTGCACACAGGGGGTTACATCTCCGAGAAGATAAATAAGAAATGTCATGAGCACCAGTGGGCAGTTCTTTCCAAAGCAATACTCTCTTCAACAAAGAAAGCAGTGGGATTTATTTACCAGGGAGCCAATGCACATTCCTATAGGGGTTGGCCCATTCCTGCACATTATCATTTTAAGGTCAAAACTGAAGAAGGAGACACATTTTTGGTATGTTAGATCAAGGCCATGGGGCACATGTTTAAAAGGTTGAAAGGACAGGGCAGTGACACTAGCACAACCTGCAGGGGCTGATGGTTGACTTGTCACCTCATGGAGCCAAATTCAAGCCTTCACTCTGTGCTGCTTTCACGTGTCTAGAAAGATCTCCTCTTGACCATAGTGCTGAAATAAGTTATCAAGGCTGGCTTGACATCTTCTGGTTGTAAAAGGCTTGCTTGCAGGTTGGCCTGTGGCTGGAATCTGAAAACACAGTTTTGAACCATTGAGCCGATAAGGCTGTGCAATGCTATTGTGTTCTTGTATCCCCTTTCTTTATACGGATACGGTATTTTGTTGCTTTAAAAAAATTTTATTTTATATGTATGAATGTTTTGCCTGCATGTATGTAGGTACACTATGTGTGTGCCTTCTGCTTGTGAAAGTCAGAAGAGGGCTTGGGATCCCCTGCAACTCAAGTTGCAGACAGTTGTGATCCTTCATGTAGGTGCTGGGAATTGAACCTGGGTCCTCTGCAAAAGCAACAAGTACTTTTAAGCACTGAGTCATCTCTCCACGCCAGACATGGTACTTTGTCAGTCACAAGGTGTTAAGGGCCTCTGTGACCAGCACCAATGAAAAACCCTGGGATCCAAGGGCCTAGCCAACTTTGGGCTGAAACATGATCCACATTATGGAGAAGAAGCATACTGGCCCTCCTGTGAGAGCAAGCCTTGGGAGGCCTGGGCAGGATCTCCATTCCCCCTGGGGCTGCGTGAGTCTTCTCAGATGATCACCATGTACCCTTTCATTGTAATGAACCTTAACCTATATGTTGTCCCTTGAATTGTTCCAAAAAACAAACAACAACAACAACAACAAAAAAGTCACTGAACATGTGGGTGGTCTGGGAGAATCCCAAGACAATCAGGATGAATCAGGCTTTGTTTGCTTTGGACATGCTAGCCCCCTGATCTCAAGGGGTCCATCTCTGTTCTTAGTGCCCCTCAGACCAGTTGCTGTCCTTCAGCCTTTCCCTCCCCTATCCCTCATCAGGCCCTGCCCTCCCCCAGCCCAGCCGGCCACATTTTTCAGTATTACCAGATCTAATTTCCTTTACCCTTCCCTTCACAAAAACTTCTTTCCTGATTTAATTACTATTCCTTTTAATTCACTTTGGTTCTCTCGATTGTCGTTAAACTCCTAAAGCTGTTTTCTTAAAGAACACGGCGGCTGGCCTTGTGCTTAGAGATTAATGTGGTCATTCCGCCTTCCAACTGGGGTGCTTTCTGTATCTCAACAATTATCTTTGGAAGGGAAGAAAGTGACCATCCTTCTTCCCAGACCCTCTCTGAGGATAAACACCACTGGTGAGAGAGATGGGGCTGAACCTTGTAAGTGTTCCTTACCCTTTCCATGGACTGTAATCTCAGCATCTAGGCTGTGGTTCTCAACCTGTGAGTTGTGCCCCAACAGGGGTTACATATTAGATATTCTGAATATCAAGCATTCACATTATGCTTTATAACAGTAGCAAAATCACAGTTACGAAGTAGCAACACAATAATTTTATGGTTGGGGTCACCACAACATGAAGAACCATATTAAAGGGTTTAAGCATTAGGGAGGTTGAGAACCACTGAGCTAGGCCAAGCTGGGAAACCCCAGGCCTCTCAGGGGTGCTCAGGCCAAGAGTGGTTATCGGACAGCAGTCATGAGAATTGAGGCTCTGCGTCAGGAGAGTTTGGATGGTAAGAGGAACAGGGCTCAGCCTCACGTCCTGCCCACCTAAGGAGCCCAGACTGTGGGTCAAAGGAACAAGACACTGGGCTGGGAGTCGCCCTTCTCTGGAACTGGATTGTTGTGTGACATTAACAAATGTCCCCCTCAGTCAACCTTCTACCTCCCACATCCTCATTTCCATGACCACATGCACACAGCTGGGGCAGGATTGCATGCAACTAGTGGGGGAGGGGAAGGGAGTCTTCGGAGCCCCCCTGTCCTATGAGGCACTTGTGCATGTGATCACGGCTGCTCTGAGTTCTAGAAGGACACAGCAGCGTCACGCAGAGGACAATGTTCTGTAACAGGTTTCAACCCTGTTCCAGGTCTAGGCTCTGCACTTCATCGGGGTATATCACCCTCATCTTTTTTCACAGACTCTTGGGAACTGGTGACAGAACTCCAGGCTGGGCCCCTTTTCGATGTACTTGCTCTGTCTCAGCCCCTGAGCAGGTACCTTATCCTGGAGGGCAGAAAACACAGGTTCTGAGCCTTGTGCAGGGTCTCAGAGACGAGTCTCAGTTCCTATTTATGGATAATTGGTATAACTGCAAATGGAGGGACTATTATGCCAGCTTTTCTGTGAGAGTTGAGCCACCTGCAGTGTGTTTAGCACAGTTCCCACTGCATAACAAGCCTTGGGTGATGATATCAATAGCGGCTCTGGTCCTATTTCAGTCTGAATTCCCTGCTCATAGGACCAAAATTGACCCTTCCCTCTCCTCTTCATCTCATTAAGGAACCCCCTCTTCAACCTTCCAACCTGCCTGGATTCCCCCTGTGGTAGGAGCTCACTGTTCTGGAGAATCTTTGTCTTTTGGGGGTCATTCTATAGATTGGGGGTGTGTGGGGTGGCAGCTCAGTGAACATTGTGTCACACTGCTTTCCAAGGGCAGGAGGCAGGTGGCAGGAAGCCTTTCCCCCATGCAGCACAGTCACTCACCTAGGGAACGACAGAGCCGTTTGGAGATAACTGGACAGGAGGCTTTGTGATGTGCAGCCCGTCAGAGCTCCAGACTCCAGAGTCACCAGACTCCAGAGTCACCAGGCCCCAGAGTCACCAGACTCCAGAGTCACCAGGCCCCAGTTTGTGGAGTCTGGCTGAGCTGACAGCGTACAGACACTGGAGGAGCAAAGCTAATCCAGACATATTTTATAGACAGCCTCAAAAACATCAGAGGAGCCTCTGGAAACTCTTTTCTTGGGCTCTTGAGGATCATAAATGACACTAGCCAGCTCTGCTCATTAATGCCAGAATAAAGCGGCCAGAGTTCCCAAGGGCTCTGTCCCTGTCACTCAGGGGCCATAGACTGCATTTATGAGAAGGCCTGGGGTGGTTAATAAAGTGTCTGGTTTGTCTAATAAAACCCTCCCAGGTCGAGGAACTTCCTGTCACATGCTCCGGGCTCTGCTGAGCAAGGGCAGGGTGCATGTTAAATCCCTACCGGGACTATTTCGACTTGGTTGAAAGGAAATCTTGTTTGAGGCTGAAAGCAGATTTCCTAATGTAAATGTACCCGAGTACCTAGGTGGGAGGGTTAGAACCTGCTGCTGGCATTATCAAAACAGCCAAGGAATAATTTAAAGAGGTGAATGAGAAGCAGCTGGGCACTCGTGGTGGCAAACCAGACTGGCGGTGTGGGCAGTAATGAATTCTCTTCATCCTGCGTGTGTGTTTATACAATGCTGACTTCCTTACATTACTTAGCGATGAATACATTTTATTTTATGGTAAGGTTAGATTTTGTTTTTAAAAACGATTATCTCTCTATCTCTATCTCTACTAGAATTACAAACAGTTGTGAGTCACCATTGAACCTAGGATCTCTTAACCATTGAACCAGGTCTCCAGCTCCTCCTGTCCTATTTATTTGTTTAGAAACAGGGTCTCTAAATATCCTGGATGCATTCTTGGTTATTCTCTGATGCCCCAGAATCCTCTTGCCTCAGCCCCCCAAGTGCTGGGATTCCAGACCTTCAGCAGTATCCCACATCCAGCTTTACTGTAGGTGTTTGTGTGTCTGGGAGGATTCAGGAAGATCTGACTTTAGGAGTCTGTCCAGTTCCTTCCTGACACTGGTGACAAAGGCAGCAAGTGACTGCAGGGCAGGGACATGGCCTGGAATTTTAAGCATCACACATGGGTTCCTTCTGCCATGAGAAGAGGCCCTAAGTGTGTGCTGACTTTGATGTAAAGAACATACGGGAGAGGAGAAGCATGTTCACATACACGCTTGTGACACAGGACCCAGCGGCAGCATCGTCTGCTGACATCAGGACCCGCCTGGGCCGGCTGGCGCCTGCGCCTTCCTCTCTCCCTCCTGTAGCTGCTGTCACTGCTCCTCCTGCAGTCAAGTGTGCCTGTGGCTTGATAAAAAGCAGACAGACGTTGGACTTGAGCATCAGCTTTAGCCCACCAGCTGTGTCTTCACCTCTGTGGTTCTCAGTTTCCTAATTTGTAAGGGGCTTCTTCCTCCCATCCTGTCATGACCTGCAGGATCACAGGGTGGATGAGGACAGTCTTGATGCAAAGCCCACCCTGGCATCAAGGTTCTCTCCTCTCTGCTCTGAGCCTTTTCTATGAGTTTTTCTCTGAGTTTCTCATGCGTGTGTGTGTGTGTGTGTGTATGCATGCACGTGTATGTGTGTGTTTATGTGTGTGTGTGTGTGTGTGTCTGCATCCATGGCCCCTCAGCACACAGAGGAGCTCTCTGCTTTGATTTCTCCCTATGCTTAAGACGGATACAGGTGTGGGACAGGCTGTATGGAGAACTCAGGCAGTGGAGAGGGTCGTGAACTGGTGTTGACTATTTCTTCTTAACAAATAACTGGTCAAAGGGACTCCTTCAGTGTCTGTTCCTTTAGAATCGCAGACTATCCCAGCCCATATGGTCTGTGACCCAGACTGTTTGCTACTGTGGAGACCTATAAGACACCTATAAACAATGCCTTGAGCCAGTTTCATTTCAGAGGGAGTGCCTAGCAGAAGTGTTTTACAAAGGATGGGCCTCTAAGGGCTATACTCGATTCTGGTATATTCTGCCCCAGTTGCCTGCTTCCTGGTCAGGAAGAAACAAAAAGTCTTTGTCCACACGGCCACCTACCATGGAGCCACTCTAGTATGCCTTTCCTGCTGTGAGGGACTTTTGAGACCCCTTTGAGACTGTGAGTACAAATGAACCTTTCCCCCATAAGCCCTTCTGTCAGGTATTTTGTAACAGCAACAAGAAAGTAACTGATGCTAAAGGGGAGAGACCTTCACGATACAGTCACCCTTTGAGGGTCCCCACCTCTTATGCTATCATGTTGGCAGCATCTGAGGGGACACGTTCAAATGGTAGCAACATAGAGCTGATATGGCACTGGTGCAGTGTCACTGATGTCCTAATGATCTCTTGCATTCATTCCTGTTTATGTCAAATCAGCACAGGCCTCAACATTACCTCATGAGAGCAAAATGGCTGCCGAAGCAGGAGTCATTGTATCCATATCTCAAGCATCAGGATGTAAAAGACCAATAAGGGGCCTGCTAGCTGAGTGAGGCCTCTTTTTAGGGAGCATTTCCCAAGGTTCTCCATAGTTCCCACCCGTCCTTATTCCAGGTGTTGGCCAGAAGTGAGTCACACGGCTCCTTTTCTCTGGACAGGAGGCTAGACTAGCTAGTTATTCCACTAGGCACATTTTTACCTCTGAGAAAATCAGGCTCTGTGGACGGACAGGCACTCAGCGGTATCTGCTGCCGCTCCCAGCTTAGCCCTGGACCTGCTTTTGTGTGAGGGAGATTGATTTTTCTATTAAAACCAAGAGGCCGTCAGGTTGCTGAAGGGAGGAGCTGGAGAAGAAGACCCTGGCTCTGACCTTTGTCTTCACCACCAGTCGGAGGTTCACCTTTTGTGACTGTCCTGAGAAGGCAGAGGTCAGAGCTGTCTTCATCCCCCTGTTACTGATCATCACTCGGACTGTGGTGAGAACGGAAGGCCGGTTGTGAGGAAGCCTGCTGTAACCTGCTGTAACTGGAACACAGGGGCGAGTGCTTGGCACGGTGGTGGTGAGTACTGTCCCTTTACTTAAGGTCACCTGTTCAAGTTGAGGGAGTGTGCCTTCTGCGAAAGGGGGAGGGGAAGAGAAGACGGGTGGAGGAGAGAGAAAGCGCTAGGTGTGGCTGTGTGTGTGTGTGTGTGTGTGTGTGTGTGAGAGAGAGAGAGAGAGAGAGAGAGAGAGAGAGAGAGATACCATTGGCATGTACATAGGAATGTATGTGCATGTATGAGTGTGTCTATGTGAATATGGCTGTGTGTTTATGAGTGTGTACATGTGTGAGTGAATGTGTGTGTGTGTGTGTGTGTGTGAACACTGGGCATGTGCATGAAAATGTGTGTATACATGTATGAGTATGTATATATGATTATGACTGTGTGTGTGTGTGTGTGTGTGTGTGTGTGTGTGTGGTATGCTGCTTGTCTGATGACTAAATCGTACAGAATGTTTCTATTTTTTGGCCCTTCCTGGTTTGGGGACTGTCCTAGGGACTTCAATGACTAATGCCCCTTCATGTCTTAGAGGGGCAAACTAATCTCCACACAGGGACAGGTATCCACAGTTGTCACCTTTTTATAAGTCACAGAGCTGGGGTTCCCCTGTGTATAATCTATGCCAGGTACACACAGAAGCAGCAGGGTTTGCTGCCTGCAGTTGATGGAAACCAGGGGCATGCCTGCCCCAGACAAGACAACACAAAGGCTGAGGTTGCCACCTCCCGTGTGATGTTGGGACATGTGGCAATTGGTCACTGTGTGGCTCACTTTCATCCTCTCTTAGCAGCCGAGTCTCAGGCAACCTTCCTCTCTTCAGTGGTGGCTCCACAAGACCAGTGGCTTGTGTCCTCTCTGCAGTACTGGTGGTGACTGCAGGGGTGGACACAGTCTTTGTACTGGAGCTGTCTGGAAGGCAGCCTCCCAGTTCTTGTTGGCTTAGGACTATATCGCTCCTTGTGTATCTTCCTATTTGCCTTTGCATGCTCTTCCATGGCCTGGACTGTGACCATGGTCTATAGTAACACCTAGTCCTTGAAGGGTGTTGAGTGACATTGACATTCCAGTTGTCCTTTCTCATCTCTCTTCTCCCCATTCCCTCGTGTCCCAACCCCCACCCCGCCTCAGCAGCTGAAAACCACATTCTTTTTCCTGTCTAGGAGTCTGTCTACTTTGAGTGTCCCCCTCCTCTCACCCTCAGCACATCCTGTGGAGGGGTGGTCAGGAGCTTAAAGCTCCACAGCACAGGTGGAAATACTTGAGACCCTTGGGCTCAATGTCTTTCTCAATGACAAGATGAGGAGAGGCAGAGCTGATCCTTGAACTAAAGCTGGTCTGGGTGTGGGGCACTGACTGGGATCCTCTTCTCTGTATTCATTGTCCTCATAAGCTCTATTTTTTGTGGCTGTCCTGACAGGGGTCATGACCTCTTTTGTGGGTGAGGCTGAGCCTCTCTTCTTGCCATGAGGACTTTCCTGTGAGTCTGAGGATCAGTATGACATAGGTGGCAGCCCCCTTCTTTCCCCTCTGGGTCCTCTGAAGACAGCTGGCTCTACTGTCCACTGGTTGGTCTTGATGACATAAAGGGAAATGAGAACATGGTGTGGCTGGTGAGGGTTGGTGGAGACACCCATGTTCATTTCCATGCACAGTCTTGATGGTGATTGACTTAGCTTGCTGGGTTGTTCAGAGCACTGGGGAAAGACATCTGTCCTTACCACTTGCCCCATGAAGGTGTCTGCCTTAGTGATGGCAGAGCCATCCAGGACCCTTCTCAGGGCTCAGCAAGGCTGTCCCTCCCTGCTCTGAAAGCATTTGAGAAAGAGAAATGACTTGACAACAAGACTCGGATCTGCCCTGTTTCTAGGGGGCTGTGTAAGCACTTACCTCCTGCCCTGTGCCATGAGGAGCTTGGACCATAATTTGGGTCCTCTGGCCCACAACAGCCAAGATATCTTGCCACAGCTGGGGAGTTACCCTCCTGTACCCTTGATTCTTGCTATGGGGGAGAGAGGAGTCTGTTCCTCAGAGCCTGCACGTTCTAAACTGGTCTGGGTTCTCAGAGCCTTACTGGCTGGTCTGAAGCTGGTGGTTCAGAGACCAGGACAGTCTGTTCTACCTCACATGTGAACAGGATGCTGGGACCCCTGTCTCCTTACTGTGTCCTGAAGTCACCCTCAGGAGAGGGACACTGCCAGGATGGTTCTCAGGTTCTCTTCCCATCCGTCTGCCCAGGGCAGCCTGACTGTGTTCTCAAGCCACAGCAGAGTTCAGCATGTCCTCCTGTGGTATACCCTGGTAAGGGGACAGTAAAACCCAAGCTTCCTGGAGGGCAGGTGATCTTTACAGACTAGCCAGGGCTGACTCAGAGCTGGGCTTGCTTGACATCCTGGGGCCCAGTGCTCCAGGGCCCCAGCGCAGAAATGAGGCAGCTACAGTGGCATCAGAAGGCAGTCCCATTACCAGCCCTGGCTTGGGAAGAATGCAGCCTCAGCCTGGCACTGAGAGGGCTGAAGGGGCAGCTGACTCTGCAGGGAAAGCTGAGACAAGTCAGTTCATGGCTGGCCAAGAGCCCTGAGACAGGGATTGCTGACAGTCTGACCCATGGGGAGCATGCTGGCTCTAACTCCTAAGGCCTTGCCTCTGATTCTACCCTCCTCTTTACTGTGTGACCTTCTGTCCTCTGGGGTCTTGTTTCCCTGTCTGAGCTCAGGGTGAAGAAGGTGTTTAGAGAACACTCTCTGTGGCTTTGTTACTTAGGAAGTTGGGTCTCATTGCTTCAGTTCTAGGGAAACATTATATGTGGGAAGCGTGGATCATGGGACTTTCCTAGGTTCCATGATTTCCCTTCTCTCCATGTTCTTGGCTGAACTGGCATCTTCTTTTCAAGTTTCTAGAAGAAAAGCATATCTTTGTTCTTGACTTGCAGAGATGGGGGTCTCTGGAAAGAGGTTTGGACTGACCAAAGAATGGTTTGCCTCATCAGCTCTGCCCATCCCGAGAAATTCTTCCTTTCTCTTCAGGCCTCAGTTTCCCTCAGAAGTGTGAAGTGTTTGGGCTGGATTCCTGATTTCCCTTTGGGAATTAAACTCTGTTTCCCCCTCCAATGTCTCACAAATGGATTCATTCAGAAGAGCTGAGAAGAAAACAACTTAGAGACAGGCAAGGAGAACACAACCCAACCTCCCGTGTGGGAACATGTAAGGACACTCCACCCCAACCATCTATAAAAGCTAACAGTGGGGTCCTTCATACTCTACTCTTACATAGAGAGGTCTGCAGACAAGGGAGGTGCTGGGCAGTGAGGACTTCCAGGCAGTGCTTGTCCCTGAGTGAAAGTCAGGCAGGATCGTGTCCTGGCACTGGACCTGGCTGGGATTACCTTCACAGTACAGACATGATTTATTTCCCACAGACCTCAGGATTGTCCGCAGAGATTCCAGAAACTTCATGTGAGCATGAGAATCCATTATGCAGGGGCTGCCCGCCAATAGGCTGGACTCTTTGACTGGTTGCCACCACCACCTGCTGATTGTGAGCTTGCTGGCTACCTGGGGTCCACATAGCATCCCAGGCATGTGGACGGCTTGGCCGGAAACTGGTGTACTCTGATTCCAGTGCTTGGGTGAGAATCTCCACCCTGGCGCCACTGACATGGCCATCAGGGGCCACCTTCATGTGCCAGAGCCTTCCTGGAATAATTCTGCCCTGCCCATGACTGGCATATGCACAGGCAGCCACCCCTCTCATAAATCTACCCCACGCCTGGCCTTGAATGCCTCCTTCTGCCACAAGGACAGTCAGAGGAGCTGGTCTCTGTGTTGCCCCTGCTCTTCCCAGAGTCATTGTTATGTTGTTTTGATTGCTATGGCTTTATCGAGATGGAGTTCACACGGATCACTAAGTCATGGTTTAAACTGAACAAAGCAATAGTTTTCTGTATTTCATGAGATGTGCCAGCCATAAGCACACCCTGAGAGATCCTGTACTCAGGCCACCAACTCCAATTCTTCCAGCCTCATCCCCAGCCTTGGGCTACAGACTGTTTCTAGGTAGACAGATTTCAGATCTTTCATATGTAGGTACATGTGGGTGTACATGTCTACTTTTTACTGAGCGTGTTTCTAAAATTCATGTTGTAGCACGTATTAGTAGTGTTATATCTCCCTAGCATATGACAGTGTGCACCTCACAGATTACTCCACTTAAGGACTCCATGTGTCCACAGGACAGTGGGTTCTTAGTGATTCCAGGCTGTCTTGAACAAAGCTGTTACAGGCATCTGTGGGCATTCCCCACTTTTTGAGACAGGATTTCTACTGTCCTAGGCTGGCCTCAAACGCACACTAGAGAATGATCTCATACTCCTGACCCTCCTGTTACCACTGCTTGTGGGGTGCTGGGGTCATAGGTGTGAGCATAACATCCGGCTCATGTGGTGCTGGGGACTGACCCCAGGGCGTCATTCAGTTTTAGGCAAGCTTCAGGCCCTTCCTAACTTACTCTGCTCTTCTATCTGCTCCATACACTGCTTGTCCTCTGGCCATAGTGGGGTACCCTCTACCCCCAATACAGCCCACACTTTCAAATCTCTACTTTTTTTTCTTTTAAGGAAGGGGGCAGTTGACATTTTTCAAACTATTGCCTGCAATCTACTAGAGATCAATGAAATCAATTTGGGGGATTACTTTAAAGTGGCACCCAAATAAATAAGGTAGGAGACTCTGATAGTAAGTCTGGTCTGAAGCGTGGGAGTGGAAGATACATGTAGAAATGGAAGTAGCTACATTTAACTTCCCTTTCCAGCACCCATTGATCCATCCATCTGGGCGAGGTGGCCCACATCTGTAAGCCCAGCCCTTGGAAGGGAGAGGATGCCCTTCTCAAGGTCATCCTCTGCTATATAGCAAGTTAGAGGGCTATCCTGGGCTACATGAGACTCTGGCTTAAAAGTAGACAAAAAAACATAAGCAGAAAGAAAGAATGAAACTCAAACAAAAAGAGTCCTAGGCCAGCTTAGGTTCTATAGTGGGACCTTGTCTCAAAATAAAACAAACATCCTAAAGCCAAAAGTCCAAACCAAATAAAACCCAAACCCAGTCAATCAGGTTGGGACCAGAGCTTTTCCTAGTTGTTTAACATAATCTGATGATGGAGGTAGACTCCATACTTAACTATTTCTCCTGAGTGCGTCTGCCCTCTGTTTTGGGCCTGGATTTTATGTTTCCCACAAAGCCCTGTTGGGACATCACTTCTTCCTGCAGTTGTCTTGGGCCACATGACTCCACGCACCTGTGCTGTAGTGTGAGACAGCCTTGGATTACAGGGGTTTGTGCATGGTTCTTAGTGATCATACTGTGTTCCACCCCTCCTGGTTTCATGGGGTCAGCTTTGGGTTTGTCCTTCTAGTCTGAGTGCTTTGTACAAGCAGGCTCTACCTGCGTTTTTCAGCAGTGAACTTTTTTCTTTAAACTTTATCTATTATTAGTACATGTATATGTATTGTATATATGTATATATGTGCTTGTGTGTGTGTGCGCTAGTGTGCATGTGTGACATGGTGCACATATAGAGGTCAGATGAAACGGACAAATTTTTGCAGCTATTCTCTACTCCTTTCTGTGTGCTCTGGGGATCAAACTCAGGTCAGCAGTTTTGTGCTGGGTGCCTTCATTTGCTGAACCATCACTCCAGCCTTAATAGTGATCTTTTGATGTGCTTTATTAGGGACCGGTATGCCTCGTAGTGCTGGGAGGTCTGTGACAGCCCTTCGGATCTCCCAGGAATGAAAGCGAAGCCCTCATCGCACTGCCTTCGGTTCCTCTAGCCCCTTCCCCTGTGTTCAGGCTGGTGTGAGCATCCCAGCTGCTGCCTCACATTTCCAGGTGAAATCTAATGAATTACGCTGAAAACCAAGGTTGCATGTTTTGGTTCCTGACTTCTTTGAGCACTGATCATGACCTTGAGATTTATAAACCTAGACAGCTGTCATCCCAGATGACCTAGCAAATCTTGTTTCCCTCAAAAGCAGAGCCCAATTAGACACTCAAAGCACAGGGCAGTGCAGAGGACTCAATGACTTCCTGCCCAATGCAAGATAGGAGGAGGTGGCTAACCAGGAAGCCTTTCACAGTAGCATACACAGTTTGGGCACACAGTACACAGCAACCATCTTCCATGGGGCCAACCGAGTGAACTGGCATGAGACTTCATTCTGCTCTTCAGAATGTCATACAACTGGAAGTGTATGAGCTATTTCTTGGATTTCCCATGTGATCTCTGTATAGGTAACTGAGAAAGAAAACAAAACAAAACAAAACAAAAATCAGACAATGGGGCTACTGTAACAGCAGTTTGAGACGCATGTAAATAATATTATAATATTAAAAATTTCAATATTAAAAACTATTTAAAATCTGATTATTGAGTATTAAGCATTCACTCAGTGTTGGGCTGAGCACTTATCATTATTATTATTCCTGTTTCTATATAAGTAATCTGAGCTGCAGAAAGGTCAGGCAGCTTTGCAAGGGTCTTACACTGACATGTGGAGATGGGCTGGGCTATCATTAGGTCTTCTGAGTGCACAGCCTCAGGAGTGGGCTGGCCTCATTCTTCCCTGGATCAGTGAGGATCAGGAGACATGGATTCTAGTGTGGACACTCCCAATTTGGGATTTGAATTTGCACAAGTCCCCTCCTTGCTTCAAGTCTTGGTGACTTCACTCCTAAAACAGGAAGCTAAGCAAGACTGAGAGTCCAGCATTCCATGCCCTTTGATGTACTAGAATTTTCCCTGCCTCCGGATCTCTGAGACATACTCTCATCTTCTGCCTTTGTCAGCCAGTCTTCACCCATCTTTAAGAGATGGAGTAGCTCCCTCTGTGGAGCCCTCTGGGAAGGGCAGCTTCAACTCCCCTTTCCCACACACTTTCGCAGATCTCTGTTCTACAGCCTACGATAGTCTTCTGATGGACCGTGAACTTCTCAAGGGCAGACACTTGTTTCTTTATCACAGCGACGTCAGCATTTGGTAGATGCGGGCCTGGTGTGGCTTTCTGTCTTTTGAAGGACTCCAGAACTGCCCTGGTGGTTATGATGCAATTTTACACTACTTCTGATAGGTGGCGCTGCGGCACACAAAAGAAACAACCTATCTTCTGCAAAATCCAGGTCCGATGGGCTGTGGGCAGGCCACACCCATTTCATGGCGAGCTGGAAGATCCTTAGCCAGAAGCCCTGGAGAAGTAGAAGCTTCCCTGTTCTACCCACCTTATGTGTTTTGAACAGTAGCTTCAGACTTTTTCTTCTCATTTCTTCAGATTTAGGAAGCTGGGGCACCTGCCTTCTTCCCTCTGCGGCAGACCAGTCTCGTGTCCATAGCTAGGTTGTTGTAGGCTTAACTGTAAAACACGTGATCTGCTGGCTTTTGTCACATGTCATTCTCACTCCTGAAGAAAAAAAAAAGTACAGTTTAGGATCTCATGACAACCTTTCTGACTCACAGGGCTCCCAACATTTCTAATCCTCTTTGTATCCTGTTCTCATTTGCTGTGTGTTTGGTCTTTTGTGGTTTCTTTCTGCTCTTCTGGGAGCACAACAGCTGGTACTCTTGTTCTTCTGCAAAGGGGGCAGGGCGGGGCATTGGACTGCACAGCTTTACAACTTGTTTTAGTCACTTACTGTTTTTGTGGCCTTTCACAAGGTTTTAACCTAATGGAGACTCCATCCTCATCTATAAAGTGGGACTCTGATAGTAGCTATCTAAAGGCATGGGTATACTGAATAAGTCCTCAGTACTGCATCTTAGACAGGACTGAGTCTTAAGTACTGCAAAGAGTGTACAGGAGAATTTACAATTAGAGTCAATCAACTGCCATCTATCTATCTATCTATCTATCTATCTATCTATCTATCTATCTATCTACCTGAGACAGGGTCTCATTATGTAGCCACAGCTGGTCTTGAACTCACAATCATTTTGCTTTCTCCTCTTGAGTGCCATGTTACAGATGTGCACAGCCATGCCTGGCTTGTGTACCTTGAACCATAACGAACTTCTTAGGCTGTGAATGTAAAAGATCAGAAGCATTATGGAAGGAAATTTGACAGTGGGAAGAAAGAGCCTGGACAAAACCAACGGATAATTTCTCTCTTATTGGAGTGCTGAGCTGTGCACAAGACTTAAGAGATTCCCGATAGCAGTGTCTATTCTATAAAAGATCATTAACTGGAGGCCAGAGATGGCTCAGTTGGTAAAATGCTTGCTGTGTAAGTGTGAGAATCTAAATTCGATTTCCCAGAATCCAATGTAAAAAGCTGGGCGTGCCAGTGTATGCTTGTGATCCCGGAGGTGGTGAGGCAGAGGCAGGAGGACCCAATCAGACAGTGGAGTCAAGTCAGTGGGCCTTAGGTTCAGTGAGAGGCTCACAAAAACCAAGATGGAGTGTGATTAAGGAAGACCTTCAACATTGACTTCCTGTATATACACACACAGACACAGACACACAAGCACACAAATCATTGACAATCAGTGCAAATACCGAAATGGTCGAATGCTGACCTGACCACATGATGGAATTTAGTCATTAATGAATTTCTATGGATTATTAATGATGTGGGAAAGCATTATTTAAAAAAATATTTACTTTTGTGGCATGTATGTGTGTGTGTGTGTGTGTGTGTGTGTGTGTGCAGGCCAGAGGTCAATCTCAAGTGTCATTCCTCAAAATTGTCTAGCTTCCTTTTTTGAGATAGTGCCTGTTATGGGGCCTGTGGGTAACCTGTTCAGTGAGACTTAGTGGTCAGCAAACCTGCGTTGTTGTTGTTTGTGGTGGCGGTGGTGGTGGTGGTGTGGGATGGGGGTTCCTCCTGTTTCTGCCTCCCCACACTGACATTACAGGCACTTGCCACCACACTCAGCTCTTTTCAAGGCTACTGGGGATGAATGCAGGTTTTTATTATTGTGGGGCAAGCATTTTACCCACAGAGCCATCTCCCCACCTCTGAGGGAACTATTATAGCAACAATTATGGCCTTTTCTATTTTCTAATTGCCTAACCAATCCTGACATGAACTCTGTGAGGCTCTGTGACAGCCGGAAGGCTAGCTGGGGGTGGACTGCCTGTGGGCTTTTTCCTTTCAGCAGGAGCCTGATTCTGATGGTATCATCTTCTATTTTAAGGCTCCCCAATGATTCCTGCCCTGAGGCCATTCTGAAGCTGTTTTGTTGATAATGCGTTCCTTCTATGACTCAGTAGATTTTTCTCTTGCCATCCCTTCCTCAAACTTTCCTTTTTCACAGCAGATTCCATGACCACATTACTGCCTCCCCCATGTTACCCTGGGCCACACTCCCTTCCCATCCAAAGCCAACAACACTCCATCCCTTCTGAAGACAAAGTCAACATAGCTGATCCCAATCTTGTCTACAGCTTTTAAGTCCAAATAAAAACTGTCTGAGCAGGTTGGGGTTACACTCTCCAGAGGAAAGGATGACTCATTTGATGAAAGATATTGCGAAATTTGACCAACTATTTTGGAAAAAAAGGAGCGAGATTCCTATGGCATACCACGAAATAAATTCCAGATGGAGTACAGAGTCATAGCTAGGAAAAGCCGAGGACAATATTAGTGAGGGCCCCATCTCAGGAGGGAGCAGCTGACTAGAGATATATGACATGCAAAGGCTTATGTGTCTACATGAACACAAATTGCTTCTAAATCAACCAAGCCCCAAATGAAATGGGAAACAGATAGAGACCAAGAAAGAGATCCTTAAGATAGAAAAAGTCTTTGGAAGTTAATAAAAAAATCTGAGCAAGTCATTAGTAAAATGAGCAAAGACAAGCACATTTAGAGGTAACAGACTAGGTGGGCATCTTCTGCAGCACATTGAACAGGTAAATTATATAAAGAACTTCTCTGATCAAATGGAAAAATGACAGATACCATACAGCCCATCATAGGCCGTGATGAGGCAAACCCCGGGAGATAAGATAAGCGAGGCTGACAGAGACTCAGCCTCACGGGTGACAAAGGGACACAGCTGGAGTCCTCTGCGGAAGTCCCATTTCTTCTCGATGCCTCCATCACTCCTGTAACCCAAGAACTCAGCATTCAGGATAGTGAAGCCATCCTGGGCTATATAAGAAAAGAGGGGAAGAAAAATAAAATTGGCAAATAAACATCCAAGAGTTAAAAAGAAACAGAATGGTAGTGGATATAAAGAAGAAGAAACACACAGATGTGTTTTTCTCACACTCACACCCACACAGACAACACACTCACACACTCACACACACAAGACACACACTCACACACACTCTCACACACTCGCACATTTACACACACTCACACATATCACACATACACACTCGCACACTTACATGCACTCACACAGACTGTTCACATACTCTCACGCATACTCCCATACTTACACACACACACTCAGACTCACACTCAGACACACACACTACACAGACAATACACTCATACAGTCACACACACTCACACTCACACTCACAAGACAGCATACTTACACATACTCTTATACACTCACACGCACTCAAACACATGCTCACACTCATACACTCACACACTTATATACACTCACACAGACATGCTCACATACTCTCATGCACACTCACATACTTACACACACTCACACACTCATACTCACACTCAGACACACACTCATACAGACAACACGCTCACACACACTCAAACACACATACACACATATTCACACAACTCACACAGACAACACACTCACACACATGTCCTCATACACACTCACACACACACAGACAACACACACACACTCTCAAACACACACACACTCACACAGACAACACGCTCACACACACTCTCAAACACACTCACATACACTCACGCTCACACACACACACACAGACAACACATTTTCACAGATACAGATACTCAGACACACACATACATACGCACATTCACACACTCACACACATAGACAACACACTCTCACACATTCACTTACACACATACACACAAATGAGAATTTGCCTTTTCTCATTGGTAGGTCTTTGGAGGACAATTTGAATGTAAAATTTAAAACCATTTGTTTCTTTTGGCCCAGCAGTTCTCCTTAAGTTACTTATCCTCTGAAACACTCACACGTGTGCATGGAGACATATGCAGTAAGTTTTCACTAGAGTACAAACTGTTAGACTATTCACAGATGTGCGTCTCAAGGTTTTGGAAGGATTTGGAAACAACCCAGTGGTCCGGTAAGAACAGGTTTACACATAAATGATATGCAGCGTCTTAACGGAATATTACTCAGCTTGTAAAGTGAATGAGGGAGATTTATATGCATGAGTTGGAAGAGATGTGCACTATAATAAAAAATATAATCATGACTAAAATCATTGCTTCTGAAAGCAGCATTCAGGGATTTGGGTAAGTTTAACTCTGTTTGGGGAAACAGATATATGACCCGTGCAATGGAGCTGTGTCCTCTGCGGGCTTAGCAGGTCCTTCCAGATGGTCCCTGGCCCTTGACTGCAACCCGTGCTGGGGGGCACCCCCAGTCCCCAGAATCTCCCACCTTGAGCAAACCTTAGTCTGAGGCAGCTCTTCCTCCATTTCCTTTATTGTGTAAGGCTGATGAGTACACCTGCAATGCCACAACCCTTTCTGCTGATATGACATGGGATATGACCGATGGGATTCTAAAAGGTCCTATTTAGGAGGAGGATAGAGATGGTCACTGTCTCTCCACCAGAGTAATGAAGGAACCAGCAGAGGCTCCTAAACTACTTTTGGCTTCGTACTAGCAGGAATATCTCAGCAACGATGGCAGATCATACACAGGGTAGGTGGAGTGGCCCTCCATGTCAGAAAGAAGTAAGGCCAGCACAAGAAGATACCTGAGGCCTTTTGGGTGCAGGTAAAACTGTTTGGGGTTCTATTTGGTTTTATTTTCTGTCCTTATGATCAGGTCTTTCTTCCTAAACAAATTCAGAATACTTGGATTTAGAAATTTACAAAGGGGCCTCAAGGTATTGTCTTGTTCTCTGTGTCAACCTCCAGAGTAAAACCCCCATTCTTGAGTCCTCCAGACTCTCAGATGGGAGGCCTGACTGGGTGCCCCCCAGCCACCTATAGTCCCTCAGAATCCCTCACAGGCTGTGATCCAGGACTTGATGTGACAGGCCCATATTCACTGATCAGTTTGTACCGTCTTTGTTTCTCTGTACTGTGTAGGGGAACTGGTAAATGTAGATGGGGAGGGAATCTCTGCATAGCAGGTGGTGGGAAATGAGTCCTAACTCCCAGATAGAGAGAGGGAACACAGGCTTCCTGAGGGCTTCTCCCCTTCTGAGTGAAGGTCCTCACGGGGACGCCGCTCCCCTTTTAAGCTGAGATGGAAACATCCTGCATCTGCCTGATGTCTGTTTTATAAAGGAAAACAAAACTGGCAGACATGCGTTTGCTAGGAGTCACATGGCAAGGATGGCCACATTGTCATGTGGGTAATGACAAGATCAGAGAGGCCACTTCACAGTCACTGTTCTTTAAAAAACAAAACAGAACAAAACCAAACAAAACACAATCCAAGAAGGCTGATTGGTGATCACGACAACGTGGCCATGTCTTCTTTTCTGT
This sequence comes from Uromys caudimaculatus, assembly GCA_028551405.1. NCBI lineage: Eukaryota > Metazoa > Chordata > Mammalia > Rodentia > Muridae > Uromys > Uromys caudimaculatus. The sequence continues at coordinate 49,547,764 of CM052702.1, forward strand.
TTGTATTTGGTTACTCGGATGAGGTTGTAGAGTTATCTGGAAGGTTATACCAAAACACAGTTGCGTGAATTTTCTTTCTTTACAATATCTAAACTTTATTTCTTTGGGTAGATCCAGCATTTCTGGAGGTGTCATAACTTTTGTAGACCCTATGTTTTTAAACATGTTTCATTTTAAGATATGAAAAGAGCAAAAGAGGAAAATAATATATAAACTGTAAAATTATAATGTTGTAACACTGACCTAGTGCTACGAAACAAATAATGAGATGCTTACTTGTATAGGTGTCCTGACCGGATCGTAGCCCCAGGAATTCTGAAACCGTCGATCAATTCTCTCTTTAATCCCTCTTTCTCTCTTGGATCTCTGTCTTTCTCTCTGTGCATCTTTCTGTCTGTTTCTTTCTCTTTCTGATCCTACTCTCTCTCTCTTGGATCCCATTAGCAAGCTACAGGTGGTTACTATCAATAACATCTAGTCATTCCACTACTCCCCTTTAAGAAAGTGAGTCTTCTGGTTGGTGGGATGGATCAGCTGGTAAAGAAAAGGCGTGGCTGCCAACCCTGACAGCCTGACTTTGATTCTGAGGACCCACCTTGTGAAAGGAGAGGACTGACTGACTCTGGCTACTTATCCTCTGGCTGCACACACACACATGCATAGTGTGAGCCATTCCATACAAGATTTAAGTTAATGAAAATTTAAATAAAAGGAAAGCGCCTTATACCGCGGCTGCTTTTCTTCACAGACTTGTCTGCACTTCCTGTTATCTCACCCTGCTTTTCTGCTCACTCTTTAGTCCCCAATTCTCTAAATTCTGGCCCCACCACTTTGCGACAACCCATTCTCAATGCATTGCCAATCTGCTCTACCTCATTTGGAAACTCCCACTTGTGGGCGGGGCCTTATTTTACTGGTCCCTCAGTAGCACCCGTTGTGATTGGCAACCTAGTCTGTATTATGCTTTTCTGTCGCTGCAAACACCGTGACCATGAGAAATTACGGAAGCCGGAGTTGATTTTGGTTTATGGTTCCAGAGTATTCGAATAAGAGTCCGTCATGGCAGGAAAGTATGGCAGCAGACGGCAAGAGCAGGAAGCCGAGCGCTCACGTCTTGAAAACAAGGCTGAGAGAACAAACTGGAAGTAGGTGAGGCTTGTTTTTCTCTCAAAGTTCACCCCAAGTGATGCACTTCCTCCAGCAAGGGGGTATCATCTGAACTTTAACACACTGCATCGCCAACTGGGCACCAAGTATTCAAACGCATGAGGACATAGGGAGCATTGCCCATTCAAACTGTGCCAGGTTCTTCCTGAGCTTCACCTCTGCTGGCTCTGATGTCAGTCTTCTGGTCCTCTTTCCTCACCCCGGCCATGGCTGCCAAGCAGTGTCCCACACACCCACCTTTTCAATGTTGTTTTCTTCTGTATCTTTTTAAATTTTTTTTATATCTTCCTCAATTGCACTCCCAGCCCAGGCATCTCCTTGCTCTCTAGAAATGGATAACCAGCTGAGCCCTCTGCCTGGATGCCTAGTGGTACCGCCAAGCCAACTGCCTAACGTTGAGCTCATGACCAATACACGCACGTTCCTGCCTCAATGAATGCATGGCCATCCACCTACTGTGAGAGACAGGACACTAGGCTGTTTCCCCACACATCCATCTCTATCCTGTGAACATCGATTGAAATTCCTGTTTTGCACATCTACTGCATTAAAACGCTTTGGAGAGGCATGGTGTTCCTTGTTGGTTGCGGATGATTTAGAATGGGTATCTAGCCGGGAGGGGATGCCATGGCCACTGGGACATGGGCCTTTGTTGTCTCATGCTTAGGCTGACAGAGAAGTCACTCCCTCATCTTCTTAGGCCACCCCTTCATCTTGCCAATGCCAGAGTTTTACCCAGAGGCCGATGGCACCTGAAGGCCTTAAGACCACCACTAATAGAAGTTGGTTTCACGAGTGCCTGAGGTCCTCCAAGCAATGGAGTGTGTCTGGTTTTGACGGGAAAGGTGAGGTCAGAGAACAGGCTGAGCTTGTCTGGTTTAACAAGTGGACCCACGGCAGAGTGGGCTGGGACAAAGCCTCCTCCTGATGCTGTTTCTATACCTCCCCATGCTCAGCTGCCTCTCAGTGGTACCTTGTCGCTTTCAAGCCAAAGAGCAATGGCTTGCCCTGTCTAGTGACAAATGACCTCACCTGATGGGAAGGAGGCCTCTGCGCTGCCAAATGTTGAAAGAGGAATGGCTATTTGTTTGAGACGCAGGCAAGGAGACAGCACGCAGAGTGAGTTTTGGGATAAGGTCCTGGTGCAGGCTCTGCTTGTCTATCCATCACTGAGGACCAAAAGTACTAGCCCAAAACCATGCACTCTAAACAAACCCAAACCCAAACAGAACTGAAAGCCATGAAAGCCTTGGCATTTGCCAGCAGGGAGGTCAGCTGTCATAGTGCCAGATCACTCAGCTAATAGAGGCTTATCCAATGGAGGCCAATTGGGGAACTCAAATATTCAATCCTGTGATGGTTTGCATATGCTCATCCGAGGGAGTGGCACTATTAGAGGGTGTGGCCTTGTTGGCTAGACCACGCCCACAGTGACACTCGTCCTCCAACAAGGCCACACCTTCTAATAGTGCCACTCCCTGGGATGGGCATATGCAAACCATCACAAATCCCACAGTGGGGAAAGAAAGCTAGGATAAGGCCGAGGAGGTAACTATGAAGTCGGTATATCACAGGACATGGGCCAACAGTGGAGAACCTCGAAATGGGGAGAAATTTCCAGACTACGTTGGATCTCCACCTCTGTCATCAAGCAAGAGAAAAGGTGTTGAAGAACTTTAGGTAAAATTTACCTTTTGCTGAGTCTGAAAAATCTCTGGCACCTCCCAAAGTGCCCAGTGATTCAAAGGAGCTGGTGACATTTGTGGCTCAATGCCATTCGTTTGACCTTCCCCATCCCCATCTTGTCCTTAGCGCTTTACATTTCAGAAACCACCCCTGATTTTGTTCTCCTCATGCCCATAAAAAATTAGAAAATTGAAGGAAGACAGTAAAATCTCTACAGCTGATGAGAGTAACACAAACGATATAATTAGAGAGCGTTTTATTTTCATTATTTAGTTTATAACGAACACAATGAAGCTGTACCCATAGAGTCTCATAAAATGTTTGAAGGTAGGTACCCATCGCATGCTATTCAATGTTCCTCACTTCTTGTGGTTAGGACTTCACAGCCTTTCCTTCTAGCTTTTGTGACATACGTGGCTGTTGCCGCTGGTGATCCCTCTGCTTTGGAGCAGCACGGAACCCAAATACACTTCTCTTATCCAACTGCAACTTTGTGCTCATCGAGCACCCTTTCTCCATCAGAAAGACCCAGAGACGAGATAATAGCCACAAACATTGAAATACCTCAAAACAAACAGGACAACAAGAAGAAAAAATAAAGCAATACCAAATCCACGAATGTAGTATAACCAGAAGGATTAGAATGTCCCAATTGCAAGTTTACCGATAAAGAACCTAAATACGTTTTCAGCGAGTTTTCTTTATATTCGGTCCACTGCCTCCCCAGGTGCATGGTATGAAGCAGGAAATGTTGTTTGGTAGCGGTAGAAAGAGGACTGGTGAGAAGCTCGAGACCGAGCTGAAGTCATTGCCAGAGACTGGGGATTGGCCAGGGTTGGCAGCTACTAATAGGAGCTTGAAAATCCATCTTACGTTAGAAGGGCAAAGAGAATTGCTTCAGAGGAAGAGATGGCAGGAGGAAGGCAGGGGGTGCTGCAAGGTTTGATGGTGAAGAGGAAAAGACCCCAAAACGGGAAACTTGAGCCTTTCAGGACAAGAGACATCCACAAAATTGGAAGACTGATGGTTCCTGCTGACCTGAAAACAAAGGCCACCCTAAAAAATACTCCACATTAGCCAGAAAATGGTGTTGCCTTCCTGAAATCCCAGTAGTCAGGAGGCTGAGACAGGAGAATTGCAACCTGGAGGTGCCTGGGCTACATGGTGAGACCCTGTCTCAAAACTACTACAAAAATAACAGCATTAGGAATTACACATTGATTTAAAGATATAAAGCAATATCATTGAATTAAGAGCTGGTGAACTGACTGGATTTAGGGGGAATATAAGGAGAAGACACTATCCAGTGGAAGTTATAAAGCACCAAGGTGGGATAGACCAAAATCAAAATTGGATAGGGGGAACTGAAGAAAGGCAGGAGCACAGTGAAGAGAGTGAAGAGTCAGAGCGATGGAGGGGCCAGGGAGAGACAGGCTGAGGTGGCGTGGACAAAGGAGAACCAACACACGTATAGTCAGCATCTGTGATGTCATTTAAACAAGGGAACAGAACAGATATTGGAGGCCACCATTTGAGAAAACTGTTTAGAAATTGCAATCCGTATGCCATTTAATAGAATATGGCATATTCTATTAAAGACTAGAATGTGAAGGTGAATTGATCCTTTACATCACCAGAGGAGCAGGTGACACAGGATAACGGTAATGAAGTTTCACACCCACAGATGCTAACACATGTGGGTGCCTGCATACCATAAAATAAGACGCCTCTTTAGAATCAATGATTTCAAACTGCACAGGGAGCATGCACAGAGTGTCTTAAGGAGGATAATACTCAAGCGAATCCCAGACCTTACTACAGGACAGCAGATTGCCATGTAAGTAGTTTCTCCTGCTATACACAGCACTGCACTGGGAATACACAGAAGCGGAAATGCTATTTGATGTAGCCCCTGTAAACACATTATTATTATTATTACTACTAATAATAATTATTTTTTGGGACAAGGTTTCTCTGTGTAGCCCTGGCTCTCTGGAACTCCCTTTGTAGAGCAGGCTAGCCTCAAACTCAAGATCACCTACCTCTGCCTACCAGGTGCTGGGATTAAAGATGTATACTACCACACCCAGCTACAAAGAATTCTTTTTAAAAATGTACAAGAGGAGACGCTCTCTCCACACAGTGCCTTTTGCTTACAGAATGTAGTTGGAGGTGACATACCATACTCTGAGTGTAGAAGTTCATGGGATTGTGTAGCCTTTGGGTCTGGGGTGTGTGTGTGTGTGTGTGTGTGTGTGTGTGTGTGTGTGTGTATGTGTGTGTGTGTGCGATGTTTTCTAATCTGCATTTATTTAAATGATAAAGTTTAAAGTAAAAATTAGATGCTATTTTGGTTTTGGTCTCATGTTTTTCAGTTAATTTCTTCTCTCTGCTAGTAGGTAGGGAAAAATCATAATTATTCAATGAAGAAATTGTGAGTTGGTGGACTGGCTGGTTTTGTGTCAACTTGACACAGGCTGGAGTTATCACAGAGAAAGGGGCTTCAGTTGAGAAAATGCCTCCATGAGATCCAGCTGTAAGGCATTTTCTCAATTAGTGATCAAGGGGGGAGGGCCCCTTGTGGGTGGTACCATCTGTGAGCTGGTAGTCTTGGGTTCTATAAGAAAGCAAGCTGAGCAAGGCAGGGAAAGCAAGCCAGTAAATAACATCGCTCCATGGCCTCTGCATCAGCTCCTGCTTCCAGACCTGTTTGAGTTCCAGTCCTGACTTCCTTTAGTGATGAACAGCAAAGTGGAATTATAAGCTGAATAAACCCTTTCTTCCCCAATTTGCTTCTTAGTAATGATGTTTTGTGCAGGAATAGAAACCTTGACTAAGACAGGTGGACTTTTTTTTTTTTTTTAAACAAAACATTAGATTTGGTAAAGGTTTTACCTTTAATCAGTTCTGTTTGGGACTAGAAAATTTCTCTTAATATAAAAACATCTTTCTTTCTTTTTCCGATTTTCATCTTTTTACATTCATTGCTGTATTTTGGGATTTTGTTTTGTGCAAGCCATTCTATTTTCAGACACAAATGATCTTCTCTTTCAGTTTCTGCATTAAGAGCTTCATTGAGGATGCTTTGTTGTTTAGAGCCGACAGAGTAGATGTTTAAATTGTTGGGGTCCTTGGGAGTTTTCTAACTACAGTTGTCGTCTGGGTCTCTGCGCTGTTCCCCAGGGACCTCTGCTTGCCATCCTCTGCCCTGCCCGCCTCCTTTGTTTTGATTGCTGAACTCAAGTTATAATAAATGTTCTTCTCCTTAACCTGCTCATGATTGCCTCAGGCTAATGGTCAGTTAAACTCCTTGGGATCTCTCTAGGGTTAGATAGGCCTGGTCTTAGGGGCAGCAGAGAACAAAAATCACCTTCCTGGCTCTTGCAGATGGAGGGAAGAGCTTTGTCAGGTTCTAGGGGTAGCCTCTCTGCTGAGGGAACCAGGAGTGGCAATCAGCTTCCTCTGAGGTAGAAAGAGTTTGCGAGACTCTGTGAGAGTCACATGAGTGGGCTCTGTCAGTTTATGTTAGCTTCCCAGTGAGCGGTAGGTGCAGACATACCATGCCCTGGCACTCCATTGTCTTTGTTTGGAGAAGAAATTAAGTAGGACAGGGAGTGAGTAACCTTCCATAGGAACTGTAATTCTAAAGTCAGTTTCAACATATCCAAATGTATGTATGTATGTATATGTATGTATGTATGTATGTATGTATGTATGTATGTATGTATGTATGTATTTTGACACAGGTTCTCACTATGTAACTAGGGTTTGGCTGGTTTGGGATTCACTGTGCAGAACTGGCTGGCCTCCAGTTCTCAAGTGCTGAGATTAGAAGCATGTACCACCACTTTTTTATTTTTATTTATTTATTTTGATTTAGAAAAGTCCTTAGAATTTCCAGCATCATTGCAAAGGAGGAGAGAAGGAGGGAATAAGGAGTAGAGGATGTCACCAAATGAGTGCCGTGCTTGACTAAGGATGAACACAGGTGGTCAGTGTGTGTCCACGTAAGTGTCTGTAGCATCCATTGCTCTGTTTCAAAGTCACCCGAGTCTGATGTGACACATCTCATATTCTCCCACCTCAGGCAGGAGCCATCGTCTCTTTTAAGAGTTATTTTTATTATTTTTAATTGCGTGAATATGTGTGTGTGTGCATGTGGGTATGTGCACAGGGGCACAGATGATCATGGGGAGGGGAGCATTGGATACTCCTGGAGCTGAAGTTACAGGAAGCTGTATGCTGGGAACGGAACCGGCTTCTCTGAAAGAACAGTAAGTGCTCATGACCTTGGAGCCCTCTCTCCAGCCCCATCACTTGCTTCGTGCTTAGCAGGTTCCAGATCCTGAGATCAGCGTCCGATTAACCCGTGTGTGGAAGTCCAAGGACTCCACTGTGTCCTGAATCTGACAGTGTGACTTGTCCCAGTCTGTTCCCCACTCAGTCTCTGAAAGGCACAGCCTTGTTTTCTTCTGACCTGTCCCCCCCTGTGTCATCTGGGGTTCAGTTAGAGAAGCAAATCCACTCTGATACATGATTGAGGCTCTCTCAGTGGAGTTGACCTCATCCACTTGTGGGCCCTGGTCAGCCCATGTGAGGGTGTTACTTTCACCCGAGTGCTGCAGCCAGAGGCTGGAATGTCAGACATCTGTGCAGGAGAGATGAGCAGGAAGTGGGGACTAGGGATTGGAGCACATAAGGATTGAGTGGAACCAGGGAATGGGCTGGGACTCATGCCAGTTGCTCAGTCTTAACTTTGTGATAGGGGCACTCTTCAGAAGCTGTGCTTCTTCTTATTGAGCCCTAACTGGCCCAGGGCTCAGGGGTGCTAAAGAAGGATCATTAAGATCAGGAAGTGGCAGGTCCTGATCAGTTTCCCATTCTCACCTCATTATGGGGACAGCAGAATTAGGCCGGCTGAGAGCTGAAGTAAGAATTGTTCTGGTTGGCTATGGAACAGTAAAGAGGGAGCCAGAGCACACAACCTTTTTTATAAGCCTCAGCTAGCCAGAAGCAGGCTCTCAGGGATGCCTGTACATCTCTGCCTCCCTATTTACTGGACAAATTCTTATATGGCTGTGTTTACAAAGTAAGACAGGGGTTTATAGAGGACTTGGAGATAGACATTTATAGAAGGCTTCGTGTGTTTGCACACTAATTTTCTAAGACTTCTCATTCTGCTCCAAAGTTGTGTGGACTGAGTTGTTGATGCCCTCAGGGTGAATTTTAGGAAGGGTTGGATGGAACTTTCACCTTTTAGTATAGTTTTACTGCCTTTTAAAAGGGATGCCAAGGTAGGATCGCTGCCTCTCAACCACTCAAGGCTTCGTCTGGTGTTTAGCCAGAGCATCAGTTCCCTGCATTAATTTGGAACATACTCAATACTATCCCGAGTGCCTGCTGTATGGCTTCAAGGTTCTTACAGCTGGATAGAGGGGGTGTGAAGACATGGTGACTCCTACATAAGACAGAATGTTTCTAGAACCTCTTTAACCAAGTTGCCTGTGGTGGGGTGAGGGACCCCAGGAGATGTCACAGAGACCTCTTGGAAGACTTCTTCCTAAGTCTCTTCCAAGTTTGAACAGTGAGGTTTGGGGGAGCACTGTGGCTTCCCTGGAGGGCAATGGTTATTTGATACTGGCTCAGAGTTTTCTCCTGTAAAGGGAAGAACGACCGAGATGGCTCCCTTCTACCATGCTGACAGTCCAGCACTGACAAAGCAGTCTCAAGTCTTTCTGGGAGCACACTGCTTGGTGATTCTCATCCTGCCCTCATCTGACCACCATCCTCACAGTGTCCCTAAGAAATAGACAGGACAAGGGACATGGTTTTCCTGTATACAGATGAAGCAACTGAAGCTCTGAGTGGAAGATGTGCTGCCCAGGGTCACGGCCAAGCCTGGAGTTCGGGTCCCTCTTCATCCATCATAACTGCTACAGGGCCTTTGGGATTGGATGACCCATAGTTTTAGAGTCAACTTCCTATCAGCAACATATCTATGGGGAAGTGACCATTTGGATGGTTAGTAGCTTTTATACAGATAGCATCTCTGTACCTAAGAACCGTATAAAAGACGAGGAAGAGAGCATAGACTGTCTCTAAAATGACGGACTTTTGACAGTTTATTAAAGGCAGATTTATTGCTGAGTCCCTGGCCAAAGCATCGCTGTTTGCAGCTCATAACAATGAAGCCAGAATGGGAATTTCTGGAGAATCTGAGAAAAAATAAAAGGGAAGAAACCTTAATGGCCTGTCTCTGGGAGTAAATCTTAGAGACCATGTAAACCAGCATGACTGGAGTTTATACCACTCCTCAACACCTGAATGATAATGGCTTCTCTGAGTAAGCCCATGCTTGTCTGCAGGCCCCTCCGGGCACTTGATGAGGCAGAGACATGGACGTGACTTTGTGGGTAGCCACCTTATGCTTTAAGACATAAGTACCGTGACATCCCTGTCCTCACTTGGTTTCTCTAGGAGATTGGGAAGGTTCTGAGTTGGAGGAGATGCACCAAGACAGACCCAAGGCAGTGAGGGCAGGGCATGGAGGAAGAGTGGGGTAGCAGCAAAGGGCCTCGCTGGGGAGGGGTGAACACATTTGAACCATTCTTTCCCAGACCATGTAGGCTTTTAGATAGTTGTATCAAAATCACTGGACTGGAGTGTAAATAGCCTTCAGTGATTAGTTCTAGACTCTACTTTTTAAATGAAAAGACTGAGGTCTGTAACTTGTATTGGATAACTATTTCAATGACACGGGCAGGAGAGCAGCAGAATCAGGATCCTGCTGGCTCTGGCTGGTTCTGGCTGGTTCTGGCTGGTTCTGGCTGGCTCTGGCTGGCTCTGGCTGGCTCTGGCTGGCTAGTATTCCAGAATCCCTCAGCCTGTTCTTGTTTCTAGCATGCCAATAGTACTTCCTTCTTTAGGCTCAAAGGCCTGCATGTGTCACTTTCACACTGACTGTATATTTGTGCTAATCCACAATCCTCTACTAAAGCCATCCTGTAAGGATGCTCCCATGAAAGCCATCATGGACACTAAAACTCTCTTTGGCAGTCAGTGTCTTGATGTCCATGCCTACACCTTGCCTTCATCTACGGGGTCATGTGACATGAGTAGGCTCTAAGTTTTATAGGCTCTGTGTATAAAAACAAACAGAAAGAAACAGATCTATCTGATGCTGCGACATGGTGGGGTGGGCTGATTCACTCCCATGCCCTCCCTTCTTCACAACCACAGTGAAAGGGGACAGAATGCTTTCCTTTATTGTTGTTGTTGTGCTGTAGTTTTGAGACAGGTTCTTGCTCTATATCCTAGGCTAGTCTTGAACTTGTGACGTGCAGGGATTACAGGCATATGCCATCATGTTCAGCTTGGCTATTTTTATTCTTACTTTAAAGAGGTAAAAATGGGACTGGGACTGTAGTCAGTTGGGAGAAAGCTTGTCAACAAACTATGGTTCCACCTCAGCATAGCATAACCTATGTATGGTGATACAGGACTATAAGCCCAGCACTTGGGAGGTGGAGACAGGAGAATCAGAAGTTCAAAGTCATCTTTAATTACATACTGGATATAGGCCATCCTGGGCTACATGAGACCCTGTCTTGAAAAGAAGATGAAGTGGAGAAGGAGAGAGGTAGAAAGAGGAGAAGAAAGAGCAGGGAGGTGGGAGAAGAAGAGCCCCAACACACAAGCACCTCCTGTACAGCCTCATGGTCAGAGGAAATGGAATGTCTCTCCATGTTGTGTCTCTAGCAGTTCAGGTTAATGGGATGAGTCACTATTGTTGCTGGTTCTACTAGGGATGCAGGAAGCCCCAGCTCTGACTCCCTGCCTTGAGACACACCATGGAGAGGGAAGAAGGACATCACCTCAACATCCCCAGCCCTACCTTTGTCCTCTAGAGCTCCCCCCCAAGCTGTCCTGGCCATCAAAGTCCATGGAAGCAGCTCTTAGAGATTCAGTTAAAGAACAAGCAACACAGAGTTTCTTATTTGATCTGTGAGCCCTAATTTCTTCATTAAGAAGAAAATCCACTTTAATGATTTAAAAACCTTTTCAACTAAGAGTATACTTCTGCCTAATTTTCATACTTCTATTTGTTTATCAAATTTATAGCATTTGTGAGGTTTTTTTTTTAAAAAAAATCTGCATAGATGTCTTTTCTATTAAAAGTTGTAAAACTACGTTTCTTCAAAATGATATGTACCTAGCAATAAGCACCAGCATGAAAATTTACATTCCAGACAGCTGTCAGAGAGAACATGTTTGAACCTGCGTCGGTACACAGGGTATGCATGTATCAGTGTTGGGGATCTTTAAACGGTTCATAATTAACCTTTGAAGAACTGAGACATGGAGACAATGTCTCAGATGAGTCAGGACTAGATGTTGTAGATCTGATTTAGTTTAACCTAACAGTGTGTATTAGAGGTTATCAAGCATTTCTCAAGAGGCCAGGGGAGGGCACAGTGAAAAGACAAATTCTATATATGTAGAAAAGTGGATGGAGAATGTCAGGGGTCTCTATGTAAGTCTACGCAGATGACCGAGGGCAGCTATGAATGTGGCCCAATACAAAATCACAAACTTAAAGAATTATGAGACTTCTCCCTGCCCTCTGAGTTTTAAAAAAAACGTGACTCAACTGCATGGTTCTCATGTGTGAACTTTGACGGTGCAGTGTGATATGAAGACGCTGGGTATGCCTGCTAGAGCTTCAGGCTCACTAATAGTGACAGCATCGGGGCTAATCTATCGTTCGCTCAGCCATCCACACTCCCTATTTAGCGCACATTCTTGGCACAGTTCCTGTGTGCCAAGCACATAGCTGCCCTTGGCCACCTGCATAGACTCAGATGGATGACCCCTGATGTTGTGGGCATACAACTCCGAGCAAGAAAAGATGCTCTTAACATCCTGGAGCCTAGGAGGGGGTAATCCTTGAGGAGGACTCACAGATTTGTGTCATTTTCTCATTCTTTATCAATAGCATCTTGACACTGTTTGGAGTTCCGCTGTGCCCAGGGAAACAACTTCACTCCTGGTCTCCCTTGCATCTGAGGGCGCCATGTATATGCTATGGCCTGGGCAAGTGGAAACTTTGTTGGAATTTTAGGAAAGCTTTGCTCTCCTGAGGGAGGAACTACCCCTTTCCCCTCTGCTTCCCCCTCCTCTTCTTCTCCCAGATGTGAAGCTAGTTACGAGCAGCCATCTTGCAGCTATACAATAACCAGTCAAACCGTAAAGAGAGATGGTAGGATGGCTCAGTGGTAAAGGCACTAGTTTGCTACCAAGCCTGACAACCTGAGTTTGATCCCCAGAACCCACAAGGCAGAAGGAGAGAACTGGCTCCATCAAGTTGTCTTCTGACCTCCACATGTGTATACCCTCCCACTCATTAAAAAAAAAAAAATGGGAAAAAAATTGCTAAGTGAATGAAACATCCAACTGTTTGGTTAAGCACCCCAGCGCCTGCATCTCTCTCCCACACAAACATGCAGTTCCCACTGACACACTTGTGTACGCTGGGTATGAAGGCACCAGCTCAGAGAGAAGAGGTAGTAGGAGGCTAGAAAGGCTGAGCCCAGCAGTGCAACAGGCATGTCTCAAAGATCGGTTCCATAAATGGCTACAGTCTGGTGTCCTGTGTCTCCAGAGCTCTTCCAGAGAAGACAGTAAGACAGTACGCTGAAAAGTTCTCTGTCTCCCAGCAAGAGGGAGGCCAGGGGTTATCCTGCCCCCTTTCCAGGACTGTCACTTATGAGGCAAAGACGCCACTGCGTGGGTGGAAAGCTACTGTACGACGAGTCAAGGGGCTGGAGAGGTCACTTACCTCTCTTTTCACACTAGGAAGTTGGAAATTAGGTGTAGAAAGACAGGAGCCACATAACAAAAGCGGAGGGAAAGGGGGAGGGGCGGTTGAACTGGTCTCTGACAACTGTGCTGAAGGAGATAGGTAAATTTGAACAGGCACAAAAGGTATCCAGCAGGAGGGGACAGCATTGCACAGGGCAGGAAGCAGAAATGGGCTGAGAACGGCTTCGCAGAAGCAAGGAGGACCTGAAGAGCAAGCCGGAACCTAAGGACGTCACACTGTAAGGAATGGGATGGCAGCGGACCAGACGAAGGGCAGAGGGCAATGGGGGGGGGGGTATAAGGTGTGAGTGCACACACTGTGCATTGTTGCCCTAAGGTCCTGTAGAGAACAAGGAGGTGTCGGGAGTGTTTTGCCTACTGTTGAGGTTGAATTATTTAAAGCAGCTCCTTCCCAGGCTTGGAAGCTAGAAGTTGCTCTACAGCACAGATCTGGAAGAAACCGAGGCCAGTTTCCCTTTCCTGCCTTCCCATCAGCTCACTAATACTTCTGAGTGGATGGACACACACACACACACACACACACACACACACACACACCCCGAGCATCTTTCTACACCGTGTGGCAGGGCCATGGAGAAAATTGTTCCCGGGTAATGAGACAATTAGCTCCTTGAATTCTTCCTGCAGGAACAAATCCGGGCCCCCATGGCATCTGTCCCCTCCTGTTCCTCCAGCTGGTCTCCTTGCCATGTGCACCCCCTCCCGGAACCAGGCCTGGCCTCCTGCCCCTTGCCCACTTGTGCTTGTGGAGGGCGAGCGCCTTACTGGAGCTTATGGTGCAGGGCTGGAGCACTCTCTCTCTCTCTCTCTCTCTCTCTCTCTCTCTCTCTCTCTCTCTCTCTCTCTCTCTCTCTCTGTAGGGTAGTAGTGGAATGGGGCTCATGGTGAGGGAATGCAGCATGTGGTACTGAGTTGGAACTCTCCGGGGGTGGGGGGTGGGGTCAGAAACAGATGCTGGGGCATGGAGCTGGGGCTGGAGCTCACAGTGTCCAGAGCAGCAAGGAGGTGCAGGCTGGCTGCCAGTGGAGTGAGTGATGGAGGCCAGTGTCCCTGAGCCATGAACTCAGCTGTACAGTTCTCCTGTAGGGCTGGCAGTCACTTCTTCAAAGCTGCTCTGCAGCGAGGCGGCATATGGACCACTGACAGAGCAGCTGCTGGGGAAGAAGCCACCAAAAGGAAGCCTTGAGGGATAAACACAAGAAGCGCATGTCACCACGCAGCAGCGCCCGGAGCAGCCCTGGAGCTTCTCTGGAGGAACATGGTTTTAGATAATGTGCTAGGTCCTCTGCCCCTAGAATGGTTCTCACCACCATTGTGCAGCTAGAATACCACTGAACACTTCCTAGGAGCCAGACAGTTCTAGAATCTGTTTTGGAGGCACCGTATCATGGATTCTTTTGAACAGCCCTCTAGAGAACCCTAGGTGTTCCCAACGTTGTAGAAGAGCACACCTTCAGGATTTTATGCTGCCCTGTGACTTGTAAGCAACTTGTGACTGATTCTAAAGCCTTCATTTGACTTTGCTATTATGGCTTGAGGTCATGGCCATCTTGATCAGATCATCACCTAGCCTTGATAATTAGGATGCCAGGCCTGATGTCATTTGCAAAAAACACTAGAACTCACACTTTCTTATCTAAGGTTCAGAGAGTAAGGGCAGGCATGGCCGCCAGGTATTTCTAGCTTCTAAAATAGGTGTGGCATTCTGTGGATTGATTTCATGGAAATGTATGGAGAATTAACCATGCCCTGGAGAGCTGCTTCTCCATTTTGCAGGAGGTGGGTAAACAGGAGATTAGGGTTTTGCCTAAGGTCTCATGATAAGCCTGTGTCTTAGTCAGGGTTTCTATTCCTGCACAAAACATCATGACCAAGAAGCAAGTTGGGGAGGAAAGGGTTTATTGAGCTTACACTTCCACACTGCTGTTCATGTGGAAGTCAGGACTGGAACTCAACCAGGTCAGGAAGCAGGAGCTGGTGCAGAGGCTATGGAGGGATGTAACTTACTGGCTTGCTTCCCCTGGCTTCCTCAGTTTGCTTTCTTATAGAACCCAAGACTACCAGCCCACAGATGGTACCACTCACAAGGGGCCCTCCCCCCTTGACCACTAATTGAGAAAATGCCTTACAGCTGGGTCTCATGGAGGCATTTTTCTCAACTGAAGCTCCTTTCTCTGTGATAACTCCAGCTTGTGTCAGGTTGACACACAAAACTAGCCAGTACAGCCTGCCAGAGAGGAGACTTGGGCTCTGAGCTTCACAATACACATCTTATCCTCTCTTTGCTCCACCTGGAGTGGCTCATATTAAGGAAGGAGCCTTCTTAGCTGGGGAGGAGGGAAAGGAAAGACCAGGAAGCCATGACTGTAGCTTATTCTCGGCAGTGGCTGGTATCCCAACACATCTCCAGGCTATAGAGCTCACAGACTGTTTTCAAAGAACATCTAGATTGAACTAAAAGATACTGTTATTTTATTTTTTTCACTTGTCCTCAACTCTGTTTGTAACCCAATTCCCAGAGGTCCCAGGAAGTTGTGGGTCGCTCTCTCTCCCTCCATTCAATGCCACTTCTCCTGGTGAATCTGCCACCCCAGTTGGGGATCTGGACCTTCCAGACGTGGAGACAGAAACCAAGGGCCCATTCATCACACAGAAAACGGACACCTACCTGACAGATTCAATTCCACTCCAATGCTGCAAGCTTATGGTGAAACAGAGGGCCTCATTTTCCCAGGCACCGGGTGGAAGAGTTGCCAAGTAAAGGTCACTGGGCAAAGCACAAGTGGCACCCCTTTAACAAGTGGCACCCCTTTAGTGACTCCCCACTAAGCTGTGACAAATTACTGCCTGTAATCAGGGTCTCGCTTCACAACACAAGGCTGGAAGACTCTTCAGCTGTCTTGTGAGCACTCACAGTGCTGTTTGGGTCAGGAAAATAATACATCCAAACACTGCCCCTCCCTTAAGTGCAGGCCAGGCTTGGGGCCCTTAGGAGCCCATGATCCTATATATGAACCTTTGCTGAGCTTCAGAATAGTAAGGGGATGCGAACCCCCCGACAGGCAAAGAAAACCAGAAACTGCTGATGATTTGTGGGTTGGATTCAAGAGTTTTGGGGTACTACAGCATCCTAGGTCATGGGGACAAGAACAGAAGTATGTCACATCTGGCTTGCATACAATGTTTGAGGTCTGTTGAGACCAGGTCCATTGCTTGAGCCCCTGTTTATGAGATACTCTGAATGGAGTCACTGTATGTTGAGAGGGCTGGATTTCTGAGCATGGTGTGTGTGTGTGTGTGTGTGTGTCTATATGTATGCATGTCTGTGTTTGTAGTGTGTGTATGCACATGTCCACGGTCAAATGTGTGTGTTTGTTTCCCTGCGGAGGCCGGAGGACAGCATCTGCCAAGCAGTTTAGAATGCTTGTCCAGGGAGCTCCAGAGACCTGTCTTTACCTCCCAGCGCTGAGATTACAAGCACACACATCATGCCTGTTCATTTTTAAATTTAAATATTTATTTATTTATTTAAAACATGAGTTCTGGGGATCAAACTGAAGTCCTTGTGCTTCTAGGTGAAGCACTTTACCAGCTCCAGCTGAGCTGTCTTCTCAGGCCAGTTTCCCATGTTTTGAGTCAGTGGTCCAGGATGTCCTAGAACTTTAGAGACTCCAGTTTCAGCTTTCTGAGTGCTGGGATCACAGGTGTGTGCCCCTTCGATGTTGTCTTACGCTCTTTCATTCCGGATGGTGGCTCATACCGCTCCTGGTGCTCACACCTTTTGTTTGGAAAGTTGTTCGGACTCCTCACAAAGAAGTGATCGCTTTCAGCTTTAGTCCCTGCTTCGGCACCAAGAATATTCTCCCCTTAGTTATTCCAAACCTTGTAATCCACGTCAGACCCAGGAATCCATGTGGGGACAAGCTGGCTCCCTTGTCATGGCACTGCTCAGCACTGAGTCTGGCTCCGGCCGGGTTCCTTCAGTCGTCCTAACCCTGAGGTCCCGCACTAGAAGGGATCAGATATTATTTATTTACTCTTTCATCGTATAATTGCTAGCAGTAGCCATCATAACGCTGACGCGTAAGCTCCATAGCTTTTACTGTATGGTTACATCATCCGTCCTGGTGCGGATGAGTGCGATCCTAAACTGTAAAGTGCTGTGGAAATGCTGGTTTTGACTGTTACCAGGAGGTGGAGCCCCATTCCCATCAAATCCCTTTCCCACAACTCTAGGTTTCTGGCAGTCATGAGCACATTACTGCCAGCCTAGTAAATCACTGCCGTTGCCAGCACCTCAGTTCCCTAACTGTGCAGAGTGGCCACAGAGACACAGGCCCATCTACTGCTGTGGCTAACCACAGCTCCCAGGGCCCCTGCTCGGGAACCACAGGTCCCAAGCAAACCCCTCGAGGGTGACAAGATGGCCTCACAAAGTGGGGACATTGAAATACAACGGTGTAATTTCCATTCGGTATGATTTGATCCATGAGATCTTGCTTGTGGACTGGATCTAGGCAGAGACAAGGAGAACTTTTGGAAGCTTCTTAGGCTGGGCACACACTGGTTAGTATGTACTTAGGGTTCGTAGACCTGCTTAGTGATTGCTAATTTCCCTCTTAGGAGTCGCTCACTCCTCTCCAGTTCTGACTCCTCTGGGCTTTTGCCAGCTCAAAGCTTTATCTGCTGATTCTCTAGTTGGCTGCTCCTTGTCTCTCAGAGTGAACTTATCTTTCTTCCTGTTAAACCTGGCTCCCTCTTCTGGCCTCCCCTCTTCCTCCATTCTGGCATCACCAGTCTTTGAGTGACTACTCAAAGCTCTGTCTGGAAAAAAGTGCTTCCCTCAGCCTGCTTCTCCCTCTGGGCCTTTCCTCCTATCACTTGCATTGTTGCTGCTAAAAGCCCACAGGGTACCAAGCCATCTTACTGGCCGGCTCTCTGTCAAAGTGACCCGCTTTCCTGCTTCCTGCTGATCTTACCTGCCCGGGAGACTGCAGAGCTTGTCTCTGCTTTTGACTGTATTCCATATTTGTTTGGTCCCAAGCAGTTTGCTTCTTTTGACTGTTGGCAACTGCTAGCCTTTCTCAGAACCTCTGTGAGTGCTTCTGGATGCTTTCTGATTTATTTTTGACAGGTGTCTATATACGTGGTGTGCATGCATGCACATTTGTATGTATGTAGATATCTATGTGTGTGATTGTTTGTACATATGTGTGCATGTATGCAAACACAGAGGCCTGAGGTGGACCATGGGAATCTTTCTTAAGGGCTCTTCTTCCTATTCATTGAGACAGGCCTCTCCAGTACGGCTAATCTATTAGCCAGCTTACTCTAGAGAGCGCTTGTCTTGACCTTCTGAGTGCTGGGATTACAAGTGGACTGCCATGTTCACTTGGAATTTCTGTGGGTGCTGAAATCTGAACTCAGTTCCTCATACCTGCATAGCAAATACTTTGGCCGCTGAGATGACTTCTAACAGCCTTCTGGACACTTTAGAACTCTCATAGTTGACTTCTATGTCCCTTGACTCTGGTGTCAGGGTTTGCTCTCCATCTTGGTGGACAAATGAATAAAGACTGCATTCATGACTCAATGTGGAAAGTCAAAACTACTAAGCTATCAGTCATACTTTGAGAGTCCAAACCTCTTCTAAAAGGCCAGGATATGCTAATCTAGGGGCCTCTGAGAGCACAGCCCTCTGCTTTCTGACCTCATGCCTGGCAGAACAGGGCAGTCTTCTGGCTCTGTAAACAGCTCAGAGTGGGAAAATGCTGAATCCAGAGAAACTTTGTCATAATTAACTACCTATTTGAAAGTACAAACTATGTAATTTGCCTTTAAGTGATCTTAAATTAATACAAATAATGAAGTATGCTTAGAATACTCCAGTACAGGTACATCCAATTGAACACAATTAAAATTAAGATGGGCTTATTAGTATTGTGACTATTATTGATTAAAATGGTAATGATAAATAAGGAGAAATGTTAAGTACAACAGGGAATTGGTAATATTTCTTCAAAGTAATCATTTTGCTGTGACTATCCAATTATTAGTACATTTAATGTGTTATTCAATGCAATTAATTACCCACTTTGCTTCTCGGAAGGCACTAAGAGAACTTGCTTCTTCCTGGAGTGGTGGCTGCTGCCTTGCTGAGGGACAGGGAGAAGGCACTGTGTGTAGGAGCCTCCTCATAAAGACCACACTCATGGCTGTGGCTTGCTATGGCTCACTGTGGCTCAGACAGAAACTTCAGAAGCTATAGGGTAAAGGGGGTCAAGTGGGTGCTAGCTTCTTAGCCTCACAGTGAGTTGCTTTTTGCAACCATAGAAGTTCCTATGAAGTAGACTGGCAGATGGAATCAGGAGAGCAGCCTTGAGTTTTAACGGGGTCACCTGGATCAATGACCTAAGTTTAGTGGCCATATCTCCCTGTGGGTCATCTTTGTTGAACAGGGACAGCACAGTGTGTGTACAAAGCTCTTTGTAGGACTGAAAAGATAGCTCAGTTGTTAGAAGAATGGATGATGCCCTGGGTTAGATCCCAAGCAATGGACAAGCCCAGGCACCTGCAGTCCCAGCACTCTGGACAGTCAGAAGCTAAAGGTTATCCTCAGCTACATAGGGAGTTCAACGTCAGTCCAGGTGTCTTAGTCAGGGTTTCTATTCCTGCACAAACATCATGACCAAGAAGCAAATTGGGGAGGAAAGGGTTTATTCAACTTACACTGCCTTACC
>CM052702.1:49567338-49596028 GCA_028551405.1 Uromys caudimaculatus
ACTGAAACTCCTTTCTCTGTGATAACTTCAGCTTGTGTCAAGTTGACACACAAAACTAGCCAGTACAATTGACCCCTTGTCAACTTGACACACAAACACATCACCAATAAGCCTCGACCCTTACTTCCTTATTCATCCCCAAGATCTAAATAACTTTACAAGTCCCACAGTCTTTACAAATTCTTACATATTAACATTTTGGTCCCTTTTAAATATCCAATCTCTTAAAATTCAAAGTCTTTTAAAAATTCAAAGTCTCTTAACTGTGGGCTCCACTAAAATACCTTCTTTCTTCAAGAGGGAAAAATATTAGGCCACAATCACAATCAAAAGCAAAATCAAACTTCAATGTCCAATGTCTGGGATCCACTCACAATCTTCTGGATTCCTCCAAGGGCTTGAGTCACTTCTCCAGCTCTGCCCTTTGTAGCACACACCTTGTCTTTTAGGCTCCAGATGCCTGTACTCCACTGCTGCTGCTGTTCTTGGTGGTCATCTCATGGTACTGGCATCTCCAAAACACTGCTGCCTTCTGCTACAACTAGGCTTTACCAACAGCCTCTCATAGGCATTCTTCATGGTACCAAGTCTCACCTCCTTTGCATAACCCCTTCAGTCCTGGTCCATCAATTGCAACTGTGGCTGCACCTTCAACAGTGGCCTTCCACGGCCTTTCACAGTGCCCAGGCCTCAGTTGCTCTTCATGACTCCTTCATGCCTTCAAATCCAGTACCACCTGGGTGACTCTTACACATTGCCAAGTCCAGCCACAGCACAAGGTACAACCCTGGCTATCTCTGGAACAGTCTCTGTGCTCTCAGAAAACACTTCTCAGAAGATTTCACCCCAATGATGCTGGTCTCTTCCCAATCACCACCAGTTTCCTAGCTCCAGCTAACCAGCATCAATAGTCCCAGCAATGGTTTTGCTTTAGTATTTCTGGTATTTTGTTAATCACAGCTGATTTCTTCAGCCCCAGCTAACCAAAACCACAGAATCTTAAATCAAACTAGCAATGGCCCTGATAAGAGCCTTTAATCTTCCCTCTGAAATTTCACAAGCCAGGCCTCCATCTTCTGCACTGTTCTCAACATTATTTTCCAAGCTCCTATAGAACACCCCACAGAATTCTTAACATCCCAATGGCTCTTCTAGCTCAAAGTTCCAAAGCCCTTCCACAGTCCTCCCCAAAACATGGTCAGGTTGTCACAGGAATACCCCACTTTGCTGGTACCAATTTGACTTAGTCAGAGTTTCTATTCCTGCACAAACATCATGACCAAGAAGCAAGCTGGGGAGGAAAGGGTTTATTTAGCTTACTCTTCCATGTTGCTGTTCATCATGAAAGGAAGTCAGGACTGTGACTCAAGCAGGTCAGGAAGCAGGAGCTGATGCAGAGGCCATGGAGGGATGTAACTTACTGGCTTGCTTACTTGCTTCTCCTGGCTTGCACAGCCTGTTTTCTTATAGAGCCTAAGACTACCAGCCCACAGATGGTACCACTCACAAGAGGCCATCCCCCCTTGATCACTAATTGAGAAGATGCCTTACCACTGGATTTCATAGAGGCATTTTCTCAACTGAAACTCCTTTCTCTGTGATAACTTCAGCTTGTGTCAAGTTGACACACAAAACTAGCCAGTACGCCAGGTTATAGAACACTGTCTGAGAAAAAAAACAACAAAATAAAACAAAACTGACAAAAATTCTTTGTAAAGGAACTCCAGTAAAGGGCCCTGGCAATTGCTCACCAGGAGGCTCAGATATTACCCCCTCCAACCCCTAATTCAGTATTGACTTGGAAATTTGCTTCTGGTTCCTATATACAACCACTAGTAGCAATCATAGGTCCCAACCACCTTAATGCAAGGTGAACATGAGAGACTGCATATCTTCTGCCAAGGACCAGCCTTGGCTTGGAGAGGAGAGGGGTTCCTGAGAGAAGGGATGTCTGGGAGCAGGTGAAACAAATGACTGGAAGTCAAATTGTGAGTCCAAGCTGACAACCTATGTTCTGCTTGAGGCAGCTTTTCAGATTGCGCTCTCTCTCTCTCTCTCTCTCTCTCCAGCTTTTCAGATTGCTTTCTCTCTATGTTCTTTTGCTATTTTAAAAATTCTCTGGATAGCTCATTTCTTGCAAATCAAAAACCCAGTTTTTTTTTATTTACATATCAATTCAGTCATTACCCCAGGTTCCCTTTTGATTACCCCATGAATCAGCATCCCCTGACCCCAGCCCCTTGATTCTTAGAAAGAGCAAGTACAAGCCCAGACAATAAGGTAGCTAAGTGAGACCCCACCATGAAATTACCATTCCTACCATGCCTGGGCCTGGACCTAGACTTCCTCTGTCCCAAGCTGACCTTGAACTTGGGAATCTACCTGTCTTTGTAAGCATAAACAAAAAACTTAGCTGGGTGGGATCTTACCTTTCTATCATCACTCGTAAATCTCTTTATCTTCTTCCTTAGTATCTTTCTGCCATGTTGGCCCATAGCGCAGCTCCCTCTGTTCCTTTAGATCTGTGAAGCTCCTTATACAATTCATATTGCATCATTATATTTTGCATATTTGAGAAATTATATATTTTCTAACTTACGTTTTTAATGTTCTTTCCCACAGCCTTAAAGGCTGTCCTGAAGGTCACAGTATTCTACCATTTTTGCTGAAATGTAGACACTCCTCACCTCCTGCTGACTCTGATTATAATGGAGTCATTAATCTTGGCAGAGAGGACATTCCTCCAAGGAGGAGCATGAAAATATGTATATTATTATACACACAAACCTTATGCCTACAGCAACCATCAGCACTCATGGAGGCCCATGCCCTCCTAGCTCTGTTCCAGGGGCAGGAAGCCATGTCATACTGTCCCTTACACATGGTTACCCTTCCTTCCTCTCCACTTTTCTCTCATGCCTGTGGCCTAGACTGGTCTACAGGACTCCTTTGTCCTTTTTACTGGAAGAACAGAGCTGGGTGGCATGATGACTCAGAGTTGAGCCTTTCTCTGCAGTTCTTCTCTGTTTGCTTCCCTCTCTATCTGCACAAACATTCTAGCAGACAGTAGATGCCATCAGCCTTGCATTAAAGTAAGAATGCTGAATCTAACATGAAGGTCTAGAGAGCAGATCTTGGAGCAGTGACTGCTCCAAGGTCATAGGTCTCAGAAGTATGCCCTTGGGGAAGCAAATTCAAACCCCATGGCTCTTAGGAAGCACCCTCCCAGACTCGTTGGCTTTATTGTATAGTCCCAGTATCTTCTTGTCCTTGGAAATTCTAGCTGCTGACTCTCCTAAGGCCAAGGGTTCAACATATTGCTTCCTAAAGCTAATTGTCAGTTTTTACATAAAGGTTGTACTTAATGAACTCCAAATTGCCCAAATTAGAGTTTATTAAGCATGCACACACATGATTTTCCTTTTTTTATTAAAATTAAACTTCACTCCTTTGACATTTTCAAAGGAATTTGAGATCAGGTTAGCTTTGTATCCACAGAAACACCGGGAGAATCTTATTCCCAGATGCTTACCCACAAAATGAGGCTAAAAGTCAGCTGGTGACTCGGGAACACTACAGGTGTGTAACTGCTTGTTCCAGTCCTCAGTTTCCCCATTTGAAAATGAAGAATTAAGAAAGAGTTCCTGCAGAGAGATTTTAGGGCATGTTTCAGTTCTGTTTCTGGTAGCTAATGGCTGCAACATGTGGAGGGAATGCTTTTAATGGCATGTCTGGACTCATGGGAAAAAGGCCATTCCAAGTCACTGGCATGTTTTGCAACCACTGTCACAAAGATCTGATATTTTTGGTTATTATTGGGATATTACTGAAACTCATGCCTCAGGAAAACTCTGCCCTCCCCCTTTTTTGCACAAATTGTTACAGCTTTTATGGAAAGCAATTAGAAGTATAAATCAATGGTACACACACACACACACACACACACACACACACACACACACACACACTTTGTTTTGTTTGCTCAGAAATCCACTTAGAGTTTAGCAACAGAACAACAAAACCAGAAGACTTCTGCTTCTGCCTCTGACTGAGTAGCTGGTCTCAGCCTGATGCCCTGCTAAGACCTGGGTATGTTGGAGAAACATAAAAGGAACATAATGGATATTCATGCAATAGAAACGGGCTTTCCCTCTAAACAAAAGTTGGATGAATCTCACAAATATTGACAACGCAGCCCACAGGCTGTATGACTTTGCATTTGTATTTGCATGAAATTTAGAGATGCATTTACATATAGTTGATATCTAAGATATACAAACATAAATGCATATGATTTGTGTGAAATATATGTGTACTGGCTGGTTTTGGATCAACTTGACACAAGCTGGAGTTATCACAGAGAAAAGAGTTTCAGCTGAGAAAATGCCTCTATGAGATCCAGCTGTAAGGCATTTTCTCAATTAGTGACCAAGGGGGGAGGGCCCCTTGTGAGTGGTACCATCTGTGGGCTGGTAGTCTTGGGTTCTATAAGAAAGCAGGCTGAGCAAGCCAGGAGAAGCAAGCCAGTAAGTAACATCCCTTCATGGCCTCTGCATCAGCTCCTGCTCCTTGACCTGCTTGAGTTCCAGTCCTGACTTCCTTTCCTGATGAACAGCAATTGGAAGTGTAAGCTGAATAAACCCTTTCCTCCCCAACTTGCATCTTGGTCATGATGTTTGTGCAGGAATAGAAACCCTGACTAAGACAATATGAGTAAGTATACTATTTATATTTATGCAAAACATTCAACTAATAAATATATATTTGGATTTATATAAGCTTCTATCAATTGTTATTGATATGAAATGCTTCTCAAAGGGTCACATATTAATGGCTTGGTCCCCAGCTCATGGTGTCACTGGGGAACATGGAACCTTTGGGAGATGGGGCCTACTGAAAGGAAGTTAGGTTGTCAGGGGAGTGTTCTTGATGGGGACATTAAGGTCCCAGCCCTTTCTCTTCCTCTTTGCTTCTTAGCCTCTAAGTGATGAGTGTAGACTCCATCACATCTTGTCACCACCTGCTGCCTCTCCAAAGGCTCAAAGCGACAGAGCTGAATGATCATGGACTAGAACCTCTGAGACTGAGGCAAATCGAAGTTTACTTTTCATGTTCACCACCCCAAATATGTTGATATGATGGTAAAACCATGCCTAGTATAGCTAGTATACCCCAGAGGGAGGTGCAGCCATTAGATGGGGACACAAAGGGGCATGGCCTAGTGATCATATCCTGCTTCTTGATCTGGATGGTGTATCTCTGGGCATGTTCATTTTGTGATCAGTCATCAAATTGTAGACTTTTGATTTTTACACATTTCTCTCTGTATAATTTACTTTGATTTAAAAAAGCAAATAATTGAGTATATGGATAATGATGTGTGAAAAAGATATTTATTGCAGCATCATATATTACAGTTAAAAAATAGGAATAATCTAACACTCTAAAATGGGAACTATTTAAATATGGTAATGACAGTGCCTTTAAAGAACAGTGTTTCAAAGGATTTTTAAAGTGTGAGAGAATTTTAAGATTTCAGCGTTGTCTTAGTTAGGGTTTTATTGCTGTGAAGAGACACCATGACCACGGCAATTCTTTCTTTCTTTCTTTTTTTTTAACTTGGGAATCTTACATCATGCACCCAGATCACACTCATCTCCCAGTCCTCTCTCTTCCCGTGACCTCTTTGCTTTTCTACCTCCTCCCAAAAAAGGAAGAAAGGAGGAAGAGGAGGAGATAGAGGAAGAGGAGGACCAAGTTAATTTTGTGTTGTTCATATGCTCCCTGGAGTATGGTCACATTCCTAGTGGCTAGTCCCCAAGGGAAGGTGAGTCTTTCTCTACCTGCACCTTCTCCAGAAGCTATCAATTAAGACTGAAGCCAGTGAGGGGCAAGGCCAGTGCTCTAGTGCCCATGCCACCATTGGTACTGCTGTGCAGTGGACCAGGGCAACTCTTACAAAGAAAAACATTTACTTGAGGCTAGCTTACAGTTCAGAGGTTAATTCCATTATTGTCACAGCCAGAAGCATGGCAGCATGCAGAAAGACATGGTGCTGGAGAGGTAGCCAAAAGTTCTACATCTGGATCTACAGGCAACAGGAAGAGAGAATCACCCTAGGCTAGGCTTGACCATCTGAAACCTCAAAGGCCACACCTAGTGATACACTTCTTCTAAGAAGGCCACACCCACTCGAATAAGGCCTTACCTCCGAGAAGTGCCACTCCTTATGAGCCCAAGGAGACCGTTTTCATTCAAACCTAAAATACTTACTGGATTCCTCCTGGATTCATCCAGGGTTCCTCCTGTCCTTGAGAGTCGTTGTCTTCCTATCTTTAGCTGTATTTGGTTGGACAAGAGTTGTCTGTGAAGAATGGCTCCCAAGAGCTTTTACCCAGCCATTTTTTTCATATCTCTACAATCAATTGAGATGACAATCTTAGGCAAGAAGAGAGATACTTTCCTACATGGCCTTGAGTTCACCAAACCTCTGCCCACAAACATGAGCAAGCAGGGCTGTGTAGTGGGGCCTCCCAACCTTTGCGTCACTTTGCTGCCCGCCTTGTGGCTTGGTAGTCCCCTCGTGGAGAGCCTGCTTGTACTCTAGTTCAAGCCACTTTCCTCCTCCTCTGAGGATGAAGAGTAGGGTGGGGAGCGTGTTTCAAATTCCTTGCAATGACTTTTTCTTTTGTTTTGTTATTTACTTTTATAATCAGAAAATTGACCAGCATTCTTTATAAGCGGTCCAGATGAAGGATTTTCAGATGTTTCTTCCTTTGTGCTTTTGGCTCACCTGAGGTCTCATTACAACTATGGCTGACTGAGCAGGTCCAGAGTGGGGCCTGGAAGCCTGCATTTCTAATATAATGACTCCAAAGAAGGTTGGGGGTCGACACATGCATCTGGGCTAAGCACAACATTTTGGGGATCCCTTCATTAGAGAACCAACACAGTTTCTTTGATTCCCCAAGAGGTTATAATACACCAAAGTCACAAGAAAGGATTTAGAGGTGTCGTGAGGTTAAGTATTAGGTCCCAGTGCTTCTACAACTTGCCTTTTCACAAATATCGACAAATGGGTCCAAATGCAAAATCTGTAGCTACAAAGTCTGTTGGGATCTTGAACATTTTTTTTTTTAAAAATAAAGATATTGATTTCCAGTCTCCTGTGTCATAGACTTAGAGGAATTAGGTCACTGAGTCGTCTTGGAAGCTGGAAGTTGGCTTCTTGAACATTACTTAAGGGGTTTAAGCATATGAAGGAAAGGTGATTAAATAACTCAGAGCATCTTGATTATTCTGAATCTCAGCTAGTTTCCCTTCCCAGTTCTATGACAAATTCAAAGTCCACATTGTTTCTCCCTGAGCAAACAGGAAAACATTGAATCTACACTGGCGAACTCCTTATTATTCACAGTCACAGAACTGAGCAGAAAGGGTTGAGTGGAGCTCCACTAGGCCTTAGGTTCTACCTGCCTGTAAGAATTGCTTTGTAGAGCTGCAGAGTTGTGGGGAGACAGTTCCCCAAATCAAACGGGTAACTGTGGTTATCTGGACTCTAAGCAAGTACTTCCTGTACAAGAATGTGTTTTGTTTCAGGCAGCCCAGTCCTCAGATCCTCATGCCACAGGCCGGGCCTAGGAATCCTTTTAGGTGAGTGGAGATCTTAGTGCTTTCAAGTTTTCCCAGATCTTACCTCTAAGCCCTCCTGCTCCAAGTGACAGAGGACTGACCTCTGTGTCCCTCTTGAAGGCTTTGTTTCAATGGACTGAGATGGTGCTTGGAGTCTCTTATTGGTAGCCATGTCTGATCTCCTCAGGCATACGGAATCAGCAAAGAAGCATTGATAATGTAGAAGGCCATTCCTTGGATTCAAGAGAAGAAATCCATTACTGGCAGTGTAAGACTCAGGCCAGCTTCTTTTAATAGTCACCATATGAACTGCTAGATCATATACATATATACATACACATACATACATATACATATATATGAGTGTGTGTATATACATCTATATATACATATAAACATATATGTATATGTGTATAAACATGTTTATATATATAAACATATATGTGTATATTTACACATACATATATATTTACATGCATATATATTAAGATTGAGATAAAGAAATATAAAGCACAAAAATAACTAACAAATATACCTGTGATTAATGGTAGCAAAATTGAAGGCAATATATGATACTGAGGTTAGTACACTGATTTTTGATTTTAATGTTTGTTAAAACCGTGAGTGATAAAATGCATATTTTAACCTAACACATTTTCTCCTAGAATTTTGAAGTAAACAATTTCGCAGATGATAAATGAGCCTTATCCATAGAATCCTCATCAAGACATTATTTATAATTTCAGTAAAATTTAAAAAATTCAATGTGCAAAAATAAGGTACTAATTAAATCGAGACACAATTATAGAATGTAGCTATTAAGATGATCAAAAGACCACAAAAATGGCATTTAATGTAGTTGATCAGAAAAAGTTTGACTCATTTATAATCTCTTGTTATGATTGAAAGAAGAGAACAAGAGAAAACAGACTTCTGTTAAACAAGTATTGCTTAGTAAATATAAATAACGAAAATAGTGTCCTTATGGATGTCAAAGCCAATGGCAAATTTGAAATTTCATAAAAACTCATTGAAATTGAGTCCCCTGTTCATGGAACTCTAGTCTTTGGGTTGTTGAGAAGGGTGGTGCACCAGTTCAGTCTCCTAAGCAGCGTAAGGAAGTTTATTTTCGTAATCTTAATGTATGGCACCCTGGGCTCTTTACGTTCCATAACTGGAAAACAACCCACAAAGTTTTCCTCAAAGTTACTCTCCACCTTTGGGAGTGAGCCAGTGTGGGAGGGGGAGGGGAGGCAGAAGCTCAAGATGCAGCTAAGAAAGCCAGACTTTTATCTCAAGTTTTGTTTGTTCAGACCAAAATTCTTTTGTTCAGAGCGGATTGGCACCAATTTCTCAAAATTTGCATGGGAGAACAAAGATTCATGTTTGAGTAAAAACAGTAAGAATAGCACAGCTTGCTTCTCAGAGGTCCCTCCAGCCCCCACTCCCACCCACTCCAAGCCACTATTTCTAAGCTTCCGGGGGCAGGGAGGCCCGCCCCCTCTGATACGGAGCCATTTAATGGAAGAGAGGCCAGAGTCTGAGCAAAGGCTTCTGTGTGAGGATGCTGGCTTCTGCTCAGGTAGCTGTGTGTCTGGGGGCTGGGACTCGGGTGTTAGGCTTCCTCATTCTCAGGACAGGAATATTCCTGAGCATCAAATTCACCAGGTTAGAGTTTGGATCGGTGGTTTTCAATCTGTGGGTTGCGACCCCATTGGGGGTCACCTAAGACTGTTGGAAAACAGATATTATTTATATTATGATTGATAACAGTAGCAAAATTACAGCTATGAGGTAGCAACACAAATAATTTTGTGGTTGGGGGTCAGCACAACATGAGGAACTGTATTAAATAGTCATAGCATTAGGAAGGTTGAGAGCCACTGAGCTGCATCTTTGCAAAGAGCACATAACTCAGAGTATCAAGCCTGTACCCAGGGCTGGGGACATGGCTCAGTCAGCAAAATGCTTTCTCTACCAGCATAAAAGCATAGAACACCAGCACCCACATAAAACTGGGCATGGTAACATGTGCCTGTGAACCCAGCCTTGGTGAGACAGACTGGAGGATCTTTAGGGCTTGTTGGCCAGCCAGTTTAGCTGAATTGGTCAGCTTCAGGTTCAGTGAGAGACCCAGTCTCAAACAATATGGTGTCATTTGTATTCTTGAAGATGGCCATTTTGGCTTGGGTGAGAATCCTAAAGTAGTCTTAATTTACATTTCACTGATAGCTAATGGTGTGAAGCATTTTTTTTTTTTTTTTTGTCTTCTAAATATCTATGTTTATGGACCACCTTGGTCAGAATGGTGGTTTGAATATGCCTGGTCCATGGGAAGTGTCAGACCTTGTTGGAATAGGCGTGGTCTTATTGGAGGAAGTATGTCACTGTATAGATGGGCCTTGGAGGACATCTATGCTCAAGCTCTGCCCAGAGCAGAAGAATGACCTTCTTCCTTGCTGCCTGTGAAAGACAGTGGCTGATGCTGCCTTTGGATCAATGTAGAACTCTCTGCTCTTCCAGCACCATGCTTCCCATCATGATGATAATGGACTGAACCCTCTGAAACAGTAAACCAGCCCCAATTAAGTGTTCTAATTTATAAGAGTTGCCTTGGTCATGATGTCTTTTCACAGCAATGGAACCCTAACTAAAACAGTTAGAGAAGCTGTTTTTTTGCAGTGGGCAGCCATCAACACAGAGAGATGTATAACTTATCAAAGTGCTGCTAACGAGAGCAAGTATTCTCCTCTAAGTGAGATGCTGAGCCTCCTGTATTAACTCACCACCACCAAGGCTCAGGGACCATTTGGGGAAAGGAGGCAGAAAGAGTGTAAGAGCTGGAGGTGGGGAGGAGCGCTGCGAAATGCTGTCTTCTGGATGTGATAGGACACGATGAACTCAGCAGCCATGGTTCCTGCCTAAGACTACAAAAGACCACGGCACTAAAATCCCAGCATGGATGGAGAAGATGATCTCCAGGTGCCACCCCTTACTGAGGAGCTTTGGGAAGGTGATAGGCTGGGGTAGGGAGAACCTACCTTTCGAGGGTGTGGTCACTGGTAAGTTTTCTATGCTCTAGTGGCTGACCCACTTCCATGCTTGTGTGGCCAGCACTAACTGGACTTGGTAGGGTATAAACAAAGAGGGATGAAGTTGAGAGGAGGTGTTTGTAGGGGTATGGGAGATGCTGGAGAACCAAGAGGGGAAATGAAGGTAAATACAATTTCACTTTATCACATACGTGAACAAAATTCTCAAAAAGTAAAATGTAAGATGGAGAAATGACCTAGAAATGACATTTGATCTTGGTGTTTGGCCTCCCTGTCTTCCCCTCATATGAACATGCGTGTGCACACACATATATATGAAAGACCCCCAAGCTGGGGAGACCCTCACTCAGGACGACGTGACCCCCCAAGAACTCACGAAAGACCGTCCTTGCTGCAATCACACGAGGTTTATTCGGGGAACCAGTGCACTGGGGTAGAGCTCATAACCCACGCAGGGGCAGAGGAGTTTGACCCTGAGCAGCTGAAGTCAGGGGTATTTAAAGGAAAAAAACCACAAGAACAGAAAGAATTTGCGTTATGGGGAAGTACAGAATGTTCTAAGTTAGTCACAAGGCAGTTGCACAAACATTTTTGTGGTTAGCTAGTTCCTGGAACATTGTGCCTCTGGCCCTGGGGCCAGGCCAAGGTTACCTGTTTCTTAGGGGAAAGAATGCAGCCAGGTGGGGTTTGGCCAAGCATGCAATTTCAGTCCTATTTCTGTTTCTGGTTCCAAGTGTGCTAGGGGTCTAACTTTCCTCATAAGGGGGTCAGGTCTGTCATATACACATGCATTCACACACACACACACACACACACACACACACACACACACACACACACACACACCTGTAACATCCCTAGCTGTCCTGAAACTTCCTTTGTAGACCAGTTTAGGCTGGCCTTGAACTCACAGAGATCTGCCTACCTCTGCCTCCCGAGTGCTGGGATTAAATGTACCACCACACCTAGCCTCAGCTTCGCAGGTTTTAAAGCCATAGGCTAATTTGGGGGCAACCCACAATCCCCTTCTGTACCTGTTATCCAAATGAAACACTATAGTTAATGCCAGAGAGTTATTGTAAAGATTGCTTCAACACCAAATTAGCAGTACTTGGGACTGCAAAATATATGTGGTAATTATTTTTAATAATTACTAACAGAAAGACTGTCACTATAATTTTGAATTTTACTCAGAGTCTAAATATCAAATCTTCCAAGGGTTATGGTTCTCTAGTGTGTAGGCTGCATGCATTGTGGTTGTGTTGTAATCCTTCTCTCTAGGCTGGTCAGCTGTGATTACAGGTAGAAGATGGTGGGTCAGACAATATATAAAAAGAAGACACCTAGCATGGGGAAATCTGACCAAACCTTGGCTTTCATTTAAGTAGTTGGTGAATAGATAATGAGAAATGCAAGCCAATGACAAAAGCTTACGTCATCCTGGAGTCACCTGTGAGAGCCATGAATCAGAGCTGCTTATGGAGGAATGGGTATGGCATAGCTAAGTCACTGTTCCTCTCTGCACTGACAGCAAGCTGGAAGCTCACTGGTAGCTTCCTTCCCACAATCCAAGCAACGCTTTGACGATCAGTCATGGATTCCGGTGCGTGTACGTAGGCTTGCATGGTGAGAAGTGTAGTCACACAAGTGAGCGGTTCTTCTGAGACAGTCTATTCACTTAACTCTCAGAGGATGCTTTCAAATGGCTTCTGCTAATGGATCCCACCAGTTTCCTTACACTGCATTTGCCAATGTCTGCTGTCCTAACACTTGATGTCGACCTTTGTACTTTTGGCCACACTGAGGAGGAGAGTAGGATGGGGGAGGGGGTGGGGAGCAGTGAGGCTCAGAAGGCATTGGGTAAGGCCTTACAGGATTAACATAAAAAAATAAAACCCAAATCAAAACTAGACCCCCCCAAAACAAAACAAACAAACAAAAAACCCGAACAACAACAACAACAACAAAACAGTTGGTGGAGACCAGGAAACCAAGGCACTTGTGCAGAGGTGTTCTGATGTCCAAAAGCGACCTGCGGTTCTTTAGAACGCCAGAACATACATATCTGGGTGGATATTTAAGTGGCTGAGACAGGAGACTAAAGATGCATGAGACTGTAGACTGAAGGACGTGAAACAGAGCATCCGTGGGAAAGCTTGCTCTACAAGAAAAGACCCTAAGAGCCTACACCTTGTAGAGGATGCAAGAAGCCCGGGATGTGATGTAAGGCCCCACTCTGTACCACCACCTTTGACCAACTCGGTTTTCATGCTGCTCTGGCCTGCTTCCTGTTTCATAAGAGTACTTTCCTTAATAAAGTCTATCACTTGGCTCACTACTACGCATGTATCCCTGTGCAACTCTTTGTTGCACACATGAACCCAGAATGCTTCCCGTGGAGCAATAAATAGAATGGCGACCACTGAGCACTGATATAAAAAAAGGAAAGAGAAATAAAAGAAAGAAACAAACCAGAAACTGTCCCCTGGCTTCAGTGAGATGTGATATCATATTTATTGGTTGTCTTTCTATTTTGGTTAGTTGCTTGTTGCTTCCTTTACGTGTTTTTCTGAGTTATCATCTTTCCATTCTTCTGTTAGAAACTCTTTGGTGTTGTGAATATTAATATTTTACTTGCTGGGTATTTTGGACATAATTTTTACTAATCTTTATAACCTGGTTTATGGAGTATCTTAACAAGACTAGGCCTTTTCTTCTCTATTTCTGGATTTTCCACCCACTCTTACATAGAAAGAACTTCTAAACTTTTATTCAAGTTAACTTACCTTTTCTTCTTATTTATATTTTGTTTGAAAATTAAAAACATTATTAGCGTATATTCATTATAGGGAGTGGCGGCTTTCATAATGCAATTTTCGATCCTATGAATGGATGGACTGTAATCATTACCCCCTGTTCCCTCTCATCTGACTAGTCCCTTCTCTTCCCAGATAGATCCCTTCTGGATGCATATCTGTGTTGTGTATCTATATTTATGTTATCTAGGTTCTACATATAAGGGAAAATATGTAAGGCTTACTTTCCGTTCTATTCATTTTTCTGCAAATGACATAATTTCAGTCTTCTTTTGTGGCTACTTAAACCTTATTGCATGTGTACCATATTTTATCTATTCATCAGTTCACGAACATTTAGGGTGACTGTAACTCCAGTCATTATGGAAGATGGCTGTGCAGGTGTCTCTGTGGTTACCATCTTAAATTCCTTTGGGTGTATTCAGAGGAATGACAAAGCAGGGTCATGGGTATTTTTTTCCAACATGTTTTTATTAAATATTTGGGAAGTTCATACAACGCACCCCAATCAACTTGCTTCTCATTCCTCTCAGGCCCACTGGCCCACCCTTGCAGCCCCTGCCGCACAAAAGAAAAAGAAAAGTATATACCAAGTTCAATTTGTGTTGGCATATATTCACTAGAACATGGTCCCAGTGGTCCCGGTGGCCAGACCCTTAAAGAAAACTGAGTTCCTCCCCACCTGGACCCCTGCCAGAAGCCATCAGCTGTGAAGAGCTACACTTCAGCATCTTTATCACAGTTTGTAAGGACTCTCTTCCATAGCCTCAGTCTGGACTGGTTTTGTTTTTGGTGGCAGTTGGGGACAGGTTGGCACAGAAGCCTTCAAAGTCTTTCATTCTTAGTTATGAGTCTGCAGTCATTGATAGCACAGCAAAAGAAGTTTGGCCCGCATCAGTCTGCAGTAACGTGGATCATGGACATGGCCTCCGGATGCAGCACTGATCACAGACCTCAACATGGTTTCTAGTGTCAGCGTGGATCGCTGAAGTTCTAGCGTCAGCGTGGATCGCTGAAGTCATTCTGGGAGAATTAACTCAGAAAACGAACCATGCTTCATCTTGGGTATCTTGTGGTTGCTCAGAGTCAGCGTGATTATGGGGCTGGGCAGCATGTCTGGGGCAGGACCTACCCGAGCTCCAGGATGCTGAACATCACCTTGCCCTTGGTAGGACCCTGGGCACAACCAACTTGTTTGCAGCCCATGAGCAGCACCAGGGCCCTGTGCTCATTCCCTTGCCCCCTCCACACCCACCGTGCAGGGTGAGCAGCTCGGGAGTGGCAGCAGCAGGAGAGGCTCCATGCCATGGCTAAACCTGCAGGTGGAGCAGCACCACTATCCTTGTGAGCAGCGGCAGGATGAGGTGACCCAGTGATGGCCCAAGGACCAGCTCCTTTGTCAGGTGCAGCCCTGCTCCAAACCTGTGGCCGCCAGCCAGCTCTTCTCTAGTTCTGCTGTTCTCTACCGCTCGGGTGGCTCTGTTTCAGCCATTTTTTCTGAGTCCAGTGATCATTTTTTCCCCATGAGCCTCCATAATGATTAATTTATATTTCCGTCAGCAGTGTATAAGGACTCCTCTTTACCTTGCCTCCTGCATCCTAGGTGGGATTTATTCCTTGTTTTTTTAATGATAGATTATCCATTTTGACTGAAGTGAGGTAGGATCTAAATATAGCTTTGATTGTGTTTGCCTGATGCTGAAGGATATTCGACATTTTTCATGAGTTTATGGGTCATGTATACTTCACCTTTTGAGAACTTTCTGTTCAGCTCATTTACCTATGTATTGATTGAATATTTTGTGTTTAACTTTTTGAATTGTTTATGAATTCTAGCTATTATGTCTTGTTGGATGTATAGCTAGCAAACATTTTCCTCCCGTTCCATAGGCTGTCTCTTTATTATTATTATTTATTTATTCTTTAATCTTTTTTTACAGTCCAGACTTAATCCCCCTCCCAGTTCACCCTCTGACTGTTCCATATCCCATGCCTCTCCCCCCCAATCCCCACACCCGTCTCCAAGAGGATGTCCCCACCCTCCCACTCCACCAGACCTCCCCACTCCCTGGGGCCCCAAGTCTCTCGAGGGTTAGGTGCATCTTCTCTGACTGAGTCCAGACCTGGCAATCTGTTGGAACAAACCTTGTGTGGTGGAAAGAAGCCCTACGTGTCTGTCCCGGGCGCTGTGGCTCTGGGTGGGACAGGAGACATGAAGGAAGTGGCCGCATGTATTCCCACACAGTCCGATGGGCAGGTGGGAGCTGTGAGAAGCCTTCTGGGGCCCTGCCCATGGGTGGGTGGGGGCATCGGGCTAGCCGGAGCGCAGCTGGGGTTTCTGCCTAGATTGGGTTTCAGTGGCTTGCAGCACCGGGCTAGCTGCTTAGGCTTGGGTGAATGGGTACTGTCTGGGAGCGCTGGGAAGCCCTTGGCGAGAGATTAGATGCGGCTCCTTAATCGAGGGCCGGATCCCTCACTTCCCATTGTAGGTCCAGATGAAGAGACAGTCTATAACTCTAAGACATTTATTGTCATCGTGTGGAGAGTGGCGTGGATAGAATTGTACCTCCCAAGTTCTGGGATGGGCGAGGCAGATATAGTAACTGGGAAGGGCGTGGCTAAGTCTCTAGGTGTCTCATTAACATGGGGATGGCTTGGGGCTGTGTGGCCACACCTCTACCTGAGGAGGGGTGGTACGTGACCGTGACTGGAGCCAAAAGCCTCCTAGGAGCATTGGCATAACGTTTTCTGGTCCCTTGTGGATTGTTCCACTGGGTCACCCAGATTTTATGCTTGTGCTCAACCGGGTGCCAGATTGCCTGTCACAGATCACTGCTCCACAGCAATCCTCTGCTGTATATGTGTTGGGGGCCTCATATCAGCTGGTGTATGCTGCCTGGTTGGTGGTTCAGTGTCTGAGAGATCCCTGGGTTCAGGGTAGTTGAGATTGCTGGTCTTCCTATAGGGTCACCCTCCTCCTCAGCTTCTTCCAGCTTTTTCCTAATTCAACCACAGGGGTCAGGCCTTGCCCCCCACCGCTGAGCTGGATCCCACTTTGGACCTGTCACTGGATCTCCTTTTCCTTCAGGCTCTTCTCTATTTTTGTCCCTGCAGTTCTTTCAGACAGGAACAATTCTGGGCAGGGTTTTAAGCTGTGGGATGGCAACGCCATCCCTCCACTTGATGCCCTGTCTTTCTGCTGGAGGTGGCTCTACAAGTTCCCTCTCCCCACTGTAGGGCAATTCATCTACGATCCCTCCCTTTGCGTCCTGAGAGGCTCTCACCTCCCAGGTCTCTGGTACTTTCTGGAGGTTCCCCACCTCCTACCTCCCAAGCTGGTTTCCATTCTTTTTGCTGGCTTCAGGGCTTCAGTCCTATCCCCTCAAGGACCTGAACATAAATCCAGATACACTGAATCTAATAGAAAAGAAAGTGGGAAAGAGCCTTGAACTCATTGGCACTGGGGGAAATTTCTTAAACAGAACTCCGATGGCTCATGCTCTAAGATCAGGAATTGATAAATGGGACCTCAGGAAACTGGAAAGCTTCTGTAAGGCAAAGGACATAGCCAGTAGGACAAATCGGCAACCCATAGATTTGGAAAAAGTCTTCACTAACCCCACACTTGATCGAGGGCTAATATCCAAATATATAAAGAACTCAAGAAGCTAAGTGTAGGCTGTCTCTTAACGTCATTGGCTGGTTCATTTGCACTCCCTCTCTTGTCCTGTCACAGTTTTGCACATCTTACATCCAGGACTTTAGAATGGGGTGAGAGATGAGGATCTAGTTTCATCTACACACAGATAGCCAGTTTTCCCAGCACTGTAAGTTTAATAATGTTTTCTGGGCCCCTTTGAGGAGACTCAGCTTTCTGTAGCTGTGTGCCCTCATTTTCAGGTCCACTCCACTGCTGTGTGTCTGCCTTTGCTCTGGTACCATGCTGTCTTTGCTTCAGTGGCTCTGTAGAATGCCTTCAAATCTGGTTTGAAACTTCAGTATTGCTCTTCTTTTTTGCAATTGCTTTGGCTATGCCGGGTCTTTTTTGAGCCAATATGAATTTTAGAGTTGTTTTTTTATTTCTGTGAAGAATGTTCTTGGAGTTCTGATGGGGATTTCAGTCTCAAGATTGCTTTTGGTAATACAGACACCTTCAAGGTATTAATCTCACCAATGTGGGAACACGGAGGTCTTTGCATCTTCAAGTGTCTTCTTTAACTGATTTCTTCTGTGTTTGAAAGCTTTCCATGTGGATTTAGTTAGATTTAGTCCTAGTTGGTTTGTTTGCTTTTGAGGCTATGTTGAGTGAGGATGCTCTCCTGACTTGTTTTCTCAGCATGCCCACTGTTGGTAGACAGCATCATTGGTAAGTGCGGTGCTGACTTGGTACTCTGTTGCAGTGCTGTCAGATCTAAGAGCCTCTGATGGTTTCCAGGATGCTTTAAGCATAGGGTCCTAGTATCTGCAAGTTGGGATAATTTGATTTCTTCCCTTCCCATTTGTAACCCTTTTGCTCTGGCAAGATTTTAAGTACAATATTGAGTAAGAGTGGAGGGAGGGGGTGTTCTTTCCTCAGTCCTGATTTTCAAGAAAATGCTTTCAAGTTTTCTCCATTTAGAATAACGTTGGGTACAGATTTGCCCTACACGGGTCATGGTGAATGATGTTTTAATGTGCTACTGAATTTGTGTTGTGAGTATTTCATTGAGCATCTTTGTGTTCATATTCAGCAAGAAAACTGACTTATATTTTTCTCATTCCTTCTTCTCTGCTTTCTTCTCTGGGTTTGGCATTGGGCAATACTGGATGCATAATGTGAGTTTGGAAGCAGTTGTTCCCTTTTTGTTTTATGGAATGATCTGAGGATCATTGCCATTCGTTCTCCGTGAAAGGTCTGTAGAGTCCTACAGCAGGTTTGCCCAGTCCTGGGTTGTTTTAGTTGGGGACTCTGTTACAGCTTCCATATAATTTTCATTATTGATCTTTTTGTTTCTGTCCTTTTTGCTGAATTTTCCAATTTACCAGAAAAGAAATTTTTACAGTATTTCCAAATTATACTCTGAATTTTGTTAGTTTTAACGTACTTGTTTTATCACTAATTAAAAAAACAAAGATTTACTAAGTTACTTTGCATCAGGCTCTCTGCGGAGTGTTCTGCTGTAAATGACATGTCTATATCATACCCCTTCCCTCAAGGCTCATGTATCTGTGTAGAAAGAGTGTAGGAGCCAAAGACAGTGGACGATTTCAAGGAAACAGTGTCTCCTAGACAGAACAGGGCAGATATGAACTCAGAGCAATTGTGTCAGCGTGCATGAGACCTGCACAAGCCCAAGCCAGATGCAATACCAGCATGGGGGTGGAAAGGAGACACAGAACTCCACCCTAGCTGGGGAACTATCAGCATCCATCTCATAGCTGATGGAAGAAGGAAAGTGGGGTCTTTAATGGTGTGACTGACACCTGAAAGATCAACTATACTCTAAGGGAGGCCCCACTCAGGGAGTAGTAGGTCAAGAAACAAGAGAGAGAGAAAGAGAAAGAGAGAGAGAGAAAGAGAGAGAGAGAGAGAGAGAGAGAGAGAGAGAGAGAGAGAGAGAGAGAGAGAGAGGTGAGAGGTGAGAGGTGTTAAGGGCGCATCTGGGAAGCGTTGGCAGAGGACGGTAATTATGATCAAAATTCACTGTATGAAATTCACAAAGAATCAGTAAAACATTATATTAAGAAGTAGATCCAAGAGCAACTGAGTTGTAGCTAAATGCTAGATGACTAAAGTTTTACCATCTCAATCAAAAGAAAGGCTAGACATGAGATACTCCATACTTCACACTGAATCTAGCCACTAGCTCTTTATCTGGGTGAAGTCTCAATGGGCCCAGGAAAGTAGATGGCCAGGTCTTTGTTCTCTTGATCCTAGCTTGGGATTCAAGCCACAGCCAGGAAAATACAGGACAAACCATTGTCACCTAGATTGCTTTCAAAGGGTAATGCAAGTGGATTCATAAAGCCTGTGCGTAGTCCTAGAGAATCTCCCAGTAGTTATTAAACAGGGCTGTTCCTTTCGGTGTGCGAAGCACTGCAGATCGTGATATATGGCTATCGAGCGCTTGAAATGCAGCCAAGCCCAAATTAAGACGTGCTGTTAAGTATAAAACACGCACTAGATTTAGAAGAGGTAGTTCAATAAAAGAATGCAAATAAATCAATTTTGTTTGATTATAGATTGCTATAACACTTGTGCTTATTGATTTATAAATAAAACATTAAAAGTTTAAAAATCAGTTTGTCAATTTCCATTAAAATTTTATTGAGATTTTGAAGAATAATTCTGAATGCTGTACCTTTCCCTTAACCTTTGCTTTTGTATTGTGCTTATGGGTATTTAACCTATATACAAGTCTGTGTACTATGTCTGTATAGTGTCCATTGAGTCTAGAAGAGGGAGTTGATCCCCTGGAACTGTAGTTTAACAGAGGGTTTGTGGGTGCAGGGAATCAAATCCAGGTCCTCTATAAGAACAGCCAAGGGCTCTTAATGGGGTGAACCATCCTCCCAGCCCCCTGACTGTTGTACCTCAATGAATGGTGTGTGTGTGTGTGTGTGTGTGTGTGTGTGTGTGTGTGTGTGTGTGTGTGTGTGTATTTTTAGGGTTAATTAAGAATTGTCAGTTGCTGAGTTATTAACCAACTTCAGATTCTCTTCTTAATCTCTGTGATGAGTTACAAACTCATACTTGATCTAATATGGGGCTGTTTCCACCCCTTCACAAAGCTCTCCTTGGACAAAGTATAGCCACTAATATGCTCGTGAGTTTGACTTGTTAACCTTTGTGAATTAGGGTGACTGAAGCTGTGTCTCTAGGTGCAGTTGGCCAGGCTTTCCTGGGCCTCTTGTTCTCCTCACTTTGGTCTCTATTGTTAACTATAACTGATGGTCACTGTAACTGTCTTACTCTTCAAACATGCCAACCTTTGTCACACCTCAGAGTCAACACATGCACCATGGCTTTTGTCCGAGTGTGGTCTGGGCACTGCCTTGGGCCACATATTACATGATAAGGAAGTATTAACTGAATGGATGCGTGCTTGTTCCTTGACAGAGTGCATGGAGCATACCTTTTCTCTGCTTTTGGAGATTTGAAAAACCAACAGGTTTCAGATTTGTGTTCTTCATTGCCTGCTAGATTGCCTAAGAGTCTAGTATTTGAGACTCATCTCTGCATGCATAAAGTTGGGTTGATCAAGAGACTGGCTTTAGGAGGGTTTTCATGACGCCAGAAGAAATGTACATGAAGTGCTCATCACTGTGTGGGGAGTGTGGCTGGTGATGCTCATGAGTAAATACTTCTTGTTATTGTTACCACCACGCCCTTTACAACTTCTGATGAGCCTTCGCCGTCTCAGGCTCTCTCCACAGCCAAGTGCAGGCAGGATTCTGCACCCCCTCTTTCACTGTGTGACATGAAAATGAGGTGAGAAGGCATTTAAAAATGACATGGGGGTGGGACATGTCAATGCTGCTTGTTTTCTGCTGTGTCAGACAAAGGTCTTCACTGAAGGCTCTGGGACGCAGTGAGCTTGGTGGGTAGAGCAAACGGCTGTAGCTTGATAGCCTTTGGCTCATGTCCTGACAGTACTCTAACAACTGGGTGGCTGGACAAACTCCAAGCCCTTCTAGTCTTCAATCCGGTTATTGCTGGTCATTCTGTAAAGTTAAGGGATGAAAGTGGCCACTTTGCAGTGCTAATGTAGAGATTAAGCAGAAGAGGACCTATGAAAAGCCGGCTTGACATCTTTCACCAGGAAGGATTTATTATCATGTAATAAATATCTATTAATATTATATTTGCCTATGAAAAGGGTTGGCAAGGCACGATGTAGAGCAGTCTCTTTCCAATTTCCCGTCATCAGAATGCTCACACTTCACACATCCCCTGGCAGATTTCACAGCTAGTGGATTCAGGAAAAGTTCTTTATTTGACTAACAAATTCTTTGCCCAGCTCCCCAACCTACACATTCTAATAGAGCTTCATAGATCTAGATGTAGAACGGGAGGATTACTGAAGATGGGAGTGAGAGTTAGAGATCTGAGGGTGGAGATGGGAGCTGGGGTCACAGAACCACTGTGTGGAGTACTCTCTATGTTCTAGACACCACGGAGGAGCTTTAGAGGGTCTCCTCATTCATCCTCATCTCACAGAGAACAAATCAGTTGTCCAGAGAGGTTGACTAATTTGCCTAAGTCAAACGTTCCCAGACAGCTAATTAGAGGTAGAGGCAGGAATTGAACCAGCATCCAGATCTCTGTGTTCCCTGTTAGAATGGGGCAGTCATCAGCAGGTGAGAATTCTACCACTGAGCCACCAATGCACATACAAGGGGCAGAGACATTTGGGCACAGAAGAATGAACCATGCCTGAGAGAGGACATAAGCACATCCATAGTTATCAGGGCAGACAGTGCTCCAAGTCTCCAGCATGTCACTTGATGTGGGAATAGGTTACTCTATTAGTCTATGTGCTTGACACATACTTTCTGAAAGAATAAATAATCTGTGAATAAATCCATGGTTCTCTGGAGATCTTGGTAGACAAGACTACAAGAGTATGCTGGAAAAATCATGAAGAGAATGATTGGATTCATTTTTAGTTCCAAACTGTAGGTATTGGCTTGTTTTCTTCTTGGCTTATTTCTGTCTATTAGTTAAAGTAACATATGTGGTTGGCTAGCTATTCACCAAACCTACACTGTTTCTCAGCATCTTCCCGTGTAAGGTGCACTATGAACTGCATGCTGAAGTAGAATGCGAATGGAATTCAATGCTACTGCCTGGCTATGGTGCCAAGAAACAAGCACGTGCCATGGGCCTCCTCTCATTTCCTCATCTGCTGACTAAATGGCGAGGATCCCAAAGAGGAGAGGATCCTAGAGGACAAAGAGAACCCTAATGTAGAAAGAACCTGAGTCTCTGCAAAGCTGTCTGCCAGTTGTCAATCCATTCCGGGATGTTCTCATGACCCACGAGAGTATTGGACTGAGCCACCAAAGTATGAGGGTTTGGTAAAGCCCTTAGCATTACCTTAACTACTCAAAAATTTATGGCTTATTTTGGGTTATCTAGTATCTATAAAGATGTAGACACACTTGTGAGATCATTTTATTGAGAAACCTTTGAAAATGTAATTGGTAAGTGATGGGGACTTTAGAAGGTTACCCAGGAGTTCCTTCTCAGCCTTCTTCAATGTACAGAAATGATCACTGCATGTTATGAACAAGTTCCACATGACCATTTAGTTGGGTACTTTGGGGGCAGATTGTTGTGTGAAGGAGAAGACTGAACCAGAGTGAAGTGGCTTCTCCAAGCTCGCCACAGTTTGGAAATGAGGAAGCAGATGGAGGCCTAATGAGGGTTCTCTGCTCTCTCATACACTGTGTACCCTCAGCCTCACAGTAAACAGTCAGCGTGAATGCCTCTGTGGGCTAGCCTCCATCTACCAGTTCAGTGTCCCAGACAGTTCTGACAAGTGCCTTCTCCCCGCCTCTTGCCCCTTTCTACTTCGTCAGAGTTTCTTGGGGTGTGGTGGCCAAAGCCTGTTGATTGTGAGCAGTCGCAGAAACAGGAAGCAAACATCACCCTCAAGTGAGTTAAGTCGCAGAATCCGATGTGGGTGAACTCTTAGGAAGTGTATCAATCTGGCAGGGTATGTGGCTGATCGTGGGAGGCTGCATGAACTTGGTCTAAACTCCTTCCACTGCAGGAAGAGAAGACTTCCTTCAAGTGTTTGGACTTCTAAGACAGAGTCTATTTGGCTCAAATAAATCTGTCTAATTGTAATGCTATTTGATGGTACGCTGGTTATACCGTTTCCAAAATATTTGAAAAAAATGGGAAAATGTTCACTAAAACCACCAGGCAGTGAGACAATGCAGTGTAAAAATAATGTAACCAAAGTTTGATTAGAATTTCTGTGCATTTACACTCCCAGATAAGAGAGAACAGGAAGGAGAACCTGCAGTGGTCTTAAGAGGGAGCTTTCTGGTTGGCAAGATCAGGTAGAATTTGATTTATTTTTAAATTATTTCATCATCTAATTTTTTTTGTGAAATAATAAATATGCTTGATTTTGTAATCAGAAAAATGCTTTAAATGAAATACAGGTTAGTTTTCCTTGAATTGATTTAATATTAAGGTTGATTTTGCTCATTTCCAAATTATAGCTTTGTCAGGAGAGAAAAGAAAGCTAAATGAGCTATAGAGACGCAAATGACAAATTGCTATTAATGTACAAACTGTATAATATACTACCAGACTCGAAGTTTAAGACTGCAATAACAAGCTACCCTGAAGCATTCATCTCTAAACTTTTCTAGAATTATTATTCTGAGTTATCCAGATTGCAGCATAGAGTCAGGCCCTATGTATGTTTCTGTGATGTTTTCTTTTAGTTTAATTTTCCCAAGTGAATTGAACAAACAGACCAACTAATCAACCAACAAACAAACCACAGTGGAAATTTCAAAGCAAACAAGATAATAACAAATAGATGTGAACACTGAAAGAAAGGTAAACTTTGCATTGTCTAAGGAGTGTTTTTATTCTTATAATGCTGTTTTCAGCTTTTACTTTTTAATTAAGACATAATTATATCATCTCATTTCTTCCCCCCAACTCCTTTGTTGCTTCCTCCTGAATACACGGCCTCTTTTTCTATTTGTTATTGTTGCACACACATGCACACACATGCACACACATGCGCACACATGCACACACATGCGCACACATGCACACACATGCACACACATGCACACATGTGCGCACACGTGCACACACATGCACACACATGCGCACACATGCACACACATGCACACACATGCACATGCTAAAGTATAGAAATATTTGTTCAATCCATTTAATGTCACTTGCATGATTTCAGGTCTGACCCCTGGCATTGGAAAACCAACTGGAGCTTCATCTGGGAGGACTATTTCTCTCATTCTAAAAGTTTTATTTCTAAGAAAGCTATCACATCCTTAGGGTAATAAACTAAAAGCTATAAGCATAATTTGTTGAAAGCATAATGAATACAGTAGCAAGTAGATAACGGCTCATCTTGACTATAACCATAATTAAAGGATGTGACATAAATAATTTTAGTTACTCCGGACACTGACAAAGCATCTGGGGAACCCCTTGTCTCCTCTTCAGTCTTTCAGACTCCCATTAAGGGCCATGACCATCACTAGACCTGCCATGTTCTCTCAGCCACAGAAGCACTCTGTGCAGAGACTTCAAGAGAAACAAATGCCCAAATGAAGATTGCAGTATTTTCCTTAAGTGAAAGGAAGACAAAATAATTTGATGAAACTTTCACGATTGTACCGGTTGGTTTTGTGTGTCAACTGGAGATAAGCAAGAGTCGTTATAGAAAAAGGAGCCTCCATTGAGGAAATGCCTCCACAAGATCCAGCTGAAAGGCATTTTCCCAATTAGTGATCGATGGGTGGCATCAATCCCTGGGCTGGTGGTCCTGGGTTCTATGAAAGGTAGGCTGAAGAAGCAAGGGGAAGCAAGCCAGTCAGCAGCGCCCCTCCACAGCTTTGCATCAGCTCCTGCCTCCAGGTTCCTTCCCTGCTTGGGTTCCTGTCCTGACTTCCTTTAGTGATTAATATCGATGTGGAAGTATAAGCTGAATAAACCCTTTCCTCCCCAACTTGCTTTTTGGTTGTGGTGTTTCATCACAGTAATAGAAACCCTGACTAAGACAATGACTCTTAGCCGATTGGAGTGAGTGTAAGCTCTGGAACTCCTACTTAATGGCATAAACTGCTGAGACTGTAGTGGCCATTATGAGACCACATGAAAT
This sequence comes from Uromys caudimaculatus, assembly GCA_028551405.1. Taxonomy (NCBI): domain Eukaryota; kingdom Metazoa; phylum Chordata; class Mammalia; order Rodentia; family Muridae; genus Uromys; species Uromys caudimaculatus. Next base: position 49,592,704 of record CM052702.1, read on the forward strand.
GGGATATACTTAAACATGAAATAATATGCAATTATACACTGCTTCGGATGACAGGGAAATCATACGCACTTACAACAAAGAACAAGAAAGAAGAAAGGTGAAAAGAAAGGGAAGATGTCTATTTCTCCTCATGTCCATATATGAAAACAAAACTACCAGCTGGGCCCTATGACACCCACCTTTAATTCTTGCACTCAGGAGACAGAGGTAGGTGGATTTCTGTGAGTTTAAGGCTAGCCTGGTCTACACAGTGAGTTTCTGATCTACATAGTGAGATCTTGTCTCAAGAAAAAACAAACAACAACGTGAATAAAATATAAAATACACTTAAAAAAAAACCAGTCAGAATGATTTTCACCCACCAGTCAGCATTTCCAGTTATGGTGCTGTGTGATCAAAAACACAGTCTGACAGAGCAATGAGTGGCAGCAAATAACATTTGAGTGACTCATTTGTTACCGGCATCACAGTGCTTAGTGGCATAGAAGGTGTCACTTGGAAAGCGGGTGTACTACCAGCTTAGAACCAAATGACAGAGGCATCCAAGCACCATCGGGAACTGTTAACCCTCAAAGGTAAAACTGCTGTGACATTGGAGTTGGTGTCCCAGTTTCAAAATAAAAAAGAGTAAACTTCAATGCTGTGGATTAACTGAGAAGTCTTTCCTGGGCTTCTGTTTCTTTTCTATTGCTGCTGTAGCAATGGCCACAAACAGAGCAACTTAGTAAATGCAGGTTTATTATCGTTCTTTAGGTCAGGATTCAGACTCGGGTCTCACTGGACTGGGATCACGGTATCAGCAGGGTTGTTTCTGCACCTATAGGAGAGGATTGTGGGTTTCTGTACCTGCAGCAGGGAATCTAATTCTTTGTCCTTTCTAGTTTCTAGGAGGAGCCTGCATGTTTTGGATCCTGGCATCTTCCTTTGTCATCAAATCCATCAATCCTCCCCACGTTGAGTTACTTTGCCCCTCTTGCTGCTCTGCCTCTCGCTCCACTTTTATGGACTGGTATGATTCTATTGAGTCCACAAGGACATCTCCCTAGCTCAAGGTCAAGTGACCTTAATTGAATCTGAAATATTAATTCTCCTTTAGCACATAAGGTAGCTTGTTCATTATCATCCTGTCTATTATCTACGGAGACCCCTCTTGGTGATGTGTGCACCTCTGGGACACGCTGGAAGGAGAGCAAGGGTGAAGACATGAAATTCGCAGAAGTTGAGTTCAGTTGGCCCTGTCTACTAAGCCAACCGTCAGCAGGTCACATTAAATCCACACATGACATTTGTGGAGACTTGAGAGTGAAATATAGCTTCTTCTAGATGAGACAGCAGAGGTAGGTCTCATGATAAAGTGACACTTGGGCTGGGCCTTTAAGACTAACTAGGTTTTGAAAACAAAAAGTGACAGAGGAAGCCAATGGTGTTTCATATGGTAACTGTTAGATCCTAAATGGTGGAAATGCCATTTTTGTAAAGAAAAAGATCATAGGCCGATTTTAAATATTCAGCTTTACACATAAAAGCAAAAGGCACAGAGGCAAAGACCATCTGTGCCAAGGACAACTCAGAGAGCCTCTATATCCCCCACCTCCACCCCGTAAGCTGGAGCTGATCTGGCTGGTCTTCCAGTTGTTTATATTCTCACTTCATTCCATATGCAGTTGTCACTAACAACAACTGACTATGACAGATAAAGCCTTGTGCTTGGGAAGGCTGGATTGATGAGCTGGAACCAAAGGCCACCTACTAGAGATACTCCTGTTGGGTGCTAACCCCTGTCCTTATAGGACTGTATGAAGGTCTGTGGAACAAGAGAGGCCAAGACAATGCAGGAGTGGGTTGCACACTAGGCAAACAAGCATCAAAGTAGGTACTGTATCTTCCCAAGAACCCGCTCCCATCACTGATGGCTTCCTGGGTGTGAACGTGTTGTTGAATCACTGGAAGTCATGTCAGTGTGTTTAAAGGAATAGTCCTGAGGTATCCCTCATCTAACCCTTGTCTCTGCCACGCATGTAGGTCGTTTTAATGATTGCAACTCTTGTAATGATTGTATTGACTTGATTTATTCATAAACTGGAAACAGTCCTGTGGCCAAATTTCTTTTTCACATATCATCACACACAGCTTCCATGAACTGATTGTCCAAAAAATTATTTTTCCCTCCTTGTCCTGTCTAGCCACTATAGCGCACCCTATAACTTGATTACTTTATTGGTCTGGCCTCAGGATGTTGAGGACTCTCTTAATGGCCTCAGGATGTTGAAGATTCTCTTAATCTCCTGTGTAGTCAGCTTCCAGTTGTTCTGTGGAAGTGCCTGGCGGGGGGGGGGGGGGAAGAAATCTTAAAGGAGAAAGATTTCTTCTGGATCACAGTCTGAGAGGTGTTAGTGATGGTCTTATGGCACCACTGATTCTGTACTCTAGGGGCGCAGAACATCACGGCAGGGAGTGCACAGCTGCCATCTCAGGAAAACCAAGAAGGGCATGCTCTAGTGACCTCACCTTCTACCGTGGCTCCCCTCCTAAGGTCTTCATCATACGCCTATATAAATTAGACACCCATCTATGTATGCATCCATACATAAGGTCAGAAGTGTCGTGAACCAGTCATTTCCCCTAAGCCCTATGTATGAACACTGCTGTCAACACTCTGACCAAATCCTTCAACACATGAAGTTCTGGGGACCTTTAAGAGTTTGTATGTCCCACAGCTCACCAGGAACTGCCCCGAACCCGAGAGACACAGGGACCGAGGTAGGCGGGCTTAGAAACCCCACTGGATCCCAACACGGGTGGCTGAGGCAGAAAACTTTTCCCTGGGACACTAGGATTCCATAGTCAAGCAGCTCCGGGAGAAAATTTTCTCTCCCAGGAATGCAGAAAAGCCCCTAGCGGGGGCAACACGAACCCCAGAGCTCACTGATTCCGCCCACTTTCCGCGGGCCACAGAGACTGACAGACAGCAACTTCCGGCAGCGGCAGGGAACCTCAGCTTGGGCCACAGGGCTCCACAGATAATTAGCGCCGGGACAAAGATCCCTCTCAGGAGCTCAGAAAAGCCAGGAGAGGGCCAAAGACACGTCCCACAGCTCACCAGGAACTGCCCCGAACCCAAAAGATACAGGGACCGAGATCAGACCCGGTGCCACAGCTCTCCAAACCCAAACACCTCTCAGAGAGAGCTGGTCTTCAAGGAGTACTGACACAGAGACCTGCAGGAGGGGCAAGCCACAACCAGACAGAGTAAGATCAGCTAACAACAGAGTCAACAAGATGGCAAAAGGCAAGGGCAAGAACATAAAGAACAGAAACCAGGAGT
>CM052702.1:49596528-49621527 GCA_028551405.1 Uromys caudimaculatus
ACAAAAGAATGAACATGGTATGTACTCACTGTTAAGCGAATATTAGCCCACAAGTTCAGAATGTCCAAGTTTCACTTAACAGTGACCGCTGGACTGAGAGTGAGGTACCAGATGGAGGGGTTGGAGAAAGGTCTGAAGGAGCGGAGGGAATTGGCAGCCCCACGGAGGGAGCAAGAGCGTCAATGGGCCTGACCCTCCCCCTGGTCGTCCTGGAGTTCAGACCACTAACCAAAGAATACACATCTATTGACCCATGGTTTGGACTACATATGAGGCAGAAGAATCACCTCGATGGGCATCAGGGAGAAAGGAGAGGCCTTTGGGCCTGAGGGTGCCAGAGGCTCCAGTAAAGGGGAATGTCAAGGTGGGAATATGGGAATGGGTGGGCGGGTAAGTGGGAGGAGGAATTCCCTCACAGAGGTGGGGAGGGGGAGGGGATAGGGGGTTTCCAAAGAGGAGACCCAGAAAAGGGGAAACATTGGAAATGTAAATAAAGTATCAAAAATAAAAAAAATAAAAAAAAAAGAGTTTGTATGTATAAAGTCTGTGTTTATATGTGCACGAGTTTACACATGTGGTTGACATTGGATCTTTTCCTTGGTAACTTTATATGTGAGTGCTGGAGACCTGAACTTACATAGGCAGCAAACGCTTTTCCTCCTGAGCCATTTCCTCCTCCATCTGTCCCCAAAAGTTAAAATTTAAACCATAACAATCTCTGTCTAAAACGCAGGGTGGAAGCCACCACCTGCAGGATGCAGATGTGCAGGACTGTGCCTCAGTCCTCAGCAGTAAACGAGAAGGGTTGGAGCAGGATGACTGGAAGGATTTATAGTTTTTTATACTCAAATTTGTCATTTTTTCCCCTATGAAAATAGAACTCTGTTAAAAAGCATGAAGCAGGAGAGAAGTCCTGAAACTCCAGAACTATGAGGCAGACAAACTCCTAAAGAAAGAAAGCAGCAGCCTTGTTAATACATTAATTTGGAAAGGGAAGAAAAGGGCGACTAAATGAGAAGAGACACCTCAAATGGTATTATTAGTAATTACTGTTATAAAATGGAATAAAATGGGAGCAGACAGGAAAGAGAAGGAAAAGAAATGTGCCACAAAGCATGTCACAGGAATTCAGAAACAGATTCAGAGTCATCCTTTTTAAAAACATAATCACAGGCACCAAGGATTATAAAAAAGGACACCTCCTCCCTGTAATGGCAAATGGGAAAGTATTGCCAGACAATGGGGAAACTAGAAAAAAGGTTTGCAAATGGGTGGGTGAGAGCGGAGCTAGGAAATCTTATTAAGTGGACTTCCGAATGTGAATAATCCAAAGGAGAGTGCTCTCCGAGAAATGGGTTAATGTGGTGGAAGCGGGAGGATGGTAGGAAGGAGGCGGAGACCTCACCGGAAGGTTTGTAAAGGACCATGGAAGCAAACTGGGAGTGCTTGTAAAGAGGCACTCAAGTGAAGGTGTTCCCAGATAGTCGATGTTCTGGTGAGCTGTGTGTAAACAGAAGATCTTAACAACATACAGAAGAAGACATGTTACCCCAAATGACTCAATGTCATAAAAATAGTATGATATGCAAACGGCTACTCCAGAGATAAAGAAAGGGAAATTGTTGGCTCCTGAAATTAATGTGCCAACCAAACTCTGAGTTCAGTCTTGGGTTTATTCTTTAGCCAAAATACACCTGTGCATGCAAGAAGAGATTTTTATAGCATGAGAGAGTCATTAGTCATTAGAGCAACAATTAATCTTGTTTATGTATATATATATAAAAAATCTGCGGGTCAGACTATGTTCTGTCATCCCAGGTGGAGACAACCAATGGCAGTGCTTGGTGGGGTGACACCACAGTCTTGCTGGTGCTGGGATAATCCAGAGCAAACCCAGAAGGCTGGTGAACCTGATGCTAGTTCCTCATGGCACTGCTGTCAAGATAATTGGGGTGAGCTCTTGGCTTAGGTAGGCTTAGAATTGTTATTTTGAAAACTGAAGTGTGGCATTCTTTTTCGTTTTCTTTATTCATCTCTCATACAATACATCCTAACCACAGCCTTCCCTTCCCCTCCTCCACCCAGTCCCTCCCCAACACCTTTCCCCTCCCCCAGATCCACTGTTCCTCCATTTCCTTTCAGAAAAGAACAGACCTCCCAGTGATATCAACTGAACATGTTGTAACAAGATGCAGTAAGACTCGGTGTAAACCCCTATATGAAGGCTGAATGAGGAGGAAAAGGGACCCAAGAACAGGCAAAAGAGTCAGAGATACCTCCTCTCCCATTGTTGGGGGTCCCACCAAAACCCCAAGATAAATACCCACAAAATGTATGGAGAGGACCCAGCATAGACTCAGGCAGGCTCTGTGATGGTCACTTCAGTCTCTGTGAGCCCCTCTGAGCCTGCTTAGTTGATTCTGTGAGCTGTCTTCTCCTGGTGTTCTCAAGTATTTGGTTCCTTCCTCTCCCTTTTCAGTGTGGTTCCCTGAGCTCCACCTCACATTTGGCTGCGGGTCTCTGCATCTGCTCCCATTAGCTGCCAGAAAAGTTTCTCTCTGAAGATGATTGGGCTAGGCTACCTTTGCCTTAGCACATCTTCCAGGTAAGACAGATGTGGACCTTGTCTGGTTACAAGAGATGGCCAGTTCCGGCTCCGTATATTCTATTCCTAGGAGTCCTCACTAGGTCACCCTCATAGTTTCTAGGAAGATTCCACTGCTCTAGGTTTCCACTTTATCCTCTAAATGATCCCCTATTCCAGTCACCTCTCCCTGTACTCTCTTCCACCCCTCCCTCACCTGATTCCTCCTGTTCCCATGCACACCCATCTCCAGTCCACCCACAAATCTGTTCTAGTTCTCCTTCCCAGTAAGATCCACAGACCCCCCCTAGAGTCTTCCTTGTTATTTAGCCTCCCTGTGTCTGTGGATTGTAGTACGATTACTTTGCAGCTGATATCCACTTAAAAGTGAGTACGTACCATGTTTATCTTTCTGAGTCTGGGTTACCTCCTTCACGATGACTTTTTTCTAGTTCCATCCATTTGGCTGCAAATAGTACTATATACATAGATGTACTACGTTTTCTTTATCCATTCTTCAGTTGAGAGACACATCTAGGTTGTCTCCAATTTCCGGTTATTATGAGTAGAACCTCTATGAGCAGAGCTGAGCAATGTCCTTGTGTAGGATGGAGTGTCTTTTGGGTATATGTCCAAGACTGGTACAGCTGAGTCTTAAAATAGATTGTTCCTCAACTTTTTGGAGAATCACCATATTGATTTCCATAGTGGCTGTACAAGCTTGTAATCCACCAGCAATGGTGACAGGGGTAAGATCAATCTCAAAGAGTAGCTGTGATTTGCATTTCTCTGGTGGCTAAGGATGTTGAACACTTCTTTAAGTGAGTCACTGGCCATTTGGTATTTCTCTATTGAGAATTCTATGTTTAGATCTGTATCCTTTTTAAAAATTGGATTGCTTGATTTGTTTCTGTCTAAGTTTGAGTTCTTTATATCTTTTGGATATTAGTCCTCTATCAGATGCGGAGTTTGTGATGATCTTTCCCATTTTTGCGGGATGCTGTTTTGTCCAAATGACAGTGTTCTTTGCCCTACAGAAGCTTGTCAGTTCATGAGGTCTCATTTATTAATTGTTGTTCTTAGTGCCTGTTCTATTGGTGTTCTCTTTGGTAGGTTGTCTCCTGTGCCAGTTCATTCAAAGATATTCCTCCCTTTCCCTTCCATCAGGTTCAGTGCATCTGGTTTTATGTTGAGGTCTTTGGTCTACTTTGACTTGAGTTTTGTGCAGGCTGATAAACACGGGTTTATTGCATTCTTCTCCATGCAGACATTCTGGTTAGAACAGCACCATCTGTTGAAGATGCTTTCTTTTTTTCCATTGTGTATTTCTGGTTTCATTACCAAAAAAATTAGCTGTCCACATGTGCGTGGATTTATGTCTAGGATTTTGATTTGATTCCATTGATCAATGTGTCTATTTTTAATGCCAATACCATGGGTTTTTTTTGTTTTTTTTGTTTTTTGTTTTTTTTACTATAGCTCTGTATAGTATAGTTCGGTACTGCAGCTTGAAATCAGGGATGGCCTATCTGGTCTTCTGGCAGGTATGTTCTCTTGAAGTGTGGCACTTTCAAATGCATCATTTCATTTGAATTTTAGGGAAAAATGACACTAAAGTATTCCACATTGATCATTTGTTCTACTCAAGGAAGTATTTATTATAGGCTTTGTATGCTGTGGGCTGGGTGGGAGCCAGAACAGAAGAGGTCCCTTGCCTCAATGAACTGAGCAGCTGAGTGGGAGAGGAAAGTATGCAGTCTATGAAATACAGAACAACTAGAAATGGGAGCCACACCAAGCAGGAAAAGAACAGGGCAGTGTAACCAAGATGACATAGTGGGCAGAGTGGATCAAGGTGTGGGGGGAGGTGTGCTTGAAAGAGCCCCTGTGATGGGTCAACATGAAAGCTGAGAGCTGGACGGTGCACAGAGAAAAGGGCTGGGTGAGCAGTCAGGCTGCGTTGGGGAGGTAGGGTTGGGAGTGGAGAGGAAGGACAAGGGTTCCAGACGACAGATAGTGAGTACAAAGTCCTTGAGGCAAGAAGGACCTTGTTGATTTATAGTAGTTGAGAAAAAGTGAATGTCTCACTTAAATTAAAAGAAAAGGAAATGACTTTGCCCTTCAGCTGGTAGAGCCAGGGAGACCAGGTGTGGTGCTGATGGCAGTGGTTCAGGGAGACTAGTTGGAAGGATGATGATGATGGTGGTGGTGGTGGTGATGATCACATACTCCTTCTTCTCTTCATATATACATACGTGTGTGTGCATGTGTGTGTGTGTGCCTGAGTGGTGTATACAGAGAAAGAAACACCACGGTACCAGAGCTCCTTCCCTATAGTAGAAGATCTTGGTGCTCTCACTAGGGAGCTTATGCAAATGAAGTGAGCCACACCCTTAAGGCATTTTTTTTTTTTTTTGTGGTTCACTAATAAACGTATTCAAATTTTAGCATATGACTTTCATGCTGAGTCAGTTGCACAAGCCTGGGAAGAGAGTACCCTTATAGTTCATGAGCTTTGAGGATGATAGAAATGTTGTAGATTTAGCTAGAGGTGGTGGCTGTCCTGCACTGAGGGGGTGAAGGGGCACCAACCGTCTAGTTCACTTAAAAATGATTCTCAAGGGCCAAGACGGTGAACAGGTGACTCCAAAGTGATTGTTATACCTTGTACACATGCACTGAAAGGCCACAGTGCACCCCATACAATGTACAGGCATTGTCCTTTAATTAATGTACATGAATGGAAATGAAACATCACTTTAAAATAAGTGGCTGATTTCATGTTAAGTAAGTTTCACCTCAGTAAAAAGCTCAAGGTGCTGAGGAAGACCTACAGACAGTCAGGCAGCCGAGAGACGGTGGAAAGTCCAGCATGGGGAGGTTGGTGATGCTGAGAAGGTCAGGAGTTAAACATCTCTTTGAAGGAGTACACGCCACAAAAAATTATGTACAATTACAAAGTAGGTTTCAATGATAAAAAGGGGGGGTGTAAAAGTGAGAAATGAAGACTAATATTGCGAGGGGACTGTGAGTTTCAGGGTTCCGAACCGGAACCCTACATTTTGGAAGAGGAAGTTTAGATGTTTTTTCCCCCCATTTTCTAAAAGAAGATATTTATTTTATATTTTGAATTGTGATATAATGACACCATTCCCCCTTCTCTTCTTCCCTCTAACCCCTTCCAAATACCATCTGTCCTTATTCTCTTTCAAATTCATGGCCTCTTTTTTTCATTAATTGTTATATACATACATATCTATCTATCTATCTATCTATCTATCTATCTATCTATCTATCTATCTAATCTGTGTATATACATATATATTCCTAAATATATTCTGCTCAGTCTGTATAATGTTACATATGTCTGTGTTTTCAGGGCTGACCATTTGGTATTGGATAACCAACTGTTGTGCTTTCACCTGGGGAAGAGCATTTCTCCCAAGTCCAGCATTTCTTAGTTGTCTGTAGTTCTTTGTGTAGGGCTGAAACCTCGTGGTCTTTCCCCTTCCACTTTGGCATATCTATTGTGGGAGTTTAGATTTACAAAACACTTTACAAAAGTTGGTTGGGGATCTAGGAAATGATCCACATGGGTTGAGGTGGGAACGTAGTTCAATAAAGTTAAACCCCCTCACTGCACCAGGCCAGTGTTTGCTTTGGCAGAATTTAAGTCTGGGAGCCAGGAAGCCTTAGGTTTAAACAGCCTCTGCCGATTAGCTGCCAGTTTAGTATTGTCAGTACACTTCTGTTAGAAGGACTGACAGATGATGGATGCCAAGCACTTAGCTCAGGGCTGGGCACACCCTAAATGCCACCTCATTGTCGATGTCACTGTCACTGTCATGATCATTATTTTAGGACACATAAAAGTTCTCACTGTCCACTTATCTTAAAAAATTACTTTAATAATGGATCCAAAGGGCAGCTAATCTGTTAAATCCACAGGCGGGGCAGATATCCTGAGACCAGAACAATTAAGTGACACTTAGTGAAGCCATCACTGGGAGTCAACAGATGACTTCAACATCAAGCCCAAGACAATAGGATCTAAAAATTAAGAATACTGGCCCAGTTGCTCAGAGGTGGCAAATGTATGCAGCGTTTAAGTGAATAAGAAATAACACCAGATAATATCACCTACTTAGAATATGCAAAACTGAAGTGTCTCTGCCAAAAGGCAGACAGCGGAGAGGCTAATGAAAAGAACAAATGAGAAGACAACTAGGGAGATGGAAAGCTAATAATAGGTTAGGAATACATCACAAAAGATGGTGTTCACATAAAAAAAAGTTAAAATGCACACTATTCTCACAAGCAGAGAAATTAAAATAATTTATTAAAAATATCTATAGCTCTGAAAATCCCCCATGCCAGCAGAAGACATGCATAGAAATATTGACAAGATTATGCAACCAAAAAGATTTTTCCACAATTAAAAAGTAATAATAATAGATGTGAAAACTAGACAGCTTATTAGCAACTTCAAGAATGTAGAAATAGGCCAAAAGAAAAAAAAAAAGCACAAATATATAGAGAAGCTATAATAAGTCACGTATCTATTTTCTTAAATATAGATCTTTTCGAAGGGGGGGCAACTCAAGACAGAAAGATAAACTCAAGAAAATGGGTGATATTTATACCAAGCTGGGCAGTAGGAATTTTAGATGCCTGACGATAAATTTCAGGAGTACAAAAGAGATTTTTAAAAATTAGTATTTATTCTAAGAAAACTGGTCAAAGACACAGGAACCAACTATAAAATGTATACTGAGAGATTTACTCATTCTTCTCATGTGGCCATCCTGACTTGAGTGGTATGTGATGCCAACCTGAAGGAACTCTGAGAGCTCTCAGTGGATGGAGAGTGAGATTTTCCCCCAGGATCCACCAAGGTGTCCAGCTAGGACAGAGTCTCCAACTCTGGCTGCCTGGGTTGAACTCCAGGCTCCACTGTTTAAACTGGGTTGCTGTGAGACTCGCATCGAGTTACTCCTTAATTCTTGGTTCCTACCCAAGAACTGAGCAGAAAGCCCAAAGTCTCCTGCTTGGTGAACACAGGATCTGTTGGTACCATATGGACGTATTCCTGCGTTTCTCATCTTCCTTCACAAAAATCCTTTCTTTTCAGAATAAGATTAATTCCCAAATACACTCCATCACTTCCCATCTTTAATATGTTTTTAAGATGTTATTAAGAGAAATGGAAGCTGGCTTAAGAAAACAAACAAGAAACCCCAGGGAGAGGAGAGGCCCTTGGGCCTGAGGGTGTTCGATGCCCCAGTGTAGGGGAATGCTAGGGAGGGAAGACGGGTGGGGGAGCACCCTCATAGAGGCAAGGGGAGGGGGGATGGGATAGGGGGGTTCTGAAGGGGAGACCTGGAAAGGGGGAAACATTTGAGATGTAGATAAAGTAAATATCAGCAACAACAACAACAACAACAACAAAAAAAAAAATAGAAGAAACCCAGGGAGGACCTCAGAGTACCACTTCCATCTTGTAATGCTTTCAACATTGATGGACCAGCTTGTCTCAGAGAAAAACAGGATTCTCCAGGGTAAAAAACAACGAATGGGTCCAGGAGATGGCTTGATGCACAAAGGTGCTTGTTGGCAAGTCTGACAACCTCAGTCCAACATCTGGAACCCACATAGTGGGAGGAGGGAACCATCTTCTGGAAATCAAGTTCTTTTCTCCACATTCACCCCACCCCCACATTAAAATTTAAAAAGAAAAACCAGGGGAAAGTCTGCATTTGAAGTCACCGATGAAGGAGTGAGCAGCTGGGACTTGGGACTCACACGACCAAGATCCATTAAAGAAGGGAAATGATGAGCCTCCTGCTCCATACTGGAACGAGCCTCCCACTTGCTCCGCATTGCTTTCTCTCTTGACGAATTTGCTACAGTAAAAGAGGAAGTAAAACAAATGGAGGCTTATTTCATATTTATGGACTCAACATTAGCATTTTTTTTCATTTTTTCTAAAATTAATTCATAGGTTACTAAAAACCTGATCAGGAGACTAACAGATTTGTATGTGTGTGTAAATTAACAAGCCGCTTCTTTTTTTTTTTTGGTTTTTCGAGACAGGGTTTCTCTGTATAGCCCTGGCTGTCCTGGAACTCACTCTGTAGACCAGGTTGGCCTCGAACTCAGAAATCCGCCTGCCTCTGCCTCCCAAGTGCTGGGATTAAAGGCATGCACCACCACTGCCCGGCTTAACAAGCCGCTTCTAAAAGGACAGTGAACCCTCAGAACATGCCGGGCAATGTTAAAGACACGCTACCAGACAGGGCTATAGCAAGACTTCTGGGTAAGATAAGAGAATGCAGGGTATTTCTGTGTGATCCCGTGAAGGAGGGAGTCAGAATAAAAGAAAATGGGGACCGACACTAAAAGCAGCAAACAAAAAAGATCTCAGAAACTAATAATACATTCCAAAGTCTCAGAAAGACAAGAACAGATGAATCCAGAAGTGGTAGATGTGAAGAAATAACAAGGATCAGGGCAGAAACAGAAACAACAGAAACAGAAAACAACAACAGCAACAACAACAGTAACAACAATAGCAACAACAATAACAACAACAACAACAAAATAGAATTGATCAAATAAAAACCTGAATATTTGAAAACAATAAGATTGGTAGATATCTATGCATACCAGGGTCAATGGAGATTCCCCCAGATAATGAAACTAGAGACACAAAAGGACTATTATTAAAGATTTCAGAGAAAAATAGAAGATTATTAGGGACTCCCACAAGCCAGAAAAATCTAGAAGAAAGGAAAAAAATTCTTAGACACACATGACCTCCCCAAATTAAATCAAGAAGCTCTAAGCGGAACCAGATCCACAGCAATCGTGAGGGTGAAGCAGTAACACAAAGCCTCCCTACAACACAAGGTCAGGAATGGATGGATTCACTTCTGAATTTTGCCAAGCATTTAAAAAAGAACCAATGCTTCATTCAGACTATTCCATAAAACAGAGAGAGAGAGGACTCCACACACTCACCCTGAAGCCAGCATTTACTCTGACACTCAAACCAGGGAAGGACACGGGAAGCAAAATGTTCCTGAAGAACACAGATACGAAAATCCTCAATACGATTTCTTACAAAGCAGATTTAAGAACACATTAAGAAAGTCAAGCACCATGACCAAGCTGGTTTCATCCCGGGAATGCAATGATGGTTCCCTAAACACAAACCAACAAAGAGGTTCAGCACACATGTGATTTAAGGACAGAAAACCCGCAATGGGCTCAGTCTACACAGAAAAGTATTCTGACCAAATTCATTCAACATCTGTCTCTGCATGCTAAAAGCCCTGAAGAGGCCAGGCCTCATAGGAACACGATTCAACATAAATGGTCTATACAGCAAATCCACCATGCCACAGCTGAGCATTTCTTCAAAAACCTGGGACAGTTTTTGGCTGTCACCATCGCCACTGTGAGTGTCTCAGAGCACGCTGTCCCACCCACTTGCCCACATCTCTGCAGTCTACACCTAATAGTGAAACTGGTGTAGGTTTCAAGCTACGCGTGTGCTCAGCGTTAGCAGGCACCGACCGACAAGCAGTTTTTCAAAGTGCTGATAGAAGTTTGAGCTTCAATAACAATCGTTTTCAGTGGCTTACCTCCCAGTTTATGTTGTCAGGAATGCTTGGGCATTGTGCTATCTTCTCACCAACTCGTGCTGTGGCCAGCATCACTTAGTCAGGTGGTGGCGCCTCTGTGGACCTTTAATCTCCATTTCAGTGATGATCAATTTCCTAAACCTTTCGTCATCAACATACTGGCTATGTGGTTATACCCTTTAGGAAAAATCTATTAAATATTTTTTATGTTATTAAGGTATTCAATGTGGATGTCTTTGTCAATTGGCAATCTTTTCTCTACCTTATTTGAATTTTTAACAAATTTGAAAAGTATTATTATTATTGTGTGTTTGTAACAGTGTAGATGTGCACATCCCATGGTGGTCTTGGTTGTGATGGTCAGAGAATAACTTTTAACAGTTGGTTCTCTGGTATCAAATTCAGGCCATTAGGCATGTGTGCTGGGTGGTTTTATCACAGAGCCATCTTGCCATCTTGAAATATTGAGTGTCTCTCTCTCTCTCCCTCTCTCTCTCATCTCCCTCCTCTCCCTCACTCAGCCCTCCACCTCCCTTCAACAGAGTCTCATGTATCCTAGGCTGGCCTCAGACTTCTGGTCTTCCCGCCTCCTACCTCCAGAGTGTTGGAATCACAGGTGTGTATGTGTCACAGCACCTAGTCTATGCAGGACTCATGCATGTTTACAAGCTCTCTACCTACTACTATCTCCCAAGCCTCAGTTTTACAGTTTGTTCGGTAAAGATTTATTAATTTTCATTTTATGTATGTGCTGACTAAATTTATGTTAGCTTGACACAGGCTAGAGTCATCTGAGGGGAGGGAACCCCGGTTGAGAAACTGCCTCTATAAGACTGGGCTGTAGGCAAGCCTGTAGAACATTACTGTAATTGGTGATTAATGAGGGAGAACCCAGCCCATTGTGGGTGGTGCCATCCCTAGGCTGGTGGTGCTGGGTGCTATGAAAAAGCAAGCTGAGTAAGTCATGAGGAGCAAGCTAGTAAGCAGCACCTCTCCATGGTTTCTGCATCAGTTCCTGCTTCCACATTTCTGCCCTGTCTACGTTCCTGTCCTGACTTCCTTGGATGATGAACAGTGATTTGGAAGTATAAGCCAAATAAACTCTTTCCTCCCCAAGTTGCTTTGGTCATAGTGTTTCGACACAGCAATAGAAGTCATAACTACGACTATGTGTGTGAATGCTTTACCTGAATGTCTGAGGAGACCAGACGAGGTTGTTGGATCTCCTGAGCTGGAGTTACAGAAGGTTGTGAGCTGCCGGGTGGGTGCTGGGAACTGAACCTAGGTCCTCTGCAAGAGCAACAAGTACTAGTAACCACCAAGCCATGTTTCTAGTCCCTTGTTTTACAGTTTTAAGACTCGGATATGGGTAAAGTTTGAGTGGTTGTCTTTTTTTTTCTTCTGTTTTTATTCTAGCCTTAACTTTTTATTTTCATCAAAGCAATGAACGTTTGACTGAAAAGGACACATTTCATGTTCAATGATGTGCGGTAAAACACATTAAAATGTCGTACTTTAACTCTCACATTAATCAAATATAAGCAGTAGGTACTACCTACCCAGTATAGACAGATAACTGGCTTATTCCTGGGAGTAGAAGTCATCCTATGCATGTATTGGGTGACTTCAGACTGTAGAGGTCTTTTGATGTATTGAGATCGTATTAGAGAAACTGGACTAAAGAATTTATCAGATACACCAAACAGAAAGCAGTTCCCTCACTAGGACTCTTTAAGGTGATGGTCACCTAACACTGCAAAAGCATGTCCCCCCCACCAACCTATCATCGATACCTGGATGGTGATGGGACTTCACCCATAGCTTGGTCTTCTGATGTTGACATGGCCAACTCTCTTGCCTGTCTTTTCCTTCACCATTTCACTTGTGTGGACCTGGACCCAGTCCTGCCTTTTCTGCTTTCAGACCCTGGTTAGAACTCTCACCTCACCACTGGAGTCTAAGCCCCAAACCCTGACTGCAGCAGTGCTGCTTCCTCCTAGCACTGACCTGGTTTGTTGTCTGCCCTCTTCTGAAACCATTTGAGTTCTGCCATGGCCCTTTACACTTGCGTATTCTGTAAATCACATACACATATATAAACTCATAGACATATCTACTACATGTGAGTGCTGTGTGATATGAGAGCTAAGTTAGTAAGATTGGAATAAAAGAATATGTCTTCACCTCAGCCAGATCACTGGGGTATCTGGCAAGCTGCCTTTGAAGCCTCTGGATCTTGTAAATTTATTGTCATTCAGTAAATTCTGATGTTGTTGAAAGACACACAATGTTTGTCTATGTTTCTGGCATAGCGTACTCATGACGATATGGGTGAATAGCACAGTTCTCAGAAAACATGCTATGATATAAACCTTTATATTGCTCAAGTGGACCTGTTCCATATGGACACTTAAGCTAACAATTTAAACATCTCATTTTCACATACCATTTCAAATTAAGTCAAACTAAGACAATTGTAAATGAGATACTAAAAAATTTATCCAGATTACAAAAGCTTGTTTGCTTCTTTACATGAGTTTATGTAATAGATGTTTTCTCTCTAGAACAAGAAAACAAATTACGACTTTAAATTTTAACATAAAAAGCTAGTTACTGTCCATATTTGCCTCAACCAATTCTGGAAAATAAAGTATGTATGTTGAGTTCCTTGATGAAGCTGCAGATCAAGTTAGGACAGGCAAAACAATGGCCCTTTAAAAGGTGCTGCTGCATCTAGAGAACGAACCCTGCCGTGGAACGGAAACCTGTATCTGTGCTTCTTCTCTCTGGGGATAACAGTCACCCCCTTGTCACATTAAGAAATAACGATTCTTCCTGGCTAGTGTGTTTGTTATCTCATGAAACTGATCTGACAGACAGTGAATTCTCCATGTGAGCACAATTCAGACACAGAAGAGTTAGGGGAGCAGAAGCAGGCTTGGTGTGCTCAGCTGCAGAGATCGGAACCTCAGACATCTCTGCTTTGGCCGACTTGGCAAAGCATTAGTGGCTTTCTGGTTAGCCAGTTAACCAACACCTACTCTATTGCCTAGATTTTTTCCTTTTCTTTAGAATAAATTTCTGCTCAATACCTAATTAAATCTCCAAAATTTTGTATGGCAACATTGTGATAGTTTTGTTTCAGAGACCAGCAGTCTTTCAAGCGTGCTAGGATGCCATTTGAGCATAACTAAATCCCTGGAGATCGGCAGGCTTAGCATGCTTAACTTTAGGTGGTCCAGCCCCATTGCTTTTATCCCATCCTTTCCCACCTTCCCTCTTCTATCCCTTCCTATCCTACGAATCCCGTCTCCCCATCTCCACCCAATCCCCTTAGACCTCACCCACTTCCCATCCATTCCAATCAGCTCATCTCTCTTCCCACCTCTTTATCAGTTACTCTCCTCAGAGCCATGCACAAATACCAGACAAGAAACAACTTTCAGGAGGAAAAGTTTATCTGGGCTCACGGTTCAGGAGATACAGCCCACTGTGTTAGAGAAGGCATGGCAGCCAGAGAATGGGGAGCTGGCCACACTGGCCACAGCCCCGGAGCTGTGGGAGATGAAAGCTAGTGCCCAGCTTGCTTTCTCTTTTTGTCATGGTCCAGGAGTCTTAGCACATGGGAGGATGCTATCCACTTTTGGGGTGAGTCTTCCTACTTAGTTAGGCCTTTCTGGAAACACCCTCATAGACACACCCAGAAGTGTGTTTCCATGGTGGTTCTAAATGCCATCGCATTGATAGGATGGTCTAACATTGTCTAACATCTAACCCAACTCATACCACCCTCATCCACTCTGTTCCATTAAGATTTCTTTTTCGCTGGCCTTTCAATATGCACGTTCATATTTCATCACGGAATATCTTTTCTTAATAGGAAATTACGTAATGGAGTGGGGCTATGAGTGGTATTCAGTATTTTGGAAACACACATCCAGACATACATGGACTTTTACTCAAACTTCAGTGTATTTCATCTTTAACTCACTCACTTACTGCCTCACATTTTCTACCCTAATTAGACTCCCACTTTTAGACAGATGCAGCAGTAGCCTAGTCATTCGGATAGTCCCTGTATCTTATTATGCAAGTATTTATTGTGCCCTGGAAAAGGGTTGGATATGGGAAAAGCAGCCATGAATAAGACCCGAGATCCTAACTACTCCGAGTTCTTCGGGGGGCTGGGACAGCTTCCTTACGTTTCCTTCTATTTTTGCTTTGTGCTCATTTGTAGTTTAGTTTCCCCTAATTATCAGCTCTTAGGAAGTGAGTGGAAGCCCAGATTCCAATTCTGTGCAAGGCACATACACTGGGTGAGACTGGCCATATGCCTCAGTTGGCATGTATTTCTTTTGTCAAGAAGGGATTTGTTACGTCTTTAATGGAGACTTAAAAAATACAAGCAATTTCTCCAAGTATCTACTACACGTAACGGAGACTTTTCACAGGTTCACTGGATGGGAATCAGCTGGGCTTGGCCAGATAGAATACACTATTTGAGACAATTTTACTAAATCTTACTTTTTTTTAAAATCTGAAGCCCTAGATCCTCCTGTCTCTGCCTCTGCCTCTGCCTCTGCCTCTGCCTCTGCTGAGTTTGAAGGTGTATGACATCCCCTCCTGGTTCATATTTTCCCTCCTAAATTTAATCTTATCAGATATCATAAATTTTATCAAGTGAGTCATGATCAGTGTGTCTTTCTGTAGACACTAGATCATGTTTCTAAATACTATCATTTGGGAGTGCATTAAAAGAAGTCTGGAGGCTTTTTTGTATTTAAAAGATCTCTACATTGACCTTACCAGTAACTTATCCTGGGACTCTTTAAACAATGACTACACAGCCGTTGGAGGGAATACAAAATGCCCAGGAACCAAAGGACTTCCAAGGTCCTCTCTGCACTTCGGAGCTTGAGTAATACTCATTAATTTGAGACTGTTCTTTAGAGGACGGGAAGGTACTGCAGCAGTGGGTGTCTGGGTTCATGGCTTCCGGCTCCTTTACATAATGTTCTAGAGACCAGAACAGCTCTGAGGACTTTCTCCCACTTGCCAAAAAGGAGTTATTTTTAACCATTCTTATTAAAAACAACAACAACAACAACAACAACAACAAAAAAAAAAAAAAAAAAAAAAACAAACCAAAACCTCTATTTAAATACCATGGCACTAATTCCCCAGGAAAGGTGCAGTATTATAAAGAGAATTGTAAGATAGGAAGATTTAGGAAGACCTCGTTGGGAAATTTCCTTCTCTTCCCAACGGAGACATTCTGAACTTTCATCACGAAGTGACTTCAAAGAGAAGCACAGTGCAGTTTACACATCAATATTTTACAGTAACTTAAAAGACAGATGTTCTCACATTTTCTCCTCTTGAAAATTTTGAAAATAATCTTTTAAAAATGCGTTCAATATTTCAAAGTGCTTAACCTTTGCTCTGGGGGGAATTACAGGTAAACATCTCCTTCCCCACTAGGCCAGCTTTTAAGAATGTTTCTAAATCTTCAGACTTCAAACACTTCTGGCACCTGATGGAGTCTCTGGAGTAGGGTGACTAGTTTTTTTCTGTATGGATACCCAGTGATGTTACTGTCAGGAGTCCACATTTTTTACACACTTGAAAACAGAGAGGGAACCCAGCCAGAATCAAAGAAACCAGAGTGACTGTGTTATAAAAGAGACACGAGAGCTCTCATCCAAACCCTGAGATGTTATTACTTGGGAGAAGAATTGCTCTGAGGTTAGAGCAGTGAATCCAGTGAAACTCAGGGCTGCCAGAGTTCATCCCACAGTGATGAAGAGTCCCCATGACACCAGTTTCTACTTTCCTGTGACACTGGCTGGGGACAGAAATCGGCTGTGATCCCTCCGCCTGGGAAGTTGTTTAGAGAAAATCTGTCTCTTCAACACTAACAAAGTTAGCATCAGCAAAGCTGGATATTCCATTCCTAAGCCCAGAGCTCAGAGACTCCTTTTCAAATCTGACTCTCAGCCCCAGTTAGGCGATATCAGATAAACTTCCAAAGCATTATTGGTGATTGGTTAGCATACCAAAATATATTAAATATCCAAGAAACCATTAAAACTGATAAAGGTAAAGAAATCTTCCAGATGGGTTGAAGTTTTTGTTTCTGACTCCTGGGTCATCAACGATAGTTTCATAGATATGCTAGTGGGAGGAAAGTCTGGAATGTTCTCAGATCAGGGACAACATAGTATGGTATTGAAAGAGGTAGGTAACCTGATGCCTCGGGGACTCGGTAAAAACGATGCAGCTTCTATAGTGGGTAGATGTCTGAGCCAACCACAGCATTGCATTGAGGCTTATGGGGATTTGGAGGATTCAGGAGTGAGTGGGGTGCTAAAGTTATGGTATCTCTTTTAGGTCTCTGGATGGGTATTGAGAGAGTTGGGTGGATGGCAGGGTGCTGGATGGTTGGTGGGTGTGTTGACTTAATGGGCTGGCTACGTGAATGGCTATATGATAGGAGTTCTGGGTAGATGGCTGAGGACTAATTCTAGTGTCAAAACAGGAGCAGGGACAGTCAGGGTCATCCTAGTTGAGAGCCATATGGAACCTTTTCTATGTATCACCATCTTTACTGTGTAGTCTTTGGCATTTTTGTATAATTTGGGGAGAAGAGAGATGAGTGGGAGTAAGATTCTGGGCCTCCTACTTTTGACACATGAGTCTATAGCACAACTTTGACTTAGTTTCCCAAATACAAGTAGGTGCCATCAGTTTCTTTCTGGGCCGTGGAACTCTGTTGACTGTTGTGGTTTTTGTGTGTGATCTCCCTAGGTACCCATCCTCACCAATGCTCTTTCCTCTGTGCCCTCCTTTCTCAGCTTTAGGTCCCAGAATAAGGTCCCAGGCAGAGGGCAGATGAGTATCTTGAGGCTGAATTTTAATACTATACTTCTTTGTCCCAGTCAGCAGTAGAGGAGATAATGCCAACACTATAGAGGAATAATTTTCTTGTCATAGTTTATCCTTGTACAGTTCAAAAAGGGAAGCGGAGTTAATTACTTTGCCTGCATAGGCATCTTTATTTTCAAAAAGTTCAGTTAGAGCCCCCTTGAGGTTTTAGTTCAAAAGTCCTGTGACCATTGGTACAGTTAAAATAGCATTTAGTAATTTTGTAGTCACAGTGAGAAAATCAGAGCCACACTGGGACGCTTTGGGAATTTTAACTGGTGTAGCTGACCTACCCACAACAAGGGCTTACCATAGGGAGAAGACATGGTAGGCATATTCTAAGCCCACCCTGAAAGTATCCCAGGAGAGAGGTTTAAGGAAACGCAGATTACTTCAAGCTGGGAGGTTTAAGGTCAGCCTCACTGTTTGCAGTGTCTTGGAAGACTCATTCAAAATCAAACGTGAAAACGTTTTAAACCAGCCATTACCAACCTCGAAAGCACCTGATAAGACTCATCTGGTCTCTTCTGTTCTCCTCTAAAATCTTCAATATCATTGTACATACAGCAGAGTAATAATAGCTTGCAGGGAGACTGGGGAGACGAAGCAAAAATTCCTCCCATTTACGGCTCTGGTGAATAGGAGCTCGCCAGCAGAAGTCACTGTTGAGTATAGACCCTTTCACCTGCTGCTCCATTCACATGAAAGGGTGTGGCTAGGCCCTCCTCTTCTGAATCCTGATTTTTTTTTTTTTTTTTAAATATGGTTACTTAAGCCACATGGATGAGTCCAGGGGAGCTGTCAGCCTGCTGATCCATTTCTTTGGAATTTTACTTGCATGATTTTCCATATTTAATGATAGTCTACCAGCAGGATAAACACACAGGCAAGGTTGAATCATCTTTCCTCTCCCCTTGGATCGGGAACCCAAGAAAACAGGTGCAGAAAGCAGGTGGGAATGCTGGTGAGCAGGATGTTGCTTATGCCGAGCTTCTAACGCTTGAGGTCCCTAAGGGGAGTGTGCAGAGGGAGGGACACTTCAGCCAACTGAGGCTCATCCCTGTAATGTCAGTGGGCCTCCAGAGAAGGGGTACAGTGTGGGGCACCTGCCTGAGAGCAGTTCACCCTGGAGCCCTTTCAATCAAGTCTAGAAGGAAGCACTCTCCACAGCACTAGCTGAGAGTGCTCCTGCAGAGCCATGCCACTCTGCCTGATCACTTGAAGCTTGAGGTACCACAGCAGACTTCTCTACGATTTGGTCTTGAAAGGGAAGAACTAATCACACATCTTGCAAGCACCGTTTGCTCTTCTGGCTGGAAGAGAGACAGGGAAGCCCGAGGAGTTTCTCTTTAGGGGAATTAGAAAGCACAGAAATTCCCAGATTGGATGACAGTCATGACAGAGAAAGGACAAGGCCACTTGCAAGGAGGTGGACAGAAGTCAAAACACTGGAAGGGGTAAGTGGCGGATGGTGGCAGACAGTGCACTGTAAAAAGTGTACACACCCTCATCTCTGTCCATAGCTGGAAACCTATAAAACTATCCACAACACAGAGAGGCAAGAAACAAACCAAAGGACTTGGGTTTTCAAAGGCCTTTGGGATTTCTGATTAAAGACGTCAGGAATAAGGCAGCCACACTTCCTGTCCTTGGAAACCCACTGACATCAACAAGGGACACACATGAAGGAAAAGAATGCTGTCTTTTATGAGGTCAGGTCCACAACCCCAAACTCCAATCCTCCCTCCTCCCAATCTTGTAAACCCTGAAGGATAGCCAGAGGGACAGAGATTGCTTTGGGATTTTCCTAAAGGTGAGTAGAACCATACAGTTCAGGACTAGGTAGTCATGCAGACAGACAGATCATTCCTGTAGAAGACAGATGGAACCCGAGGAATGCCTGGGAAGTCAGCAGCATGGAGGGAGAAATTATATCAATCCACCACGTCCATTGTCAGAGACCAACTGGTGAGGGAGGGCACCCGCCTGGGATGAGGCAGCCTGTTTTGGAGAGGAAAGGGTTTATTTAATCTTACAGCTGACAGTCCTTCATGAAGTGAAGTTAGGGCAGGAACTCAAGACAGGAACCTGGAGGGAGGAACTGAAGAAGAGACCATGGAGGAGTGGTCTGTAGAGACCACTGCTCCTCGTGGCTTGCTCAGTTTGCTTTCTTACACAGCACAGGACTGCCTGCCCAGGGTGTCACTCTTATAGTTGGCTGGAATCTTCTACATCAATTATTAATTAAGAAAATGCCCCCCCCCCACTTGCATCCAGGCCAATCTGATGGGGGCATTTTTTCAATTGAGAGTCCTCTTCCCGGATGACCCAAGTATGTGTCAATTAAACAACAACAACAACAACAAGTCAAAAAAACTAAACACCACACAGCCTGTGCTTTTAAAATGCGTTACTGAATGTCATGGAGCAAAAGCCACAAGGAAATGAACACCAAGAGTAAGGATAGATTTGATGAAAGTGGATTTGAGACAAGAAACCTGAACCCAATTTCCAGGCCCTCCTGTTTGTCCTCAACGAATCTCCAACAAGCAGCTAATTTCTTGAAAAGTGAGGAAGGAAGAAAAAAGAGCCCACACAAGACTTAGGGATATTCTTGCAAAGGAAGGAGGCATATGACTTATAAGGGGGCACATGCATGAGACATCTTGATTATGTTTGCAGCATCCAGGATGCTTCCCACGGGTGCGTCTGGTGATGCCAAATGAGAGCATTATTTCTGCTGTGAAAAAAATAGACTTGGTCATGGACTTGAGTTAGCCAAGTAAATATTTTCTTGGCAGTGTACAACATCAGTGCAAAATGCCTATTATGCATAGTCTATAATTATAGCATTCA
This sequence comes from Uromys caudimaculatus, assembly GCA_028551405.1. Lineage (NCBI taxonomy): Eukaryota > Metazoa > Chordata > Mammalia > Rodentia > Muridae > Uromys > Uromys caudimaculatus. Next base: position 49,616,539 of record CM052702.1, read on the forward strand.
ATTAACATTCTCAAGTGATTATCATTTTGGGCATGGTGGCTGGGACTTGGGAGTTTTGAGTTCTGCCTGAGATTTTTGCCTAGAAACTACAAGTTGATGTTTGAGTTAAGAGGTTTGGTACGGACCTGTAGGGGAAAGGATACCAGAAAAGTGGAGATTGTATCAGGTTTACAATACAACCTGTTACAATGTGTCCCCAAATGACTCAGAGAGGCTGGGCTCTATGCAATGATAGTTTCCTGTTTAAAAAAGCCTTCTCAGTATTAATTTACTTGGTTCGTTTTTGGGTCACATGGAGTTTTGACAAAATTTATCTTCCCCAGATTTAGATGATTATTATAGAAGGGAAAAATACATGTAAAGAACACCTAAACCTAAACACAGGAGGACAATGCGTAATTGAATACCTCTAATGAGTAATTGGTAATTGTCAAGTTTACAACACCCTGTGTAAATAGAATATATCACTTTTGTGTCTTTGTGGCCAAATACCTGACATAAAAGACTTATGGGAAGAAAAAATTTATATTGACTCCTAGTTTCATAGGTATCAGTCTGTCGCGGTGGGAGGGCACGTCAGAGCAAAGCAGTTCCCATCTTGGTGGCCAGGAAGCAGAGCAAGGAGACTATAGAAGTGGCCAAGATCTGTTTGTTGATCTGTTTCTTCCAAGGAGACCCACCTCCCAAACCTAAGACCTTCCAGAACCTTCCCAAATAGTGCCACCAGCTGGGACCTAACAGGTCTCTGTGGAACATGTCATAAGAGGTGGCACCATCCCCATTTTACAGACGAGGTAACTGACTCAGAGACATTATGTAACTGGTATAGGGTGGAGGAGTCAGGATTCAAATCCAGTAATTAAAGAGTGAGGCAGTTAGCACCAAAGGGGTTAGAATAGCCTTCAGTCAGAAATGCTTCTTAAAATAATCTATCTGCTTCAATACTTTGATGAGGTCCAAGACAAAAATATGAATATATGTATTTTATTCCACTCCCATGCAAAAATCTCATTGAAATAGCCAAAGAGCTATAATAAGAGGGGGAAAAATAATGTGCTGGAAATGGGGCAGGGTGTGCTTTACTCAGTATGCATGGTGGGGACTTTCTGGGAGTAGAACAGGAGATAGCTGGACTGTAGGGAATGCTGGGACTGACCAGGAACACTTGGCCATAAAGCCCTAGCACCTGCTCACTTCTGCATGGTCTAGCAACGGGGAATGGGTGATGAAGCTGCCAGATGGGCATCACAGTGAGAAAGTTAGCATGGGTGCCTTTGTATCAGGCCTGGGCATGGCTGGGCCAGTATTCCAGGGCCACTGGTTTTTAATGCAGGCTGTGACTGGCAACCAGTAGATGGCAGAGTCAGGCCTGGAATCTCTTTGCCTGGGAGGTCGACCCAACTGGTGTTCAGCGCTCTAGGGTGAACTGGAAAACAGCTCTGTGCTTTGTGAATCCAGTATTTTGTGGGCATGGAACATCTGAAGAAGGACTATGTGTGAGTGAGCAGTGGTCACCTTAGGAAGGGCAATACTGCAGGCCCTTGCGGCTGACATAGAACTCCTCCTCTTGTTTGTAGGGACAGAAGCACAGGAAGAAGGGAAGGCACGGGATAGTGTAACTACTATCCCACGTGTAAAACATGGAACGGACTGGCAGGACATGCTCACACCCCTGGAGATCACACTTCAGGCCCATGAGGAAAGATTATAGGCAGGTGTCTGGGGTGCCACAGGGGATGGGGAAGTGTCCCCCCTCCCTGTGCTTTAGAGTGTTCTGGGTGTTCTGACAAGAACCACCATGGAGGCAGTTATGGGAAGAGGTTGGGATTGTTAAACATTACAGCAAAAGAAAATTCCTGTCAAGAGACAGCGCAGTATGGCCTTAAACTTAGATCTACGATGCTGGGTCCAATGATTTCACATCCCTGAGTCTCAACAAGTAGGACTGAAAATATGAGAAGCAATGGTCACATTAGTCCCGACCAGTCCTCCTGGGCACGCTTCCTCAGCAGCACTCTCCGGTGGTGACATAGTCTAGTCATGGTGTAGTAGCTGGGAGACTCAGAAGCTGGCACAGGAAGCCCAGGTCAACAACTATAAATGGGAACACTAGGTTTTTATTCATTTAATTCTGCTCCAGACTGATTCTCCTACCACTCCTCAGTGATGGCCTCTTCTGGAAAAAGAAACAAACAGAGAAACAAACCAGTCTACCTTTTTTTTTTTTTTTTTTTTTGACATGTTAAAATGTACCTGTAGGTATTCTCCCTGGCCTCAATTTCTCAGACCACCTCATGTCATGATTTGCATCTCGTCTGTCTGACCCCACCTTCCTTGCCATCTCCCCGATTGACTTATCCTTCAACACTTAGCTCAGCTGTCATCTCCACCCTTGCATACATCTGTCATGGAGCGCCGTCATCTCAGGTTGCAACCCCTGGGACATCTGTCTCTCTTCCTAGTCAGGGAGCCCCCAAGAGGCTGTGTCTTATGTTTCTTTACTTACCACTGAGGGAGTAACAAACCCGACTGGATGTTTGCTGAAGGTAAGGTTGGAGCAGAACTCATGAAATATTTGGAGAAAAATGCATTTTTGCATTGTTGGCGTTGAGTCTCATGTCCATTCTTGGTTTTGAGTCATTCTGCATTTAAAAGCAAAATGAAGGTCTTGAGATTAGATAATTTTCATGACTTCCTCATTTTACCCTCCATGCCCACCTGGACTCATCTATGCTGTCTTTGTCCTGGGATGTGGACATGAGCAAGCGTCAGTTTCTGGGCCCAGATTGAATGTGTGGGACACACTTCCATGACAATTATTAAGAGGGAGGAGTCATCCAGGCTTTATGTATGTAAAGTGAGTATGTGTGTGTGTTCGTGTGTGTGTATGTGTGTGTGTGTGTATGTGCGCGCGTGCACGCGCGTGGTCTTTTTCTTTGATTTCCCCACCTTTTATGTTTTAAAGCAGTCTCTCACTGAACCTACAACTCATTGATTTGCCTAGGTTGCTGGCAAATGACCCTCAGGAATCTGTCTGTTTTCTCCCCACCCCTGCTACTGCTGGGGTAACATGTATGTGCATGCAACCACACCTAGCTTTTTACATAGGTCACGGGCATCCAAACTTCAGCTCTCATGCTTTTATGGCAAACCCTTTCTGAAGGAGCCATATCTCCAGCCAAGTGGTATGGGTTTTATTATCACAATTTACATGTGTTTGGGCAACATGCTCCCTCTCCCTTTGGACTCTTCTTCTTCTGCCTACACAGAAAGCAAAGGTGGGCAAGCAATCTAAGTTTCCTTCTGGGAAGCCTGAGTCTTATCGTGCAGCTTGAAGCAGGCCCTGAAATCCATCAGCAGGAGGACTTTGATTGGGAAGATACCCCACGGCCCACAAATTGGACCTTCTCTTTCCCCAGCTGTGTGATTGGCATCTCATCAATAAGGTCCTAACATCTGGCTTAGAGAATCAGAACACTGTCTCTAAACTGACTGTCAGCACCGTAAGGCCCATCGCTGAAAGTCAACTTACTGTCTAAATGGAAGTCTGTGAGCTGGACAGACACGGTGGCCTTGGAGGGGTGGGGCGGAGCTCTGAGCACAGGGAGGTAAGTCTGTTTATTTGTTTCCTAATTCTAATTAGAGGAAGGAAAAGAGTGTCAGGAGTCTTTAGTGATTCACATCTTAATAGCCTGGTTATAATTTATTAATCCCTTTCATCAAATTTTCAGCATCCCTTTCCCCAGGAGTCTGAACTGACTCAAATGTATTTATTGTTTCGAGGTGGGGTGTCATTAAATATTTGGCGTCTCCTAAAGCCGTTGGGAAGCTGGGTCATATACTGTGTGCCTGCACACAGTTTCTGAAGAGAAAAGCATAGACTGACAGGACATTAGGAAGAGCGGTGATATACATGTATGTTTTTAAAATCCGTATGACCTCATCCTTTTTCTGCCCTGGCAATGCTAGAGCCCCCATGCCACTTGTGCCTACGATTTCCCGTCACTAGCCCATCAGTGGTTTTACTTCGAGTGGAGTCGTCCTCACTAGCATTCAGTGTGTGCAGATGCTATGCACACTCGGTTCTCCCCTTTGCCACACCAGGATATGCGTCATCCTTATTAAAGGCTTGCCATCACAGAGAAGGAGGAACTTCAGTGGTCAAGAGACCTGAAGCTGGGCTGGACGGCATAATTCAGATTGATAACTTCTTAAGATGGGAAAGGCTCTACCTGGTGTGTCTTCTCCAGGCTTCCATTAGCTACTTTTATGTGGCATTAACCACATCTCAAAGAAGCAACCTAAAGGAGTAAAGATTGATTCTGGGTTGATGGCTTATATGACTTCAGTCCCTCATGGTGGTGAGAGCATGTGGCAGTCTGTTCACATTACAGAAGACTGGGAACCAGGGAGTGAGTGACCGACTTCCACCAGTGAGGCTTTACCTCAAGAAGGTTCCACAGCTTCCTCAAACCATCTGAGGAACACACATTCAGAATCTGAGCTTATGGGAGATAATTCAGATTTAAATGACACCGAGGCTCTAAACTCTTCCATAACATTTCCAGTAAAACCTGACATTCAAAGACAGAGTTCACCATCTTTGGGGGCAGTTCTTCCAAGAGGGTTTGCTGTCTTAATGTCCTTCACCAGGTTGATGTAGGTTCTTATCAAAGATTGTTCAGTTGCTCAAGTGCCCAAGGAGCAAGCATGGGGTCCTGAGTACAGATCCAAGCATCCACATAAAGAGCTGGCTGTGGTGGCTCACGCCTGTAATCCCAGCGCTGGGGCAGCAGGCGTGGGCAGATGTCTGGAACTCACTGACCAGCCCGTCTAACCAAATCAGCTAACCTCAGGTTCAGTGAGAGATTCATCTAAAAACAATAAGCGATAGAGGAATATATTAACCCATAGTTCCGCACTCACATATATGTGTATGCAGAGAGAGAGAGAGAGAGAGAGAGAGAGAGAGAGAGAGAGAGAGAGAGA
>CM052702.1:49622027-49698761 GCA_028551405.1 Uromys caudimaculatus
CCTTCCTTCCTTCCTTCCTTCCTTCCTTCCTTCCTTCCTTCCTTCCTTCCTTCCTTCCTCCCTGCCTGCTTTTATACCTTTGGTCATGTCTGTCTCTTTGGACTCCTCATAAGGAAGGAAGTGATTGGGCAATGCAGAATGTGGTATTTATCTGGCTTCCTTAGCTAAATCCCATTTTCATGCTGCCTCTCAAGCTGACGCCTTCTGCTGCAGTAGACGGTGGCAGTGGCACCCTTACCTCCCCATGGATGATCAAGTGCATGTTTGGACTCACACTAACATTTGAGCTATCCTCAGCAACTCCAGATGCCTCACTGACATGGTACTGTCCATGTCTTTGGGCCTTCAGACTCTGAGTTCTTTTCTTCCCTGGGAGAATCAGAGGCCACTTAATTTCCTTGGTCAAACATTTATTTACCCAGTTACATACGATCTGGTTAGCACCATGGCTTTCTTTCTTTTTTTTTTTTAATTGGATATTTTCTTTATTTCTTTATTTCAAATGTTATCCCCTTTCCCAGTCCCCCCCGAAACTCCCTACCCATCCCTCCTCCCCTGCTTCTATGAGGGTGTTCCCCTCCCCCTCCCCACCCACCCACTCCCATCTCCCTGCCCTGGCATTCCCCTACACTGGGTCATCGAGCCTTCACAGGACCAAGAACCTCTCCTCCCATTGATGCTTGACAAGACCATCCTCTGCTACATATGTACTGGAGCCTTGGGTCCCTCCATGTGTACTCTTTGGTTGGTGGTTTAGTCCCTGGGAGCTCTGGTAGGGTCTGGTTGGTTGATATTGTTAATCTTCCTATGGGTTGCAAACCCCTTCAGCTCCTTCAGTCCTTTCTCTAACTCCTCCATTGGGGACCCCATGCTCAGTCCAATGGTTGGCTGTGAGCATCCATCTCTGTTTTTGTCAGGCTCTGGCAGAGCCTCTCAGGAGACAGCTATATTAGGCTCCTGTCAGCAAGCACTTCTCAGCATCCACAATAGCGTACAGGTTTGGTGACTGTATATGGGATGGATCCCCAGGTGGGGCAGTCTCTGGATGGCCTTTCCTTCAGTCTCTGCTCCATACTTTGTCTCTGTATTTCCACCTGTGAGTATTTTGTTCCCCCTTCTAAGAAGGACCGAAGCATCCATACTTTGGTCTTTCTTCTTGAGCTTCATGTGGTCTGTGAATTGTATCTTGGGTAGTCTGAGCTTCTGGGCTAATATCCACTTATCAGTGAGTGCATACACACCATGGCTTTCTTATCTACCCAAGTCATCCTGGTAGAACATGGTCTTCAGCATCCATACCAGCATGGCTCGAGTTCACATTCCAAACTCAATCTTTATTCCTTCACTAGGAGTAAACAGTGTTAAACCTCAGATCCACAACATGCAAGTGCTATCTTCACAGCCGTTCCTCAGACTGGAAACCAGTCTTGGGAGGAAACCACCTTCCAAGAGCAGTTTTAGCCTCACTGTTCCATTGCCACCACACAGGGACCCTTTTGGTGGGTGGATCCCAAATGCATCTCAAGCACCTGACTCCTAGTCATCCTGAAGGACCTCAAGGCTTCCCAGTGGCCAAAGCCTACACCTGGAGTCTGTGCACTTCCCTCCATCTGGCCCACTGAAATTCAAGGGCTCTTTGGGAATGTTCATCCGGGCCTTCTAGAAGGCAGAGGAAACCCTACAAGGTAGGGAATCTAGGAAGCAAAGCGGCCGACACCGAACTTTCTGTCACACGCAGCATATTCACTTGAACAACGGGATGGGGAGAATCTGTATTGGTCTTCCTGATGGGATACCGAGGGAGCCTTGTCCTGCCTGAGGTTGTCTAGCTATTTTCTCAAAAGGATGACTTTCTGTTCACAGAACAAGATGCTTTGTTCTAAAAGCAAGTAAGACAAGGAAAGATTTTGTCTTTCCTGACACCAGTTATTGTAATAACTGCCTACCTGTGTAACAGTGACCTGAGTCCTGAACACTTTATATAAATTATTTTTCATGCCCACACTCCTGGAAATTATAATATTGGTGGTAGTAGTGGCAAAGCATTTATACTTTATGTATATGAATGTTTTGACTGCATATATGTCTGTGTACCATGCATGTCCCTGAAGAGGACTTCAGATCCCCTGGGACTGGAGTTACAGACAGTATGTGGTTTCTGGGAATTGAACCTGGGTCCTCCTGATGAGCAACCCATGCTCTTAACCACTGGCCTTCTCCAGCCCTGATGACAAAGTATTTTGCTCAACTCTTAAGTCCACAAGTCTTTGATCAGCTTCTCACTCTGTCAGACATCCATCTAGCTAGCCCCACAAATCGGTATGTGTGATGGCTGATCTTGAATGACACATCTTTGGGAGTGTCTATGAGGATATTCCAGGAAACTAAAGAAGGAAGTAGGTGGCTGGGGTTCTAGACTGACTGCAGTGAAGGCAAGCTAAGTACCAGTGTTCGTCTCTCCTTGGTTCTTTTCCACAGAAACAATGTGACCAGAAGAATCAAGCTCTCAAGCCAGGCATTCCCTGCCAGGATAAACTGCATTCCCAAGAGCTATGAGTCAAGTGAGACCATTCCTTCCTTAAGCTGCTTCAGGTCAAGTCATAGCAAGGAGAAAAGTAACCAAGCCTAGATGGATAAAAGCACCTGCAGGTCGTTCTTACTCCAGAGAAAGCTCTCCCCACCTCAATGAGCTAACCCAGACTACATCCTATCAGAAAGGCCCGTGGCTAAGCAGAAGCCTAGAGTAGAAGCCATTCCAGATCACTGAAGGGTGATGCCATTCTCAGGAGCAAAATGAAAGAAGGATATCCTCAAGGGAAGTAGCTCAAAATGCAAACAAGGGTTTCCTAAACTGGTGGTAAGGTAAGTCTTCCCGCCCCCTTAAATAAGCAGTGTATATGTGAGGGGAGGGTCTCATAAGCTAGAGTGGCCCCAGACCACTCTATAACCACTATGGTTATATATATCTATATAGATATATGGATATAGATATCTATAACCACTAGGGGTATAGATAAAATTAGTCCAGAGTAGCAAAGGGATCTGGGAAGGTCTGTGAACATATGACTTTAATGCTATTCAGCGCTCCTGTAGAAAGTGTTTGCTGTGTCACAGAGATGGAAGTGACTGGAATGTATGGAGTTTATCACCACTCTTGAACTGGAAACAGCATCCCAGGTCATGACGGCTCTCATTTTTGGCAAACCTAGAATCTTTCTCCACAGGACGAAGGCCTTGGGCATCTGTATTAGGCCATTAGGCCAGGCAGGTGAGTGTGTGCAATTCTTTTGCCATTGTTATCTTAGCATTGCAGTAGGAGAGTATCCCATCACCCAGGTCAGAAGAATGTAGTTTGTGAAGAGAGTATTCTAGAAGGCACAAAGAGAGTGGCTTGCATCCCCAGGAGATGGTCTGCAGCCAACAGGCTCCCAAAGTTTGGTCTTTTTCAACTTAAGTGCTGTAACTGCAATCATTGAGTAGGAAAATCTTGCCTGATTCTTCATGGGGCCTTTCCTCTACTTCTTGACTCTTCCCTTGTGTCTAGATATGGGGCTAGCAAATGGGCAGTTCAGCTTGGTTCCTCAGACCTGTCGGACCTGTTGTAGCTTCATCCTGAAAATATGTTCATCTGCTCTGTATAAACAATCTCACCAGATGATTTATACAGTGAGCATGACAAAATGAACTAAGCAGCCCCAAATACTCTTAAAATAACACTGCTGAGTAACCGTGGCTGTCAGGCTGTAGCTCTAAGAACTTCCTCATAGCAGTTTCTCATGTATAGAACTTAAAATCAAGCATATCTGGGGATCACTGTGACTTTACATCTCCCTTCTTGGACCACATCTATCCAGAAACACATCAAAATTCTCTGTCCCTATTTCCCAAATAAAACTCCAAGATCATTTTTAATAAATACTTATAACATGTGACCAGACCAACTAGTACATAAGATAGGACATCCCTAGACATGAAGATAAAATGATGCTGACCCCTGCCATTTGTACTCCCCAAATCTGCAGATCTGGCTTGTCAGAGGAGTCCTTGAATATTACTTAATCCCAGGACTTTATCTCCTGGAACCTGGTATGTGTGTCTGGCATATAACTTTAAGATTATCTTGTGTTTCTAGATATGGCAGATGAGTCCTGATATGGTCACTTGCCTGATTGACTCCTAACTTTGTGATCTTGGGCATGTCTACCTGGGAGGTGGGGCTGCATGAGATGGTGGCCCTGTTTGTTTGCAGCTCCAGAACAAGAGACTCGTTTCTTCAACATGGGCCTATAGTGCCTAGGGCTGAAATCAATCAGAGCAGGAAGAAATAAAAGGCAATGGAGGCCTCTCTATCATTTGAGGTTTTCCTTTGTGGCAAAGAAAGCATGTTTATTTAATATTTCTGTGGACTGATCAGAGTGGGAAGGGTGGCAGAATGACATCTTGAGAGGATGGTGGCAAGTCTGGGACACTTGACTGCAGTCATGACTTATTGTCCTTGGATATCCTGTATGAAGTCTTGGGCTTGTTAGCCACATGATTGGAAAGAGCATGACTTTTTAGCAAAGAACAGACAGTGGATGGCTGCACTAAAGACTCATAAAGACCTTGGATGTGTGGACTTCCTGTTTCAATAGTCACATGTGGGACCAAGTGGCAGTAGTGGAGAGGGATCCAGGGAGGATTTGCCAAAACACTGCTTGAGTTGTTCTGAGATGAGTGACTTTCTCTCTTACGGGTTATAGTTATGCCCTGATGGCCCTGGACACAAGTCTTTGGAATAACTGGAGAGAAACAGAAGCCTCTAGAGAGCATACTTGGTGACAACTGTTGTGGGGATAAATCAAGACCATTCTTGGATTACAGACCACCATAAAGGCCAGGCTGGGAAATTCTGGTGTCCAAGTAGCAAGCTAAGTCAAGAACCTTCTCCTTTTGCATCTTCTGTTTTGGGGTCCTTCTCTGGGTCTTCCTGTCTGTTGGAATAGTGAGGGGCAAAGCTTCTACTCACTCAGGGGCCAATGGGAACCATGAGTGGCTCAGATCAAAACAAAGTGGATAAGTGGCATAGGTACTCAGCCTAAGCTTTAGGCAGTGGGCTGTACCTTACCCTATTGTTAGGGTCTTGCTTCTGGAAAGGGGTTAGTTACCTGCTACTAGTCAAGGATGAAAGCCTGGGTCTCAATGAATTCAACCATCAGTTAGCTCAAATAATCAGGACACTCTATTCTAGTCTGGCCCATAATTAGTTATGGAACCAGTACATATCCACCTGCCTCTGTTCATCCTTCATAGCAAGCAGCTGCTCAGGTTCTGAGCCTGGCTTCTCCAGGCAAAGCTAGCCATCCTCAGCAGAGGTGGTCCTTTGGCTGAGCCGAACAGAGCCAGAATGGAAATTTGACTCCACCTCTTCTTCCCAGTGCATCAGTGGGCTGAGAGTTCAGCCAGTGTCAGCCTTGCCTCTTCCTACTCCCTGTACCACCCGGCAAACTCTCCTCAGTCTCAGGTTCTCTCTCTGGGAAATGCCTGGTTACAACAGCCCTTCTTTAAATCTCACATTTGAAGGTGTCCCTTGGTCACTTAATGTCTATGCCTAAATGTTTTTACTAAAGGGCTTAGCATTATAATTATCCGTTTCTTTAAAAATAAAAATATCAAATCAGGAATTCAAGCTGTAGCCATAAACTTTCCACCCATGTTCCCCGTTAGGAGAAATAATCCCCAGGACACCAAGGAAGCAGAGGTCCATGTCTCACCCCAAGACCCCAAGAGAGCAGAGGTCCATGTCTCACTCCAGGACCTCAAGGAAGCAGAGGTCCATGTCTCACCCCAGGGAAGGAGTCTCTTATTTTTTTTTGTCTTAGAAACAACTACCACCACCACCACACATTTTGTGATGTCCTTTTTCTCCCCTCAAGTAAAGTGAATGACTGAACTTCCGCTCCTACCCACAGTTTTGCATAAGTTTAGGCTGATTAAAGCAGGATTTGATTTTCTCTCCAGATGTTTTGATCACAGAAGGGCCACATATGTGCACACATTCCTGGATATTTTTAGAGTTTTTACAGGATCCAAAGTTCTTACTGCTTTTTCGCTCTGTGCTTTGTGGCCAGGCCTGAGAGATACTTGCCAAGGCTGCTGAGGCTGAGGCTGATGGCAAAGGGCCTGGCCCGGGGGTGGGGGGGTAGGAGGGTGGCGGGGGGAGGCTTCCAAAGCAGCCTCACTCAATGACGTGGGACAGGAAGTTACTCTGTAGCACTCTTGGAGACTGGAAGGCTTCAGTCCCTGGGGCCTCTCCAGCCACCAAGAGGAAACAAACTGATGCGTTGAAGAATTAGAGGTTACGTGGATAATTCCCAAAGGGATTCTAGCTACCAGTTTCCTCAACACAGAACCTGCAAGATGCACATTGAGTACAGTGGAATACTGGCCAGAAAGTCAGATGTGTCTCAGCCTGCTTACACAACTAGCTCCCTTTCTCTACTTGGTCTATCTGCTAAATGGAATGTATTGCACTGGCACTCTGTGGATCTAAAGACTATGACCTGCAGTCAGACTGCCGGGTTTTGAAAATTAGATTGTGGCAGGGCACAGCCGTACCTATTTGTCTATGCACTGCCTCTGACTGAATTGCAACTTCAGGTTGGCCAGTTGCAATGGAAGCCAATTGGGCTGCAGACCTGGAGCAGCTAGGCTCTGTCCTTTTAAGGAAAAGCTTGCTGACTGACATGGCCACCCTCATCATGGGACAGATGTGGCACTGGCCATTTCAAGATAAACCAAAGGTTCTTTTCTGCTAGCAATTGGGTCCCTTTTTATTTTCTCAGGGGATAGCGAGGAAACCCTAAAATGTGTTTCCTATTTTCTCCCAAAGATCTTCAGTAGGACTGTGCCCCTGACATCCATCAGAGAAACCTGTTCCTCTCTACACTATGGACTAGGGTCTGCCTTTTCCTTCCTTGTCCCCACCCCTCCTCCACACACTAGTGCTGCTGGGATATATTCCCCCAAACCCCACAGCATCAGAACCTTGACTCAGGAATATGCTCATGGCCACTGTGTTATTGTTAACATAGTGTTATTATTAATTTGACAAAATTGAGAATCACCAGGGAGCTAGGCCTCCAAGACCACTTGTGAAGGGTTTTTCTCAATTGGGTTAACTGAATTAGAAAGACCTACCCTGAATATGGCTTCTGCCATTTCCTGAGCTGGGCCCTGGACCGAATGGAGAGAAGCCGAGCACTGGTGTGGATTCATCCATACTCTCTTCTGATCACAGTTGAGATGTCACTTGGAGCTGCTTCAAGCTTCTGCTGCCTTGATGTCCCCTCCATGATGAGACTGCACACTGCAATCATCAGCTGAAACAAACTCTTGCTTTCTTAAGTCCCTTTTGTCCGAGTGCTTTGTTACTGGAGCGGAAAAAGAAGCCAAGACACTGGCTATGACAAAAGTTCAGTCTCGTGCACCCAGTTTATCTCCCTTGCCTTGCTCCCTGCCCTAAGCTGCCCATGAGACCAACCATGTCTCTTTGGCACCTTCAGGGACAGTGGTATTTTGCATGATAACTGTCTCATTTCTCCATTTTCCCCCCCTACTCAGATCACTGTGTTTTTACCGTTCCAATAAAGTTCCTGAATTGGAGTTCTTGCCTTGGACTTTGATTTCTAGAGGACCCGAGCCAAGCATGGGCTTATATTCAATATCTCTAAGGGCTCCTTTGGCTCTGATACAATTTGTACTAAATCCCACTTATTATGTACCTCATGAGGATTGTTTTCAGAGATATACTAAAGGTCTGTTTATTTGGTGATAATTCAGATTATATCAGTGGAAGATGTTATGATAATTTGAATACTATTTATTAATATTTATATGTAGGGCCTTAAGTCAAGTACTTCACAAACCTTATTTGATCTTCACTCAAAAGTTTATTAGCTGTAGTTTCTTTATTTTATACAGAAGAGAGGAAAGTATAGGAAGGCAAGACATTTCCTAAATTGCACAAGTGCTCAAGTCAGGAAATAAAACCTGGTGGGTTCCAAAGACCAGGCTCACAATTACAATCTTAACTGTGAAGAAAAAAAATTCTAGATGTCTGTCTTTGAGTAGACATTTCACCAATAAGGATGCATGGGTGGCAAGTAAGCACATGAAAAAATGTTTAACATCCTCAACGGAAATTAAGTCAGAGTGTGGTGCTACTACCCACAAAAACAGAAAACCTTTAAAAGACTAATCATACCTAGTATTGGTGTGGATGCGGGGAAAGTGGAACTCTTATCGTCTGCTGGTGAAACTACAATGGTATCATTACTTTGGAAAACAATGTGACAATCTCTTAAAAGGTTAAGTATACTCTGATCACATGACACAGACCTTTCCTCTACAAAGATAAAGACCTATATACACACAGAGACTATTTTGCAAATGGCCATGGAAGCTTTATTTGTAATTATCCCAAGCTGGAAATATCAACCAGCAAGTGAATAGATAAACAACTTGTTATGTAAAGGTTCACTGGAATGCTACTAGGCATTAATTTGAGGGGTTAGAGTGAACATAAACAAGCCAGTCTAACCCAGCTATACACTTTCAATGCATGTGCTTCACTATTGGACAACTACATTCCAGCCTAGCTCCCTCAAAACAAGGATACAGGATGCATTGGAGAACTGCTTCGTCATTTGCTGACTCCTAGGAATGCTCATCTAAGTAAAACCAATGATGTAAAAACAAGCCATTTGATATTGTCCTGGCTGACACGGGATGGTGCTGTCCAGAGGGGAAGGAGGGAAGGGGCAGGACTTGGGAATCTGGAGACCTGCTCTTCACCTCCTTGAGCACAGGCATCTTCATAATGTAAAATAGAAAGGCATCTTAACATTTCATTTTTTGTATGAGGGCTATTTGAGAAAAACCTGAGTTCTTCCATGTGTAAAGGGCCAGATCTTTCCATCTCCACGCCAAGCATTGCTAAGCACTTGGCAGAAACCCTGAACTTGGGTGCTTCATGGCCAGCCTGAGGTATGTCAGAGGTCTAAAGAGTCTCCTCTGAAGCTGGGGGCCGCCTCACCTTTGGTTTTGCACACTGAATGGCTCTCTGAGTCTTCCTTGGTCTTTCAGTACTCTTTCCTATCTCCATTTCCTTCCTTCTTTGCATATGTGTGTGTGTTGTGTGTATGCATGCGTATGAGTACTTGCATGTGTGAGTATTTATGTATGTCTCCTTCACTATTAGTTATTTAATTCAAGATTTAACTCTTTCTTTTCCATTTGTGTCTCAAGAGATGATACACAGCATATTTCTTTACAAGGAAAGTAATAACGCCTCCTAAACAATCAGAATTGAACTCATAAAATTATAATGTAAAAATCTTTAATGGATAAGTGTCAAGGAAATGGTACAAAGTGCCTGATTTAGTAACATTACCTGTTCTGTTCTTTGTTATTTTGATCCTAAATGATGCCAAGATTCTCAGCCACCATTACTGACTGAGACAGGACTCACTGAACCTGGAACTTGCTGATTCTGGCTTGTCTAGTTAGCCAGATTGCCCTGGGGATGCCCCCTTCTCCCCCCTCTCCTTTCTCTCTCTCCCCCCAAGGATTCTGGGGAGCTGTCCTCTGGTCCTCACACTTTCAGGGCAAGTGCTTGCCCCGCTGTGCAGTCTCCCCAGCCTTCTTGCCCTCTTTTGGTGATCCAGCTGATGTCACACTCCTTTGCATTGTCTTCAGTTCCCCAAGTATTTTCTGTCATTGAGGGCCAGGAATGCCCCTTCACTACATGGTCAGGGGAAGACCAGTGATCAGCCAACAGTTCCCACTGTTTAAAGTCTCCTCTGCACTGGGAAGAGAAGCTGTATGCTGGCAAAGCCCAGTTTGGTGGCAGAGTCTGACACACAACCAATCCAGCACCTGCCCTGGATGAGGCTGCAGCAGAGTAGCTTTGTGGAGGATGTGGGACAGCTACAAGGGAGGAGGAAATGTTACAGCTGGACCCAACAGGAAGAGTATTTGTCTGATAGAAGTGAGAGAAGAGAATTCTAGACAGGAAGCAGAACCCTTTTTTCCTAGCAAAGAGTCGTGGAGTGCATCGAGCATGTGCATGGTTCGGTCTGGACAAAACCCAGGGACAGGTGAAGCCGAGGGGAAGTCAGGCCCAGTGAATGGAAGGGAAGCTTGGCTCCCCCTGAGGCCTTGGCCTTGAATTTGAGATACTGGGCAGGCTCTGAAGGGCTCCACATCTGGAAATGACAGCCATGGCTTATTGATTCTGTAGGGCCTAGTCCAAGCGCTACGCAGAAATGCTTTCTCTCAGACCATGGCTTGAAGACCACAGCACCATCCATATTGGGGCCAGCCAATCCTGGGACATTTTACAACTGCATCCCTGTCCTCTCCGCTAGTGACAGTGATGTTTTCACAGCTCTGACCACCCAACATGTCCCCATATATCAGCAAATGTCCCCTCATAGAAAACAATTCCCAGGTGAGAACCACTGTGCTGGAATTGGATTTTTTGTTGTTGTTGTTGAATTTTGTTTGAGGAGTGTTCACAAAGATGGCATCTTCTGAACTTGCCTTTGTCCTGTTCTCCAAGGCCCCAATGTCTGACTTTCATCTTCCCCATGAGCTACACTGCCTATGTAGCCTCACACAGCCCTTGGACTGGAACTCTCTGCTCCTGGGGGCTCTGGCTGTGGTTGGCTGTGGTGAACCCATAGCAATCAGCTCTGTCTACTTCTATGTCAGGCCAGTAAGGGACTTAATTCCCTCTGGGGTACACTACACGGTGTCCAGGAGACTCCTGGAAGGGTTCCCACCTCGAGATCAGCTTCAACAGAGCTGTCCAAGCCGGTTGGCACTCAGTCCGTCAGTCCAACTGTCTGCCAAGCCATTGCTTGGAGGGACAAGTCAGCTCAGGAGGTCTGCCAGGGAAAGAGTACCAGGTCAGGGACAGAGGGCAAGTGTGGCAGCTGGAACTCATGTGACTGCTGGAGGCTGTGTGTGTGTGTGTGTATGTGTCACAGGGCAGAACTGGCCACTGGCTCCTGCCTTGGCTCGATGTGAAAAACTGTCACACGACTTGACTTCTCTGTGGGAGTCTTGTGTTGGGGGTCTGGAGAGGCAAGTGGGAGAGTTTTTAGGATTCACGCTGGAAATATAAAACACATTTGTGAATCACAAGCTGTTGCTCACAGGACAGTGTTGGCTATGCAGAAATCAGGCTTTGGGTACGCAGACAAATCTGACCCTGATTCTGTTAGGATTAGACTTGGATGTCTAAGAAAGGGTCCACTAGAAGCTGAGTAGGGGGCTAAGGACCATTGTCTACCTCTTCCAACATCAGCGTATAATGAAAAGCTGCCTCAGCCCTTCCTACAAGCGTCTTCATTTGCTAATCCTGCAGTAGCCCCATTTCTCAGAGAGAAAAACAAGGGCCAGAGCCTCTTTCCTTGTTCCATTTTCTCCCATCCATAGGGCTTTCAAGGTTTTAGTTTCCTGTTTAGTTTTAAATTCCCAACCACAGGCTCCCTTTGACTTCTCTATATCTTCAAGGTCACACACCAGCTATTCCTTCTTGCTGATGGTCTATGGGAGTGGATTCTGAAACGGCCCCACGTCTTTTAACCAGAGGTCCAGGTTGGCTAAGTACTGGAGATCCTGAGCAGTCTCAGGTTAGCATGGCTGGAGCCTGAGTCAGGTGTGTTCTCACGGCTTTGAGGAGGGGCTTGGCATGCCCCTCAGCAAGGACAGGAAAGCCCTGAGGGCTCCCCCAGCAGCTCCACTTACTTCAGCCCCCACAGAGCCAAGAGCTTTATTTAGCTGCTCCGAAATCCCACAGACAGGGACAGCACTCCTGAGCTAGTGTCCTTGCGGTGGAAGAGGACAAAAGCTCGTGAGCAGGCTTTGCCCCGGGAAGACAGCCACCTGCCTTGTGCTTGCCCACTGCCTCATCTCAAGGGCTCACACTTTTGAAGAGTTTAAAAATAACATTTAGCATATCTAATCTCATTATGTAAGCAGGATGTACTCAGTGTAGAATAATTGGGAAACCCAGAAAAGGTTAAAGCAGTGAATTTAATCTTTACCACTATCCCGTCCATCAGAAATATAAGCCCTGATAATATGTTAGCATAGCGCTTCTCACCCATTCCTGAGTCACGGGTGTGTATATAGCTCTAAAGAGTAAAAGCAAAATATACTTCACCTAAAACTACAGAAAGGACTGCCATTTAACAGCACGTGGATCAAAGAACACAACTTTTAATATGGTACAATGCAGTGTATTTCATATGCTAATCACCCTTGTGATGATCAACACATTTCCAGGCCTGAGGACTCTGCATGTCCATCTTTTAAGATGTCACCAGTCTCCCAACCTCTATCATTCCAGACTGCATTGGGCTGCTCTTGAGTGTTGTGTAAAGTCACAGAACATAAACGTCTCTGTTGCCTAGTGTGTAGCATTTACTACAGCCCTGACCTGGTAAAGGCACTTGGGACTGCTGTCTTAATGTATGTTGAACAACTGAGTGAATGAGTAGGCACATGAACAGGATGGGCTTTGCTTATTGTCCTATGTGGTGGCCTCTTAACAGGCCCCTGTGTTTTTCTGTAACCACCTAATCGGTCACATGGAGAAGAAAGAGAAGGCAGGTGGCTAGCCCAACAGCCAGTGCTGAGAATAGACAATGATCTGGACTGTGGGGGCAGCAGGGAGGGTAAGGTGGGAGCAGGCTGCTCATCCTACTGCTGCCTGCTTGGCACACGGGAGGGCGGGGCTGGTGCCCCAGGAGTGGCAGGACAGGGGGTGTATTTTTAGAAACCCCATCACACAGAGTAACCACTTGACACTGTGGTCACCTCAGTGCTCTAGAGGCTCATAGCTCCATGCTGAGCCTCCACCCCAGATCAAGCAGTCCTTAACCTCCTGCCAGCCTGCCAAGCAAGCACGTGAGAAGCATGCTTAGGAGCTGGAGGCAATGATCAGCACAGAACAGGAAGACTGTTTCCAGAAAACTCTTCACAGAGAGTGCAAACACTTCATGTTATGTGAGATGGGTACTCTTCTACTGCACCCCAAGAAGGAGATGTTGTGTTATGGGGCCAGAGTCTTGGCACCGATACGAGTATATGTAACCCTCCTTTACAGTTGCAAGGTCCCCAGGTGGGGTGATTTATAGTTCAGATCAAAACATCCCTCTTAGGCTGATGCGTTTGAACACTCGGTCCCTGTTTGGTAGCTCTGTTTGGGAGGTTGTGGAACCTTTTGCGTGTAGGGCCCAGCCGGAAGAAGCGAGTCATTGGAGGGTGGGCTGTAAGAGTTATAACCTCTGACCTCAACCCCGCTCTGCATTCTGTAGATATGGTCAAGCCACTGTCTCCTCCCACATCCCTGCCTTCCCCACCATCATGGACCATATCCCCTAAAGCAATGAACCCAAATAAGTTCTTCCTCCTTTTTGGTGCTTCTTGTCAGGGAGTTGGTCACGGTGACAAGGGGCATGATATATCCCTACTACTGCCAGATGATTGAATATCTCTGGCTACGTTTATAACGTATGTCCAGGGGCTACCCCTCCTTTTCTCAACTGTGTAATCATCACCACAGCCACCACCATCTCTTTCTGGCTCCCTTTAATTACTTTCCCTTGTCTGCAATAAAAAAGAAAAAAAAAAAAAAGGACATAGTCTCACTATGGAGTCCTTGCTGACCTGGAACTCACTATAGAGACCAGGCTGGCCTTGAACTCAGAAATCTGCCTGCTTCTCCTTCCTTTGGATTGGAGGTGTTCACCATCATACTTGGCTTCCATGTACTCTTGCTTCTCGTTTTCATTTCACTCTATAGCCAGAGGTGGTGTGCTCTCTGCAGCTGTGATCTTTGCAATGTCCTGCAATGACCCTGAAGGAAAAGGAACAATATTACTGGCTTTCTGTGTAACTACAACAGTAGGAGAGGGCTTCTGGGCCATGCTGGTGGGATCAGGAGCTATAGAAAGGCAGTATACTGGGACCCTGTGATGAGCTGGCAACTTTGATACAAATTTCTGGGGTGTGCTCTGACATGGTGCAGGTCAACCTGTTTTATTACTTGCCAAAGGTTCATGGCCTAGGATCCTTTCCTTAGGTTCATAATTAACAGGGTTTGGGAGATGAAGGGGTGAGGAGAGGGGTCTTTTTCCTGAATGACTCTGGGGATGCAGGAAATTAGATCACAATGAGTCATTGAGGTCAAAGACTGTCATGTTATAAATTTTTAACCATAGACAAATAAGCCTTGAACAAACCACAGAGACAGCCAGGGTTGACTGTGAGGTTTTCTGCAGTGCGTGACCTGGCACGGTTTGTCTGTGCTGAAGACAGCAGTATGGCAGTCAGCAGTTTTGGGGGCTTCCACTTGGAAGGAGCCCACCTCAGCTGACTGTGCTCTCCTTTGTTGGGTGATGAGTGGTCAGATATGCCCAGTGTGTGCGGGGGGGGGGGGGCATGGAGATGCGGCTCCATGACAGGCACCTGTGCCCCATCTGCCACTTTGGAAGACAGGCCAGATCACAGGGTTGGGAACACCTCTAGGTCGGAGAACATGAGCCGAGCAGCTGTCTCTGCCACACTGGCTGTGAGAGGCTCTCTGACCAACCGACTTGCTCCCAGGGAGCTGGAGGTTCCCTGCGGTCAACAGGTTAGGTGAATGTCCTACCTCAAACCAGAGGGAAGTCAGGAAGCCTGCTCTCAGAACCTCAGTGCCCAGATACAAATTCAGGAACCTGGACGAGTCTTCAGGCTCTAGAATATACAATACACCCAACAACCTCTGTGGCCAGTACTTAGAGCCCAGCACTAAGACTGTTACAACTAAGTAATTCTTAGACCCCAGAACAACTCTGAGACATATTGTCCTTTTTAAGGGGAATAAAAATTCAATCATGGATGAAAGTGGTCTCCAGGTAAAAGATGCTGTGAACTTTGTTCCTCAAAGCTTTATGTTTACTTTTTTTTATCAGCAATTTGAGGACAGACAATGGGCTCAGGCATTTTGTAAACTGATAGGAAATCAGGAAGGGCTAGCTGAGGTACTGGGGGGGGGGGAAGGAAGGGCTAGCTGAGGTACTGGGAGGGGAAGGAAGGGCTAGCTGAGGCACTGGGAGGGGGTCTTGGACTGTGGGCCTGATACCCCAAATATCCCTTGGTGTTCCCTTTGCTCTCTCTAGAAGGAAAAGAAGCCAAGGATACTGGGAAACACTCTGTAGTCTCGGGCTTTCCCCACCCTGGAGCTACTGCATTGCAGACTAGAACACTGTGTGGGTGTGCCCGGAACACTGAGATGTCTGTTGGAAGCCCTGACTTCTGTCTATGTGGTAGACAAGAGTGCTGAAATGCCTCCCTTTGTGACAATCAAGTGTCCTCAGGGGATGTAATGGCTCCCGGTTTAAAGATATTCCTGTAAACACAGCCTTTGCTCTGCCTTGTTGCTGGGCAGCTTCATACACACCACAGAACTCATGGTTCCTTAAGAGACAAAATTTTGCTCTACCTTCTCCAAATCTTTCTGAACACACACACTCTTGACCATTACCGCCCTTTGTGACTTCATAAAACCCTCGGCATGCTTGAAATGCTTCTCCAGCTCACCTCTCTCTGGGGCCCGTCCAGATAGCCACGGTGTTAAGATTGTACTTGGAGAAGCCTGGATGCACCAATCTTATTTTTTACTTTTTGCTCTTGACGGTCTTTCTTCCTTTTCCACTGGACTATATACCTTCTGAGGGCAAGCTCCAGCTCTCTTTAACCTTTGTTCCCACCCAGCCCCAAGCATAATGAATACTCATTGATCTCTGAGAGGCGACAGGGGTTGAGTCACCAGTGGCTAGTCACAGGACGTATAATGCACTAGTCAAAGTGTTTGCTTATGCATGAAGGTCCAGTCACGACAATTGTCTGATCTTAATAATAATAAAAACAGAGGGTCTAGTTCTCCAGTCTCAGGCAGCAGAACACGATTTCATCTTTTAGGCAAAAAACTAACTTACTATTCTCATCTCCAGCATGCAGAGGTGTGAGGGGCTCCTCTTGTGGAAACCTCTCCCGGGCTCTGTCTTTGAGAATACCCTGGAGCTGTGGGCATTTGGTAGCACTTTTCCTCTGATACATGCTTGGGGGGAGACATTCACCAGCCAAACTTTCTGCCTAAGTGGGAAGCCAAGGACCCCATCTCCTCCTTCTCCCATGCAAATGTGATCTCTCCAGTCAATGGCGAAGCCCCCGCCTGCCTGCCGCTCTGAGTACTCTTGGCTGTGGGACTTTCTCCTGCTCTCCCTCTGCATTGTCACAATGGGAGAACAGACTGCGCAGAAGGAAGCGTTTGGTGCTGAGACCAGAGCCAGGGCAGAATGAGGCAGATCCAGGCAATCTGCTCTGCTCCTCCCAAGGAGAGAGGAAAGGCATTTATTTCTTGCTTATAACCATGTCGGCAATGGAAAGCATGAGGTCACCAAAGCTAACCTAAGCGAGGGTCACACACCCTACAGTGGTATACCTCTGTGCGTGTGTGTGTGTGTGTGTGTGTGTGTGTGTGTGTGTGTGTGTGTTGCACACACTAAAAGAAAACTCACAGCCTGTCCAGAATAAAAAGCCATTGTGTCCAGCTTCCACCTGTGTTTAGAAGGCTTCACATAACCTCTCTTCCTACATAGCCTGTCCACATCACTGGTGGAGACTAGTCTGTCTTACCAACAGGCCATCACTCTAGTCAGAGGGAAGCTTTTGGTATCTCTGGTTATCTTCCCCTTTCAGTCCTAAGTCTGGTTCTTCGTTCCATCTGGAGTTCGTCCAACCCTCCTGCTCCTGGAAACATTTGTAAAGGCAACTTAACCCTCAAAACCACTCACAAGGCGAAGGAGACCATCCTTTTATTTGTTCTCCTTGGGACTCAGTTTTGCTGTCCCTGCTCTTTCCAGTCCCCCCTTGTGGGCACAGTAGGTAACACAGAACCCTGGTATTCTACAGCAGCCAGAGTACAGAATTTAGGATAGATACTTGTCCGGAAAGTTGAGGAATGATTCCTTGAGTAACAAAGTTTAAAAGGCATGATGGAAAATTCCAAGCATTCCGATAACATGCCACGTTCAGTCTGTGCATGGTCCTGATAATCCTCTCTAGTATTTCTTACCGCTGCTGACTGAGCCTCTCTATGCATCTCCTATGCCACCCTGTATCCCCCAGCAAAAACCGGAGCATCAATGGAAAACCACCATCAACCAGAGGAAGCCACAATAGCACACCAGAAGACATCTAGGTGTGGCAGAAGGACCTTCTAGCAGCAGACACATTCTCCCACGGGAAAGGTTAGGGTTGGGCACCCTCTGGGGAAGGGGTACAGTGAGGCATATGGAGACATATGGGTTTGTCAAGGTTTGGATGAGCTGCTGCACAGGACTTTCAGCCCTGTGACTTACTGGTTGTGAAAGAGAGATTATCACGGTGTTTATGTTGAATGAGAATGCCTACTGTCCAGGGGCAGTTGTGGAAGAAGGATCAGAAAAAGCTAGTTTCTTCACAAGGCAGCTGGAGTTCTAGAGACAGAGCAGGCTTTTACCCTGATCTAGAATCCTGCCTCCCATGAGGAGAAGAAGGCATAAGTAGAGGGTAGAGAGGCTTGGCGTTCTCTTCCAGGTTGGAGGAAGACTCTGGAAGGCTTCAAGTGGCCATGGGTTGGTCCTCCCTGCTCAGGGCATGACTAGATTGTCTGAGACCTGGAAGTGTGTACAGCTGTGAAAAGCATAGGTATGGAGTTTGAGACATTATTGTGGAGCCATTTGCCAAGTCCCTGGCCACCAGAGTAGCTTCAGAATTCACGAATGGGGTGTTGATTTGTTCAAAGATTCCTGGATCTCAGGTCTGTCCAGGAAGGACTCTCAGAGGCTGGCATGCCCTCCCAAACTGTCACCTAACCTCTGCCAGAACATCTCTGTGTTTGATTAAAGAAGATGATAAATGGAAATTATCTGTCACTGGCAGGAAGATAAATGTCGTGCCTCCTTCTCTCTTCCCTGTGAATGATGGAAAGAGCACCACCTTGCCAGGCAGCCCACTCCATCTTTAGTTGGCCTTGTGCTGCAGTCAGATGCAGTGAGAGGTCTGTAGGTCACAATCTTAATTCCACATCCCCATCTGGGAACAGCGGATGTCATTTGCTGTCACTGCTTACAACATATACTAATAACACTAAATGCTTAGTGAGTACTACCTACTACTGTGCCAAGTACCAGTGCCAGTACTTTACAAATGGAGCAAGACTGCCAGACTTAGGAAAGATCCAAATCTCACTGAGTTGCGGATGGGAGGCCCCCAGAGGTTGTTGCATCCAGGTCTCATGTTACAGCGTGTTAAAGCAAGGCTCAGACACTAGCCTCCCAACGCAGCTCTGATATGGGTAGCTAGAGACAGGATCTCCTTAAAGGAGACAGGCTCACAAGCACGTTGGACACCTTTGCTTCCCTGCAGTTCTGGTTCTTCATGGACACAGGCAAAGTTAGTAGTTTGCTCTCAAACACATCCACAGAAGGTCCCTAGACCTGTCCATCCACTTAGTCTAAGAATTGGGCCAAAGGGACGTGCTCTGAGAAGGCCGGTGAATAGGCAGAGATTTCTCTGGCCACTCTGGGCTGCAGATCAGGTTCCCTAGAAGCAGAGCCTGAGGCAGGGATGTAGGTACTTTGTAATTCACTGAGAAAAAACGCTTCAAGCTAGATCAGCAAAGAGAGAGGAAGGTGGGGCAGAGATGGGATGGGGTGGGGAGCAGCAAACAGATGTTTTCAGATATGGGCTACTGGATAAAACATGGGATGTCCAGATAAACTTTCATTGCAAATAAACAATCATTTAAAAATTATAATTGTGATCCAAGTATTGCCTAAGATATGCTTCTAACAAAACTGTATACTTACTGGGAATTTTACTGGGAATTTTGTAATTTTAACTGCTAAATTCTGTGACCCATTCCAGGTTGATCCATTGACCCTTTTCGCCAAAACTGAAGGCGCTCTAGGGATGTGGAACTTTCAGTGGTAAAATAGAAATTTAAGTTAACCTTGAGTTGTGTCTGGGACAAGTTAGCCTTGGTTGGGGCTTGGAGGAGCGTGACGATGGGGGTTGACACGATAGAGACTAAAGCTCCATGAAAATGTGTCCCTTTTCTGAGGAGAGGAGGCTGTGACACTTAGCCATTGATCCTGGAGGTAGCTGAGGTGTGGGGTGGGAAGAGGCAGCACCAGCCTCCTAGGGCCATTTTCTGGAGGAAGTGGGTAGCTGTGAGTCCTTAGGGGGCGAAGGCGGTACAGCGGTTGGGAATGGGTGCGTGAGTCTCCATCGGAGAGTCCACCCCCCCCCCCCCAGCATCTGTAACACTGTTTCTGTCCTTCCAGTCCAGATACCCCACTCCACTGGAGGAAGAAATGGAAGCTGAGTCACCTTCTACCAGCAACCCAGAGGTCAGCTCCGAATCACTCTGTTGCAAGCTGGGGCACTGAAAAGAGTGTTTAGAGCCAAGAGTGGGGCAGATTACTTCCAATTTGGAGGGAGAACTAGAGTTGATTAAACACAAGGAGTAGAATCTGAACCTGGCCTCCAAAAGAGACGGGCTGGGAAGGAGAGAGGGAGGGATAGGGGAGTGAAAAGTGTGTGGTCAGAGCATCAAGTTTAAACCATGGAGATCCTCTCAAGTCCTCCAAGAAGCAGTTTCATGGAGCTTTAGTTCCTCTCCATCTAACTGGCCCCCATGTGGGGTGAGCACAGCCCTGCCTGGCTGTAGATTCAACTCTAGGGTAGGTTTTCGTTTGCAGTTACAAAGTACTTGGTCCCTGCAAAGCACCAATGATTTACTTTTGAGAGAAGCTAATGCTTTGGAAAACTGCTGGTGGCCCCACTGACCTGGGGATGCCCAGGCACCTGGGGAACATCCCAGCTCCCGGAGGGAGAGGCCTGCCACTGGTTCCTGGCCACGATCCATGGGAAGACAAGCTTCCTTCTCACCTTTCCAGCATATCCTGAAACCAGAAGCCTCATGACACCAGCTCTTCTTTCAGGGCTCTGGGATTTCTGCTCTGGCTGAGGCAGGCCGCCCACACTGCTGAGAAGCCTGAGAAGCCACTGGGACAAAGATACAGGGGGGTCAGCCGGGGAGAGTGATGGGACTTATCCCAAATCAGTGTCCTCATTTCTGGGCTGAATACAGCTCATCACTGCTAAAGGTGTCAGGGCTTTAATACCTCTATTTTAACTACTTCCTTGCCATATAGCTTTGGGCAGGTCCCTTGGCTCTTTTTTTAGCCCTCATCCATTATCCATACTAATGACGGAAACATCAGTATGGATGGCTCACTGCCTTGTTGCCTTTGCCTGCATATAAAGCTGTTCCCTTGGGGGGATGGCTCAGTGAGTAAACTGCTCACTATGCAAGCACTAGGGTCTAAGCTCCTGTCCCTAGCACCCACATAAAAAGCAGGGCTTGGTGGCAGACATCTGTAGCCCCAGTGTTGATGAGACCACATAGACAAGTGGATCCCAGAGGGGTCCTGCCCTGACAATCTGGCAGAAAAGGATGATCTCCAGGTTCAGAAGGAGCAAATGTCTCAAAAAAAAAAAAAAAGTAATCTTAAGGAAACTGTAGAGGTGGACCCAGGATATCGACTTCAGTCCTTCCCATGTATACCTGGGGGTGAGTACACCCAAACACCCCTCACACACTCACACATACTTTTATTCCAATATTGCTGCAAGTCTTTAAGGGGGCAAGCGAGTAGCACTAGTATCTTTATTTTTTTTCTTGTTTGAGAATTTCATACATGAATATAATGCCTTTTGATCAAATCTACTCCCTCTCCCTCCCCTCCAACTCCTCCCTTATTTCCTCATATCTCCACTTTAGGAAAGAAATGAAATACAAGCAGTGTGGCTTGTCCTAATGTTACACGCTGCTGGGTTCTGGGTGCTAGGACACCAGTAGATAATATCTATTATCAGCGTCTGCAGGAAATGTTTGAGCCTGCATCAGCAACTTTAAAGTCTTG
This sequence comes from Uromys caudimaculatus, assembly GCA_028551405.1. Taxonomy (NCBI): domain Eukaryota; kingdom Metazoa; phylum Chordata; class Mammalia; order Rodentia; family Muridae; genus Uromys; species Uromys caudimaculatus. The sequence continues at coordinate 49,643,102 of CM052702.1, forward strand.
ATTTTGGGCACTCTGGGGGCATTTGGTTTCCACATGTTTTCTGGCACCTATGGAACGTAGCTAAGTGGGACAGGAAGCCCTAACCCTGGCCCCGAATTCTGTCTCCCCAGCAGCCTTGTACAGATACTCAACTCAGTGCACTTTGCTCTCAGAAATGTAATCTGCGTATTTTACACTGAAGCCATAGACCAGATGGATCATTGGGGGAGCAAGACTTAACCACAAGGGCTTTCTCTGGGACCCTGGCATCTGCCAGGCTTCCTATATGGGCTTTTTGATTCTGCTGGGACTTCATCTTACATTAGTCACTGCTCACGATCAGGGGAAGTTGACCCAAAAGTGCTGCCAAGGTACCTAGGTGGAAAAAGTGGCTTCTTGCTGGGGACACGGACGAGGAAGGGAGCAGACCAACACAATACTGCCTGGAAGGGAGTAGAAGGTATGAAACCAGAGGCCAGCAGGCAGTGTGTATCCTGAGGTTTCCATATCAGCATGGCCAGCTAAACGACCCAGGAAGAGTTACTGGGCCTCTGTGTGGGTGGGCTCAGTGTGCCCACCTGAGACGTGGGTACAGTGGGACCACCACAAGCACCATTGAAGGGGTTCAGGTGTCACTGAAAGTGATCCAGGTGGATTCCCCCTTCCTATAAGTGGCTCATGCGCTAGAAAGCATGGCCTGCTTCTTCATCAAAACAACCAGAAGAACTCTGCCATCCTTGGGAGTTCTGATCAAACAGACTTTTACTAGGAGCCTGGCACTGTGAATGGTGAGCCGACTGGCTTATTTTCTTCTACCCCTTGTTACCTATGGTTTCCATGAATACACACACACACACACACACACACACACACACACACACACACACACACATATGGGGGGGGGTTGGAGAAACAGAGTGCAAAATCCAAAATCCTAGGCAGTTACAGCTTGGTGGACTGACCTAGGCTCAACATGGAGACATGGAGGAAGCCAGCCAAACTCCCATGGAGCTTCCAGAGGCTGGAGCTGACAGCAGATTACAGACCGATGGAGATCATGGCCACACTGGCCCCTGTGTTCCACGAAGACCACAACCTGGGTGTTCCCTGAAGGGCTTTGGCAACACAGCCTGCCAAAGACTTCAGTGCGATTTCCTTTGAGGAAAAGAAAGGAAGGAAATCGGAGAACGGAAGAAAGAAGAAAGGAAAGGAAAGCAATGGGGAGAAGGAGGGAAGAAAAGAGAGAAAGGAGAGAGACCCGGGACAAGTGTGAAATCGGAATAACAGACTGAGGCTGGTGAGACGCATGTGAACAGAGTCTGACGTGGGCAACCCCTACAAATAGACCTTCTGTTAAAAATAGCCTTTGTCTAAATGTGGAAAGGGTGTAAATATAGTAGCGGTTTCGGCTTACTACGGAGCCGCCCCAGCTCCAAGTAACAGAGGCTTATTATAGGATGTGTGCGTCAGCAGCGAGGGGAGGGCAGGGCAGGGAAGGGAGGGCAGGGAGCGAGGGGCAGCAGGCTCGGCCGGCCAGGGTACAGTACTTGCAGCAGGCCTGGGTTAGCCAGCCAGCACTATGGCTCTGGTGCAGGGACCCCATGGGCGGATACTTCTGAAATGTTCACTCAGAGTCTGCAGGGCAGAAAACCAGTCCAAGTGGAGAAGGCAGGCAGGCAGCAAAGACAGGGTAGACTGAAAGACTCTGGTCAGGGTTGGCTTGGACGCCCTGCTTACTTTCATGCCTGATTCACCAGGCTGTGTCCACCAGACAGCAGGCCATTGCTCCTGGACATGGAAGGCTGCACATTTTCTCAGGACACCCCTCGCTCCCCACACCAACCTGTAGACAAGCCAGATTCTTCTGCCTTGAGTGCAGAATGCCTAAACCCTATGGGAATTGCTATCACCCCTGTTCAGAATTTCATCCAAGTCTTGTTAAAAAGTTTGAGGTTTCAGTTGTGCATGGTGGTATATGCTTGCAATCTCAGCACTTGGGTGGTGGAGACAGGAGGATCTGGAGTTCAAGTACTGCCTCAGCTATGTAATGAGTTTGAGTCCAGCCTAGGCTTCACGAGAGATCCTGCCTCAAACAAAACGAAAACAGCGCCATCCAGAGTTTGTAAGGGAGCTTGCCACACAAGCCTGGTGACCTGAGTTTGATTCCCAGAACCTATGTAAATGTGAAAAGAAAAAACCAATGCCCCAAAGTTCTCCTCTGACCCCCATTTATACACCATGGCATGTGCAATCCCCTACATAACACACACACACACACACACACACACACACACACACACACAGACACACCAGAAGCAAAAAGCTTGCAGTTTAGCATCCCAGGTCCCAGCCTCTGTGCAGGACATGATGCAGAGCTCCTGACTTGGGCAGCTAGAGTTTCTGAGCTGGGACCAGCAAGGTGCTTGCCACCAAAGCCTGACAACTTGAGTTCTGTCCCAGGAATCCAAGCGGGTGAAAGAGAAGTGTCTTCTGAAAGTTGCCCTTTGACCTTGACATTCACCATAGTGTGCATGCTTACACACACACACACACACACACACACACACGTACACGAACGCGTGCGTGCACACATGCACACAGACACATGTGTACAAATACACTCACTTTCCACTCCAGCCACTGCCTCCACCCTTGGATTTGCCCCACCCTGACCTTGCTCCCATTGGATCTTTTTATTTGCCCTCCTCTTGCCTGTGGTTCATCCTTGGCCTTATCCCTGGGATCTAAAGCAAAACCTGTCTCTTTCAGATGGCTTTGGTGGGTCCTTCCCAAGACTTGGCTGGGACTTTGCTTGGGTGCTGCCCCCTCAAGCCAGCCTGGTAAGTACAACGATTTTACTCTGGCCTGGCCCTGAAGGCAGGTCCCTTCGTTATGTCCTACCTACCCTCTCACCCATTTTTTATTATAGTAGAGTCTTGGAGACTGGCCAGATGGCAGCTCCCGGCACACACAGGCCCCCTGAGGATGTCCTAGAAAACACTTGCCATCTCTCTACCTTAACAGTTCAAGATCTCCAGACGCTTCTGCTTTCCAGGTCCCCTGTGAGCACACGATGGTTCTCTTCCTCCACATTCTTAAGAAGACAAAAAGAACCTGGATGGCGGTCAGCACTGGCGGAAGTTGGCCTCTTCATTGTGAAGCGAGGAAGGAGACTGCAAGGGAAATGGGAAGACCGCAGATATACAGATAGCCGTGCTGGTGTTCATCCAGGTCAGTCTGCCTGCCCTGGCCCGGAGTGGCCTGTCCTGAGCTTGGCTGGTCCTGCTGGCTCCCAACATTCAGCACAGCGAATGGAAGGCCCGAAAAGCAGGCGTTGGGGCAGATGGTATCTTCTGTCTAGAGAAGCAGAGCATAGTGGGAAGAGTGGGGGTTAGCTGCCCAGAGCTGAGTTCTGCTTCCTGTTTATGAAGTAAACTTGAGTAAGTCTCATCTCTTAGAAACTGGGCACTTCTGATTGTATTGATCAGGCCCTAAATCAAATACAGTCACGTACAGGAATTTTAGGGAGCGTACCTGTGCCCGACAAATGTGAACTGAAGCAGATCTAGGCTATTCCTTCAGACTAGCTTTTCAGGCTGCCAGGAAACAAGCAGAGAAAAAAGATTTACAAAACTCAAATCTCGAGGGGGAGACACACACACACACACACACACACACACACACACACACACTCTTCAAAACAAAACCATAAGCCAACCAAACCAAATACAAAGTCCAAACACCAAAACAAACAAACAAATAAAAAATAAACATCCCCCAACCAGGACACAGCAATCTCTATGAAGCAAAGTAAAAATTTGTCACAGGAGCATGGATTCAGGGAAAGAGCAGACTATCATTAGCTTGTACGAGAAGAATCAGAGTGGCCCTGAAGTTTGAGCCACAGCAAGTTATGCAGAAATGCTTACAGCAAGGACCCACTATGTTTTTCTAGATGACATATACCATGAGATTGCCATTTGAGAATGGGAGGCTTCTGCGGGCAGTGCCAGCTGCCAGTCATTAGTCAGCCATGAGCATGCACCTTTTCGTGTGTGTTCCTTTCCCAGTTTCCGTCTTGTGCGTGCATGTATGTGCTTTTGTGCAATGGATTGTCGTATGGATGAGGTAGGATTCAGATTTTGAAGGAAAACACTCCTAGTTCAAACCATGGCTTTGCCTGTGGCATCTGATTGGCATGCTGGGGGGAAAAACTGAACTGCAAAGAAGATAGTACCTCTATAGTCACTAGCCAACCTACCTACCTATTAACTCAGTGACAACTGTGGCAGTCAGAATGCTCCGTGTAAAATGCTTAACATAGTGTTAATGGTATCATTGTATGACATTACAACATATGTACACACCGAAGAGAAATGCTATCCTCTTAGGCAGATATGCATATCTCACAGGCAGATAAACATGCTTGTCTGTGTACCCAAATGCAGCTCACACTCACAAATGCACCTTTGTTCTATAATCTCATGGAGCTGCAGGAAATCTTGTCTTGCCAAGTTGGGGTTTTGAGGTCTTGCTGAGTGTAAGTTCCATAGTGTTCCTGGTCATGGAATTGTGGGTATGAGTTACAGGCTTCTGAAGTGGTGGCATGGGCTTGTGGTCACATCCCTAAAGTGGCTGTTCATGGAAAAAAATGTCAGGATAAAATACCTCGCCAATGAGATGATGCCTTGGAGATGGGGACCTAGTTGACTGAGAACCCTCGAGGTTTGCACGATAGTTATGTTAAAGCCACATTTCTATTAGCTGCTTCCAGCTAATCATTGACTGAGTATGGCAGAGATACAAAGCTAAACTTATCTCCAAGAGACAGAAAATGTGTCTAACAGGCCACGTTGGTCCAGCAATCCTGACAGCCTCGTTGAATCTTTCTAGCCTGTGGAACATTCAGAATCTACCCACTTTTCCTTCCCTCCCACCCCAGGTCAGATTTGTGTATTGCCATGTGTCTTTTGTCCTCTCCTGGCTCCTCTCAGGTCTCTCTTCACACTGGGACAGGGCTGTCCCAGGGGGACATCTTAGAATACTGTGTTACTGTCTGTTTTAGCATCACAAGGAAGCATTAAGTTCCAGTTCCCAGAAGCATCCCTGGATGAAGTCTCCTGAGCACAAAGGAGAGAGGGACAACGAAGGGGAGCCTTGTGTACCTCTGGCCATGTGTGTTGTACTGCTGGAACCTTCTCATCCACACTTGCTGGCAGACCCAGAACATTCTGGAAAGGTGGGGGTGCAGGCTGGACAAACTCTGTGAATTGCCAAGGTCATGGAATTTGAAAGAGTCAGAGCCTGGTTGGGAACCCAGGCTTTCTGATACTCCAGTTGTCTTCTCTGTGTCTCTGTCTCTCTATCTCTCTTTGTTGGTCTGCCTTTATCTCTGTCGGTCCCTGTCTCTGTCTCTGTCTCTCTCTCTCTCTCTGCTTGTGCTGTCCACTGGATATCTTCTTAGTAGCTCTCACATCTATCTTATATCAATAAGGATATAAGGATAAGAACAGGATGGTGTCATTCATCAGTCTGCTTAGTCATCATAGATGAGAAGCGGAGACTTCTGTCTAAGTCAGCTGCCTGAGGTCTGGGCAGGAACCAACTCAGAGCTATGTTGTTTAGCTTTGCTGTGCTACCTTAACCTCTGCCAAAAAATACCCAAGTTGTTTGCTGCCATGGTCCATAATTCACAATCTTCTTCTCTTTTTGGGAACACAAGCCTCAGAGCAGTGAGGGGCCTGACTGTGCCCAGCACCCAGGAGCTGGAGCCCAGTGTGAGGCTGGGGAGAAGCCATGCTCGCCCATACTGGAAACCTAACACCAGCCTCCTTCCTTCTCACTTGAAAGTGCTCTAGAGTTTCTGTGCTCACAATGCATCCCTTTGGAAGGCTGCCCTCCAAGGGTTGCCATGGTGACTATTTTGGTACTGCATGCTAGAAAAAGCTGAGGCACCTGCTGGTCACACCACCAAAACTTGTCTCTGAAAAATCAGCAGATGGCGTTTGTCAGAAATTCCTGCTTCTTGATTAATTTGGGAAAAAGGAGAGTGTGTGGTAGTGCCAATATCCTTTAACCTGGATGGTTCATGTTGGTGTCAGGGAGAAGATGAGGTGCAGCTGTGTGGAGAACCTATTCCTCTTACATGCTGGGTCACTTAGTTTTGCCACAGAGGCAACGAAGTGTGGTGGTTTGGAGTCCGGTAAACAAAACAAGACAAAGGTCGTGATTTTGCTTTCTTATTAAAGGGGGTTGGAATTTCAGGTTCTGCTCTGGAAAGGTTCTATTGTAGCCTGAGCTAACCTGGAGCTCAACATGTAGCCCATGCTAGCCTCAAACTCAGCAAATCTACTTGCCCAAGCCTCCCAAGTGCTGGGATGGGAAGCACAGGTACCAGGGTTGATGCCATGAGTTCTAAAACAGGCCTCAGATTGGGTCTAGTTTTAAAATTAGGTTCGTGGCAAGAATGACTTTTATTTAAATCTCACTTCTGTCACTACTAATTGTGTGACTAGCAATTTCCCCATCTCACCTGAACCTCTGCTTCCTCATGTGTAAAGCAGGGATGCTAATCTTTATCTCAAAGAAATTCAGTAGAATCTCACCAGCCCTCAGCTTAGGCATGGGAGGACTGGCCACTTTGTCGGCGTTTTACACAGAGCTTTGTATCTGGGCTTATGAAAACAAACCAATTTCGCTGTCAGCCTCAGCAATGGTATTGTGACTGGAACACGACAGAAAACACAACAAAAACTCCTGGGTGCCCATTGTGCAGCATGCCCCCATGTTAGCTGTCTTCTTCAGCTTTTCTAGGAATGTACTCCCCCACTGTTCACATGCTGGCTGTCAGACACCCTGTCACAGTTCCAGCGTCTGTTGGTTCCCAGCCTTTCCTAGGAAACTCTAACTATAGGTGTTGGGCAGCTCCTGAGGCATGCACTGCAGACCACCTAGGGGACAGACACCAACAGGAGGCTTCTGCAGACTTAGTTACGTGGCTTTCCACTTCCACCAGTTGGTTCTCCATGGAGAATAAGGCTCAAGGTTTCCACCAGCAGTGTATCCCTATCATGAGCATGGCAGATTAAGGTTGGCAAGATGTAGGTTCCTGTTCTCCCCTGTGTGACCAGGTGTTGTTAGCCAATCTCTTCTCACTGGGTTGGAGGGCCTAAGAACCTTCTAGAATACAGTGTCCAAGGCAACCGCTACTAACTGAACAGAGAACAGGAAAGTAAATCTATTTGTTATCTTGATGAACAGGAAAGAATTGAGGAAAAGAAGTCAAAATAGGTAAATCTACTTGCAGCGTTGGCTTTAACTAGTTGTATGAGCTCAGGTGAATCTTGTCCCTCTCCAAGACTCAGTTTCTCTACTTGAAATGTGCTAAATTACTTTTTCTTAGTATATTTTTAAAATAATAAAATAAAATATAATAATATAATACAGAAACCAACACACTAGAATTGGACAAAACAAACAGAAGGTAAAGAGGCCAAGAGATGGCATGAGAGACCTAGACCCAATCATCTGCACACCCAAGAACACCAAACCAGAAGCCATACCATACACTCAAAGGACCAGGGGCAGACCTATGTAGGCCCTGTAATTGCTGCTTCCGTCTTCATGAATTTATATGAGCTTTGATCATGTTGATTTAGAGGACCTGTTTCCTTGGTGTCTTCCATCTCTTTCTGCCTCCTCTTCCATGGGGTTCTCTGAACCCTGAGAATTTGATGAAGACATCCCATTCAGGGCTGAGTATTCCAAGGTCTCTGGCCCTCTGCGTATTGCCTGGGTGTGGGTCTCTGTATTGATTCCCATCTACTGCAGGAGAAAGGAACCTGTCTGCTTTCCTGGACAACATCTTCTTCCACCTAGTTTTAAGTCTCAACAGTCTTCCCAGCCGTTCCCCCCCCCCCCCCAATATACACACTCTCTCCCATCAGGTGGGCTCCCTATACCGAATGCAAGCTCTGATCTGTTTCCTTCCTGGGATTTGTCCAAGTGATCAGATTTTATCAAACATCCTGGGATGGCCCAGGGCCAAGTTAAATATGCTCAGATGGTTGGAATTACCAAATTACAGCATGTTTGTGCAGAAAATCACCTCATAACACGCTGAGCCGAAGCTTCCAGAGGAGAGTTGGAGAAACCAGAACAAGAGAAGCTCGAGAACTTTTCTTGAGGTCATGCAGCAAGTTGTGAGTTGATCTGGTCCTTCTTTGGGAACCTAGCAGGCCTGAGAGCAGATAGATGCTGCTGATTTTGAGAAGGGCTAAAAGACCCTATCAAAAGGCAAGCCAGGGAAGATGCTGTGTTAGCTCTTCTGGGGCCTGACAGCTGGGATCTACTGTGAGATCACTCTACACAGGTTGGGAGGGCCATCAAGGAAGGCCTGTGGAGGTCAGACACTGAACTCAGTCTGCTATGTGACCTGAAGGAGATCTTGGAACCCCCAGGGGCTTCATTCTCACCTGCAGGAAGAGGTGATCTACATGGACACTGGTTCTCACTGGCCCTCAAGCCTGACCAAGCATCAGGGAGCACTCACAGCAGCTGCCTTCCTGGAGATTGTCGTTTCATTGGTTTGTATCAGCAACAGCATCTGATGCATATAAAAAGCTTCACAAGTGACTTGAATCTATTGAATCTATTGTCAGTGCCAGTGAGTTGAACGAGTTGAATGGTGGTGTGCTGGGTAATCTCGATGGTCAACTCAATGGGATCTAGAATCACCTAGGAGACAATCTCTGGGCTGTCTGTCCAGACTTTTCTAAATGAAGTTAATGGAGGTAGGGAAGATCCAGCCTGAATGTGGTTAGTTAGCATCATTCCCTGGGCTGCAGTTCAGACTGCTTGGAAAGGAGAAAGGTTCTGAGCATCAGCGTGCATCTCTGCTTCCTGTCTGTGGAAGCAATGTGAACAACAGCTGTAAGATCCTGCTGCCACGCCTTCCCTGCCCTGATGGACTGTGTTCCCTTGAACTATAAGCCAAAAGCAGCTTTCCTCCCTTAAGTTGCTCCTTGTTGGGTGTTTGGCTACAACAATCAGGAGAGTAACACAAACAGCCTTCCCTCAGAATGTGTGCCATGTCCTAATCAGAACCCAAGGCTAATCCTCTACTTGGAAAAATAGCCTTTACAGGTATTCAGTTAAGGGTCTTGCAAGGAAGAAAGCATTCTGTATTATTGGATGGCCTCTCATTTAGGGGTGTGTGTGTGTGTGTGTGTGTGTGTGTGTGTGTGTGTGTGTGTGTGTGTGTGTGACGGAGGTGTGTGTTAACTGACAGAAGAAGCCAGTATGACAATGGAACCAGAAACTTGGAGTGATATGGCCACATTTTTGAGATGCCAATAGCCATAAGAAGCTGAGAGCAGCATATCATGGACCGTCTTCTGCAGGTGTCAGAGGTGGCATAGTACTGCTGATGTCTTGGTTTGGGACACCTGTCTTCTAGAAGTGGGGGAAGACAAATTTCTGTTGTTCCTGACCCCTCAGGCAGGTAAACTGAGCTTTTCACCAGATGTATGCATCTCTGGATGAGTTTAACTTAGAAGTGGGTGAGGAAGTCCCACATCTATCCGCACCCTCCAGCATCAGTGGAGGTCTGCAGCTTGGCGTTCAGAGTGACTGTTCTGTGCCTGAATACGTTAACTGTGGAAGCAGGAGGGATCTTACAAGGCCTTTATTCTCAGCTGACTACTTTAAAAAAAATATTTAAAAATTTTATAGTTTTGCAACAACACTAAAAAGTTTTATTTTTGCATTCAAAAAATAGTTCCTTCAAAACATACTTTAGTGGCAAAAACATTGATAATAGTTTTTCTTCTTTTAAAGAGTTGTACTTAGAGCCATCTCAATTTCATCTGAGTGAGTAGCCCAATTTTCTCATTGAGCTTACATTATAGAACATTCTAGAAAAAGTCAAGTTATAGACTAATAGAGATTTTAAATGAGATAAGTAAGTCTTTTGCCTTCTCATAATGCTCTGAAGTAGATGCAGTTGCTGCCTGGGGTGGGGTAAAAGGGGTACAGATGTTTTTCTAGCCCCCCTACTTTCCTTCTGCTGGAGTTTAAATCATCCATAAGAACAATGCCAGAGAATTTTCACCAGCTCACATAGAAACTTGAATTTAGAAACCTACTGTGTTGGCTGCCAGGCTGCCTGTCTTGTCCCACCATGGCAGGTTGTCACCGAGAGGTGGCTGGAGGCTCACTGGTTTCAAAGGACCTTCATTATAATAGTAGTGGCCACAGATCATCTAAAGCAGTCTGAACGGGTGGGAAGAAAACAAGAGATGCAAGAAGAGATAAAGAACAGCAGTAGACAAGGAGGGGGGCCTGGGGCTGGAGATACAGCTCAGTGTGCAGAGCGCTTGTCTGGCATGCATGAAGCTCTAGGCAATCCCAGCTCCAGATTAACTGGCTATGGTGGCAAATACCTGTAACTCCAGAACATTGGAGGTAGAGACAGGAGGATCAGAAGTTCAGGATCAACCTTAACTACATACTAAGTTCAAGGCCAGCCTGGATTGCACAAGCCCCAGTTTCTAAACAAAACAAAACAAAGGTGGTGGTGGTGATAAAACACCTTCAGAAGTTTCCCACTACTCCAACTTCCACGCCGCCATTGTCTGAAGCACCTATCTGCCATGAAACCAGAGAGGTGAGGACGGTAATACGGACTCAGAAGAAGGTGTGTGCTGGCACTGAGTCAGGCTACACAGGCTAATCTCAAACTCATTCAGGTGGGTCAGGTGGATGCAGTCTTCTCTCTGCACTCATAATGGCTGATTGTCTGTGAAGTCTCAAGGAACATTAGATTGGCAATACTAAACCACGGCTCCCAGGAGAAACTAGGTTACCCTTCAGCCGGTGGGTACATTTCTGTCCGTTGTAGATCGTGTATCCTCCTATACCGTGTGTTTCTACTGAAAAATGCCTTGTTTGATATTCTGCCAATTCATTGCCATTGAACTCACAGCCAACAGCGCTATAACTCACACCTGACAGAGGTTCACCTTACATATGCACATCTTCTGCAAGGCTCATCACAGCTCCCTGAAAACGTCAGCACTGTTCCTGACCGCTATTTAAACAGTGAGCTTCACCACAAAAATGCACAAAAATGTAAAAACAAAAACCAACCAAACCAAACCAAACCAAATCAAATCATGCTATAAATAGACCACAGAGGATATATGAGCTGTGAAAAGGTGGTCTGGCCTTGATTGACCTGGCTGGGGTTGTGTGAATTGAATTGCATGATAGGTGTGTTTATAAACACAAAATCTGTGAATTGTGAAGATCATTTCTTTACCAATAAATATACATGGCTAACTCATGTCATAGCACGGGTCAGAATTACATTTACAGGAGCATGGCCAGCTATACGGTACTTTACAAACTGAGGCTATGGTGTTGAATACATTAGTCCAGAGGTCTCTGCTCAGTCCAGGAGTGGCTTCTTTCAGTTAGTCTTGAACCAGGGCAAAGCACTGACTGCAGAAACATACTTGAGTAGGTTTGGGAGTTGCCAGGATGGGGTGAAAGAGAGGTGAGCAGGAGAGCTTGCCGGGTTCATCCTGCTTCTCATCTCGTCTGGGACTCTGGCTGTGAGCACCCACACTGTTGAGTGGCAGCACCAGGATCTGCATCCAGGATCTGTCATGCCAGAGTTCTTGGCTTTACCCCCTAAGATATAAGACTATTACATTTATTTTACATAAAAAACTGTTGAGTTTATTCTTTGACAATTTCATACATGTATTGCAAGCATTGTGGTTGTTTTACCACCCCACCCCCCAATCTCTCTCCTACCTCTATGACCGTTCCCTACTGGCCCATGTTCAGGGGCTCATTGTTTTTTATTTTTTATTTCAGACTCACTGAGTTCAACCAGGTTCCTCTGTGTGACCGTGGCTTTAGAACTGCCTTGACTGCATCACCCCCAGAAGGCCGCATCTCACAGCCCTATGTTGAGGAGCTTGCATTTTTTTCTCCCTCTTTTTCCAGGATGCTTTTTGAGCCTTAGGGATGATGCTCACCCATTCTCTGCACCTTGAGCAGCCATGTGTCTCTGCATTCATCGCCATTTGTTGCAAAGAGAGGGCCACTGGGGTGCAGGAAGCCTCAAGGGAGGGAAGATAGCATCGCCCAGCAGATACAAAAACAGAGGGGGAGTTCTGAGGGTGGAAGGTTTAAACAGGGGTGAGTCTAGGGGAGGTGGGGGAGGCAGGGGAGGGAAAGTTAGCTAAAACTAAGGATGTATGAAAAAAGCCATATGGAAACTTGCTACTTTGTAAGTTAATTAAAAATGTAAGTTAAAAAACAAGAGTTAGAAAGAAGATATTCTGCATGTCTAGATAAGGCTGCTCCTGAAAGCCAAGGATCACTAAACGCAATCCCTAGCGTTGGGTGTGAAGCACCTCACCTCCTTATGAGTTGTTGGTCAGATAAGCACCAGAGGATCCTAAAACAGTACAGGCTCTTGACACTTTTCTTGACTGCCTACTGGAACTAGTTGATAAGACCTTATTGCTAAAGACACTGGACACCTTGATTGTAAGATGAAGAGAAACCAAGTTGTAGTTGAGCTGGAAGCTTACTTCTTACTGACTGCTATAGGGGCGGCCAGATAGAGGCTGTGGGAGAAAAGACATGAGTGGTCTTACCCAGCTGTGAATAAACCCTATGCCCTACAATACCAACCTTCTAGGCAAGATTGTGCCTACTGGCGCAATAATGGTATGATTACCAACTCTTTAATTGGCTATGAGGCCCCTTCCACAGGACAGACTTCATATCTCACTGTAAGCCCAGCCAAAACCCCATGACTGAGGAGGTTTAGACCTTAGGTGTCAAGTTAATATTGTTTCTTAGCTAGATTGTCATGGTGCTAAGCTACCTTATAAATATTTATGTTTGTACCCATAGATAAATGCCACTCCGAGATTTAATCAGGAATGTTAAATTTAACCACATCTTCACAGAGACAAAATTCCATCATTTCAAAGTTCAGGAGAACTCACTGACCCTTTGGAATATTTCTCTGTCCCCTTCTTTGCCCCAGCTAGAGAAGCATTGCTTCTCTAAAAGTGTGCTGTAGCTCGTGAAGCCCCCTTCTTGTTCCCATTATGTGACTTTTCCTGGGAGACATGAACAAACATTTATTCATCCCAGATAGGGCACTGATGGCAGACCAAAAGCACAATTGTACTCAAGACTATTTTGGCAAATGAGTAAGTTTATTGTATTACATACAGGAGCGTGGGTGGGGGTTCCTTATAGAAGCCCAGATGATTCGAATGCAGCCTCATTGCTGAAATCCCATCCCAGCATAAGTGAGGACTTGAGGTAGCCACAAAAGGGATGTTGTGTTCTGCAGTCCTTGCAAGCAGCTCAGTCAGTGGGGATTCTTTTGCAAACACCTTGGTTGTTGCTGCGTATCTAACCTTAGGGAAAGTGTGAATCCCGCACATTTCAGGGACCTCTTGTGAGTTGCTTTCTTCTTGAATCCTGTAAGTTCCATTTATTCTGAATCTAAGGAATCTTCCTCTTGGGTAAAATGCTTCAGCTAAGAGGAAATAGCTAGGCAACACATTACAACCTGCCCTGCTGCCTAGAAGAAGGTATTGTGTATCCACTCATTCTGTATCCAAGACCGAACAAGATGGCAGCTGCATGGGATGAAGGCCCTGGTGAGGTCATTGTCGAAACAGAATGGGATGACACATTCAGCATTGAGGATGGAGAGATGGACCAGAAGTTGGCTAGACATGAACAAAGGGACGGCTGAAGTGGAGACACACCCTGACGGCCTCACTCAAGCTTCGCTTTCCTTCCACCACCTGTAAGTTTATGGAGATTTGGTGTTGATATAAAGATGTGAATTCCTACAATGAGAACCAGGTAGAACCCGTTCACTCCACAGCTACCCAATGCCCCCTGGACCCCAGGCTCCATACGTGGCAGGACACTCTGAAATAAGGACAAGGCCATTGTCCCATACTTTTAAGAAATACAATTGTGCCTATGGCCAATAGTCTGTGTTTAGAGCTTGGCTGGTTGACTTACTTTGTAGGTTCAAATCCCTGTGCTATATGCTTAGCTATTCTATATTGCAGTTTCCTACTATGTAGACAGGGAGAAAGTCCTAGAACTTAGCTTATGGAATTGATATGAAATTAGACTAAATGGCTTAATGCAGGCAGAGATTGTGACCAATTCCTTCCCTGTAATAAGCACTCATTAGCTTAGTGAAGCACTTCTATATGAGAGAGTTGGGGATGAAGGACCCGTGTTCTCGAGGGCCTGTAAGCCAAGAGTGTGAAGTGTTACACATTCTGTGTGGAGTTTGATTCATGAACTTACTTTAGCAATGAAATTTTACTTAACAGTGACTTCACTCTATTATTATTGGCAATTGTATTACTAATAGTAGAAAGTATTGATTAAGCACAGATGTCTTAGGCCCTGTGAACCATATATTAATATATTACATAATTTAGTCATGTAATAATCAATACTAATAGAAATTTCATTTTCAGATGTGGAGACTAAAATTCAGGGCATTAAAACACGTGTCCAAAGTTATAGTAAACACACGATTGTTGGGGGGCAGGCTCGATTGTCATATGTGTAAATCCTGTTTTAGTCAGCGAGCTATGCTGTCCGGAGAAGGCACAGCTGAATGGGCGCAGCTGACAACTTTGAAGAAATAACTGCCAGACTTCGGGAAGGTGCTAGAAGAGGTGGCATTGAAGCTAAGCTTTTCACAAGCCTGCGCTCTCCCTGGGCTCTCCTGCCTGGTGCAGAGACTAGTCTCACCACCATAGTTTTTCCAGCACGACTATGGTGCTCTGGGAATCTTTCCTGATTTGCTTTGATCCGAGTGCATCTCTCAGACAGTACTACACAACTGATGCTCTCTGTAGCGTGGGTTACAAACCCTAAGGGTACACAATTGTTTCTCAAGCTGGAGCCAGAGAACTAGTCTGCTTAGAGCCATAAGAGTGCTCAACACAGGAAAGATGTGTACTATAGCAAATTTGCTCACCGTGGGATCCTTTGGTTTCTGGGTCATTTACAGCTGGCTGCCTGTTCTTGAATGTTCCAAAAAGCTCCTGGCTGTTCCGTTTCTCTGAGTAACAGACTGAAGATGCAAAGTGAGAAGGCAGATTTCGGTTTTTTGCAATGAGAACCCTACAGGTCGCCTCATATGTAATAGCTGGCTATGTGCCAATGTGACTCTGTCCCACAACAACTGCGCCCTTCTGTCTCTGCCTGGATATATCCAGGGATGAGGAGAGGGCTGCAAAGCATGCCGTCCCTGGGAAGTCCAAAGCCTCATGAATGGTCTTCTTACTAAGTGAACACTGCTTCACTAGAGAAGCCAGGGAGGTCCCATTACTCCCTCTACCATAAAAATCCCCCTTACAGATGGACATCCACTTCTGCTACTGTCACAGCCCCTGTAGCTGTCAGTGACCCCTCCTGTTCAACATAAGTGGCTGCGAACACCAGGGCTCTAAGTGAGTGTGACACTGAGCGATGATTTCAACATGCCTGAGTACCACACTGTAAAATAACGATCTTGTTCCAGCAGCCACAACCTACTTTTGACATATTTCTATCTCAAATGGCTAATACCCATTCAGAATTGTCAGTCTCGGGGCTCTAGAACCAAACAGTGGGAAATTGCCAAGAGAAGAGAGAGGACTCCAGAGCAGAGGAGACAGATGAGCCTCTGACCCTTCCATAAGGCTCTGCACGGACAGACTGGAGGCACAGGATAAGGTCCAGACCAAAGATAATGGGCAGATGTAAGAGACCCTGGGAAAGGATGCTGGCCTGGATTTAGGGGTGGGGAACTTTGCTTTTAATATGGATGGAATTGTGGACTCTTCATTTATATGTCGAAGCTGTAACACTTACTGCTAGTGCTTTAGAGATACAGTGTCAAGGCAATAAAATTAAATGAATGGCTAGGGCGGAGATTTGATGCAAAAGAGGTGAGTCCTTATAAAGAGAGTCATGAAAGCCCCTTCTTCTCTTCCTTCCTCTGTCTGTCTGTTCGTCTGTCTCATACAGAAAAGCTGTCCATCCACGGACCAGAAAGAGGGTCTTTTCAGCTTCCAGGACTGTGTGGAGATACATGTGGTTTGTGTCAGCTCTCAGGTCTCTGGTCTCTCATTACAGCAGTTCAGGCTAACAAACGTGAAGTGCACTGGTCCACGTACCATAGCAACAGCTGCCAGGCTCACACATGGAGTCAGGACAGGTGGCATGGAGCCTGGGTATGCTTGCTGACGCCTAGCCCTGCTTCCTCCTCTGTAGGCCATGTGGAGATGAAATGCCACGGGACATCACTCTCTATATTTTTACTGATGTCTCTTCCCCACAACTGTCCCACCTCAGTGGCTGCACTGTCTACTTAAAGGTCTATCTTCCCTACTTCTCTTTTTCCTAACCTGTAAGCCAAACACCCTGAAGGGGCGAACAAGGGAAACCGATGTTGCACTCACCGTTATCATTTTGGGTTTTTAAGATTTATTTTTATCTTATGTGCATGGGTGTTTTGTTTCAAAGGCACCCAAGATGCCTGTTCACTTCAGAGATGCTCCTACAGCAGTTAAACTAGTGAGCGCCTGGCCCTCCACCCCACGGAAGGAACCCGCAAACTAAACAGACTCCCCTTCCTCATTGACCTCCTCACACCGAACTCATCCCTGGCACTATGTATAGTTCCCCTAAGCCCTGGATCGATGCCTAAAATATAGGGTGATTCACCTACCAAGGCTTTGGAAAAGTTAATTTTGGAAAGAAACTCAATATGAACGATCTTCTTGTACCCAGAAGATAATATTCCCTTCTAAGGTAAATACTCAGTCAGCAGTATTGTTTTAGGGTCTGGGGCACCAGCTCTGTGATTCACACCGCTGAGCTTCCTGGGATGGAAGAGGGCAAGGCAGACACAGCAACCCATTTCATTTGGAGCACAATGTGCTTCCAGGACGGTGCCAGGCTGCTGCAGAGCTGGGGAGGCAGAGCCCAGAAGGCTCCCTGAAAGGTGGGATTTGAGAGTCCTTCCTAGATTATCAGATCTGGAAGTAAGAGAAACAGGAAAAGAAAGATACGGCGCCTAGGGATGTTAGGTTCCAGAAAGGGATTTTTCTCAAGACTCTTGGAAAGAGCTATGAATGCCAAGTTCAGGAAGTTGGAGGGTCTTTTAATAGGTTCAGGAGAAGGGTGTGTGAGCTATAGACTGGAAGGGAGGAGAGCGATGTCAGATGGCTGGGGGGTTGTAATCACTGGGAAAAGTCTAATGGGCTGGGCCAGGCAGGGCAGAAGAGAGGGACAGGAAGAACAGTTGACTCTCCGTGACATAAGTGACAGCCACATAAGTCCTTACATGGATGTGGGCAAGAGCTCTATGGCCATGAGATGAGAGTGGTCCCTCTCAATTGCTTCTGGTTCCTCTGTCAGACAGAAGCCATTGCTGAGGGTGGGGACAGTGTTAATGCTGGGGGTGGAGATGAGGGCAAAGGATGCAGGCCCAGCTGCAATGCACAGTTTGTAAAGGCAGAGAAGCTGCATTTCTCAGCCTCTCATCACGAGGACAAAATATCTGGCATTGTTAACTAATAAAGAATAAAGGGTTGTGTAGCCCAGTTTTGAAGCTCAAATCTAAATTGGACACCATTTTGGTTTGTCTGCTGATAAAAGCAATCTATGACAGTGACTGGAACACATAACCACTCATTATGCTTCAATCCAGGAAGCAGAGACAGGGTGTGGGAACCGAAGCCCAGTGTGTCTGCCCCGGGTGCTGCGGCTCTGGAAGGGACAGGACACGTGGGGAAGTGGCTGCGTTCCTCTGCCCACAGTCCGATGGGCAGGTCAGGCTGTGGGAAGCCTTTGCAGAGACCTACCCGTGGGTGGGGGAGAGGGCCATTTCCAGGGAACGTGTGGCAGCCATCTTTGGGGGTTCTCTAGCCTGGGGTACCGCAGATACCGCCGCAGATGGGCTAGCCAGAGCGCAGCTGGAGTTCCCACCTGGACCCGGTTGGTGGCTTGGGTGCTTGCTAGCTGCTTCAGCTTGGGTGAATGGGTACCGTCTGGAAGTGCTGAGGTGCCCCCGTCGAGAGATTAGATTCCACTCCTTAATTGAAGGCCGGACCCCTCGCTTCCCACGGCGGAACAAGATGAGACAGTGGCAGTCCATGATTCTAAGGCATTTATCGACATCATGATGAGTGGTGTGGATGAAATCGTACCCAGCACCCTCTGGGAGGGTTGAGGCAGAAATAGTAACTGGGAAGGGGCATGGCTAAGTCTCTAGGTGTCTCATTAATGTGAGGATGGCTTGGGGCTGCGTGGCCACGCCTCTACCTGAGGAGGGGTGGGTCAGGGGTCTGACAACAGGTCCTATGTGACAGACCTCACATGACAGACCTCATATGACAGACCTCACATGACAGACCTCATATGACAGACCTCACATGACAGACCTCATATGACAGACCTCACATGACAGACCTCACATGACAGATCTCACATGACAGACCTCACATGACAGACCTCTCTACAGGGGTCTGTGGTGGGTTGTGCTTGACAGAAGCCAAAAGCCTCCTGGGAGCATTGGCAAAACACTTTTCGGTCCCTTGCGGGTTGCCCTACTGAGTTGCCCGGAGTTAAGCCTGTGCTCAACCGGGTGCCAGATTGCCTGTCACAGACCACTGCCCCACAACAGGGGACTGAGCTTCCCAATTCCTTCTGGAGATATCTTCAGAGTGATTCAACTACTCACTTCATACATGTCCACAGCACCTTCCAGTGTTACCCTTGTATGTGATACCTACCACAGCACCAGGAACTCTTGCAGGACTGGCCTTTCCTGTTTGCACCCTCTGTCCCCCTAAGTTTCTCCTAAGGGGGAAAATGCATCTGGACCCCAGAGAAAGGGTCTTCTGAAGGCAGAGTGATGATCTAGGGCATCACTGGAAAGTCTACCTCAGGATGTGGGCTGGAAGCATGGGTACAAAGAGCTCAGCAAAGAGCCTCACGTGTGCTGAGCCAATCCACCATTGCCCTCTGTATTTTCCATGTACTCATTTTTAAAATGTCACATTACACAAAGGGTCATGAAACCAAACGCCACCAAGGGTCTGCCACCAACGAGGCACACACATTCCAGGGTGCTCCCACAGAACAAAATAGGGTCCCGTGGGAATACTTTTCATGGGGCACTTTGTCTTTACTAGAGAACCAGGGAGGCCCTTCCCAGGGAAGTTCTTAACTCAGACACAGGAAGGGTCAAATGAACAGGGTCCTGTGGGAATGCTTATATTGGCCACTTCATCCTTGCTGGGGAATCATGAGGACCTCCCAGGGGAAATCTTTAACCCAGGAGAGCCCCCTGCCATTTGTTGGTTCCCAGGACTCTCAGGATAGACTGGAGCAGCCATAGTGCTGGTGTACTGTGGGTCAGCTTCAGCCTTTGCCCATAGTGTCTGCCTCCCTGGGTACATTACTACCTGCTTGTCTCCTTCACACAGGCTTACTAATAGACTTCTCTCAGGATAGAGAGTAGGCAGGATAGAGCAGTAGGCAGGTACATGGCCACACTGGCTTTCAGGCATGGCTGCCCTGAGAATGGTCCTGGAGTGGGGTGGGGGTGGAAAGCTCTCAGGATACTTTCCTAGCACTTGAATTTCATTGTGGAAAATCTCCCTAGGCTCCAAGCGCTGACTCATCCGTTGAGGCTTGTCCAGGAAATCAGTTTCCAAGATTTCACAAACTCACATGCAAAAAAGCTATCAATATGTTCACATTTGTGTCCGTGTCAATCTCCTTCTCTTATTCTTTGATATAATGAGTTGTCTAATTATGGTGACATCTGTTGAAGAGGACTCTAGCTTCCCCCTCCCCATCAGAACCCACTACGGGGCTCTTTTGGGGGAGATCACATGCTACAGGGTTTGTATAGAGAGGCAGGACCCCAGTGGAAGTCAGCCACAGCTGCCACACAGTATGTGTTATCCCCAACGTCCACCTGCAGCACCTCATAGAGGATCAGACCCATAGGCAGAGCTGTTGATAAAGCTATAGGCTCATTGCCCACAGGTCTCCATAATTTCAGCCCAAGCTGACTGAGAAATCAAGAGAGAAGAAGGAAGATCATATGCTGGCAGACCCACTTTTTTCTTAATAAATAATCAATGGGTATAATTGATTTTAACACAGAAGCAAGTTTTCAGTGGCACATCACAGGACTTACGGTTCCTTTTCTTGCATATCATTGTACCTTAAAGGTGGATTTGAAAGGCCAGTATTCATTCATTCAATGAATGTTTGTTGAGACTGTATTGGGAATTGGGGTACTGAGACAAAGAAGCACAGTTTTGAGAGAATGTAGCATCCAGTAATACAAACGGACGATGGCCACACATGGCAGATGGTGGCAAGAGTTAGAGAAGATTCTTAGAGAAGCTTAGAAGAGAGGCCCATCTGGTCTAGATCTCCCATTTTGCCATAGCATTTCTGGAAGCCACAGGATTTCCACGTCTTTGATGGATCTTCCGTCATGACACAGGCCAGTCATGCCAAACCACAGATTTGGTAGGGTTAGGGGTTCCCCACTGAACTGGAGGCGTTTCCCTTGTGTCTCTCATAGTTCCATTTTCCAAGAGGATTCTGAGTAGTGTTGATTCAAGTTTTCCAGTTTTCTTGGCTTTTGTAGAAGGAGGTGTGACTGCTTTGTGGGCTTTTGACTTGTGAGTTCTGAGTAAATAAGGAAGAGGTAGACCCACCTCTCACTCAGCCTGCCCTGTGTTTAGTAAGATCTTCTCAGTGACCTAGTACTGAGTGTTCCTCAAAGGATTTTTTAAATTAAAAAAATTCTTCTATTCCTTTTTCTAGGAAATTCACATAGTTACTAAAAAACAACTCTTGGTGTGGAGCGATGGCTTGGCGGTTAAGAGCACTGGCTGCTCATCTTGAAGCCTGGAGTTCTATTCCCAGCCCCCACAGAATCTCATGACCATCTGTAAGTCCAGTCTCAGAGGATCCGACACCCTCTTCTGGCCTCTTTGGGTATCAGGCATGCACATGGTGCACAGACATGCAAGCAGACAAACACCCAAACACAAAAATGACAACAAATAAATCTTAAGTCTGGAGTCTACTGATCTCAAGAATAGAACTTTGGGACTATACAGGACCTTCAAAGTAATTTGATTGAACTTATTTTCCAGGTTGGGAAAAAAAAAATAAAGGATCAAGTTTTGAAAATGTATCCTGCAGGATTGGTCCATATTCCTCCTGACTCAAAATCTTAGGATCCTGTCATTATCCACACACTTTGTCTCTCTCCATAAAAATCAAAATGTCCTTATACATAATTATTTTGGGGTTCCATAAAAGGGCTCAGTGGGTAAAGGCTCTTGCCACATAGCCTGGTGGCCTGCATTTGACCCCTGGAACTCACATAAGGGTAGAAGGAGAGACCCAACTCCACAAAGTTGCCCTCTGACCTCTACATGTGCACCTTGGCATGCATTCCCTCACATAATCATGTTCACATGCAATAATAATAAATAAAAGATTTTAAGGAGTATTATTTTTATCTCATCATAATTAATGTTAAATTCTAATGATTGCATTGCCACTTGGATATCTACTGGGGGATTGGTTCCAGAAAATTCCATTGATAGCAATATCTGCAGAAACTTAAGTCCCTTATATAAAATGGTGTAGTGTTCATGACGTAATAATTTTTTACTCTTCCTACATATTTTAAACAGTCTCTAGATTATTTGTGGTCCATGGAATAGTGAAAATTCTATGTAAATAACTATTACTCTGTATCGCTTAGAGGATAATGGAAGACAGATGTCTGTCCATGTCCAGATGTAACCAATGTAGGTAACTAGATAGCACAGACAATGAACAATGAGATATTTTTGTTCCTTGGTCAATTGCATCTGAGTATGAGGAACTGGAAGGTGAAGAGGAATTACTGCAGACCTATCCATTCATTCCTTCCAGGAATATTTATTGATCACATACTATGTGACTACATCATACTACTTACATAAGAAGGTGCTACAATTTGCAAAGCACAGTCCATGGCTTCAGAAATCTCAGATTTACTTGAGTTAGCAAATAATAGCACCATGGCCCAAATTTAGATAGCTTGGTGCTAAGGTTAGGACCGTTGTACCTGAAGAGAGATGAGCCCTATGAGTGGGAATGATTTTTTTTCCAGGTGAAGATACCTGGGAAGGTGGCTGGACCCGACAGAACTGATTCCAGGGAGACTTAGAATGCTACCTCAGCTTCTTGTCTTTGGTGTGAAAGTCCATCCATACAGGTAGTAGCCACATCATGGTGATGCGACTCCGTGTACTAAAGAGGAACAGTCTGAGAAGCAGCAGTCTGAGTAGCTCCTCATCCTTAAGACTGTTCTTAACAACTCCTTCATTTGTTTCATCTGGAAAGAGACGAAAGAAGGTGTTCACTACTTACAATCTTCTCTGAGCTGCACAGCTCCCTCAGGGGTCAGCACTGCTTCTTACATGTGGCATCTGTCTCTTCCCTGCCCATTCGTATCCATTCACCTGCTCATTCATTCCCTGTATCCACCTGACTGTAGATAAAGTTCATCACCATAACAACAGATTCCTAAGAATCCTTCAGGGTTCTCCTCTTGTGGGGAGAGTACCATTCTTCCAGACTGGATTTCAAGGATGTCCATGACATATGGACACATACACAGGTCCAGACCTGCATATTGTACCCATCTTTCACTAAAGAATGGTCCTTCTCCAACTAACTTTATCAGACACAGGAGCACCTGCTTCTCATGCTCAGCTCCACACCAGAATGAGAGTGTCAGGCATAGATTAGCTTGGGTGCTCCAGAAGCATCTTCATCAGTGTGGCAGGGTGGAGGAGGTGGGGATTAAGAGGCGGAGTCTAGAGATTGGTAGCTATGCCATGAAGGGCATTGACCTTGGAAAAGACTACAATTTCTCAGAGCACATTGATTATGGAGAAAATGAGTTGTATAGTGTGATGCTGCCCCATGTTTGGGGGCCTCCTGCGCGTGGGTACTTCTCTCTTCATTTTTCGTGTGTGTGTGTGTGTGTGTGTGTGTGTGTGTGTGTGTGTGTGTCCTTGCCAGGACACTGGCACCATACTCTTTCAACCCTCCAGGTATCAGATTTATAAGCCAAATATATACTCAACATCAGACACTCTATATGTTTGAGCTGATAGAAGAACTTGGAAGCTGTGTCTGTATTGTGCTGGTTTGCAGGCATGCAGAATGGAAGAATTATGAGATCACAGACGTTGTCACTAATACAGCAGAAAAAAAAAAGTTAGTGAGTCCCGGCAGTATGTGCCAGGGTCACTTTCCCCATTGCATGAAGGTGAGAAACCCAAGTTACAGTGGAGATGCCAGCCCTGTGGAATGTTCATGAAGGAGAATTCTATTATGGTAACATGAAATGTCTTAAGACAAGAGAGATTCTTTTCTGAGATCTAAGTTGGTCTTTTCTCAGCTACTTCAGTCTTGACGGTTCATTTAGCCTTAGCGTAGCCTCTGTGCATGCGCACTTCCAGTGCCAAGGGTGGGTCTTCGAGCCTTTCCTGCGAAAAGCCACAGCAGGCTCCTCTGTTCCCACGGGGTTATCTGGAGTGTCATCTCTGGGCGTTTGTGGAGCTGATGATTTTATTTCAACGTGTTTTTGTTGGCAGCAGTCGGGTGCATCATCACACATCCAACTCAATGTGTGATGTGCGGTACACACTGAGTGCTCTTGTGAGAGCAGTAAACAGTGAGCCGAGCAAGCGGCTGTCATTTGTCTCAAAATGTCTCCATTCTGAGAATTGCATACTGCAGATAAGAGCTGTCAATCAGTAGTCCTGAATATTGCTAAAACTGCCAACAACTCTTTGCAAACTTGTCTTGAGAAGAAAGTGCAAACTCTTAGCCAGGTCCCTAAACTCAAAGTCTCCTAAGAACTCATTCAGCAACCAATCAATTCAATAACTATTGATGCCTGAGATGCACCAAGCATGGTGAATAGGTATCACAGAGTATGAACCCAAAATAAAACCCTTCCTTTCCAGAAGTCTGCATCTTAGGAAGCTGCCAACAGCTGTTGGGAGACTATGCCCATAGGTCAACTCTAATTTGTGTTGTGTGAATAAAGTTTTATTGAGACACATTCATGTTCATTTGCTTACACATTGGGGCCATCTGCTCACTACAACAACAGAGCTGAGCAGTTGTGATAGAGACTGCATGCTCTGCACAACCTAAAATATATCCCATCAGGCTCTTTGTAGAAAGTTTGGCAACCTGTGGCCTAGAAAAGCAAGGTGATGATTCAGGTATGAAAATGGAAATGATGAAAAAGAGATGAATGACCTCAGAGGACAGAGCTATCAGTGGAAGGAAGGGAGAACAAAGGGGCCAAGGGAGGGTGTTCGACAGGAGGCAGCAAGCCAGATGCAGGCCGTGTGGCCGTGTGGCCGCGTGGCCATGCCTCTCGGCATGCTCAGAATCATCCAGAAGGTACACGGGGCTGGTTGGAATGAGCAAAGGGGAAAGGGAGGAAGATGAAGCCCGAGAGCTGGTGAGAGGACCACTGTGGTGGACTGGGCGCTTGTGGCAGGAACCTTGGCTTTCAGTCGAATGTGGCGGGAGGGCTCTGTAGGTCTGGTGGGAGACAAGCTGACCTTGTATTTGGAGGCTCTTTTGGCTGTGTAGAGAGCGGGGTATGGGTAGGGATGGGGGTCTGAGAGTAGAAGCAGAGTAGCCACATAGGAGGCTGCTGCAATAGTCCAGGGAGAGAAGACTGGCTTCCTGGACCAGGTATGTAGCCCCAGGGGTAACCACTGAAGTTACACATTGAAGGCAGAGACAGTGGGATGCCCTGATGGAATAGGCTTGGGGAGAAAGAGATGTTGAGTTTTCAGGCCTGAGTAACTTGAATTTGCCACTTATGAGGTGGGAAAAGGACAGGGAGATGTATGTTGGCAAGGAGGGGGAGTAGACATGAGGGCTTCTGAAGGCACCAAGCTCGAGCCTGTCTCTCCTTTCATCCCCTGTTCTTCCTCTCCTTCTCTTCCTTTCTCTCCCTAGAGTGTCTCATTAAGTTGCTCAGGTTAGCCTAGAACTCATTCTCCTTCTGAATGCTGGGATTACAGAGGAAAACCACCATACCTAGCTCTCTGAAATGCAGATGTGGAATAGATCGCTTCCTCTGGCACAGCCTTCCAGTACCTGCCTCGTGGCCTGCTCAGGCTCCTGTGGTCCTTCCAGCTTCCTGGCTCAATCATTATCTCTAACCTCCTGCCTGCAGGCATCCAGCCTCTTGAGGAGGCTCAAGGTTTTCTGCCTCTGTCCTTCTAATTACAATTTACATATTAGGGCACTGGGGGAAGCAGTCTGTCTGGGCCACTGTAAGGAGCCCCTCAAGTCTCTCTCTGTCTCAGTCTTTACTTACTGCCTCACATTGTGCCTGGCCACTGGATGTTTTTTTTAAAGGATAATTTGTCTCTTGTCTTTGTCTCTTGGACCTTCCCAAGACCCCACAAAACTGAATATGCCAAAGGATAGGAGTGTAACCTTCATTATATTCCTAGGGTCTGGTGCAGTTTTTGCTACAGTTTCTCCCCACCCCCAGTGTTTTAGAGTGAGCCCTGGACTTTTACATGCTAGTGAGGCATTCTTCCAGGGAGCTATAAACCCAGCCCTTTTGCATTTAATTAATTAATTTTTTTTGAGATAGGGTCTCACTAAAGTTGACCACACAGGCCTTGACTTTCCTCTATGTCACTAGGCTCAGTGCCACAGAATTTTTCTTTCTTTAGCTACAAGAAAAAACTTTTCTTTCTTCAGCTGTGCTGTGTGAAAACCTACATAGAAACCTGCTATGCACATTTACTTGTCTATTGAGCAGAGACAAAGGGTGTGGCTCTGGTTGACTCGAGGTTGAGGGGCCTTTCATCTGAGAGCTGTCCCCTTGTTAAACTGAACCTCATGCTCCAGTTGTCAGGGTGTTAGTGTCCAAAACGTATATTCCCAGGGGTAAGCAACTGTCAGAAGAAAAAGAAAACAAACAGAAACCATAAAACAACAATAACAAGGAGACTGTGGGCATTTCTTTTTGCCAAATAGAGAAGGCCTTCCAGGAATGGTATTAGCCAGACTTCACTGCAAAAACAAGTAGCTCTGCACATCTCCCAGATCCACACAATCAAGGTTCGATTTCCACTCCCGCTACACACTCATCGACATTGGCACTGGGGGCCAGCTGATGCAAGCTCCATCTTGGCATTCATTTCTAGGACCTCTGAGTCAGGAAAGGAATTTTATGTCTAGCTGTCTCTCAAGACTTTTACCCGGAAGTGACCTGTTTGTTTTGTTTCCGTGTCATTGGTGAACATAAGTCATTGGGCAGACCTAACTTAAAAACAACCTGGACAATAAATCCTCCCACAGAAGGTGACAGCAGACAGTGGTCCCAGTGTGTCTGCAACTCTCAGTGTTTCAGTGAGGACGACAGCTTTATGAAGAGAGTTCCTTTTAAGCTCCAAATAATAAGGGACAACCTCTGGTCAAATGAATGATGTTTACCCATTTTTTTTTTTAACCCATATTTTTCTCACTTTTACTGTGGGCTAGAGAAAAGCTATCATAGGTAGATTTCGGCCCTCAGCTCAGTGGGTTGGCCCAGGCGACAATTCACTGAATACCTCCTCACAAAAAATCTTTTCTTAGCAATGTCTCCCTTTTTATACCCCTTCTTCTCTACAGAACTGCCCCAACCATAGCATGTCCCCACTGGTGCCTCTCCAAGCCTCTGACCACCTTCTGTGTTGCGTTGAGGGAGTGTGTGACTGAACATGAAAGGAGAAGCTGCAGGCTGCCCATGGCTACCTGCTCAGAGATTCAGGGAGGAGAGCAACACATGGGCTTATTGGTTCTAGATTCCTTCTGTGGAAATAGACGAGATATTTGGAAGGGACAGACAGTCCAGCCATTATTTGGATGCCCCCAGTGCCTCAATTTCTCCCCAGATATGTATCCAGTGGGAGGCACAGAAACACAAGGCAGCAGAGGCCTCAGGAATCTGGGACCTCAGCCACTGCCATTAGGTTTGTACTATATAGAGAGATCAGGGTTCCAGGGCTCTTTAGAGGGAAGGCTTGAAGTCTGTTTCTCTTTCCTGTTATGCTTTTCTCAGGACACAAACTGGACCACCTCTGTTTCCTGTAGGGAATATATTTGATGTTGCAATGGCAGAGGGGTCCAAACTGTCCTTATGCTCCATGGCGCCTGAATAATGAGGATGAATCTAGATCTGTGAGTCAGTTCATAGCATGGAGTTTTGTTGGCTACACCCAGTTTGGCTCATGCATATTATCAAAACATATAATAATAGCAGTAGTAGTAATAACAACTATGACTTCTGCAGCCTAAGTTTTCTGGCACTCTTTGGTTGGTTTGAAGCATGTTTTCTCGTATACTTTCTTACTTGTTCCCACTGAGCTGTGCAGGGGTGGACTGTCATCAGGCCCAGGGGCTGGTAAATGCCTGGGAAACTTAGCTGAGACAACAGGGGAGATTCACTCTCAGTGTGATCAGGGTCGGAAGGGAAAGCAAGCTTCATAGCTGGCTGATTCGGCACCCGAAGGTTCCCATTTAGAGTCCCTGGTCTTCCCGCCTCTGTGCCATCCTTGGGTTGGCTGCTGACAGGACAGCTGCAGGAGTGCCAGAGTCCTCGACAGCTGTAATTACAGCAGGACGAAGGGAGGTTTTCTCCCATTGTGTCTTTCTGGGTGGCCGACCCTCCGCCCGAGCACAGTCTCGTTCCTTGACCCCAGGTATGCGTCACATCTCCCGAATCATTTCTAAACCATTCCCTGGATGGGAACTGAACATGAAAGGGACCATCCTTGTCCTGGCCCAGGGAGGGGGTCCCCTTCACTTTGGCATCTGACTGGATGGGTTGTGTCCATGCCATTCTAGAACTGAGATTGGAATCTGCTCTGCCCACTGCACCATAGATGGACTGCTTAACTATAGCTCTTCTTTGTCTGATCACCAGGGGTTTCCTTATTATACAGTAAAAATGGCAGGCTGTTAGGTGCAGCCCTTAAAATGTGCCCTCAAATGAGTACACACATTTAAATAACCATGTCTTACATTTATATGTATATATATATATACATATATATACATATATATATATTATTTGTCAATTTCAAAGAGGAATTAATATAGTGCCAGGTTAAATGTGATTTTTTAAAAAATAATAATGCTAGTTGCACATTGGAACAGTAGAATACTGGCACATTTTAAAAAATATTATTCTGTGCTAATTAGTCTATTTAAGTTTCTCACTTCTTGGTAAAATATATGTATTTTATAAAAGTATCCATTCCACCCAGGTTTTCAAGTTCACTAGTAATTTTTAATATTCTTTTTAAAATTCAAGTTTATAAACTTTTTCACTGATAAAAAGAACTTGTTCTTTCTAAACGGATAAACGTTTTCAACCTTCAAAACGAAAGCTGCTACCCAAGTTGTCTCAAGACCAGGGATGAGCACAGAGCTAACCTGGAGCATGGGGGTTAGCACATACATCTTGCCTGTGATAAATAGTTTAAGCTCTAAGGAGGAAATAGACACCCAGAAGTCACAGGTATTGCTCCAGCCCAGATGAGAACCTGGAAGAGGAGGTGACCAGAAGTTGTGCAAAAACATATCTTCAGCATCCCTGCTGAAGAAGAGATGGACCACACAGGAGCATCCCCTGGGCAACTGGGTCCTTTCCAGCTGTCTTTTACACCAGCATAGTCTAATCCTGGCTTCCCATTGTATCCCCAAGGGGCAAAGATAGCGCCCCTGTTCCACCATGAGAGACAGTAGAAGCAAAGATTCTTCTTAGGGATCACAGATCCTTGTTATAGTTTGAAAGGAAATTATCCCCCACCCCCACCACACAGGCACATGTGTTTGTAGCACAATCTTGGGAGGTTGTGGAACCTTTATGAGAGAAGGCCTAGAGGAGGAAATGTGTTATCAGGGTGCAGGATATATAGCTTTAAACCCATCGAGACCCAAGTGTTCTCTGCTTCTTGGTTTGTCAGTATGTGAGGAGTATGCTTATGCCACACGAGCTGCGTCATGCCTTCCTTGTTATAGCATAGTATGCTCTCTCAAACATTATTTTCCCCCAAAACTCCTTCCTCCTCTAACTTGTATCTTGACAAATATTGGCAGATCACCGTGATGAGAAAAGCAATATAAGAAATTGGTCTGAAAGTTGGAGTCATTGACATGACAAACCTGACTGTGGTTTTGGGAAGGACTGTGAAAGAGTTTGGAGCTGAAGGCCAGAGAACACAGTAACCCCGTAAGTGGAACTTGATGGGCTACTTTCATGGGAATTTGGAAGCTCAGACCTAAAAGGCAGACTGTGAAGGCCAGGCTCATGAGGTCTCGGGAGGAACAGCTCTATGTCAGTAACTGGACTGAGGCCATTTATGTTATGCTCTGCCAAAGATTGGGATTTTATTCTGTCCATGTTTTGAAATTTTGAGTCAATCTAAATGTAAAAGTAACAGACTGAGTTGGTTGTTGAAGGGAAGTCATGACAGCACAGATTTCAGGCTAGTGCAGCCCTGCTTATGGCCTTAGTCACGTTTATAAGAACAGGGAATGCAGCTGAACAGAGAAGAAGGCTTGCAGGTGGTAAGGCAAGGGCCATGAACTAAAAAGTTGAGGGCAACGTGTCTATGGACAAGGTAGCAGTAACTGTTAAAGAGTTTAGTGCATTTGAAGACCAAGCACACACCTTGCATTGGGGCAGTAGAAATGGTCCCTCGGACTTAAGATCCTATCCACTGAAAGTTCTAGGATGCAACAATATAAATTCACTTGGAAAACTTTTTTTTTTTTTTTTTTTTTTTTTTGGTTTTTCGAGACAGCGTTTCTCTGTGTAGCCCTGGCTGGCCTGGAACTCACTCTGTAGACCAGACTGACCTCAAACTCAGAAATCCACCTGCCTCTGCCTCCCAAGTGCTGGGATTAAAGGTGTGCGTCACCACTGCCTGGCAGAAAACTTCTATTTAAAAAGAGAAGACCCATGAAGACCTGAATAGAGAGTTACTAGTAGTTGCTCTGACAAAGCCACCTAGGGAAATGCTTTCCCTGTGTTTCACCTCCATACACCAAAGGCCACTGCAGCTGTGGTGAAAGGCAGACAAACTCCACCTGGATCCTGCAGCAGATCCAGGAAGCAGTGTCCATGTGGGGTTGACTTTGCAGGCATGTAGAATGCAAGAGTTTTGGAATCATGAAAGCTTGCACCAAGGCTTCTGGAAAAATCTGATGAAGCCAGGCAATATTGGGCGGTCATATTCCTTGCAAAGAAGCCCCCAGATGCCATTGCATGATGCCAGGAAGCTGAAGCCTAACATGGAAAGGAGACCATGGGATGTTGGAGATTCTGAGAATGAGAACAGTGCAAGAGAACTGTAGGTTTTCTTGTGGAGCCTGCTCAAAAGACGTCATGTGTGCTACAGGCAGCAGAGCCATATGTGAAGCCCAGATGATGGCGTGTGAGTGCCAGATGCCAGAAATGAAGCTTGCAGGAATTGGAGTGTTTGTCTTACTGAGTTTTGAACTTGCTTTGATCTGGTCTTTTTTGTTGTTGTTATATCCCCCCTTTTTGAAATGGGTACATTTACTCTGTGTATATTGGATATAAATAATATGGTTTTGCATTTTATAGGGATTTAGTTAAGAACTTGCCTTCTGTTTCAGAAGATGTTGGAATTACGAATAATGTTGAGATTGTTGAGACTGTTAAGACTATGGGAACTTTTGACCTTGTATTGATTGGGTTTTGCACTATTAGATGACCATTAGCCTATGGGGGCCAGGGGCAGAACATTATTGCTTGAGTGTAAAATGCTGCACATAGGTACATGTGTTCAAACAGTGTCCTGGTGGTGATTGTGGTGGTTTGACTATGCTCGGCCCAAGGAGTAGCACTATTAAGAGGTGTGGCCTTGTTGGGTGGGCTTTGAGACCCTCTTCCTACTTACCTTGAAGTCAGTCTTCTGTCCTGGCTGCAGTCAGATCAAGATGCAGAACTCTCAGCTCCACGTTTACCTGCACACTGCCATGCTTCCTGCCATAATGATAATGGACTGAATCTCTGAAAGTGTAAGCATGCCCCAATTAAATGTTTACATTTATACCAGTTGCCTTGGTCATGGTGTCTCTTTGCAGCAATGGAAAGCCTATCGAAGACAGTGGTGCTACTTTAGCAGGTCATGGAACCTCCAGGAGTCTCCCTGAAGGAAGTGGGTTCTGGAGTCTGGATAGGCCTTATGCACTATGTAGCCTAGCTCTGCTTGCTACCTGAGCTCTATGCTTCCTGGTCTATTAAGACCTTATGCATTTCTGTCACATGATCCTATAACCATGAACTCCCTGCCTCAATAGACTATCCCCTCTCAAGCTTTAAGCCCAACAAACCCCTGTTTTTAAAAAGTTGCTTCTTGTCAGATATTTGCTCACAGCAACCAGAAAAGTAACTAATGCAATCCACACACACCCTGATTTTCATAATTATGTGTCACTTTTTATAGCAAGAGGGGCTTTTTGGCTATGATTAAGTTAAGGACCTCAAGGCAGGGAACTTATCTTGGATGTTCTAGGCAGACTCAGTGTGATCCAAAGTGACTTTCTTAGAGGGCGGTGTTGGGGTCAGAGTCAGAGACAGCTGTGGCAGTGACAGTCATTCAGAAAGGAGCCACTAGCAAAAGAATGCAAGCAGCTGAGA
This sequence comes from Uromys caudimaculatus, assembly GCA_028551405.1. NCBI lineage: Eukaryota > Metazoa > Chordata > Mammalia > Rodentia > Muridae > Uromys > Uromys caudimaculatus. The sequence goes on from CM052702.1 coordinate 49,674,960, forward strand.
AGCTAAGAGACTCATGAGAGAGGGGGTGTCCCACAAGACCCATTTTGGATTTCTGACCTAACACTTATTATTATCTTATTATTGTAAGATAATAAATGTGTGTTGTTTTAAGCTGCTCGGTGGCAATGTGTTAAAGTGTAGCTGAAAACTAACGCTGCTCAGCAAGGAGCAGAGGAGCGAGGCCTTGAGCACATTAGGCTTGTCAGCCTTTGGTATTTGCTCAACCACAGAGGCCAGCATGTGAGGTCTGTCACTGCCCCTGTAGCTGCTGTTCTATAAAATGATAGCATTGTAATTAGACTGTCCTGCTGCAGACATGATGTACTGCACCAGCAATGGTCTGATGGAGACCCAAGCAACAGATAAAGTGGCTAGGCAGCAGAGAAGGGGAGCTGGCAGACGGGAAAAGGCAGAGGAAGGACTCGGTGTTTATCAGGGATGCCAGGTGAGGGAGAGGAAGGGCCTGAGAGCAAACTCATATCTGGCTTGAAATGGGAAGTATCACTTAATCTAGACAGTCCACCCTGGAGGAAGAGCCAGGTTTGTGGTAAAGATGATGTTGGATTCTATGTTGCTGAGTATGTTGTTTATGTGGAACTGATCTATGTGGAAGGGAGAACTGAGTGAGGGTCAGGCTTTGAAAACATCTCTGGATCTAGCTGAGAAAGTGGGAGTAGGTAAGGGAAGAGAGTTGAGGATGAAACCCCAGGGAAGTATCCACGAGTTCACCGAAGGAAGAGAATGCAGTGCAGGGCACAGATCAATAGGCAGGCAGCAGGCAACCAGCACTCAGTAGCACCATGGAAACCAAGTGGAAGAGAGGGCCAGTGAAAGATGCCAGTGAGCATTGGCTAACCCAGAAAGCTGACTGAGGCTTCAGAAAGACTTGCTATTAGATTTGGGAATTCAGAATCCATCGGTGACCTGTGGGAGAGCCGTTTCCATGGAAAGGCAGGGGAAAGCCAGATTGTACTAGGCAGAGGAAGGAATGAGAGGTGAGGGCGCTCTGATGGCGAGCTACAGGGACATGTGCTTATTTCACTAGGAGATGCAATACAAGCCACACCAAGACACCAAAGACGTCTAAGGACCTTTCCAAACAATGGTAAGGACAGAAGCAACAACAGTGAACAAACAAATAAACAAGCAAACAAACAAAACCCCACAATTCTCTAACATAAAATGGCAACAAAACTTCTCAAAGCTTGGAGAAGTGTGGACAGGAGAGGGGCAATACCCAGCACAGGAACTTAAGGATGGCTACCATTGCCACTGACCTGCCTAGTGTCTGTCCTCATGGCTACAGCCCCTGCAGAGCCACTTCTAGGTCAACTCACTCTACAGCTCTTGTAGCCTGGATGGGTTGCAGGTCACCCTCTGTCTTTTCTGCTTGGGCAGGTGCAGATCCCTTGATTCCTAACCTTTCTGAATCATTTTGGCTGAGGGCAGACGCAAATGTCCACACAAAGAAAGGGGACCATAAATCTCTACTGGATGGAAGCCATCCCCCCAACCCCTTCGTTTCAGCATACAGCCTGACTCCAGCAGTGCTGGGTATCTGTGTATGGCTTTCTCTGACCCTGTCGAATTTGTATGGGGCAGATGAGGTACGGGTGACTTTATCCCACTGCCCTTACTCCTAGAAAAGCTGTCAACAAGGGCTGAAGGGTTGATGTGTCCATACCCAGATGATGACCCTCAGGCAAATCTTAGACAGTAGCCCCCAACTGCCTCCAGCTGGATTAAGTGGTTGCTTCCAGTGATGGGGGCTAACTTCCTCACATCCTCTGGTGACTATCTTTTCAGCCCCACCTTTTTATTTTCCTGGGTTCATCTCCGATATGGGCCTCTTGCACCAGCATCCTTCATTCAGTATTCGCTTCCAGGACAACAGACTAACGCAGAGGGCTATCCGACCCTGTGTGTGGCAAAGCTCCTTGTGGTCCTACAGAGCAGTTTCTGGCAAACAAGGAAGTGTCCTAGAAATCTTGTCGACTACCTATCTGTTCTCTAGCATCAGTAACAGCACCAGCACCTGCCATATTTATTTATTTTTATAGTCAGAGAACTAACATGAACTTCCCAAGGCTGTGTGACCAGAAAGACCTGGAGACTTAGACTATCTGATTCTACGGGTGCTTTACAGTTTCTCTTGTAAAAGTGTTTATTCAAGATCTTGGGCAGTGGCTGGAATAATAAACTCTCCAAAGATATTTATATCTCAGTCCTTAAAATCCATGCACGTATCTTCCGAGGTAGGTGTGTACAGAGAGTGTCCTCAGTAAATGAGCACCCCAGTGGAATACCAAGGTCCTTAGAAGACAGAGGCAGAGCACACAGATTAAGAGAGGAAGGAGGTATGGCCATAGGAGCAGGACTTGGAATGAGGTTGAGAAGGAGGTCAAGGGTCAAAGAATGGAAGCAATTTCTGGAAACAGGACAAGGCGAAGGATCAGATTCTCCCATAGAACCTTCAGAAGCAGAGCAACCCAGCCAACTTCAGGACTTCTAATCTCCAGAACTTCAAGATAGCAAATCTATGTTTCATTAAGCACTGACTAAGGTGTAGTCATTTGTGACAGCACGACACTAGCACAGCCTGTACACAGGTTAATTAGACAAATCTATAGATTCCCTGTCAGATACACAAGCACAGAGCCTGCTCCTGTAAGCTACAGTAGCCAGATGACCTTCAGGGAGTCCTCACAATGATTTGAGGGATGGTGCTGACCTCTGACCCATAGGTTGCTAGGGACTGAGTGAATGCACACAGGCTAGCTGTTTGATAGTGTCTCTAGTAATAATGAGATTGATAATGGCAGTTTAGTTGCTACTAATGTTTACAACAACCCTGCAGATAGGTGTTTTACTTATTTTGATAGTCAGAGAACTGACATGAACTTCCCAAGGCCGTGTGACCAGAAAGACCTGGACACCTACACTACCTGATTCTATAGACCTTCTGCCTGCAGACAATCCCATCAGTTAGCATTCCCAGTGATAACAACTTCCCCGGGACATCTGGTCACTGGTTATGCTTCAGTCATGGTTCCTACCCTTGGCTGTCACTGAACCTACCAGGTTTAGCCGTTTGCCTTTCTGCAGGTGGCCATGAGATCCCATGAATGGAGCATCTGGAAAACACTCATTGTGGCACGTTCACAAAGGAGGGCCACCTCTTGTCATTTCTGAAACAACTCTGGAGTGGACACGGTAGAGTGCACTATCTCTTTCAGGGATGAACTTGCTGAGGCTGATCGAGGCTGGGAGGCTCATCCTAGGGCCCTGGGCCCTGGGGTGGCACAGTGGAAAGGGAGGGTGTCTCCAGGCTCCTCATCCCAAGTCTCTCCTGCAGCTTGTAAAAGCCTCCTAAAGGCTCCTTCTAATTCCCTGCTGTCGACTTGACACTCTGTAGGGAATGTGATATAAGCCCCGCGTAGGTGGGCAGTGGCGTGTACACATTGCATTTCCCTTTACCATTGCTCTAATCCAGTATCACTTGGGTAGGCTCTCTGGTTGGCAATGTTTCTGCTTCATGGATTTAAAAACATTAGACGTTCCCACCCACTGGAAAATACTGTGTGATGTAACTATTTTTCATTTTCCTCACGAAGCCAGTGGAAATCCAGGGTCCCCTGTCAGGGTTCAGTGTGGTCCATTGAACCCAGCTGGGGCAGTTTGCGTCACTGACATTCCCAGTGATAGAGACCAAATTCCTTCCACTCTGGAACCCAGCAACTTGGTCTGGGAAATGAGGGGGTTGGACTAGATAATTCCTAAGAGTCTTTGTCGCTCAGGGTTTAGACAACCACCAGGGTAAAGGTTCTTAGCAGCAGAGAGGATTTCTCCCAGTCTGCTATGTGGGTCTCTGCAATGAATACCAGTGGACAGGGAGAGCTGGGAGGTGTCCAGGAGCCATATTGGGAAAAGAGCCTGTGTGTTCCAGTTCCAGCCTGGCTACCTTTGTTTCTCTCTGACGTCATAGCAAAGGCTACCCTGGCCTAGACTCACGTTCTTCTGGACCAGAGGGTTGCCAGGACAGCTAGTTCTCCTCTCATTAGCAATGTGGAGCTCACACAGAAGCAGCTGCTTGGCACTGTTTCCCAGGTCTCTCATCCTGTCTGTGCAGAAAAGCTCAATAGCAGGTCTCTCCACAGAGGGGTATGGAGGCCTCTGGCCTACCACTGGGGCGAGCAGCACCCCTTGGCTTTTCCTAAAGCTACTTTTCATAGCATCGGTTTAAGAGATGGTCAACTTTGCCCATAATGGTTTCACCACACGCTTCCATATTTATTCTTTCCCCCTTAGTTTTAAGGTCGGGCACCTACAATTTATTTCATATTTCCAGTACTATAAATTCAGTGTTTGTCATTCTCTGAAACACGAGGCTGCATTTATATCCCTAAGGGTATCGTGTAGCTCAGATACAAGTCTTAGCAGTTTGGAGACACATCTCAAGGCCCAGTCCCATTGATAGCGAAGTCTTACAGGCTTTTCAGCCTGCCTAGACCAGAAGTGCTCAAGGGACTCTCCCTTTCTTTAGCTTTCTAAGCTTGTCCTCAGGGCCCCCGTGTGTGCTCTCTAGCATGTGGGCTTATAACCTGAATCTCAAGTTCCTCTCAAATTCTCCCTCCACAAAGCTTTCCTACTTGGGGTACTTGCCCCCCAGGTGAGGAGAACGGAAACCTGTGTCCCTCTGAACAGGTCAGGGGAAGGGTCCAGCCTGATCCTGACCCTCAGCCCACACCCCCACCCAGACCTGGGCCTTAGATCTGCAGAAGGTCAAACAATCCCTCTGTCTTTTTAGGCTTGTAACACCACTCCTGACTTCAAACAATAAACCTCCTGCCTTGTGCCAGCAACAGGAGACCACTGGATGGGAAAGCAGGAGAGCTACCCACAACCCACAAACCCCAATCTTCCTACACTAAAAACACTTTCAGATGTTAGGGTTTTACATATTAATTGACATAGGAAGAGTTCCAGGATGAGTCTTTATCTAATCACTATGGAAATGAATCTTTTAATGCAACAAGCAAACAAAATGCACAAACCCCAGAATGACACCAAGGAGCAGGTCACAGAAACATTAAAACACGGGCTTTTCTCAAAATAAAAGGAGAGCTGGTAATGCAGTAGTGGAAAAAACACTTAGAAAGATGGCTAATTTCAGTTGTCAACTTGACTGCTTCTAGAATCAATTAAAGCCCAAGCTCTTGGGCACTCTGGGGAATTTTTTTTCTTTTTATCACATTATCTGAAGTGGAAAGACACACCCTACATATGGGCAGCAGCTTCCAGTGGCAACCCACATAAAAAAATCGTGGAAGAAGAAAACTCTGTTCACCTTCAGTTTCGTTGGCAAGTTCATCTACTCTGGTACTGTGGCATTCCTTCACCAATCTTAGAAGGAATGTCTTTGGGATCCTACTGTGGACTCAAGACCAGTAACTCCCCAGGAATCTTCCAGGCCTCCAATGCCTGGTTGGGACTGCTGAGACATGTAGTCTCAGGGTCTGAACAACTCCTGGAACCTCAGCCTCTCCTGTGTGCGACTATAATTGTTGGACTACCCAGACCACAACTTGTAAAATAATCTAGTAAATCCCCTTTACACACACACACACACGCACACACACACACACACACACACACACACACACACACTCACTCATTCTATCTGTTTTATTTCTTACAGAACCCTAGAGAATACATGTGTCAAGCCCCTAGGTTCAATCTCAAGGACTTTGGGAATACAAAAAGTCCACAGGGACTGAATTTTTAGGTGAACTGGTCATTACATAAGTTTATCAACAAGAAGATGGACTTTGGGTGAGGTTCTTTGGCCAGTGGGATATGTTAGAAGTAAACCTGTTTACAGTGAGTTGAGGGTTCTTGGACCCAATCCAGTGGCTGGGGCAGATGCTCAATAGATACTCCTTTCATTCAGGAATGCATGTACAAACTTGGTAAAATTCAGTTAGTTCTGGCTGAGCTTTGATGATAGCCAAATAGTCTTCATAGAATGTCTCTACTTTCATGAATATTTCAAAGTTCTCAGGACATCAACAAAACTTACTTTCATTTGGAAAATAAATCAGTGTCAGGTCCCTCCAAGAAAGACAGGTGAAGAAATCAACAGAGCAGAGAGGGTGTCTCAGTCTGCAGGGTGTTCACTGGTCCACTTGTCCACTGCACAGAAGCTCAGGAGCTGGGTAGAGGGGTGATTTTACATTTTCTCATGGCTCAGCTGGAGGAGAAAGGATGGGTAGAGTTCTAGGTTACCTAAAGATTTCTCAGAATCATGTTGGAGAGTTGAAGTGGCCCCAGATGCTTCTAAACTTTGTCAAGGTGGTTCAGCGTAGTTTACAAACATTTGTTAAATGTTTGGCTCTGGATGATAATGGAAAAACAAGGCACAGTTCTATTCTTAAGGAAGTCACAACTTGGAGCCAGGTTAAGAAAACATTAACTTTAGGCAGGAGAGATGACTCCATTGTTAAGAATGTCTGCTGCTCTTCCAGAGGACCTGAGTGTGATTCCCTATGCCCATGGTGAGCTGGAGCTCCAGGGCATCCAACACATCCTCTTTTGGCCTCTACAGACAGCTGAATACATATCACATACACTCACATAATTGTCCACACACATATACATAAATCAAAGGAAATCTTTAATTTAAAAAGAGTACACTAAAATTTAGCCTAATAACGAGAAGTTCAGGGCACCTGTGGGCTGTGAGCCCCTGATCTTCCCAGAGCCTGAATGCAGAGGATGAGGAAGTAGAAGGTGGTGGCATGAGTGACATGGGTTAGAGCACAGTGTGAAGATGCTCAGGAGCAGGGACATAGGAACAGGACAGAAGACAAGGAAACAGCCTGGAATTCAGTTCACAGCACTTTCTGGTGTGATGTCATCGGAGGAATTGAAGGCGATCACTGGGGGATTTCACTGTTGGGGATGAGTATCCATCTGCCAAGTGGGAAAATATAAAGCTATGCTGCTCCAGGGGGAGCTCTGAGTAACTGGTGAAACTCCCAGGAAGTCATCCCTAGAAGCTCTGGAAAACCATATAGCCATCTCTTCTTGTGAACAGGGTACCATCTTGCACTAGGGAAGTAGAGAGAGAAATGAGTACGTTCCAGGGGTTGAAGGGAAGACGAGATACCATCCTGCTCAAAGAGGCAGCAGAGGTGAAAGCAAGCAGGCAGGCTTGGTGGGCAGAGCTCCAGTAAGATCCTGAAAGAGTGTGTGAGACCCTGGAGTTCTGAACAGATTACTAAAAGATCAAGCTGTAATGGGAACTTGTGCTGTTGAGAACTGGGGCTCCCAGTCTTCAAGGACTAGAAAACATGACAGTGATGCCACCAAAGGAGAAGCACCTACCCAGCTACAAACTCTTTGATCAACCATGGTGACCTGCCTGCAAGATGTGGAATAATGGCACAAAGCTTGTGGGAGCGACCAGCCAATACCTGATTGGATTTACGGCCCAAGAGATGGAACCCACCATCAACACTGCTTTGGTAGCCAAGAATATGAGATCAGATAGGCCATGGACCTGGGGGAAAACCAAATACTACTGTTCTACTAAAGGAGCATAGCAATTAAATGACCTCTAATGGTACTCTGCTATACTCATAGATCACTGACTTGCTCAGCCATCATCAGAGAAGATGCCTCCTGCAATAGATGGGAACAAATACAGAGACCCACAACCAGACATATACACTGAGTTACAGACAGTCTTAAATGGAATGTTGCCATCAAATCTCTCCCCATGGGGCTGAGGGAACCCTGGGGAAGAGGAGGCAGAAAGGTCATAAGAGCCAGATGAGATGGAAGACACCAAGGAAACAAGGCCAGCACACAGATGAACCCACAGGACTGTGGTAGCCTGCACTGGGTCTGTGTCAGATGGGGTTCCAGTGCTGAAAGAAGTAGGTACCAGCCCCTATCCCTAACCCAGAAGCTATCTCCAACTGATAAGAACTCATGCATGAAAAATTAGTTTTATTCAGTGGAGTCTTGCAGGGACGAAACACTCTTAAGAGCAGGCCCCGTGCCCAGCAGTAGATGGCCAACACAAAGCAACCTCAGTGGTATCTTTGTTCTTTGTCTCATAATGTTTTTTTCAGTGAATTTTTTGGTTTTTTTGTTTTTGTTTTTTTAATCTTGCAGGTCCTTTGTGTACACATTGTGGCTCTAGTTTTGTGTTTTTGTGGGATTCCTGTGTGCGTCTTTCTGTGTTTTCTCTCTTTTTCCTTTGGCTCCTTTTCTTCTGTTTGTTTAGTTCAATTTCAATTTGTTTGTTTTTATCATATTTTATCTAAGTGTTATTCTTTAAATGACTATTTTCTCATGAGATACACAAGGGGATGGATTTGGATGGGAAGGGAACTGGGGGGGATCTTGGAAGAGTTGGGGCAGGGGAACCATAATCAGAATATAGTGTATGAAAAATGATTTTCAATAAAAAATAGAAGGAAAAGAAGGAAGAAGGAAAATATGGCCATGAAAGAACCTGAGAAGGCAGACAGCCTGAGCTAATTGCTCCCTGCTTAATTGTCAGGACGTCACTATTGCCCCTTGGGAAGGCTGACTGCTAGGTACTTCAGGGATGTCCTTGGAATCTGGGTATGCTTGGGGTATCATCTCAGTGCTCCATCAACAAAAGAGGAGGACTCTGAGCACCACGATCACACCTTTACATCCACAGGTGGTGACTTTATGTCTATCCCTCTATACCTGCAGGGAGAGTCACTGTAGCCTGTGGTATTGTCCTACTCGTCAAATGAGAGTGGTCAGAAAGACCACCCAGCTACAGAACCAGGCCTCAAAACCTCCACAACGAGGGGCTGAGGAGATAGCCCTGAGGGGCTCAGTTAGCAAGGTACCTCGCAGGGAAAGATGAGGACCTGGGTTTAGATCCCCAGCACCCATGTCAAGCAACCAGGCATACTTGTAATAGTGTGAGGTGGGTGGGGGTGGTTACAAATAAATTCCTGAAGCTCATTGGCTGGCCAGCCTAGCCAGCCTCAGGTTCTGTGAGAGATCCTGTCACAGTATAGAGAAAAACTTCCAGTGAACATACACACGCATGCGCACACACACACACACACACACACACACACACACACACACACACACACTTTAAATCACCATGGCTCATCTTACAGTTCTTGCTTCCTCCTGTGCATTATTTCCTGCACACCCTCGCTCTGCCAACTTCAAAGCCTGTGGGGATTTAGAAACCATTTACTAAACTGTGATCCTATGGGGAGACCTTGCTGCCTACTGTTGTTTGAAGAAGGAAGGTCACAAATAGAGGTTTAGGTGCCACCTTGGGTAAAACTCACTGTGAACTTCTGAATGAGCAAACGCCATGGTACCGGTGGCCTCATTAACACTGGGTGATGGAATTTCTGGAAACTGGTAAATTAAGTCCTATATTTCTGTTTTTTGTTTGTTTGTTTTGTTTTGTTTTTCTTGTCTATTGTAAATAAAAATGCCTTCTTTAGCAAGAAGATAGTCAAGGGTCTGTGTGTGTGTTTGCAGGAGTAGTGGTGGTGGTGATGGTGGCAAATTCTCAAAAGAAATACTTTCCATAACATTTCTAGGAAAGAGCCTTTGTAGTCCCTGAGCAACACACCACAAAAGCCTTTGCTCTACAAAGGCTGTCAAAGCAGTGGCCCCTCCTTCCCACCCTTGCCTATGGCTACCATGGTAAAATGTTCCACAGGAGCTGTCCAAAATGGCAGTTCCAGTCAAAATGGCAGCAGGACAACATCTCCTCAGCTTGCAACCTTCACAGGAGCTGCAAGAGCTGTTCACGCTGGCATACTGCCTTTCCCACCTCAGTGGGAGCTGCCCCAGAGAAGCTGTCCACAGTGGTGACACCTTTCCTGCCTCAGCTTACAGCTTTAGTGAAACATCACTGCAGGAGCAGTCCACGGTGGTAGCACTCCTCTCCAGTCTCTGCCCCCATCCCAGCAGCCCCACAGAGATGGCACCTCAGCAAAGCTGGCTGCAGCAGGGGTGGGGGTGGGGTGGGAGAGAAAGAAGGACTTCCCACCCTAACCCATGGGCCTCATACAGAGAAAGAGGGTGAGAAAAAAAGCCACCAATCCCGGAGCAGGAAGCACACCAATCCCTGAATAGGAAAACTCACCAATCCCCGAAGCTGTCCCACCCCCCAAGCTCAGGGTTTAAAATCCCACCAATCCTCATTCTAGAAATTTCTGCCCTGAAAAGCTCTGCCCCCTCAGCAATCCTATATAAGCACTGCCCCTTTGTCCAGCTCCCTACTATCCACTCCAGGGAGCAGAGGGCAGCCATCCCTAGTTTCAACCCTTCATACCCTGGACCTTTCAATAAACCTCTTTTATAAGGTTCCTGCCTGGTGTGACTCTCTCATTGGAAGAAGCCAAGAAGAAAGAAGCAATGAAGAGAAGAAGTGAGGAGAAGGAACAGGGCTGAGGCTCCTGAGCTCCTCAGCTCAGCTGGGGAACCCCTCCTCTGGGAGCTGCAACACCTCTGCTGAGAAGGCTTCCTTTCAGAGGTACGTGGTTCCTGGTCTCCTGTGTCTCGGGATGCTTTTCAACTGGGGCACTGTCCCACCCCAGAGCTGTGTGGTTCCTGAGCTCTCATGTCTCAGGAAGCCTTTCCACTGGGATACCTTCTTCCTTAGAGCTGTGTGGTTCCTAGGCTTCTGAGTCCCAGGACACCCTCCTATCTGAGCAGAAACACTTACAGCCTTTGTTCTGAAATTTACCAAGAAGCCCATGTCGACATGCACCAAATTGTCTGGCAAGGTCTGAGGACTTGACCCTTAAAGGTTGTGGAAGGGACAAATGGACAGAGACAGACCCACTGCTCAGGGATGACCTTCTCCTATCCACTGTGGGCAGCTCAGCTTCCCTCTCTTAATCTGGCCTTTCTCAATCCTCCCTAGACTAAATGCTCCCCTCCCCATTGGCCTGTCAGCCTCTCTACAAGACACACGCGCGCGCGCGCGCACACACACACACACACACACACACACACACGCCAATCTTTTTAATCCTTATCACTAGGCTTTGAGATTCTAGAACATTCTTTAAGAGAACATATCACTCATTTCTCACTCCTCCAGGAATAGGTTGAAGTGTTATCTCCTTACAGGACTCCTCCCCTGGTGCATCATCTCCAATCAATCCTAGCAAAAAGACACAGCTCCCTCTAGCTCTATCCACAGCCCTTGTGTTCCTCTGTCGACGTCTCATATTGAATTATTTATATTCATGAACATGACCATATCCCCCAATAGGCTATGGACTCCTGAATGCGGCACCATGGACAAACTAATTTTTTGTTTGTTTGTTTGTTTGTTTGTTTGTTTTTTTGAGACAGGGTTTCTCTGTATAGCCCTGTCTGTCCTGGAACTCACTCTGTAGACCAGGCTGGCCTCAAACTCAGTAATCCACCTGCCCCTGCCTCCCAAGTGCAGGAATTAAAGGCGTGCACCACCACTGCCCAGCTGACAAACTAATCTTACATAGAGAAATGGTTAAGAGTTCAGACAGTACATCCAAGCCCTGAGGTTTAAATCTGTGCACTCTTCTTGAATTCTGAAATCCTGGGTAGAGTGCCCCAGTCCTCTTCAATCAAGCTTGCCCATCTGCGCAGGGGGTTCTGCCAGGATCTACCTCAGGCTGCACATAGTAAATGGCAGGTGGCTTTATTATTCATAACGGTTTTGGGTGGCAGTTAACCAGGAGTGCTCACTGTAGGAGCTGGTAGCGTTTACTGAGTGACATGGATGAGCAAGGTCCATACGATCTTCCTTTTTCTGTCCCATCCAGAGAGCAGAGGCAGGACCTGGTTTCTGGGTATTTCCTACAGCTTGACACACTCTCTGAGGACCTTAGTCACATTTCCCGACTCTCAGTCTCCAGGGTTTATGAAGTTCAAGGCATCCATAAACCAGCATTTCATTTCCACCTTGGTCTGGTTGTCATGAATCAATGGCTCTTGGAGATTGAAAACCATTAATTTCCAAGAGGGGGAACCAGCAGAGAATACCTTCTTGGACTGGCAGCCCCTTGGCCAGTGTCTATGTGACTCAGTCTCATGTGGCAGCAACTGAGGTTCACCAGGGACAGCTGAAGTCTTTCTGAGGTCTAAGAGCTTGGAAAAGTATGGTTCTCTGCTATCGTGGGAAGCAAAGAGCTCAGGTTTGAGAGCTAGAAAGCCCTGAATTTTAGCTATTCAATGCTAAGAACCCTTAAGCTCAATGGGCCTCAGTTTCCCATTTCTCTATGAGAATATTACAGAACACATGAGGCCATATTAGAATGACATCACATCTCAGTGGTAGACATTCCTGACCTTTGGACCCTAACTCCTTCAAGTCCCAGAGGCACTGGATGTTTCCCCAACTCCTAGCACTCACTCCCAAACTACTCTAGACAAGGTGAGCTGAACGTGGGAAGGTGGACTTTGGGGAGGGACTTCCTGTACATAAAGTATGATAAATAGAAGCCCAAAAGTGGGAATACACGTTTACCTTAGGTAGGGTAATAATAGACCAATTACATTTTGGGCCCATTTGACTAGGTGGTTTTGACAGGCCTCTGTTTTCTCTTTCCTTCCCTGTTTGCTCGTTCATTTCTTAACTGCCTATGAGAGGTTAAAGCAATCTGAATTAAGTTAGTTAAATTGACTTTTATTATTGAATTATAATCATTTGTGCAATTATGAAACCAGGTGTTCCTGATTGAGATCAATTATTCCTTCACCTGATGACTACAGAGCTAATAAGAACTTAGAATTGCTGCTCAAGGACCCTTCCAGCCGTGCTGAAGCCTTCTGGAAAGGTGTTTATTAAACCAAAGAGTGGTGGAAAAAAAATCCATGGAGAACAAGGACAGAGATTAAAATCCTTTAGGAAAAGGCCTGGAAGGGCTGATTTGATCATCAAGTAGCCTTGATGGGTGGCTGGCTGTTGACGGGAATATTGGAGGCGTTCCTGCAAGGAACTTAGAGGATGAGGACAGGAGGACAATGGGGTGGGGGCATTTTCTGCTGTGTTCACCAATTCCCTCCTGAGGCTTCAATCTGGACTCCAGGTATTACAGGATGCAGCCTCAGTACCCTGTCCCCTGGATGAGGAATGTGTGGAGTGTGTTTTTGGAGATACAGGCTTGGGATTCCTGCATATCTAGGCTTTTCTACATGTGTGCTCAGTGAAGGAAAGAGAAGTTATTTCCATGTTGCATGCGGGACCCTGTGCTTTTATCAAGAGCCTTTTGCAGCTTCATGGACCTTGTGATCAGAATGTGGTCTGCATGCAGCCCTTCAGCTGTTCAGTCTGCCAAATGGTCATAACCTGCAGCTATGTGCCTCATCTAGAGGTGGTTTGGGCAAGCTGATAGTCTCTATAGTGGTTTTCCATGTTTCTACACACATTTGAAAGCGTCTACGCTGGGTGCCGCCTCTCAAGACAGCAGTAGAAGGGAGTCTGGGAATTCTAATGGAAAGCTGGGCTACGTCCTTGATTTAATAGTTGGCAAAATGGAAGCGAGCCTGACCTCGGAGTGTTCTGGAACTGTGTAAAACCTTCTGCATCACAAATGGCTGATATTTAATTCAGTTAAGTTGGCTTGGTTCTTCAAAGAAAATTTGGTAGGTTGAAATTTCAAGGGTGAATAGTATTCAGGGGTAGAAAACTACCTGTTCTTATTCACCCATCTCTACAGCCCTAGCCCCAAATCCATATTCCGCCTGTGCAGCCTCTTCATTCTTTGAAGCTTATTCCTCATACAGAACAAGAGACTTATTCACCAATGGCTCCTGATATCTCCATTGCTAAAGGATTAGAGACTCATTTCCCCATCCCTTCTTAGGCAGGTAACTCCCCAGGCCAACAACTTTGGCCACATATGACACAGACTGGCAGTCTCCGTTTCATTAACATGGTTAGAGACAGGCAAGAGGTTGTTTTATAGAAAGGAAAGGAATCAGTTACAGAACAGCAAATGATATCAGTTCTCCGTGAGAGAGACATCGCCCATGACTCTCACCTGCAGTGTCCATAGCTGGTCTACTGCTAGCAATGCTTCTGTAGTTGTTCCAATCAAGGAGAGTTGAAGTTCTGTAGGTCTGAAATCAAAGAACAGTTAGCATCTTTGAATAAGTGGTCTTGACTCATTCATTTTGTGACTGTAAGGTGGCTAGTGTGAAATGCACAGGGGCTGGGTGTGGAGGCAGTGCGGATACTGCCTGTGGGTATCAAAGATTCACAAGGCCTCAGATCTGCATGAGTTGCCCATGACAGAAACCCAACTCTAGATCCTGTGTACACATAAGTGAAAGAGTCTGTTAGCTCACAGGCTATGGAGTTGAAGGGATTTCCTTTTAGGGTGGCTGGATTTTGAGTTCACACAGCATCTAGATGCTCCATCATCCCCTCTGTCTCTCTCAGCTTCACCCCCCTGTGTGTGGGCTTCCTTCTTAGGCAAACCATTTCCTCAAAGACCAGAGGACCATTAGCTTCATGAACAAAAACTCCAGGGTGACATATATTGGCACTGCCTGGGTCCCAGATCTGATCCTGCACTGAGTTCTGAGAAGGGAGAACAAACTGAGAGGAGAGGGTCCTGATGCTTGCAAAACACTTTACTGACCGGGCGACCTCTGGGTTTGTTAGAGCACAGGATTCCCAAGAAGCCCTGACAGGAGTGGGAAGGGGGTCATGGAGGTGGTGGAAAGGGTGCTAAATGACGCCTGGTTTTATGTCATGTTCCAGGTCTGTTTCTGACCCACCCTATCCCCCTTGGGCATATCATTTCTGTAGTCTTTCCCTCCCATTTGCCAGGATGACTTATAGGATTGAGGTAAAACACATGGGATCAAATTGTCGTGATAGCCTCGACTATCGTCAGTAGTGACTGAGCTGTGTTCAGAAGCTCAGCCTCCCAACTGACAGTTCAATGGTGGAAACGCTGTGCTGTAAGGGTCAGCCATATATATATAGCACAGAAACACATTCTGGAGAAGAATCATTTCAATCTGAAATGTGAACTCTGAAGAAAAGGACAGAGTGTGGTGTGTAGGAAAGTAGGCACAATCTGGGAGTCTTGGAGCAAAGAGGACAGCCATGTTGGAGGGGAAGCTATGACCTGTACAAGGTGTTGCTGAGTGTTCACCAGGAGGAGACTCTGGGCGTGGTCTTTCCAGGCCCTGGCTGTTCTCAGGCCTCTCCTCTTTTGGATTTACCCTGTGAGGGTCAAGGAATTGGATGAGCCTTCAGGCAGATGGCAACCACACACCACAACCACCTCGCTCCCTGCTGACACTGAGGGCTGTCTGGTTTTCCTCACTGTCATGTTGGGCTCTAAGTCACCCACTTAAGTCACCACTGGACAGGGAGAAGCTTGCAGCCTGCTTGCCAGAGCCCAATCCACCTCAGCCGTTAGTGTGTTTAACGGCGCTGGCCCCATGCTGACTTCTGACACGCAGCAATTAATCCCTCTCCACTCTGAAGGAGCTATTCGTAGAGCTTGATTCAAAAACATTACTGTTCCAGTTGGGAAAAAAATACTCCAGTGTTGGCTAGGTAAACCATTTGTGGTTTTGTGAAAAGCCTCTGGTCTTCATCCCACCTTTTACATGGAAATAAATCCTAGGTGCATTATAGATTTACATATAATGTATGACGTCACAAAGACTTTGTAAGATGAACACTTAAGCAACATTTATATATGCTGAGAGCAGAAAGGGCTGCTCTGTCTGTTGCCAAAGGCAGAATAAGATTAAGGCTCATGAATTTCTTCATATAAAAATGTTTATACATGTGGGGCTCAGGTCAATAAAATAGATGTGTTTAAATGTAAATGACAGGTTTGAGGTAGGCACTAACATTGTCCAAGGGTTGCTACCTTACAACGAAGTCCAGGGTGATGATAGTGATGCCATTAGCTAGTCTTTATTTCTACGGGCCAGGCAATGCATTAATTACCACATGAACTCTATTTAATTTACAAAGGAAAACAAATCAAACAGCGTAGAAACACAAAAGTAATAGTCTGTTTTACGCAGGCAAGTGAATGTTCACACTCATGCATTGCAGTTGGGAACCTTAAAAAAGGGAAAACTGTCAAAATCCAAAGCATAAATCCATTCCCACATCTAGGAGTGTACCCTGGCAAAATAATTAAGAATATACTAAAAGTTAGAGCTACGAGATGCTGTTTTCACAGTAAGGGTGGGAATCAACTTAAATGCCCGATGATGGAGGGTTTATTAAATAAGCTGTCACACACCTATATGAGAGCGTAACCAGACACACCTAGAACATCACGTGGCGGCTGTGCGTTTATCAGTGTAGGAAGAGGTGCCCTACCTATTGTTAACAAATAGAAGCAAACTCTAAAGTTGTACATTCAACATGCAAAGCACCCCTCTCAAAAAACGAGGAGGGGGGAGGAAACCTGGGGAAAGTAGACCAAACACCACAGTGATAAAGTTGTCTCTCAGTGATAAAATTAGAGGAGGCTTTAATTTTTCCCATTTTGTTGTTGTGCAAAATCTTTTCTAAGTTTTCTGGGGTGGGTGACTATTGCTATGAAATGACAGCACTGTTCGTTGACAACTCCTGTGAGGACTGAACGATACAATGGAATGTGCTTTAGGTGCCTTCCAGTAATAAGTGACAGGGAAGTCCCTGTCTATGACAGTCAGCCACAGAAGGGTGACGACTGCTGAACAAGTCTAGAATTTCTCCTATTTACCAACTTTACTGTTCATTTCCACAGGTTTCCACGTACTGGGGATGTCTGTAGATTCACTTAATTTTTTCATGCTTACATGCATGCTTCCTGTTTGAAGTATCAATGGCTGTTTTATGGACCACCCCGACAAGGCCAGGCTCTGGGGTCTCTGGCTTAATTCTGTTCTCTGTTGGTTTTGTTGACTTCCTCTTATGACCCCATCACTCCGCTTTCTTTTTGTGCTGTTATCGTTGATATTTACTGCAAGTTGATTTAGGAAAACTTTATTTCCAGCAATAAAACTTACAACAAAAGTACACTTTCCTCAAGAGGATTTAGGTTGCTTCTGGGGTGTCCTAATTACTTTCTAATACTGTGATTAAAGACACCATGGCAAAAAAACAACCTGAGGAGAAAAGGGTTGGTTGGCTTACACACACAGATTGCACTCCTTCATGATGGGAAGGCAAGCCTCAAGCAGGAACCTGGAGGCAGGACCTGAAGCAGAGGCCATGGAAAGTGCTGCTTCCTGGCTTACTCCCCATGGCTTGCTGTTCCGTTTGCTTTTTTATACACTCCAGGATCACTTGCCAAGGTGTAGGCACCACCTATAATAGGCTGGACCTCTCATGCCAGTTAAGAAAATGCCCCATAGACTGGCCCCAAGTCTGATGGGGACAATTCCTCAGCTGAGATCTCTTCATTCCAGATGTGTCTAGGTTGTGTCAAGTTGACAACTTAGCAGCACACCGGGACTCTGATTCTGATACAGAACTAAGGACTTGTTTCCTTTATGGTCCCTGAACTGATGATACAGACCCTTGGGCCACACTGAAAGTATCAGGAGGCTGGAACGGACTGAGAAGCCTGGAGCCAGGCACCGCTGCAGTGGGTGCTGGACCACATCTTCCTTACCTCATTCTGAGGGTGATGTTTTTGGGCTTCTAGCTGGGTGGTGGGAGGTGTATCTCCTTGTAGATTCTTCACAGTGTATGGGCCTGGACTTTGATTTCTGTGCTGTTCAGCTCTTCATGCTGTGGGAATAAAGCTGCTGACTTTCAAGGCTCATCACATAGACTCAGCTTAGCAGCAGTTATGATGCCTGCTTACCACACTGGGTGATTTTCCTGTTCTTTTTAATTTTTTTCCTTTTAAACTAAATTTCTTAAAGTTAGTTTACAACGTCATGGGTTCCCTATGGCTTTGTCATATGTATGTGCCATTATACGTGGTTCTGATTTGTCTTCATTTCTCTTTGCTTTTAATATGGTAATGTTTTTCTTTTCTGGTCATCTCTTTGGTTCTTTTAAGCAGATTTTTAAAAATCTGTATTTTCAGTTGTTTCCAGAAGGAGAGGTGGTCTAAACAACCTACTTCATGGTTCCCAAGGAGGCCTGTGTTAGGTGCATCACCTCAAATTCTCCAACTCATTTAATACAACAACAACAACCACAACCACAACAATGATAGTAAACAATCCAAAGAACCTTCCAACAACGCCTCTTTCTTTTAGACCAGTCTTTGTGTAAACTTTGGTCGTTTACTCAGAACAAGACAATTTTAAAGTTCTTTTCAGTCATTTATACCCATTGTTATGGACAGGCTCCTCTTCTCCAATCTCTGCCTTTCTAAGAATGCACCTCAATGCTCTTGAATTGTCTGGTGTCACCTCTGGGGACAGCCTCTTGGATCTCAGAAGAGGGCAGCTGAAAGGAAGCAAAAAGACCCACTTCTCGTTTTTTAAATAAGGAGACTGGAGCACAGAGAGGAGAAGCAACTTATCCAAGATCAGCTGAAAAGCTGGTGCAGCACCTGAAAGCCCAACCCCAGTCTTCCTCACCACGCCCAGAGTGTTCCCGTGACCACACGACAGCCTTTCATGATGTGGTACCTAGCTTGCCCCCCTGCAACTTCCATTTAGTAATTAGTCAAGAAATGGCAAGATGTGTGTCTTCTAGATCTGGGAAAACCACCAAAAGAACATGGTACATTGTTATATAGTTTATATCTGCCTTGTTCTGAAGACAAAGGTCTCCACCCCAAATAGCTGAAGGGCGAGAAAGTGGTCCATAGAGAACATGGGAAGAAAATAGCAATTCACAGGGATTTTAGGCTGTCTTCTTATTTCATTTCCGAGAGCCCTCTAAAATCGAAGGAGCCCTGAACTGCCGCAGCTCACACCCACTGTCCTCTTGGACGGCTTCCAGGGGAAGCCGCTTCTAATTAAATAAACTCACTCTGCCGTGCATGCTTGAGAAAGCGGAACAAGACTTCCAATGACAAGTGTGTTTGACTGGGCTCAGTTTATTACTTGTTAAGTAATCATTGATTCTTGCTGTTCCTATCTGTCGGACAACCTTTCATTAGCAGAGCATAGAAGAATTATAACAAACAAAAAAGAAACAAACTCATCATAATGAGGGGGAAATGCCATGCTTAGGGGAACTCGAATGTCTATAATGAAGGCCATTAAGAAAGGAAGCAATAATGAGTAATTCCGGAACTGGGTACTAACTCATTCAATCTAATTTCTCAAAGTCCTGATCTCCTGGTTCCTAAATACTTCCCTGACCATATGTCTCTCTGAGCCCCACCTCAGCCCATCCAGACACCTCTCCATCCTTGTGTCTCATCAGTGGTTCTGAAGCCCTGAACATCCTCTGGACCTCAGATCCTGGTTTTTTATTTTTATTTATTTATTTTTTTTATTTTTATTTTTATTTTTATTTTTTTTTTTCGCCTAGAAATCAACACCCAGTGTGACTTTCATCTATAAAAATATTTTCCAGTCTTCAAGGGGCTAACATCAACTTCCTGGAGATTTCTTGGGAAAGACACCCTTATCCCCATCTGTGAGAATCTCCCTTACGAAGGTCATGAAACTCATTCTTTCTAGGAGGGACTCTAGCTACAAACCACGGCCTAAAAATTTGGACCCCTTACCTCTTATATATGTTTAATATATCACATACCAATGGTTGAGACAAATACCAAGACATTACTCACTGCCTATCTGAAATATGCAAACAGCTGGTGTCCAGCGTTTCATTTAGCAGCTCCATTTAGGATGCCCGTGTCACTAGCTGACCTCTGTGGGTATTTGTAGGTCCTGCTTGCTGTCCTGGGCACTACCATAGCCACGTGCTGTCTATCCATTAGACAAAGGCTTACTCCTTATTCTTGTTCTCCACTGTTTAACAAAGCAAGTGAGTAGGAATTAAATAACACTTGAATCTCTTCAAGTGTGTGTGGTTTTTAAGCTCTTTTAGGAGTAGCATCAATAAGAGTAGTAGTAGTAATATTAGTTTCTAAGAACTTGGAATTGTCCTTATTTCTCTTATACGAGGAAGGAAACAGATTCAGCACTTAAATAATTCCTCCAGGTAATAGTGAGTGGCTAGTGGTTGGTAAGGGGCGGAGCTGGCGGATAGTGAGTGGCTAGTGGTTGGTAAGGGCGGAGCTGGCGGAGAGTGGCTGGTGGTTGGTAAGGGCGGAGCTGGCGGATAGTGAGTGGCTGGTGGTTGGTAAGGGGGTGGAGCTGAGCTCTTTTTTGCTGCCTCTCACAGCACTGTCACTAATGCATCACTCATAACCTCTCAGCATTGACTGCAACATGCCAGTGTACTGTAACCTTTGGTTGTAAACAGAGGTTTATTGGACCAATTCCCGCAGCACTATTGGGAGCTTTCAACAGTTGAAAGCGATTGCTCAGTTTCTGCTGGTCCCTCCTCCAAGTTCCAGTCCAAATCTCCATGGAGGAGAAACTATAACTGTCTATCTCTTGCATCCCCAGAGATACTTGAAAAGATGAGTAGCTAAAGAAGCATGTGGCTTTCACACTTACGTTATCACACACTCTGGGTGGTGATTTTCAATGCCTTCTTGTTTCCCATGATCCTTTTTTCCCCAAAAGGAAAATTCCAATTCATTCTTCAAGATATGGTACAGATGTTATTGTCTCTGTAAAGAGCCCTGGCTTCTTCTCTGTGTCTTCTCGGACTTTTAGTATTTGGCATGACTGAACTTCTGGTCTGTAGATTGCCTCATCTGTTCTGCCTGATGTTTCCAAGAGTCCTTGCTTCTCTTGGCTCAGAATCAGCCATGGAGCAACATTCATCCAAGTGATTTGTCCCCACAACCTCCTCTTGTCAACTCACCATTGTGTGTAGAACTTAGTATTGATACTAAGAACAAATACCTAAAGGTGGTCCCGCACCATCATGAAGAATCTAGGTTCTGGGTGGCTTACTGCAGCCCAGCTGTGTTCCTTTGCTTATAACTGGCCATGTTGTTAGGTTTTGAAAGTAAGTTTGAGAACCGGAGAAAGGCTTTGAGGAGGACCCTTAAGATCCTGTCTGAGTTCAAACTTCTATGCACCTTCTATCTTTTCTGACATGAACTTCAGTATCTTGTCCCTATGCAGTGCTACTAACTTTGGTGACTTTAGGGAAAGGAAGGGTCAGAATGCTTACCCGAGAAGGAATCAGCAGCTTTAAGACAGACTTCCGAGCTACCTGATATAATGCAAGCTGCAGAAATAGAGGCTCAGGTAAACAAAGGAAGACGCCAGTTTCTGGTTTTCCTAATTTGGTCCCACCCGGGTCCTCCCACGTCTACAGTCACTGGGCGAATATCTCAGAATGAAGAGAAATCGGGCTCAATCTGTGTCCCCAGCTCATCCTCAAACAAGGCAGCTACATGCTTCACCCAGAGAAAATATAACTTTGGATGGGCCCTCCTAATGACAGCTCCCCACACAAACTTTCGCACAGAATGAGAAAAGTCTCTCTGACAATGCAACCCGACCAGAGGAAAGCAGCTGTGTGTTTGAAAACAAAGTGAAAATTAAATTCTCATGCACAATCCAAAAGCTAAAACTCCAGACAGTTAATGTGCAGTGATTGAGCATGCAAGACCACAGCTCTTCATCTCCGACATCCTCTGAGGCGTAAACAAATCTGCTGATGTTGATGATATTGCTGAAAACATCGCTAATCAAACCTTAAGTACCAAATACATTTAAGCACAGAGAACTCCGGTTACAGTCAGCCTAGCTCCTGAGGAAGGAAATCTAAATCAGAGACCAGTTTGAAAATGGCCAGAGCCACACAGCAACCTTGCAATAATTGACCAGCATCCTCGAGGCAGTGCTTTCTCCGAAGGACAGAGGCCCTGAAATGCAAAAGGAAGTAAGGAAGAAATCCAGGAGGCGCGTGCTAATGTGATTTCAAACTGGAATTACATCAGCGGCTTTAAACAGATGGTAAAATGGGAAGAAACGTGTTCGCTCCTTTCCCTTACTCGGGTTTTCATTGTTTACATCATTTAAAAATAAGGAGAATTTAAAATAACGTGTATCATCACATAGCAACTTACAGGCAGGCCAGCTAGTTTGAGAAGAAGACTGGATTTGGTTGTTTTGAAAACAACTGGGTGAATTCAATTAAGCAACCAGCTGGTTATTTACAAAAGAGAATTGTGAGGCATGCTGGTTATGACTGATCTGGGTATCCAGAACTGGATGATACAGAAATTGCTTTCAAAACAGTCCCATTGTGTGTACGAAGGCCGGGTGAGGTTACAGCATCTCCTACGGCACATATGAAATTCTTGATGGATGGCTAAGTCCAAGGATGGCAAAGAAATGCCACCACTTTGTGCTGTCAGATCTCAGCGATGTCACTATTTACCTGGGCGTTATCATTCCTTCTGTCTGACATGGAGTGTCAAAACTCTGAAGGTGGTGGCTTTCTCAGGGCACAGTGGGTGAACAGAAACCAATTTGCCACCCCTGATCCAGGCCAATTCACTCACTTTTCCACTGAAGCACAGAGGCCCATTAATGATGCTGTGGTTTTCATCTTGTTACCTTGGATGGCTTGCTTGGAATGCGTGTGTGTGCGCGCGCGTGTGCATGCGTGCGTGCGTGTGTGTGTGTGTGTGTGTGTGTGTGTGTGTGTGTGTGTGTGTGTGTGTAAGAGAAAGAGTGAGAGAGAGAAAGAGATTGATTAGATTAGGGCAGAGGGAAGCACCATGTTGCCAAACACTCAGGCAACCCTGTGGTGGCAAAGTCCATGTGGCCGGGAACCGAGACCTCTTGCCAACAACAACACTGATTTACCATCTACTCAATTGGCCATCTTGAACGCAGAGTTTCCGTTGCACGACTTGCTTCCCAGGCTGAGGGAACTTGAAAACCAGAGTGATCACACAAATGATGTTATTACAGTCTTCACCCCACCTTGGCCCGTATGCCAGCCTAGACAGGCGCTCATGGAGAGACAAGACAATCAGACTGACAGAACCCTTGTGCTCCAAAATGAACTCTGGAGCCACCCAGTCAGGTTGCTTCTGAGTTCCTAGTCCATAGACCTAACAAGATACCTTATTGTTTTGAGCAACAGTTCTGGGGTAATTAGTTACAGTGCAATGGTGGGTAATTAATGCAGAAGGAAGTGAGGGATGAGAGCACAGTGCTCTGTGTCTCTCTTAGGGGCTGTTTCCACAGAGAAACCTGCATATTGGGTAATAGACTTGCTAATTTATTTTTTTTAAGTGGCTTGCTCTCTTCCCTCAATCACTCCTACAAATGATGAGGCAGAAGCAAACCAGCGCTTGAAGTCTCCACCAGCAGAAGATGGGGACTCTCAGATCCCAGAAGTTCTGTCTCCTGTCCCTGCTTTGTGGAAATTAGGATTTGGGATGTGTGCTCTGAGATGACACCCGGGAGGCCTCAACCACATGCGTGTCAACGTGTCAGCGCCTCATTAACATTTCACCCTAAGCCTGCTGAGACCCCTTCATTGTTTCTGCATATACTAATTGAAGGATTTACTGCCAGAGAGACAATAACAGGCATTGTGTGTGTGTGTGTGTGTGTGTGTGTGTGTGTGTGTGTGTGTGTGTGTGCGCGTGTGTGTTTTCTTCTTATAACCTGCTTCCAATGCACCCAAAAAACATTATAAATCAAGATTCATTAATGTTTTTTTTTTGATACTTTATTTACATTTCCGAGGATTCCCCTTTTCTTTGGAAACCCCATGTCCCCTCC
>CM052702.1:49698861-49815992 GCA_028551405.1 Uromys caudimaculatus
ATTCCTCTGATGAGGGACATCTGGGTTGTTTCCAGCTTCTGGCTATTATAAATATGGCTGCTATGAACATAGTGGAGCATGTATCTTTGTTACATGTTGGGGCATCTTCTGGGTATATACCCAGGAGAGGTATAGCTGGGTCCTCATTAATGTTAATGTTTTATACAATTAATTCTACTGAACAAAATGGCAAACCCCATAATTTTGAATATATATATATATATATATATATATATATGATATGTATATAATTTGTTGTGAATCTATAAGTTTATAATATTTATTGCTTTTAACAGATAACTGGAGGATATTTTAAATTGTTTTTAAGAGTTAAAAGTTTTCCAAATCTTCTTATCCTTGGATCAGAATAAAATGTACTTTAAAATATTTATTTTATTTTGTGTGTGTGCTTGTGTGTGTGTCACGATATACCATCCTGGTGTGGGTGCCAGCAGACACCAGAGAAGGTGTTGGTCCTTGGATCTAGGGTTACAGGACTTTGTAAGCCTCCCGATGTGTTTCTGGGAACCACACTTGGGTCCTCTGGAGGAGCAACAAGCATTCTTAACTCCTGAGCCATTTCTTCAGCGCCAGAGTAAGATTTTTAAAAAGATTTATTTACTTGTGTGTGCTTGTATGCATATCTGTGTCAGTATATGTGCATATGTGTGCAGGTGCATGCTCTGCACACACACACACACACACACACACACACACACACACACACACACACAGTAGAAGTGAACACCCTTCTCTGTCACTCTCCACTGATTTCCTTAGGTAACACCTCTCCTCAAACCTTGTATTTTCTGGTCTGGGTTGAAAGAAGCCAGTGAGGGTCAGTCATCCGTCTCTGTTCCTCCAGATGTTGCTGGTCATGGGACTTGACCCCGGAGGCTGGGAGCTGAGCTCCATTCCTCATGCTCCCACAACATGGGTCTTAGCTGCTGAGCCACCTCTGCAACCCAAGAATAAGATTTGCCAAAAAAACCACTGGGACTCCAAATATTTGCTAACTTTAATAATAATAATAATAATAATAATAATAATAATAATAATAATAATAATCTTACACATTTGTGTAGATGCTTTAATTTAAATATTTGAATGTTGAGTTGGATAGATTTGTTGGGCTTTTTACTTGAAGGAATTATTTCACGACATGAAATCTTTGTCTTAGAAAGATATTTCTTAGAAATTGTCCAAGGCTAATGAGCCAGTGTGATTGATTATAATTTAAATATACTTATATATTCTTATCTTGTCTAAAACAACAAATTGTCCTTTTTTTATTTTTCACAATCTTTTAAGATTAAAACATTTCAACTTATTTCTCACAAACAGTACTATTGAGATCTGCTCTCATCTGCCAAATTAAACCCTATTATAAAACCTAGACCCAAATGAGCAACGAAAAGGGATAAGTCAGAGAGCCTCATGAAGGGAGAGACTGCCTGGGTAGCTTTCTCTGATTCAGTCAATATTTAAAACTTAGCTTCAATTTCTCAGTAAGTACTATTTACAAAAACAAACAAACTATGAATGACCAAAGACAACTACAAGCTTACTCTATGCTAGATATAAGCCTAAAACCCTATGTATATTTAATTATTTAATATTTACCACAATGCCATGAAGTTAGTGATATTAGTCTCCCATTTACAAAGGAGCAAACTGAGACACAGAGACTAGGGTTAGGTATGACTAACTGGGGCAGTCGAATACATAAAGAAACGAATGGAAAGTTACAGAATGTGTGCAGTGCTGTTTATGTACAAATAAAACAGTACAGTGTGTTTATACAGACACATGCACACACATATAACATATTTGTGTCTATGGACACATATGAAAATATATAAAAAAACTCTATAGAGTTGTATGCTAACATGAGGTTACCTCTAGGTAGTTGACTAGATTTGAAGATGGTGATCAAAGAGGAATTTTTGCCTCATCAATAATATTTTTGAACTTTATTTTCTTTTTATCATAGTGTATTCATTAGTGGGGGAAGAGGCATGCCGCAGCACACGTGTGGAGGCCACAGGACTACCCCGGCAGGAAACTGGGCTTTCTCTTTCCCTCATGTGGGTCCTGGGGATCACACTCAGGTTGTGGGGCCTGGTGGCAGGTACCTTTACCCACAGAGCCATCTTATCAGTCAGCAGTAAGATTTTTAATGACTTATAAGTAGATTTAAAGTGTTTATAATAATTTCTATGTGTTAAAATGTTACTTAAAGGCATTAAAAAACAGAGAAAAATCCCAAAAGTACCTTTAAAAAGTTGCCCGCGGGGTTGATCTATTTGTTCCCTGCCCTTTGTCTAAACCCAGGGTTCGTGCTTGTTTTAATTTCCCTGTCTTCTTATTACACACAATAGGGATTGCTGGATGGTGGTTTTTCCTTTTTGCCCATGATCCTTCAGGAATGTGTGCTGCCAGTCCTTCCATAAGAGCCTGTGGGACTGGGACTGGAGTGGATTGTAGCAGGAACAATCCCTCGGGGGGCTCCCAGGATTCTCTGCACCTCTTGACAGGACTCAGCATTCCTGGTGGGGTAGGGTCAAGTGTCAGAGAACAGAAACACAAGATGGACTCTATGAGTGCTTGCTATCCCACCTACAGACACATATTCCCATATATATGAAAGGAGGGAATCATATAATCATCTTCATCGTCCCGTATTCAAAAGTTCTAAGTATACAGACAAGAACTGAATCACGTGGTTTGGAAGGGAACACGTGACGCCTTTAACTCTCCGAATGAATGAGATTGTCTTCCGATCTGCATGTCAGGGATATAACCTACTACTTAGCATGGGAAAGTCTGAGCTTTCAACCCTTGAACATACAAGTGATGCTATTCCTTTGTGCTAGGCACTGGAAAGAATGAACTAGAGAAAAATAAGACCCAGTAGTGGCTATGTGGGTCCCTAGGTTCCAGAAGTGAAGACATGTATGCATGAAAAGGACTGATTTAAGGAGGATCTTGACGTGCACTGAAGCTTGTGGAGAGCCTGTAGTCAATACACAAGTGAGAAGAAGGATGGGGGGGGGGATTGAATTCTGCTGCTCCTAAATCGTATGTATGGTGGGTGGCAGTATTTATAACTTTCCCCTGGTTCATTCTTAAACTCCGATTAAAGTCACCTCCTTACTGTGGCTGCAGTGTATCCCTGTGCTCATCATGGCTGCTTCCTGAAAAAGCATGCCATGCTGTGTTCTACATCTGGTGACCCCTAAATACTCCCTTCCTGTTCATCTGCGGGAGGCAGTGTGAGCTAGCATAGTTCCCAGCTTCCCCTTGTCCTGTGTTCTTTTTAAGAATCAGATGAGTTACTGGGTGAGAAAGAGGGCCCACCATTTTAAACTGCCACAGGGTGGCCAGCAATTCTGATCAGTTTCAGTCTGGGTGTCTGATGTTTGTTTCATCCTTGGAGAGCCTGGCTTTTGTTTGAAAGGCAATGGTCATCTCTTCCTTTGTTATAGTGTTAATTTGCTGAACCTATAGAAAGCTTTGTAGGTGACAGTTTTAATATCCAAAACCCAATCCGAAGTCTCTTCCCACCCATGAAGTGTCAAAACTCACAACTGTGTATCTTTAGAAGTTGGCTTTGCCTATTGTTTTGCAACCTGGTGTCGACTCTGTTGGTTTCCCTTGGATGCATGGGCTGGGTATTTCCGGCCTTCTTTATAGGCTCTTGATTTATGCCTTTCAAATAACCTGGTGATCCCTGGAGGGATATCACAGTCTATAAGTATCACTATTTACAGTAAGATGGATTTTTCTACCTTGCTAATTAGAGTATTAATTTCCATTTACAAGTGGATAATTTCTAGCATCCATCCTTGTCCTGTCATTGGGGGTGGAGCCATTGTTTCCAGAGACAGCCCCAGGAACACCTTTCCTCTTCCAGCCCGGTTATGTTCCACGTAATAGAAGAGAGAAATAAACGGCTGAAAAATCCCTTGAGAGCGACTGCGCAGGTGGATATCGCTTTGGTCTCTTAAATGCACTCTTCACACGGGCACCACGCTCTGGGGTCCATCAGTGTTGCGGATCGTTTTCGATTGTCCCCCTTGTCTTATCCCTCTATAACCAAACCCCGTCTCGTCCCTGCCCCAGCTAGGAAGGCACTCCCCACGTTATTGTAGTATTTATATTCCCGTTCCACACTCTCTTGCATATTTCACTCTGTCACCAGGTGTGAGAAGAAATCCACGCAGTGAAAACATTTCCCCACACGCTCTGCTTCTTCACTTTCAAACCCCAGTCTCACTGCCAGCAGGGGCATCTCGAGAGCTTTCAGGAATTCAATCAGTTCCTGGAGAAGAGGATAACAAGATAATAACTTGAACATTGTTTTCCTCCACGAATTTGGGCAGCTTGATAACTTCTCTTCCAACCAGGATGCAGGAACACTGAGCATATTGGTATTGGGGTGGAGTGCAGGAGGTTAGGAACCCCGCAATGCCTAACACTTTTCCCCTCATGTCACTGGTGCCAGTGATGATGGAGATAAACGGATGGGTAAGACCAAGAAAGCACTTTGTGCTGTGGCACAAGCCCGTCATTCCAGCTTCTTAGGAGGTTGAGATAGGAAGATCATAAGTTCAAGGCCAGCCTGGGCAACTTAGTGAACTGCTATCTCAAAATAAGAAGTGAAAGAACAGGGTGGGGGAATTAGAGACGTAGCTCATTGGTTAGGAGCATTTGTTGCTCTTACAGACTACCTGGCTTCGGTTCCCAGCACCCAGATGGGGGCTCATAACCGTCTACAACTCCAGTTCCGGGAATCTACCGCCATCTTCTGGACTTACTGGGCATTATATGCACACGGTACACTGACATGCAGGCAGAACACTTGTGCCCATAAAACAAAAATAAGAAAATATTTTTTTAAAAAGTTATAAAGGGGTTGGGGATAAAACTCAGTGGTAGAGGGCATTCCTAGAAAGACTGAAATCCTAGGTTCAGTCCACAGTACAACAGAGAAGTAAATAAGTCAAAATAAATAAGTAAATGCCCAACTCAAAACAGCCATGGTGACTTCTGTGTGTAAACAGACCTGGAAATTTGCCATTCTTCCCAGGCCCCGTGCAGACCAGGATGACTTCTTTTTAGGACACTAAGGTAATCTTCATAACCAATTCTCACAATTTATATGCTGACATTAAATCTTAATATCTCGTAATAATCTACCTAACCCATCTTCTATGTTTCCTTTGGCCATAGTGTTAGAAAGGCAGAGAGTCCCAAATGCTTACTATGCTCTAGAAATCCTTGCAGGACCTCTTCACGACAGCTCAGTGAGCTTTCATGACCTTGAGAAGAAGAAAATGATTATACTGTGGTTGTGTATACAGACCCTCAGAAAGCACCTTAAACACTGCCTACGTTAATTTCATGTGTTCCTGCCCTGATTTGTCTGCATTGCTTTTAATCGTAACTCCCCCAAACCCACCTACTTTCCGGGTCTTAAGGATCTTTGTCATCTCCAGATGACACTACACAGGAACGCCTGTAGAACAAGAGAGCTCTGCATGCACAGGAGGGTTTTTGGATAGACCCTGGCATCAATGCCCCTGTCTCCATTTGCAAAGAGTGAAATGGAAATCAAGTGGGGAATAAGACGTTGCCAAGACTCCTCAGTGAGCACGCAGAAGAGTCAACGCCGGACCTTCAGTCTTTCAGCACCGTGAAGAACTACAAACAGCACAAGTCCTTTTAAACCTTTTGACCCATTTCCCATGTATTAGAAAAATAAATTTCTCTTCTGGTCTTATCTCAACATGTCACTCCTAAACTTCAATGATTCCATCAGCATTTATCTCCTTGTCTCTTAGGGTCTAGAATCCAGCAGTGCTTAGCTAAATGCTTCTGGCTCTGGGTCTCCGATGGTGGCTAAGAAGGAATCAGGGTGCCAGCCAAGACTTGACTGGCCAGGGAGCCTCCACCTAAGCTCACTCCTGTGGCTGCTGGCATCAGCTTCTCACCATAGGAGCTCCTCCATGGAACTGTACAAACATGGCCAAGGAGAAGAAAGGGGGGGGGGTGTGGGAAGGGAATGGAGGGGGAGGGAGGGAGGGAAGGAGGGAGGAAGGGAAGCAGAGAGGGAGGGAGATACAGAGTCTTGAGATTTCAAAGTCAACTTAACAGCTTTGTCTTTGATCTACATCAAATTCAGAAGTGAGGGTTACCTATCTGTCTTTTGGGATCTACCATCAATGTCAGATTATTGTTTGTTCAGACCGAGACCTTCTCCCTTGGCCACCATGAGGAACGGCTGAAATAATTAAAAACAACAACAGAGCCACGCGCTTCCTCTGGTGGCATACAGACCCCACTGAAAGCCACTGGGGAGTGACTTAAGTAGTATGTTATTTGATTAATATACTGTGGAGAGAGAACATGTATTTTTTTCTTATAAGAAATTTAGAATTACAAATATAATGATTTTAGATAAAAAAAAAAACAAAAAAAAACTTTGGACTTCTCTAGATCAGTGTCAGCTGGTGACACTGTATCACCTTTTCTGGCTTTGGCCATACCATGAGCATTAGATCTGTTTGGCTGTCAGATACTTATGTCCATTGGTTGACCCATGAACGCTTTCACATGGTTGTGTCAGAAAATTCATTAATCATTTTCCTACCCTTTCCTGCTTTGGGTGTTTTGTTTAATTAAATTATCATCATCTACCCAGTCATCTAATCCAGAAGCCAGCGGGCCACCCTCTGCTGTGTGTGAGAAGCATATGCCAATAGTAGACATGGTAGCTGTGCCTGCCCCATGCCACTTGCAGCACCTGCTTTCCTTGCTCTCTTGATCTTCCGAGTTCACAGCCTCTCCCATGTACTGTTGTCTTGTCTCTTCCCTCCTCTCCCACTGCATTCCTTTGAGAACTTTCTACCTTGTATAGAATGTTCCTGACCAGAAAACTCTTTCCCAGGGAGACATTCATCTTTCGCTGTTGACACTAATTTTGAGAACACTTGCTGTTTCTATGTTCTACTCTTCCACAAGACAATGAACCTTCTAGCTCATAGTTAAAATAAAAACACAAAAAACTTCCACTGTTCAAAGGCTAAGTGACAGATTTATGGTTCATTCAGTTTGCTAATAACAACCATGGCTATGCAATATCTGAAACCAGAGGTTATGCCCAAGGGCTCCACTTCGATAGAGTGCACCCTTGTTTAACCACTGTGAGGTCTCTTGTGAGCTAAGCCCAACAATTGTCTTTGAAGCAGCCTCTGTATCCAAAGATGTGTTTTTGTACTGGAGGAGGCAGGGCCTGCCTGCTGATTCTCCTGCCATTGAGCCTGGGAGAATTTGTACTAAGGGACTAGGTAGGGGTGTTCAGGCCTTGCTTGAAGGATGGCCTGTGAAGAGGAAGTGCCAGTCTGATTTGTGAGTCACCCATTTGGACTCTGCAGAGACCTGTCACATAGAAACCTGTCAGCTTTCATCTCCATCTTTTCTACCCCTGAGGCCAAAAGTCAAATTCATTTTCTGCTCATTCATTTGATTTTCTGTGGCTCTTCGGCTCCAGAACCTTTGGTAAGCAGCTTCCTTGGAAAGCTCCAGGTGGGAATCTCTGAGCTGAGCCAATGCTTCCCCTGGCAAGCGCACAATCGATGAAAAATATCTCAGTGGAGGCTCTCCTGTCCCCGGTCTCAGTAAATGGCACTTGCAAGAGATGGGAAAAGCTCTTATAAAGCTTTCACAATGGACCAAACCAGCCCGAACTTATCACCTTTATTCTCCTGGGTGACCACTCAGCACCACCACCTCATTGGCAATCAAAAAAGAATGGGACAAACAAAGGAAACCACTCCCTACTTTATACATTCGTGGCCAAACCTAGGAGCAGAAAGGAAAGTGAGACCTGAAGAAAACTGGGAAGGTTGGCTGGATACTAGGCGTGGGCTGGGCTGGGTCATTGGGCTTTGGTTCTTCTCCAAGAATTTTCTGCTTTCAATTCCCATAGTCATTACCACACTTACTAGATCCCAGAAAGCTCAAACTTTGACTATTTCCTTGAACATAGTTGAACTTGGATAAGACATTCCATGAGGGCTTCACTAACACTGAAGAAAATAAGCATAAACATACTAATAGTATTTAAGACTGAGTAGATGTCTTGGCTGATAAAGTACTGGTCCTGCAAGCATGAGGACCTTAGTTCAATTCCCAGAATCCACCAGAAAGAGAAGGTGAGTATTAAATGCCAGGGTTGAGTTGATGGATTAGGTGGATCCGTGAGGTTGACTGGGCAGCCAGCCTAGCCTTACTGGGTAAGCCCCAGGCTAATGAAAGACTCCGCATCAAAAAGGAAAAAATGGCCAGCACCCAATGAATGGTACCCAAAGTGTTGTCTTCTCTCTACATGCACATGCACACAGTGTACACGTACATATGTGTACCAGCACACACATACATACATGTATTCACACTTTGTAAGTGCTTAAAGTTTATTCTAAGCCATCACATCTGGACTTTGAGACCTCCATAGAACATGCACAGGAAGAGATCTTCACCACTCTCTCTTCAATTCCTTACCCATCCCCATCTCCTGCCTTGACTTGCTTCTTTCCCTCCAGGTCAGCGGCCTTCCTGAAGCCTCAGGCCTCCAGCTACCGTTCCGCTCTCCGGCAACTGAAAGATGTTATGAAGGATCCTCTTGCTTGAATGACGTCAGAACATAGAACATCAGTTAGGAGAGCAGTGAAAGCTAAATGGAGGCCCTAGGGATGGAGCTAGTCAGCTGCGTAAAGACACAAGGGGTACTCTGGAGCTGAAGCAGTAGAATGTGGGCAGCTTGGGGTACAGGATAGAATGACTGGACTCCATGGAACTCACTCTGCTATTCTCTGTGCTGTTTGGCTGCTGGAACTGGTATTGCCAAGAAGTAAAGTAACATCAGATGTCACCGGGTGTGTTCAAGGAAGTATGACCTTAGACCAAACTAACATCAGAAAGAAGTGAAGTGCAAGACAAGGGGATAGGGTGGGGCTTTAGTTAGTAATGAGCATGTGTGATACACTGTCACTTAGAAAAATCTAATGGATTGAGACTAAGTTGTAAAAATGCGGTTTGTGAGTTTTGACAGCTATATACCAATATGTGTCACTCCAGTGAAGATGGTGATCCTTTCTAACACCCCAAGCCCTCCCTCACATGCCTCAATCTGAAATGCCATCCCCAGATAACCAATGATCAGCTCTCTGTCATGGTAGATAAATCCACAGACTCTAGAACTTTGTATCTATGAAACCGTGCAGCAGAGTATCCTTGTGTCTGACTTATTTTACTTAGCACTGTGTACTTGGGGGTTCATTCTCAAGTGTCGATAGTTGGTCATGTTTGTTGTTGAGTAATACTTCATTCCTTAGATATAGTTAAGTGTGTTGTCCGTTCCCCTGATGGATGGGTGTTTGAAATGCTTCTAGTTTTAAGTATCCCCCAACCCCAAAGCTGCTGTGGACACTCATGTACAAATCTTGGGGTGGGCTTGTAGCTCCACTTTCTGGAGTGAAATGTCCCAGGTACATTTATGAGGTGATTGTATGCCTAGCTTTGTGGGAGTCGGGCAGCCTGTTTTCCTTTCACCACTAGATCCCTACTTATTATTCACCACCATTCAGGGATGAGGGAAAAAATAAATTTAGCTCAACCAACTTGAATTAAATTAGTGAGAACTGAATTAACAAGATTAAGCCATTGTGAAATGCTCATCTCAAATTGGGTTAGATTCCTAATGCTTATAAAAGAATACTTCTAAAACAGTATGATGTGCACAGAGGAGGGGGCGCAATTTTGCGAACCTTAAATATTTTTTCTCAGAAAAGAACACCACGATGCTATTTTAGCGACGGGACCCAGTTACATAATGTAAAACTGTAAACCGCTTCATGAACATACAGCAAGTTTTATCAGTTTATGCAGTGGAAGCCTCTGAGGAACTTGGAACATTGTTTTGCTTTTAAAATCATTTGGGATCAGCATGTGTTGTGATAATATCTTAGTTCAGCCAGAAAGCTAGGGCCAGTGTGTTGCTAGGTAGGCCAGCAACTTTGAAAATGATACCTGGTCTGTTCTTAGGTGTTCTTTTCTGCCTGGGAGCCTTTGCACGCCCCAAGGGGCCTCGAATCTCCAGGAACAGCCTAATCATTGGCTCAGAAGCTTCTTTAGAAATTGATTGACATCAGCTGCCAATCTAGATTATCACCAGAGAGCCCCAATTAAAGACCTGCCCATCGATCCTACCGCCAGGACTTGAAACTTTAATACCAATCCACAAGTGGAAGAAAAAAATTAAATTACCCCTTGAGAGAAAAAAGGCAGTATTTTTATGCTGTGCCTATATTCTACAGCCTTAGTGTACATTATTTATAAGTCATAGACACATTTGTAACCCATCCTCCTAAATGTTGTGTTGTTAGTTTAATAGCGTTGATATTCAGAGTCTTCCTTGTTTCAGTTCTTCACTTTGGACAGGGACATTAGTCTGAAAGAAAATATAAATGAAAGAGTATTTTTAGCCCTGACAAAAATAGGAACTATTTTTAAAGTAATCTATTAGTACACTATTGTCATTGCTAAAGCCTTCATTAGCCACCCAAAGAAGAAGCACCCAGTGCCTTTACTAATCCCCTAGAGGGGGCCAAGTTTGAAACACTTGCCATCTATGGGCGTGATGTGAAGATGTTAAAACTTGGCCAGAATGGTGACAAGGTACCTTGATAATTGAGACAATCCTGGAAGTCGGCTGCTCTGTCCAACTGCTGTGAACTAATAGTGGGTAATCAAACTCAGCAGGTCTGCACAGATACTGGCAAATGCCAACCAGCTTCCTGGATGCTCGGAATTCAGCCTTAATTAGTCACAGAGGAGGAATAGGCACATTTAAACTAATCCAAGGGACCATTATCATCCGAGTTGCTTACATACAAACACAAAAATGGTTGCCCTGAAAACAGGCAGAGCCTACCTGCAAAAGTTGGGCATACAAAGAGTCCACTGACCTTTACAGAAAAGAAATGTGTGAGGAGGAATTCTCTCCATCTTTTCTCTATTTCATTTTTTTCTTGGCTTCTTTCTCAGCAGCTCCATTTTGTCTGGTAGATAATAAATGTGTAGTGCGTGATAACTCAAGAATGGCCACTGACAGGAAATAAAAATGGACTTTTAAACTGTTTGGATATTTTATGGATGAGCACTGCATGTGGAGCTTGGCAGTGGACAAGACAGAGCTGACTGTTAAGGTAGGGCTGCTCACAGCTTTCCCTGGGGGAGTCTTCACTGGCAACTCTAACAGGACAGGGAACTGTAATGTGCCTGCTGGCCCTGCCTTGTAGCTGAGACTGAGTGAAGAACAAAGGCTTTTGGTACTCTGCCTATCAGTTCAAATCTCTCCGAGCACCTTGTGTGCTTGGGCGCAGCCAAACAATATGGGCTTACTGAGACCACTAGTTCAGAATCTATTTCAGCCCATCACCTACCCTCTTCATCTATGGATCTGCTCTTTGGGTGGTGCTGCATGTGTGAGAGAGACTGACCCCTTTGGATAAGGTTAAAGGGATTCTTCTCTCCAGAAACCATTTGCTTCCTCTCCAGTCATCACAATGAAAAGTGGTACCCACGGAAAGAGGAGCTTGACTTTTAATTCTTTATCACATCTTTGGCTGTTCTACCCCAGGGGGCCGGGAGAGATGCTCCCCAGTGTCCTGATATGTGATGGTGGAAATGGAAACTATAGCCCTGATGTCCACACCCAGAGGACAAAGAAGCCTCCGCATCAGAGGTGGATGGTGAAGTCCACTTGTTGGACTTCAGCTGGGATACTCTGTTGAACCATTGCAGTCAACTTCTATGTTCTCTGAGCCCCTCTAAGGAGCCCATTATTAATGCACACACTGGAGTCATCACTGAATCAAAATGGTGGGTAGAGAGAATACCAACACCAACAATCCTAGCTCCTAGAGGACAGACAGGAAGGTGGTGTCTGAAACCACTCCCTGCCTTCCCCAACCCCTCTCAAGCATACAAGGTCAATAGTATTTGCTGGTGTGAGGGCTTATTCCTTCTCTGTCCCCAGAGAGAAGTCTAAGAAAGTTCCTTAACCTTTCTCACAAGGCTAATAGCAAACATTTCTAATGTCTCCAATTGCGATGACATTTTCCTTTCAGGAACTAAAATGATCAATGGGCGTGAACTTGGCAACACTGGCTGTATTCAGAATGAATCCCACCTTTCCCAGCTCTGCCCTGCCTCAAGCCTGGCATCTGTTTCCAGGTACCTTCTTCTGTATTCTTCACTGCTACCTTATCTGGGTCCCAAGGAGCTGGGAAGGAAGTGGTGGAAAGTAGAGCAAGAACTCATCCACAGGTGGTCAGGCTGCCTCATCAAAGTAGGACAGAGTCCTAAGCTGGTTCTGTTCCGGAGGGATGCTCTCATGAGTGACCCAGGGACATCCTTATCTGCAGCCTCTGGTACCTGAATGACAGTTGATGTGAGTCTTCCTCTCAGCCTTTGAGAATCTAGAGAACTTTCCTGTTACCCTGACAAGATGTTTCACTGCAGTGATTACAGGATGTATTCACTGTTAGTTGATTCCAAATGTTTCTCTTCTATGTGGCCATATCTGGTCCTTGAGATACTGGAACCCACCTTGGATATTTTTGTTAATGCACATGCAATTTGGTCCCTGCAAATTGTAATCACAGACCCTTCCATCAGAATCTTGGCACAGATAGAATCTTGTTTATCTTATCTTCACGTGTGGTAGATTTGTGTGTATGTGCACAAGTGTTGGGTAGTGTGTGTACTCAAGTATGTGGAGACTGAAATTGACTTCAGAGTGTTCTGCAACCACTCTCTACCTCATCTTTTTAGACCAGGTCTTCACCTGAACCTGAGCTCACTGATTAGGCTAAACTAGCTGTCCAGCTAGCCCTACAGAGCCTCCTGTCTCTACCTCTCCATTGCTAGAATTATAGTGCATTGCACCTGGATTTTTACACGGGTGCTAAGAATCTGAAGTCAGGTAACCACAGTTGTACAGCAAGCCTTCTGCTGACTGAGCCATCTTTCCTGGACAGATTTACTCTCTGAGGCATAGATCTGGCATGGAATTTAGTGCCTAACAAGGTTAGTCATCACTGTTCTCAGTGGTTCCCTTCAGGTTCCCTGTCTCAGTGAGTGGGAGAAGAAGCCCCATGTGGAGTGGGAGAGATAAATGTGCCCCCCACAACCAACTCCCTCCAAAGTGATCCCATGCCAGCCTCTTTGACTTCACCCCCTAGGCCTCCAGTGTGGATGATGGGCAAATAATTAGCAAACTGGATTTTCACCATTTCTCTGTACAGTCTATTCAGCACTTCACTTTGGGATGCGGAGATATTTGAGACTATTGCTTTGTTCGTAGCCAGCCATTGTGGTTGCAAACAAAACAGACACAGAAGAGTCCTGTTTGGAAATCCCATCTTGCATTGTTGGGGTTTGAACATGTCCCTCACTCACCCTACTTTAGAAAAGTCTGCACTGGACAGTAAGTGAAAAGAGGTGGAGGTGAGATGTGTGTGAGAATACGTCTCAATAGAGGAAGAAATCAGAGCTGGATCACACACCATCCAGAAGCCACAGACACCTTAGGGGAGGAGAGGATGCCCATAGACCGTAAGCAAAGTCTCAAACCAACATTAACATCTGGGAAGGATTACTTCTAGTATCTGTTGACATGGCAGAGGAAACCAGCCAAGTGACTTTTGGGGGCAGGTTCTAATGGAGCTTTGGTACAAACAGTAACCTACTGTGTGGCCGGCTCTGCAGCCCAGAATGCCCCAGGACTCCCGGGTCACTTGAGTTGCTTATCACACTTCTCCCAGGCTTGCACACCCCATCTCGTTTACAGCCCTTTGCTCCTGTTTATTCGCTCGAAGTCACTGGGATGCCCACTGCAACCGTCGCCGTATTTTAAGGACACAGGTACTGTAAATACATCTTCATTGCAAAAGATTCCAAAAGAGAGACGTTAACATGAAGTTGAGTTTTCGGGAGAACAAAACAAAACAAAACAAAACAAAAGCCTGGAAATTCTTAGAAACTGATTCAAAGCTTACAATTACACAGACGAGATGAGTCAGCATCCTTACAGTCTGGATTGGGGCTTAAATTTCTTTTAACTGGGTTACAACTCCGTATTGCAGAGAGACCAAACTGTAGATTTTTTCCCTGAAGCAACAATACTCCTGATAGATTGCAGCTATAGCCCTGTTGGATGGGCTCTACATGTGGACAAGCCTACTTATCCCTACATTTTCTTCACTGACTAGCCTCTCAAAGGCTCTTTGAGGTGACTTTAACATCTCCCTGGTTCCTTTATTGGTTAATGAGTTGAATAAGACCTTTGATGTCTGTTCATTTTACATTTGGGGGGTCATAATGTCACCTTCTTCCCGGTACCAATGAAGGGCAGCTCACAGTTACCTGTGGCTGTTTGTGGCTCTTGCTTCAGAACTCTTGCTCTCTTCTGGCTTCTTCAGACACATATGATACTCACGCACGTGTGCATGCACACACACATGCACACACACACACTCACACATGCACACACAAATAAACATAATAAAAGTAAAATCTTAATACATGTGCTTAGTCTTACCGTTGTGGTATAGCCTTTCTTTCTCACACTCTGGAGGGAGAGGCAGAAGGAGCTCTGTGAGTTTAAGGACAGCCTGACCTACACAGTGAGTCTCAGGCCAGCCAGGGCTACCTAGTGAGACTGTCTCAAAGCAGAACTTTCCTTTTCACTTGTGCTGTCTGATTCTCTTATGCAAGGATAAACTCTGGAGCGTGGGGACTGTGGCTGTCCTGAGCACCACAGTAGTCCATCACTTGGCACAGTCCTTTTAAGATTATGCTTGGGTCCTTATTTCTTTCCAGCCCTCCTGCCAGCACCCCACAACACCCCATTATCCTCTCACCTCTGAATTATCTCAAATATTTCCTGGGTGCTCCTCCTGCAGCTGTTCTGAGGTTCCTCTCATGTCAGCACTGGGCATAAAGTAATTCATAAAGCACAAGATGGATCTGGTTTCTCCCC
This sequence comes from Uromys caudimaculatus, assembly GCA_028551405.1. Taxonomy (NCBI): domain Eukaryota; kingdom Metazoa; phylum Chordata; class Mammalia; order Rodentia; family Muridae; genus Uromys; species Uromys caudimaculatus. Next base: position 49,713,971 of record CM052702.1, read on the forward strand.
TGCAAGAATGTGCTCGGATAAGTCTGATTCCTTAACCCAGGCTGCTGTCCCCTCGTGATCCTACCTTGCCCGACTCCAGTCACTCCCACCCTTGATTATGACGGAACTTCCTCATCTTAGAACCTTACCACACACCAATCCCTTCACCCAGAGAGTTCTGCCTTCACACTCACCTAGCTAACGTCTGCTCTGCCATCAGCTCAGCCTTCATATCACCTCCTCAGAGAAGAATTTGATGCCACCTGAAGACCCCGAATCACCCCAATGATTTCATTTCTATCATCTCTCTTTCCATTGGACCATATACGTCCTGAAGTCAGGCTTGAGTTTTATTGTGTACAGCCCTGCATTAAACGCTGAGCCCAGTACATAATGCTATACCTCACCAGTTCAATGCACTTTCCATGCCTTTATATCAGGAGGCATCTTTTAACCATTAGGACGGACGTCGCAGTTAGTGTTTTCTTTTCCAACTATAGGTGAGATTACTGTGTATATTATAATCAACTGTGTCTTACATTTGAAGAAATGTGTTGGGGGCCATCCTGCAGCTACGTAGTGTTCACCAGCATAAAGAAACATTGCTGTTCATGCCTGGTGTCAAAAAGGCTGTTTGCACATAGCAAGCAAAAGATCCAACCTCTGTTTTTTTCCCCTGAGTGGTGGGAAACAAAGTATCTCACCCCTCCCCCCCACCTCAACTCTGGTACTAGCTAGACATTATGCATGTTGCAAGTTCACAAGGAGAGAAATGTATCTGGGACAATTTGTGCAAGCTCCTGCCTGCTGCTCTGGTGTCTGCTGATTCAACTTCTGTCAACACAATTCCATGTCCCAACCACTCCTGTCAGCACCTCCCCTGCCAGAGCTGATGTCATGTCAGCTGCCCGGCTCAGATCAGCTGTCTGCATTGGTGTCCTTTCACTCCGAATTGTGGCTGCTCTGGATTAGTCACTTCTTGGTTGCTGTGATAAAACTCTATTACCAAAAGCAACTTAGTTTGGCTTATAGTTTCAGAGGAAGGGTCCACAATGGTGAGGGAGCGATGGCAGCAAATAGTTGACTAGAGCAAGAAGCTGAGAGATCACAGCTTCATCCATAGGAAGGAAACAGAGAGAGTGAACTGGAAATGAGACAAGGCTATCAACTCTCAAAGCTTATCCGTGGTGATGAACCTCCTCCAACAAGGCTGTACCTCCTAAGGGTTCCATAACCTCCCCAAATAAAGACACCAACAGGAGACCAAATGTGTAAATGCATAAGCCCAAGGTGGGTATTTCTTATTCAAACTACCCCGTACTTCCATCTGGCTGAAGAGAGTGGCCTGAGAGTAGCCCTCTGGTACTCAGGAGATGCCTTGCTCTGCCTTTGTCCCAGAGCCCTCTGTTGGGATCCCAGCCACAGCCTTGGCAGAGAACAGGGATCTATAGAGTTCCTGAGCATTCACTCCATTCCTACCTCAACTGTTGGAACAAAGTCCCAAGGCCATGAATGGGTGAATTACTTTGACATTCAAGCATCTCTCTGGACCAATTGTAGCAGCAAAGGCATTACATGTGACAAGTCCAAGCTTCTTGTTTTGTTTTTGTCTTAAACACTAGCCTGCCTTATCTCCTTCTTAGGAGTCAGTTTTTCATTTGGTGGAAGTTGCCATACCCTGACCTCGTGCAGAGAAAAGTCTGTCCTTATCTGTGGGCATGTCTTGACCTCAGCAGAAGCAGATATTAGGAGAACAAGTTCACTCACTGACTGTGTCCTTCATAAGTTGCACCATGATTGATGAGACTTCTATTTCTGGGAGTGCTCCTCCCACCATTACCATTCCTAGGGCTTTACAAAATACTTGAGTTGAATCACACTGACAGGATCTCTTAGTCACTTTCAGTTCTGCCAAGGAAACATGGTCATGGGCTCTCACTTCCTAAGTTAACTTTGATTCCCACCAGACCCCATTTCCTTTGGGCTACAAAACACCTAAAAACTAAGTTAGACATTTTCTTTTTTCTTATTTTTATTAAGAATATTTTTATAGAATCGTTAGGTCTTACTTCAAAAGCCTGTACTCCACAAAATTGGACAATCTAAATAAAATGGATGATTTTCTTGATAGATTCTACTTACCAAAGCTAAATAAAGATCAGGCAAACAAACTAGACAGTCCTATAATCCCTAAGGAAATAAAATCAGCTATTAAAAGTCTCCCAACAAAACAAAAAGCCCAGGGCCAGATGGTTTTTATCACAGAATTCTACCAGAATTAGTTCTTCAGAAGAATTAATACCAATACTCCTCAAACTATTCCACAAGATAAAAACAGAAGGAACATTGCCAAACTAATTTTATAAGGTCACATGAAGACCCAACAAAGAAAGAGAATTTCAGACCTACTTCTCTTATGAACATTGATACAAAAATACTCAATAAAATACTTACAAACCAAATCCAAGAATAAATAAGAACCATCATGCTTCATGATCAAGTAGGCTGCATCCCAGGGATACAGAGATACTTCAGTACATGGAAATCCATCAACATAACCCACCATATAAACAAACTGAAAGAAAAAACTCATGATCATCTCAGTAGATGTTGAAAAAGCATTTGACAAAATCCAACACCTCTTCATGTTAAAAGTCATAGAGAGATCAGGGATACAAGAGGCATACCTAAATACAATAAAGGCAATATACAGCAAGACAATAGCCAACATCAAATTAAATGGAGAGAAACGTAAAGTAATCCCACTAAAAACGGGGACAATATGGCCCACTTTCTATGTATCTATTAAACATAGTACTTGAAGTTCTAGCCAGAGCAATAAAACAACTAAAGGAGATCAGAGGGATGCAAATTGGAAAGGAAGAAGTCAAAGTATTAATATTTGTAGATGACATGTTAGTATACATAAGCAACCCCTAAAATTCTACCAGAGAACTCCTACAGCTGATAAACACCTTCAGCAAAATGGCTGGATAAAAAATTAACTCCAAAAAAATTAGTAGTCCTCCTTTATACAAATGATAAACAGGCTGAGCAAGAAATCAAGGGAACAACACTCTTCACAGTAGCCACAAATAATATAAAATATCTTGGTGTAACTCTAACCAAGCAAGTGAAAGATCTTGTACTACAAAAATTTCAAGTCTCTGAAGAAAGAAATTGAAGAAGATATCAGAAGATAAAAAGACCTCCCATGCTCATAGATCAGTAGGATTAACGTAGTAAAAATGGCCATGTTATCAAAAGCAATCTACAAATTCAATACAATTCCTATCAAAATTCCACCACAATTCTTTACAGACCTTGAAAGAGCGATTTTCAACTTCATATGGAAAAACAAAACCCCAGGATTGTGAAAGCAATCCTGTACAATAAAGGAATTTCTGGAGGTATCACCAACCCGATCTTAAGCTGTACTACATAGCAATAGTGATAAAAATCTATATGGTATTGGTATAGGAACAGACAGGTTGATCAATGGAATCAAATAGAAGACCTGAAATAAACCCACACACTTATGGACACTTAATTTTTGACAAAGAAGGCAAAACCATACAATGGAAAAAAAGAAAGCATTTTCAACAAATGGTGCTGGTCTAACTATATGCCTTCATAGAGAAGAATTCAAACAGATCCATATCTATCACCCTGCACAAACTCAAGTCCAAGTGGATAAAAGACCTCAATATAAAACCAGATACACTAAATATAATAGAACAGAAAGTAGGGAATAACCTTGAACTCACTGCTACACAACTTCCTGAACAGAACACCAATGGCTCAGGTTCTAAGATCAACAATTGATAAATGTGACCTCATGAAACTGAAAAGCTTCTGTAAGACAAAGGACATTGTCAACAGGACAAAATGGCAGCCTACAGATTGGGAAAGGATCTTCACCAACCCTACGTCTAACAGAGGGCTAATATCCAAAATCTATAAAGAACTCAAAAGTTAGACACCAACAACCCAAATAACTCAATTAAAAAATGAGGTACAGAACTAAACAGAGAATTCTCAACAGAAGACTCTCAAATGGCTGAAAAGCACTTAAAGAAATGTTCAAAGTCCTTAGTCATCAGGGACATGTAAATGACCCTGAGATTCCATCTTACACCTGTCAGAATGGCTAAGATCAAAAACTCAGGTGACAGCACATACTGGTGAGGATGTGGAGCAAGGGGAACACTCCTCCATTGCTGGTGGGAGTGCAAACTTGTACAACCACTTTAGAAATCAATTTGGTGGTTGCTCAGAAAACTGGGAATAGTTCTACCTTAAGACCCAGCCATACTATTCCTGGGCATATACCCAAAAGATGCCCCACTATACCACAGGGACACCTGCTCAGCTATGTTCATAGCAGCTTTATTTGGAATAGCCAGAAACTAGAAACAACCTAGATGGCTAAAGAAAATGTGGTATGTCTACACAATGGGATACTATTCAGCTAGTAAAAACAAAGCATCATGAATTTTGCAGGCAAATGAATGGAACTTGAGAATATCATACATGCCTTTTGAGGTCTGCACGTATGGTACGTACCTACTTATAGTTGAACATTAGCCATAATGTGCAGGATAACCATGCTACAATCTACAGACCTCTCCCCAAAAAACTGTGTAATAAGGAGAGCTTAAGAAAAAGGTGTGAATTGAATCTCACTCAGAAGGGGAAACAGTCATCAGAGGTGGATGGGGAAAGGGAACTTGATGGGAGATAGGGTGAGGAGGGGTACAGGGGTGGAGATCAATGTAGGGGGAGGAGGCAGGAGTGGGGGGAGTGAGGACAGAAATCAGTGGGGGGCACCTCTGGGACTAGCTGGGGACCTGGGATGGGAGTGGCTATGGGGAGTCTATGGAGGTGACCCTAGCTGAAATTCCTACCAGCAGGGTATATAGAGAATGAAGTGGTCACCTTCTGTAGCCAGGCAGGACTTCCAGTGGAAGGGGAGGACATCAACTCACCCACAAACCTTCATCCCAAAATTTGTTCTGCCTATAAGATGTGCAGGGTTAAAGATGGAGCAGAGACTGAGGGAGTGGCCAACCCATGACTGGCCCCAAAAGAGCCAACCCCTGACACTATTGAAGCTCTGCTGTGCTTGCAGACAGGAGTCTAGCATAACTGTCTTCTGAGAGGCTTCATCCAGCAGCTGATGGAAACAGATGCAGAGTAGCCAAACATCAGGCAGAGCTCAGGGAGTCTTACGAAAGAGACAGAGGTAGAACTGAGCAAGCCAGGAAGACCGACACAGTCAACTAACCTGAACCCATGGAGGCTCACAGAGACTGATCACCAACCAAAGAACATGCAGGAGCTGGACCTAGCCCCCCCCATTTGTACCGGGTGTGCAGCTTGTTCTTCATGTGGGTCAGCAACAATTGGAATGGGGCTGTCTCTGACTCTGTTCCCTGCCATTGGATCCCCTTCCCCTAGCTGGACTGCCTGGTTGGGCCTCAGTGGGACAGGCTTAGCCTGCTAGAACTAGATGCCCCAGGGTGGGGTAGTACCCAAGGAGGGCTTCCTCTTCTCGGAGGAGAAGGGGTGGGGCAATGGGAGGAGGGGTTTGTGAGGGCAGGACTGGGAGGAGAGGAGGGAGGTGGCTGCAATGAAAATGTAATGTGGATAAAAATAAATAAATAACAACAAAAATCCAAAAAAAAATTCTACTTAAAAAAATTTTTTTTAAATGTGAAGACTCTTGTGAAGACTCTTCTCAGGCAATTTGTATGGGACTCTAGCAGATGAAGTTTAAAAATGGAAAACTTATTATTTTCAGAAACAAGAGGGTGAATATTTAACAGGAAGTTGGAGGTGTAGGGTTCAATTTCCGGTTTGGCAGGTTCAAGTGAATGTAAACAAATTATGTACTTAGAGTAAGGGAGGGATCACGAGACTGGGAGAGAAGACTCTTAAGGGGAAAGCAGATTTTATTTAAATTTAAATTTATTGAAATTTAAATCTTTCAATTAAATATTAAATGAAGTTAAATTTATTTAAATTTAAATTCTTCAATTTCTATGTTTTGTATTTTATTCTTGTCCCTTTGCACAAGTTCTTTTCTCTACCTTTTATTTTGAATTCAGGTTAAGAAGTTAAGAAATAAAATGCAAGTGACAAAACAAAAGAAAAGAATATTTTTATTGGGGCTGGTAAGATGGCCAGTGGCTAAGTGCACTTGCTGCTCTTGCAGAGAGGATCAGGGTTCAGTTCCTGGAGCTTATGCCAGGCAGCCTACAGCCTCCTATACGTCCCGCTCCAGGCAATCTGATGCCATCTTCCAGCCTCTGCAGGCACCTAACTCACATGGCTGTATCCTCACCAGACAGACATGCATACACATAATTTTTAAAAGAATATTTTCATTAGAAAGAAAAAAAACAACAGATAAAAGAGAAATAATTGAAGCAGTAAATAGAAAGGATTAAGATCTACATCAAATAAAAAGCTAATTAAAAGTACAATAAAAATTAAGATCACCATAAGTAATCAAGATAGAGCTATCCAAAGTTTCCAACTCAGAATGGAAGTCAGAATGGAAACATTCAGTGAAAAGGAGTTACTGAGCCGGGTGGTGGTGGCGCACACCTTTAATCCCAGCACTTGGGAGGCAGAGGCAGGCAGATTTCTGAGAGTTCAAGACCAGCCTGGTCTACAGAGTGAGTTCCAGGACAGCCAGGGCTACACGGAGAAACTTTGTCTCGGAAAAAAAAAAAAAAAAAAAAAAAAGGAGTTACTGAGTCCCGGTTGGCTGAGGGCTCTTACCCCAAGAGCAGCATTCACTGACATCAAAAGCTGGACTCACACAAGTCATGTGTGGATCCAAATCCACTAACCCAGAAAGAAGCAGCTGACAAGGTTGCCACCACAGAGGAACTGCACTAGAGGCAGTTGTCAAAAGTCCAGGTATTGGAGGGAGAGTTGGGGGTGGGCTGTGGGTGGGAGACACTTCAGTACATAGAAACTTTGGGCTGCCTAGAACAACCATCTACAATTAGCAGATTTTTTTTTTTTTTTTATTTTATCAGAAGGACAAGAAAGTCTCTGAGGCATGGGGCACTCTCAACTCATGATGGGTATAGCTGGAAGTCAGATGGGGCCACGAGAGCACAAGAAATCATTTGCTACCACAGATGAATCTCTAGGATAACCCAGGGGAACCTGCCTCCACCCAGCAGAAGCCCAGATAGCCAGGTTCTCTTTTAGTAGCCCTACCATTTTCTGACAGGGTTGGCTTTTCCTGGTGTAGAGGGGATTCATGAAGGTTGTGACAAGGGCGTTTGGCCAAACTTCAAAGATCTCAGTGCAGAACATTCAGCTTAAAGCTTACCTGGTGTAAGTTCTCATGTGTAAGAGTTCATGCTCGCAGCATCTTTGAACTGGCACCTACATCCTCCTCCCTGAAGACTGAAAGACGCCAAGTTCATCCAAGTAAGACCCAAGAAAAACCAAGTAGCCTTCATTTTGAACAAATATAGACTACTCAGGTCTCTCTCTCTCTCTCTCTCTCTCTCTCTCTCTCTCTCTCTCTTTCTCTCTCTCTTTCTCTCTCTCTTTCTCAGAGAGTGAGAGGGAGGGAGGGAGGGACAGGGGCAGGGACAGGAACAGGGGGAGGGAGAGAGAGAGGGAGAGGGAGAGGGAGAAGACAGTTGACCAAAGTAAGCACAGAGTTAATGACTCAGAGAATCAGATCTGGTGTGGAGGGTAAGCATGAAGTAATTGTTTAGAAGACAGACACAGGGATGAAAGAGACAGAATGGAGGTTAAAACCCAGGGAAGCTGCTTCTTCCAAGGTGTGGATGTTTCTCCAGCCACAGGAAGAGCTGACAATGTCACTCTACAGAGCACTGTAAGGTCCGAGGGTGACAGCCACTGGATTGTGCAGAGAATCCAGCCAGCACCAAGTGAGTGGTAGCTGGTACCTATGACAACGATGACTCCTGTAACTGCCGCATCATGAGCATCGGTTCACTTAGAAGGAACAGTCCCTTGAGCTAAATGTCAGTGTCCCGGTGGCCAATTCTGTCTTTTTGTGGTGGCACATTTTCCTTAGAAGGACTCAGTGGTGGTAATCCCTTCCATTTCTAAGCCCACTTTCTCCCACTCCTGAATGTGGCCCATTGTTCTCTACATAAATTATAACTCAGTGACTATAAATGTTGAAGTACAGTTTCATCTAAGAACTTTCCCAACAAGCTCTGTTTGTCTTCTGATGTTGAGTGTTGCCAGAGAGAAACCAAAGACTAGCTTAAGGTTTTGTTGTTGTTGTTGTTGTTGTTGTTGTTGTTTTCACTGAATACTTACATAGAATAAAGAATGCGGTGGCAGCACCCAGTACCCTCAGAGCTCAGCACTGCCCTTCCCCCCTTATCTTTGCCTTTCCCTGTCATTCCTCCACATTGCTTACTGCAGCTTGCTTTCTGTGGTGGCCTTTTATTCTGTTCAACTTGTTTCAAAGTCACATCTCCTCCAGCTATCTTACAAACTCCTCCTTGGGCAGTTTATCCTTCGGTTGGCCCTTCCCTTTAAAAAGGCCATTTGGGGAGAAAAGAAAATTCCCAAGCTGGAGAGATGGCTCAGCGGTTAAGAGCACTGACTGCTCTTCCAGAGGTCCTGAGTTCAATTCCCAGCAACCACATGGTGGCTCATAACCATCTGTAATGGGATCCAATGCCCTCTTTTGGTGTGTCTGAAGACAGCTACAGTGTACTCATATAAATAAAATAAATGAATATTAAAAAAAAAAAAGAAAAGAAAACTTCCGAAGAACTCATCAAATAGCCCAGTATTTGTCTGACACTCTTTTTTGGGGGTATTTTCCTTCTCCCTTGAAATAATTCTATGAAAGTGTATCACTCATCTAGATTTTGCTTTTTAATCTTCTTCATTTTGCTTCTCTTGGTTCTGTGAGTAGGTCCCATGGTGGATTTCTCTGAGTTTGTCCCTTCCTTGAGAACAGAACATTCTTCTTGAATTCATGTTTGGTGTAGGGTGGTAAAGAAAACTTGGGACAGACGCCTGCTCCGAAGCTACTGACAGCTACTGACTGGCCTCATTGACTCTGAATATATAGAGAGAAAGAAGTTTCCTAAGTGTTGCAATTTGTCTCTTTCAGAATAATGTGTTAGTATTATTCAGAGTGAGGTTGGGCATGACACAGAGTAGGTCTTCAGCTCACAGTTGAGGTCTGTGTTCTCAGCATTACAGCAGCCAGCTTCTCAGCATTACAGTTATACCTGGTTCAATCAACTTATAAAAACTTATAAAAAGGTTTCTTTGTCTGGTGTTTTATGTGGCTCTAATCCGTGATCGGTTGGCTTGGTTGTTTTGGGTCTATGCTGAAGCAACATGCCATGTTGAGACACAGGCTGAGATACAGGCGGTTAGAGTCCCACCGTCTCTCCAAGGGTGTGCTCCCCAAGACCTTAAGACTTCCCATTAGGATTTACTCTTAGAGGTCTCAAAGCTTTCCTGCAGCTTCACATTAAGGGTTGTTTGTTTTGTGTATTTTTTTAAATCCATGAACTTTGTGGGACACTCAAGATCTAAACTGGAAGACCTTGGATCTGGACCACGCCTGAGGTCTGGAAGGTTGACAGCCACATCTTAGCCTCCCTTCCAAACTGATCCCAACTCTTCTGATATAACGGCCATTTTCCATTGTCTGCGAGTTGGGAGTTTTATCTCTAATTACAATTACTATTATTTGCTGACATGATTTTTGTTCTCTATTTTGTGTTCTTTGGATTAGTTTACAGGTTACAAAATAAAGAAGACGAGCATACATAGGTTTTTTTTTTATTAACCTGAAGTACAATGTAATATTTTTAATATCAAAACTGGATGGCAGTTCCTTCCCATTCTGCCCCTGTGACCCTGGATCTATAAACATTTCAATGTCCTCAGGATTCTTCCCCCTTCCCTTCCAAGACTCTGCCCACTCTCCTGTCTCTTACCCTCTCTTCTGGGGTGCTCTGTAACCCCTCAGGTCTTTCATTGCTGCTTAAAACCTGCCTAACAGAAAATGTTCTCCATCTTGCTTTGTCAAATTTTACTTCATATCTGGACAGTTAGACCCATCATAAAATCTTGATTTCTCTAAGTACGGTTATAATGTTCTCCAAACAATAAATTGTGAGTTAGAATGTGAAATTTCGGTTTTAAAGTAAAGCTGATTTTTTTTAAACCTAGATTGTGTGCATCATTAGCAACACACAAATACATTGTGAGTTGATTTTGCCTTATGACATGCACACATCTGTTAGAGAGTCACACTAGAGCAGATCGGGCTTGATGAAGGCCGTTAAGAATGCGTGTTCCATTTTATCATAAGTGCCCTCGGGTTTAACAGTACCTATGTTGACATCTTGCATACAGAAGATGTTTAGTGGATACTGATTGAGCAGAAGAGTGGTTGACGTACCCAGGTTTATGTTCCTACTGACACAGTTTGCCTACATCAGAATAGACACTAACTTGGAGATAGGAGGTTCTACTGAGGGTGAAAGAGAAGAGTCCCTCAGGCTACATCAGGCTATTGGCGAAAGTTGTTTTGTCAAAATTTGCCTTGTGTCCATATGTGAGGCCCATGTAGCTCTGGAACTCCAAAGTCCAGGCCAGATATGAATGCTTGATCTTGAACCCCCAGAACCAGGAACTGAAGAAATTGTCATCATCTATAAATAACGCAGGCAGTGGTGTTGGGTTTCAGCAATAGAAAACAGCCCAAGATAGTCCAATTGCTTCACCTTCTGTTCTTAGTGCCTTCTCCCAGGTAGCTGCTTTTGTAACCCTAGGTACAACCTAGAAGGCTCCTGGGTTCCAAGCTAACAAGCTGAGGCGGCATTGCTTGAATTTCTCCAGACTGCCAGAGGACTTAGATCAAGTGTTCTCACACATTGCCTAAGCTCTTCTCAGCCATTTTTGCTTCAGGCTTTAATCAACAGCCAGGAAATAAGAAGCCATGAGTTCTACAGCCAACAGGGTTGAGTGTTGTCTGCCTATCCAGTTCTAATGGCCCAGGAGAGGGGATACTGGGGTTGAGTCAAATACACCTGCTGCCTCTCCCCTCCTCTGACTCTCTCAGTTCAGGTAAGCTCGGGCTCTAGCTAAATTGGGAGGGTTTTGTTCTCATACCAGGGACTAGTGATGGACAGTACACAGCCACCCAGGAGGACATAGAACCGAGCTCCTGTGTTATTTGATACAGCGTGTAGCTTGCAGGAGCAGGTTTAGTACCAATGAATCTTCCCTGCCTGCAGTACTCAGGACATACCAGGTCGTGTTTGATGCCTGTGGCTATTCTAAACATGCCTCAGTGTGATGCTGAACTTGTTTGTGCAGCTTTGAAAAACTAATAATTTAAATATCTCCTTTCCCCAGCCTTCTTTGGTGGTACTCAAACTTAACACGTTAATGTTTGGGGATATTTTAAAAAATTGTTTAGATTACTCTTCAGGTGGAGGGAGGCTTAGTTTGAACATGTAGTGTCTTTCCCAACTCTTTACTTTCTAAATGCAATAAGATTTCCTTTTTGGCTTTAATCTACCTCAGAATAGTGTTGCCATTTTTACCTTTTAAATTTGATTACATTTTATTCCTGTGTTGTTAGAGTTCTAGAGTAGAATTATGGCTTTCAGAGCTGGTGAGAGCCCTCTGATGATAGTCTTTAAATCGCTTTGATTTTTTTTTTTTTTTTTTTTTTTGAGGTGGCAAAACTAAAGATAATGTGCTAAAAGGTTTGTTTTCGTTCTCAAGCTTATGGCTGAGTTGAGGTTAGGAAAATTGGCTTCCTTCACCTTCATGTCAAAGATATTTCCACGACAGCAGCTTTATATTTCCCCAGAGGATCCCCATGCACCCCCAAAATCACCGCCACCTTTGATGAGAATGCATCTGCCAACGTGGATGAAAAAGAAGAGCTAGCGATTGTTCCTCTTTGTACAATCAATGTGACCTTGCCAACACTCAGGCAAGCAACGATACCGACTACTCAGTGCTTCTAGATGTCAACACAAAAACGGATCAAAATAGCGACACCATGCTTCTCATGATGTGATCACAGGACATCACACAGAGGCTGAAAAGCACACTGATAATATTAGTAAAGTACTATACAGTGGCTATTAAAGAGGAGGGGTTTGCTTGAAAGACAGAGATATTCAAATGACAGATAACAGGCTAAGAATAGCGGAGAAAATCTGAAACTCTTGTGTCATTAGTAATGCTGATAGGGTAGACTGACGGTAATAAGCCTTCACATTTTCTGTTATGATAAAAAGCAGAATGATCCCAGCCTCATGGCCTCTCACCGTTTGCAAAGTTCGCTCACATTTACAATCTCATTTAATTGTCACAATAAATATCTTAGATGAACAACTTCCTTTTCCAAAGATGACACTGAGACTCTCAATCTTATTGCCTATAACTGGGAGAAATTGGGTTGCAAGCCTGCTTCCTTCTATTGAAACCTCGAGACCCTTCCATACTCGTTCCTCTCTGTCTCCTTCCTCAATGCACTTCCACAGAGCACTGTTTATAAGCCAGGGACTGTGGTAAGGAATGAGTCCTTCAAAACTGCAGAACTGGTCCAGCAAGAGGACACTTACGAGCTTCATCTGTCATATCAAGACGGTGCAACAAAGCATGGGTTCTGCAGCTGCCTCGGGCAGTGAGAAACAGCTCCTCCTGGGTCAGCTCATCCAAGTTCACGTTTTACACGTGAAGAAAATCTGTTCCTGAGATGGGAGCAGCTTCAGCCTCCTGTGAGAAGGAAGTGGCTGGAACTGGAGACGCTTGAGTTTCTTCGTAGACCACAGTGCCTCCAAGCCATGAACTTGGTAAAGACATTCATGCGTTCCTGAAGGCTCGGAATGGGTGCACACACACTCACGCACCATGGGGGTGTGGCTATACAAGTGCATGCCCTTGAGATAGCTGTATAATGTGCTTCTTAATACAGTCAGAGATTCACTATGGCTGATAATGCTCATGAATATGAATTCTTATAGAAATGAAAAGAAAAAAAAAATGCTACCTTCTGAAAAATCTGAGAGAATCGCTCTTGAATCAATGAAGGTAACCAAAGGGGCAGAATATCAAGTAAATGCAAGGTAAAAACAAAAACAAAAACAATTAAAGGAATTTAAAAAAGAAAGAAAGAAAGAAAAAGAAAAGGGAAAAGAAAGAAACTATTTCCAAGAACCTGAAATAAGTACACAGAAAGTTGTATTGAAAGCAACTTGATCACAGGGATGGGGCTCAGTTGATAGACTACTTACCCCTCTAGCCCGAAACCTTTTGCTCATTCCCTAGGACTGCATAAACCTGTAATTTCATTGTCTGAGAGGTAGAGACAAGAGGATCAGAAGTTCTGGTCTATCCTCTGCTACATAAGTACAGAGTCAGCCTGGGCTACATGAGACATTGTTTCAATACATAAATAAAAAGTAAAAGAAAGCTGAATTATAATAGCAACACATTAAACATTTTAAATTTTCATTCAACAAATGCTTATGAAGTGAGTACTGTTAGCATTCTGTCTAAACTCCTCCCCACAGTTGCCTGGCAACAGCCAAGTATGCTCCTCCCCACAGCTGCCTGGCAACAGCCAGGTGGGCCTGGCCCACTATAAAAGGGGCTGCTTGCCCCTCCTCTCTCTCTTATCTCTTTCTCTTGCTTCTCTCTTATATCTCTTATCTCTTATCTCTCTCCATTCCTTTTTCCACTCTCTCCACGTGGTCATGGCCGGCCCCTACTCCTCTACTTCCCTAATCTCTCCCTCTCTCTGCCTTTCTCTGCCTCTACTACCCTCTTAACTCCCCTCTCATGTCCTAAATAAACTCTATTCGCATGCGGCTGGTCCCTCTGGGGGAAGGGATGTCTCGGCATGGGCCTCCTGAGGCACACCCTTCCCCCACACCAATCTCCCCATAATCCATATAACATATATCCTATTACATTTTTTATAAACACATCAAAAACTACATTCCAAGTTGTGTTGTCCACAGTGAGATGACAGCAGAGAACAAAGCAGGCAATGCTCTTAGAAGGAGGGAGGCAGGCAGAGTCTGAGTTACTGATTGTCTTTCAACCACAGTGCCTGAGAACACCAGAGCCAGGCAAAGGGCTTGGGCCTCAGGCACTGACACTTTCCCTAAGGCAGTGTAGATACTGAGAAAGGAACATCAGAGTTGAGACCTGAAGGAGGAGGATAGATTAGCCATGTGACTACTTGAGAGAAGCATATCCAAATGATACTCAGTTATCACAACACTTTAAGGGAGCCTTCCTGTTGGGTGAGAGACATATCAGCACAAGGAAACCAACAGAGCTGCTGGGGAGCTCGAGTTGGGGTGGAGACAATGGTGCACAGCCTGGGACAGCCTTGCATACCCCCTGGAAGGACCTTGGCTTTTCTGTGAGTGAGGGGTAAGGACAAGTACTCACGGGAGGGTTGCTGTGACTACAGCAGTAGCTGTATGGAGACGACTGTCTCCTGTCACCCAGCCTTCTCTCTCAACCGACCATCATTTCTTATCTGAATTATTCGGGCATGTCTGCCTGTTACCTGTGGGCTGTGTGCATCCCAGGACAGATAGGAATGTGGCTTGAGATATTTGTGGATGACAACAGCATGTGACAGTGTCCAAATGTGGGCCATGACTGTGTACCATGGAAGCAAGAAGAAATCAAATTCCTGTTGAATGTTGAAGAGTCAACAAGACTTCCAAATGGAGTGTGTGAAAGAAAAAGACCATAATGCTCAAGGTCTGGGCCTAGAGAGGCTACACAGATGTTTAATGTGTTGCCTAGGGCCACCGAAAGGACTATGGGAAAGAAATACAGTGATAGAACAAGAGTTCTGTTGGTCTGTCTTCTGTCATGGTGTAAAAAATGGCCTCCGTAGGCCATCCCCGAATACTTGTAAAACAGATGAACAAATGAATAGTAACTATTAATTTCTTCTCCCTGAGCTGTAGTTTCAAACAGTAATTCTCAAAATCTAGAATGTAATAAAATCATCTTATTAGAAAGTAGAGTTCCAGGCCTCAGAGTTTCTGATTTAGTAAGACTGGGATGGGACTCAAGATTTAGTGTTTATAACAGACTCATGAGGGATTCTGATGTCCTGGTGTAGTTTTGGAAATCTCAGTCATCTGGAGACCCATGTTCAGATGCTCCCAAGGACCATGACAGTGAAGAGAAGTCATGAGGACCCAAGAAGAAGAGGCCAAACTACCTTGTGCACTGACAGCCTCATTCTATATCTGGAGATTCTCAGGTTGGCAATGTATGCCTGGAGTCTCAGTATTTTGGGAGGCTGTAGTGGGAAGATTGCAAGTTTGGGGCCAGTCTGGGCTATATAGCAAACACCTGCCATCTCAAAACTCAGAACAGTGAGAAGAATGTGTAAAGTATCATGTAAAAATCAGCAAATATGTGTCCTTCTGCCATCTTTTCCTAGAATGTCTGAACTGGGAAAGGCGAGGCTTCCACCTCACAGAGAGGCATAAACCCGATCACCACCATGGAATCCTTTAGTAGCTTTATGTAGCTTGTAGATATTATTTCTAATTGGATAAGCACATTGTGGTTATAAAACAAAATATCCTTATTCTTAAGCAACTCATAATAAATTATTTATGGTAAAAGAACATGAGATGGATGTGATGCAGCAAGATTTTATCCAAGTACTCCAGAGAGAGAGTTAGGCATACCTGAGCTACATAGCGATGTCCAGGTCAGCCAGGGCTGTATAGTGTATGTAAGGAGGAGGGGGAGTAGGAGAAGGAGGGGGAAAGAGAGGAAGAGGAGGAGGGGGGAGGGGAGGAGATGGGGAGAACTGGAGGTCGTCAGCATGCTTTTAGACAGTTTGGAAGCAAGCACATGCTTATACATTTATACAAATACCTAGCACAAATCTTAAAAAAAATGTTTAAAACCTCGTGAGAAATCAAACAGCCCCAAAGCGCATGAATTAGTTAGATTTTTGTTACTATAGAAAAATACCAGAGATAATCAACATAGGAAGAAGAAAGGTTTTCTTTGGCTTATAGTCCTGGAGCTTTTTATGGATGGCTCTGTTGCTTTGGGTCTGGGTGAGGCTGGAGCTCATGGTGGGGAAATTAAACTTTTTTTTTTCCACGTGGGGAGTTTATTGGAAGAGGGAGGGACAAGGCAGCATGGAGAAGAGAAGGGGAGAAAAGACAGGGGCGAGATTAAACTTTTAACTCAGGAACCTTTGGAGGACGCATGTACAAGAGGTTTTTCTAAACAAATATGTTCTTGCCTGGGAAGATTCTAAATCAGAAAGATGTCGATGCTTCCTGAGTTAAACCTTGGTTTTATTGTTGTCCTAATGAAAATATCATCAGAATTCTCCCTTGACAGGATGGCCGTAAAGTTCATCTTAAAAGCCAGGGATGCAAGTAATCAGGACATGAAAGAAAGCAAAGCAGGCTCAGAGCAGGGCCAGCATGGGCAGGGGCTGGCCCCGTTGTGTGGGTCCCCTGAGTAAACGTGACTGTGACACAGAAAAAGGACGGAATAGGAACCCCAGAAACAGATCCAATTTTATAAGAAAACTTAATACAGGATGAAACAAATCAGTAGTGAGAAGTAGGGGCGGCTGAACAGCCAGGTGGAAAAGACAAAACCTCTCCCATCCCTCATGTCATGAAGCAGGATAAATTCTAATTACGTGAGAGATTTAAAAAAAACTGAAAAAGGGAGAAGGGGGAGGGGAGGGAGGACCAGAGGACAGAAGGGGAGTTGGGCAAAGGGAAAACATTCTAAACTATGCTTCCAAACCCAGAAACCCTAAAAGAATTTGATACCTTTGTTTATATACAAATTAAAGAACACAGCCAAGGACAGTATAGCAGTTTGAGTAGGAATGACCCACATGTATTTGAGGAGCTGGTCATCAGGGAGTGGCATTAGGAGGTGTAATCTTGTTGGAGTAGGTGTGGCCTTGCTGGAAGAAGTGCATCACTGGGGGTAGGCTTTGAGGTCTCAGAAGCTAAAGCCAGGCAGTGTTTCACTCTCTCTTCTGGCTGTTTTCAGATTCACATGTAGAACTCTCAGCTACCTCTGCATGCCCACCTTTGTGCCACCATGCTTCCTGCCATGATGACAATGGAATAAACCTCTGAAACTGTAAGCCAGCTCCAATTAAAGGATTTCCTTTATAAGAGTTGCCCTGGTCATGGTGTTTGCTCACAGCAATGGAAACCCAGACTAAGACAGCCAGTAAAGTACAAATGAGAAGCCGAGAGCCATGTGAGCACAATAGACAACAGGCTGTAGTCCCGACACATAGAGAACTAAGATAGAAGATAAAAAAGAGCAGCAACCTATAGAAATGAGCAAGAGAGATGTGCAGACTGGCGTGGAAAGGGAAATGCAAATAGCTCTTAGTCATATGAGAAGACGCTCAGTGACTTACAGGGAGAAATCTCCAGCGAGGAGAGAGCTGAGTGCCATTCTGGAAGTTTGATTATTGGTAAGATCAGGGAAGGTTGCTGATAGGATCCGGAACCGTGTGATGTCCATGGAAGGGAATGATGGTATCCATAAACATCATGTACCTTTGACCCAAATATCCCCCTTCTTGTAATGCATTTGTAATGGCTATTCCTGGTTGTCAACTTGACAATATCTGGAATGAACCACAATCCAGAATTGGAGGGCTCACCTGTGATCCAGATCTTGGGGCTTGGAGACACAAGTTTCTGACCTGAATCTTGGCTTGGAGATCTTGAAGCATAGTGACTATGAATCCCAGGAGACTAATGTCTCCCTGAGTTCTAGGTCAGCCTGGGACAAGACAAGTCCCAGATCCAGGCTTGGCGGTACATACCTTTAATCTGGGCCACACCTTCTGCTGGAGACCTATATAAGGACATTGGAAGATGGAAGATTTTCTTTGCCTCCTTGTATTTATGTGCCAGCACATCTGTTAGAATCTACTAGCCTTATGGGACTGAGAAACAACTGATCCTTGGATTTCTCATTCACAGGTGACCATTGTTGGGAGTTGGAATACAGACTGTAAGTCATCATAACAAATCCCCTTACTATATAGAGACTATACAATGTTCTGTGCCTGTAGAGAACCCTGAATAATGCACATTGTAAAGACACACTAGAGAAAGGAGAAGGCCACTCACTGCAGTATGATCTGCTGTCAATTGTCTCAATTACAATCATAATTACAAAATCTGGACTCGAAGAGAAGTGAACAAATACTTATATGTGTGTTGGGAGCAGTGGACATATGTGTCCTCTAACATATATATGTTCTTTGTCATGGCCATTCTATTTCTAGATGTATACTATGCAAACTACTTAAAGTACGTTAAAAGTTGAGTATGTAGATGTTCGTTCTAGCATCGTTAATTATATTGAAATAGAAATAGCAAAAGTGTCCAGAAACTGTGGCTTGATCAAAATGAGCATGCTAAGTGCAAAATAATTCCCCGGTGTCCCGTGTTCATCCAAGTCATGTCAGCACCTCTCCATGGCACTCACCTCGTTGTAGCTGTATTTGGAAAGATTTATTATTTATCTGAGTGTGTGTGTATTATATGTGTGTGCACATGTGCATCCAGACGCATGTGTGGGTATGGATGTCGAGGCCACAGGTTGACACTTAGTGTCTTACCCTAGTTCCCCCTTACTTTTTGGGACAGGGTGTGTCACTACAGCTGGAGCTCAGCAATTCTGCTAAGCTGGCTGTCTCTGGAGACCTGCTTTTTTCTCCTGAGCATTGAAACCGCAGGTGCACTGCAGCATCTGGATTTTCACATAGTGTGATGGTTTGTGTATGCTCAGCCCAGGGAGTGGCACTATTTGGAGGTGTGGCCTTGTTGGAGTAGGTACATCACTGTGGACATGAGCTTTAAGACCCTCATCCTAGCTGCCTGGAAGCCAGCATTCTGCTAGCAGCCTTCAGATGAAGATGTAGAACCCTCAGCTCCTCCTGCACCATGCCTGCCTGGATGCTGCCATGCTCCTGCCTTGATGATAATGGACTGAACCTCAGAACCTGTAAGCCTGCCCCAATTAAATATTGTCCTTATAAGAGTTTCCTTGGTCATGGTGTCTGCTCACAGCAGTAAAATCCTAACTAAGACACATAGGTACTAGATATCTGAACTCCAGTCCTCTTGCTTGACAATATCCTAGTGACAGCTGTCAATGCAACACAGTTTAAAGCCATCTGAAAGAGTCTCAATTAGGAGATTGCCCAGATCATATTGGGCTATGGCTATATATATGTGAGGAGTTGTCTTGATTTATTGTTGCTGTGGAAGGTCTCCATCCACTGCGGGCAGTGCCAAACATAGGCAGGTGATCCTGGGCTGTATAAAAAGCTGTCTGAACAGAGAACCATAGAACAAACCTGTCAGTCGCAGTCCTTCACACCTTCTCATTCAAGTTCCTGTCTTGATCCCTGTCCTTGGTTTCCTTTGACAGACTGTAGAGTGAAGACAAAATAAACTTTTCCCCCCAAATTACTTTTGTTTGGTCTTTTATCAGAGCCACTGTGAGCAAACTACAGCAAATACATGGCAAGCATTTTGCCAACAAGACATTTCCTCAGCCATTATAAGGAAGGAAGGGAGTGTGTGTGTGTGTGTGTGTGTGTGTGTGTGTGTGTGTGTGTGTGTGTGTGTGTTGCTTCTCTAGACCACAGGTTCCTGAGTGTACACATGATTTGCTCAGCTCTGTATTTGTCTCACCTTGACTCTTGTTGCTATCCAAGCCTGCCATGTACCTTGCATAATCAGGAGCCCCAAACAGCAAATAGGTCTTTTCAATTTCTGCTTTAGGTCTGGTCACACAGTAATGGCCTCACAGAATGCCACGTGCAGGAGAATTCTAAGGTTGTGGGTAAGCGTAGTCTGAGACGGTGTTGCAGTTAGGTCTGTCTGTCACACACATGGGAGAGGGGAAGGAAGAGATGTAGACCCTGTCCTTCATAGGACACTACCTTGGCCACATGGACCTGGAGTACTGGACATTCTACCAGACACCTTCACTGACCTCGTATTCCTTTTTTCAGGTTGTAAAAACAGATACACAAATAACCACAACATGCAGCTGACTCTGTTAAAGGCATTTAGGAAAAACAACTAAAATTTTCTTTCAAGGGACAAGATATTACAATGAGCTGGAGAGGTCAGCGGAAATTTTAGTTAGAGTCTAGTCAGAAAGACACATTAGAAATTCAAAATATAAGTAAGGGTGATTAGAAAGAAGTACAGTCCCTGCAGGAGAGACCATGAAAGGTCACAGGCAGTAGAATGATCTTGTCTACTTAAAGTGGCCATCCAGAATACCTATCTTTTACTTGAACCCCAGATTTCTTTAGAGATAAACCTCTTTTTAAGCAGTCACATGCATCAGAGATATCTGACTCCTCTCCTAGGTGTGAACAAGGCCTGTCCCTCTGGTCCAAGGACAAAGATGTTTGGCTTGTTAACGGTCAACTTGGAATTTGTATGTGTCTTGATTCTGGTCAATGAGATGTAAGGAAGTTTTGTAGGAGAATTTCTTGGAATTTTTCTTTTCTTTTCTCTTCTTTCCTTCCTTCTTTTCCTTTCCTTCCTTCCTTCCTTCCCTCCCTCCCTCCCTCCATTCTTCTTTCTTTCTTTCTTCAATGCAAAATGCAAGAGGAATTTATTGATCCAGCACGCTGGGGTCATCCTGCACACCAAGGTGGGGGAGAACAACCCTGCACAGTCCATTCAGTGAGCTTTTATATGGTTTTTAGAGCAGCACCATTAGGTACAATGTGATTGGCAGATCAGTGTGACTTTTAAACTGATTGGTCTTTAGGGAATGAGGTAGCAGGGGCTTAATCAGCCCCTCCCTTCCAGCCTATGTGCTCTCTAACCTGTTTCTTCTAGGAGGGGAGAGGTACCCATGTGCTCTAGGACCCTGGTGGAATATCCTAAAGTTCCTGAGCTGACTTCTCATTTCCCCCTTTTTCTTGTGCATGCTTCAGTCCTGAAGCTATTGTTGATAGCTATGTAGCTCATATTCCTGGTTTTCTGTATCTAGTTCTTTGTATTTCTGCTTTAAGATCATTAGCTGTCTGCACCTATGCATTCCTTAACAAAAGCAACCAAGTGGTTCAAAATGTAGGGGCCAAAAAGTCAACAATAGCAGGAGAACAATTAAGGTCTTAACAAGGTGGATATGAGGGTGGTTAACCAAGAGGAGGAGTTAAACCAAGACTTGAACCAGCTCTGTTCTCTCTCTCTCTCTCTCTCTCTCTCTCTCTCTCTCTCTCTCTCTCTCTCTCTCTCTCTCATCTGCTTGGCTAACCTTACTCTCACCTTGGCCATTTAATCTTTAACAACCCCAGAATGGTCTATATAAAAGCAACACTTTTCAGCTAAGGCAGCACATAGCCCTCCTTGCTGGAGTAAAAGTTAAGTCTAATCTCCTATTCTGTAGTACTACTTCTGATAACGAAGTCAGTGATTCTTTAAGATGACTGATGGAAGCGTCTATTCTCTCTATATCTAAATCAATGGCTGCCCTCAGACTGTCAGAATTTCCTGGTGACTGCCTCAGCCACCCCCAACCACAACAGAAGGGAGACAGTGAGTGCTGTCCAAAGGTACCACCAGGCAGTCATGATCAAGGTCGAGTGATCTTGAGCTTGAGCAAATTGTCCATCTTCTGTACTGTCCAGCGGGGGTCTCTGGGGAGCAGAGCATCTACAGGTTTCACATGGGAAGCATGCACCCAGATGCAATACCGTCTATCTTGAGGACCATGGGAGTAGCTAGTAACCCCAGGAAGGGTCCCTTTTATCGGGGTTCCAGTGACTGTGCCAGATGCCTCTTTACATAGATCTAGTCACCAGTCTGGAAGCCGCGAGGGGTCTCTGGCATCCCTGGAGCATTTAAGACAGACAATTTGGGCCAAATATCATGCTGTGGGATACTTCCTGGGAGGGTCCAGTGGACACAAAGGGAGTTGGGGTACCACACAGGATCTCAAAAGGGGGTCAAGTTAAAATGGTAAGGGGTGTTCCAGTCTTGGAACAGGGCCAAGGGAGGGACGCCATCCAGTCCAAGCCAGCCTCCAAGGTCAATTTAGTTAAGGTCTCTTTTTTAGGTTCTGTTCATTCTTTCTACCTGTCCTGAGCTTTGGGGATGGTACTCACAATGAAGTTTCCAATCTGTCCCCAATACTTTTGCCAACTCCTGGCTTACCTGAGAGACAAAAGCAGGACCATTGTCTTGGACAGTCCAAACCTCGGGAAAATTTCCTCTAATATCTTCTTGGATACCATGGTAGCTGTTTCCTGCTTGGTGGGGAATGCCTCAACCCATCTAGAGAAAGTATCTACAAACACTAGAAGATATTTGTAACATAATCTTCCTGGCTTAACTTCTGTAAAATCGACCTCTCAATATACTCCAGGCTGTTCTCCCCTAGGTCTTTTGTCCTGTTTATTCTTGGCTATATAAACATTCACTTGCTGGCATACCTTACACTGTTCTACTATCTTTCTGGCCCAAAACCTGAGTCCTATTATGTATACTTTAGGTCCCTTAACTGCTTGGACAAGCTTTTTATCTCCTAAATGAGTCCATCTGTGCATTTGACTTAGTAAGTCGTTTGCTTGTATTCTGGGGAACATAGTTTTCTTTCTTGTGTTCCATTTCCCTTCCTTCTCTAGGTAATAGTTGGTAGGGTGGCTAGCAATCTGAGTCCCTTCTTCTTCAGTATATTTTAAGTGAGGCCATCCCTTAGTCTAGTCCCATTTCCCAGCAGGTGTTTCTTGTAGGCCCATAATCAGAATAGGCTCCTGCATTGCCCCAGGCCACTGAGTTTCTTCCTTTCTGATGTCCTGGGCAGTAAGTAATACTCATATTTGCCAGTCTCATTAGGGCATCCAAGAGATGCAGGATTTCCTGTTTATTTCCTCTGGTATGAGCAGTCCTCTCTCTTGGCATATAGCCCTGTGGACGTGGGCTGTGGCAAAGGCATACCTGCTATCTGTGTAGATGTTGATCTTTTTGCCTGCCCACAGGTCAAGGCTTTGGTCAGAGCTATCAGCTCTGCCTTTTGGGCTGACGTTCCCGGAGGATGCAGTTCAGCCCAGACCACCTGGCGCCCGTCTACAATGGCGGCCCCTGCCATGCGTTGTCCCTCCACCAGGTAGCTACTGTCATCAATGAACCAGGTCTCCTCAGCATTGGGGAGTGGCCAATCCGACAGGTCCTTTCGCCATCCCTGGTCCTCAGCTAGAATCTGTTGGCAATCATGAGTGGGCAGGTTGAGGTTGGGGTCGGGTAACAGAGTGGCCAGGTTGAGGGCCACTGGTGATGTATAAAGGTCACCCAATCTGAATTTAGCAACAGAGTCTGATAATGAGTCATGCAGGTGTTGGTCAGCTATGGATCCAGGGGCTGGTGAACAATGATCTCCAAGTCATGTCACAGTCAGGTTCTGCTCCAGAGTCAATTTATCAGTGTCTTTAACTAGAACCACCACCGTGTCCACAATCTGTAGGCAAGAAGGCCACCCAGCAGTGACAGGGTCCAATTTCTTTGACAGCTAGGCAACTGGGCAGCTCCAGGGGCCCAGCTGCTGAGTGAGCACCCCCTTGGCTATCCCTCTGTTCTCAGCCACATAAAGGTGGAAAGGTCTACTGGCATCAGGCAGTCCTAGAGCAGGAGCTTTGAGCAGAGACTGCTTAATCGTTTCAAAAGCCTGTTGCTCTTCTTCCTCCCAATGGGAGAGCTGTTTGTTTTTAGTCAGGGGGTAAAGGGAGGGCAGTCAATTTAACAAACAGTGGGATCCACAGCTGGCAGAAACCAGTCATGCCCAGAAATTCCTGGACCTACTTAGGGCTTTGCAGAGGAGGGATGTACAGGATGGTCTCCTTTCGAGCGTTGGTGAGCCAGCGCTGGCCGTCTTTTAGCAGGTAGCCCAAATAACTTACTTTTCTCTGGCAGATTTGGGCCTTCTTGGCTGAGGCTCTGTATGCCAATCCTCTCAGCTCCTCCAAGAGGCATTTAGTCCCCTCTAGACAGTCCTCCTTAGTCTTGGGTCCCAGGTCTCTTCACAGGCAGGAGGGAAGTATTCCAAGCCAATTGGCACTTCCGCAGGATCCATTGTTCTAGGAGCCTGGTAATGTGGGGCCTGATTCCATCCCGGGTCTCCCTCAACATCAGATATTAGCACACAGACACTGGGGAGGCTTGGGCTCTGAGCCCCACATGAATGATGGGGAGCTGGTTGGTGGCCCTTCCCATCCCTGCCGTCTCAGCCCAGGCCTGGGGAAAGGCCTCAAGCCACCTGTCTAGGTCCTGGGGTGCCTCAAACAACTTGTATTCATCCTCTAACCTGAGAGTCAGGACTCTGTAGATTCCTTCCCTGTTGCTTTTCTTTCTTTCTCTTTCTCTGCTCCTTCTCCTCCTTTGTCTCCTGGTTATGGTAGACTTTCTCAGCAACCTGCACTAACTCCCACAACAGCCTATCCTGTCTTTCTAGCCTCTGAAGCTTTTTCCTGTTATCTCTACTAGCCTGGTCTATAAAAGCTAATGTCACAGTAGCTTTGTCCTCCTTGCTGCTGGGGTCATAGGATATATATTGGCAGAATGCCTTCATGAGTCGCTCTAGAAAGGCTGTGGGTGACTCATCCCTGCTTATCCTCATGTACCTTGGTCAGATTTATGGGTTGTTATGCGGCCCCCTTGAGACCTGCCAATGGAGTCTGGTGGTGGACCTTTAGGTGCCTCTACCTTCTGCCATAGTCAGGGAAAATGCGCTGTTGACAACAGCCTGGTCAATCGACAGTGTCTGAGAGGTCATTCTTTCTGACTTCCTGCATTATCTTCTCTCGATCTTCGGTCGTGAAAAGAACTCTCATGAGTTCTTGGATATCATCCTAGTTGGGCTGATGAGTAAATAATCTCTCAAAGAGATTAATTGGCCCCTTGGAAATGGGGAGCAAGTCTCCTCTCACTCCTCCCTCCAGTAAAGGGGGGGTACAACGGCCCCAATCCCATATGGGCTAAGGATCCCGGGGACCAGTGCTGGTGCTGGTAGGGCCATGGGGTCCAGGGTAGGAGGATATGGAGAAGGAGGTGTCTTAGAGTAACAGGTCCACTGTTGAAGGGTCTTGGAGGATGACTTCTTCTCAAGTCCAGATCTCTCCTCCCGGGGCTTCCTTCTTCCTGATGGCCAGAACCTGTTAGGCGGGTCTTGGGGGAAAGAAAGGCCTTTATCTATGGAGGGGAGGGGAGGTCCTCCACTAGATTCTCCTCTTCCTAGTTTTCTCCTTTTCCCCTAAGTTCTTTCCAGTGGTTAACTAAGATGTTTAATGGGGGAAATTCAGACTGTCCAATGTCAAAAAAACAAAAACAAAAACAAAAACAAAAAACAAAAAACAAAAAACCAACAACAACCAAAAAAACCCAAAACGTCCTCAGTCAGTTTAAGTCCAAGAACACAGAATGAGTTACCAATAAACACAGAGGAAAACAATTAACACACAGACAGCTTGATTCTGCCATGGACAGGGGTCTAGGTTCAAGAACACAGAGAGAGACAATCAACACACAGTTCGCCCCTTCCATGGGCACACACAGTTTGTCCCTTCCACAGATGCAGAACAGACTTTCTCAGCCAGCTCCAGCTGCGCTGAGATAAACCAGGTGACCTTGCTGCATGCATCAGCAGGAGCCAGATAGACCAGGTTACAGCAAGACTTGCTGTTTCCAGAAGGAGAGGAGCCTTCCGGACTCCTTGGGGGGGGGGGGGCTGAAGCATCCTCCAGACAATCCCCAGGTCACGACGTTAAGGCACATCTGCCCCACTGCATTCGACTGCCCCAAAACATGTGGGCTCTCCAAGGCCCCAGAAGCTTGCAAGCAAACCTAAAATTCAAACAAACTTATAGACTCAGACTCTGACAAACAGTGAGACAGACAAGTGCAGTACCTGCTCGAGCCATTCCTCCAATCTGCCGTGTGTACCCACAGAGGGTCGATTCCTGGCCAATGTACCAAATGTAAGACTCTGGGAAGTTTTAACTTACCGGAGACACCCCCCCCCCAAGTGAACACCATGGAGTCAGGGATCGATGCAAAATGCAAGAGGAATTTATTGATCCAGCCTGCTGGGGTTCTCCTGCACACCAAGGTGGGAGAGAACAATCTCTTTCTTCCTTCCTTCCTTCCTTCCTTCCTTCCTTCCTTCGTTTCTTTCTCTTTCTTTCTTTCTTTCTTTCTTTCTTTCTTTCTTTCTTTCTTTCTTTCTGTTTTTTTTGTTATTGTTTTGTTTTTTGTTTTATTTTTTGCTTTTTATTGAGACAGGGTTTCTCTGTGTAACTTTGGCTGGCCTGAAACTCTGTAGGCCATCCTGGCCTGGAACCCACAGAGATTCACCTGCCTCTTCTTCCCCAGTGCAAGGATTAAAGTCATGTGCTACCATGACCCACATTTGGAAGTTTTCTTAACCCACCTGAAAATCACAGAAAAGATAGTGAGATATATATATATCTCAATATTTGGATATGATTCTTGGAATTGATGAGTCTGGTTTGAGTGTGATTCCAACACTAATGGCAGAGCAGAGATGGGGGTCCCTGATGCCATCACAAAACCGCTAAATCAATGACTTCCTCTGCCCATTTTATCAGACAGTTTTCTATGACTGTAACAAAATACCCAAAGCTGGATACTTACATAGAAAAGAGGTATATTTAGTTCACAGTTTAGCTAAACATCCACGATTAGGCAGCATCATCCATTCAGTTGTCTCTGGTGAGGACACCCTTGGCTGGGTCACATCACAGCAGATGGCATCATGGTGGTAGCATTTGTGAGAGAGATCACATTGCAAGATTGTAAGCCAGGGAGTGTGGAGGGGTTTAGTCTTGTAGCCTCCACTAGACCCAGGCTCCTGAAAGTCCCACTACCTCTTAGCATTGCCATGTGGGGAACCAACCTTCCAACTCAGGAACCCAGAGATCAAACTCAGCAAGTCCACAGCACCCAACTAAATCTCTGGAATCCCTGGTGTGTGAAAATATGTTTCCTTTCTGTTGAAGTTATTCGGGTTTCTGATCATGGCAGAAAAATATATCCTGACTGAGTCATTAGCAAACGCTTCTCAATCCAGGTTGGCTAAAGCAGGTCTCGGGAAGAAACCCCGGGGAGAGACACAAGCCAGGGACAAACCTCACAAGCCTCCACATGCCTTGCCAAAGAATTCGTAAATAATGGGGAGCCACTGACAGTTTTGGTAAGCAATGGGGAGCAGACTCTTAGACCAGATGGCATAAATGTTGGTGCAAACGCACTGTGCAGTTAGCAACGGACCCAGTTCGACAGAGACTTCGCTCTTCTGCAGAAAATTTGCATCTTGGGAGCAGCATCTTCAGCAGACTGGGAGCAGTATGGGAAGGATGTGGGCGTGCGTGACAATCGAGCTCCTGGGCACTGGTCTCAGTGGTCACACTCGCACACGATGCTGCCCTTGGCTGAGGCCGCACCGGCACCATGTGTGAAGCCAAGCAGTTGGTTCCTCTGCTTTCCTTGGCAATGGCAGAGCCCAGTTGGAGCTTCATGTTTGTGCTAAACTCCAGGCGGCACAGTTCTGATTTATAACTTTTTAAATTATTATAAATGTGATTTCTTTCCATTGTGGAAAAATTGGAAAATACATATAACAAAAGAAAACTGAAATACTTTTAAATCTGTCTCCCAAAGATAAACCACAGATAACATTTGCTTGTAGCCATTCCAGACTCTGTCTCTTTCCGTGTGTGTAGATGTAGTAAGCAAAAATGATATAATGTATATATCGCTTCATGATCTTTTTATTCACTCAACAATATATTTTGAATGACTTCTCATGCCAATAAATTTTTTTCCTATGACATTATTTTTAAAGATTGTATGGGTTTCATTGTAAAGAAATGTGATTTACTCAACTACTATAGTACCCATGGCTGAATATATTATTTCCAGGGCTTCTGTCATATATACAAACAATACTGCAGTAAATATTCTTATATGTGTGTGTATCTTGGAACAGAATACCCAAAGTAAATTGCTACACAAAGATAAAATTACACAAATAAAATTAAAAACTTCAAATCCTAGGTATTTTCAATGAATTCTGTGTGAGTGTTCCTCTACATTTGAGTTGCATTTGTACGTTTCCATTTATAAATGTCTAAATATCCATTTATGTATTTAATTCAATCAAGACAGATCAATGCATGCATCTATGTATACACATGTGTACAAGTTTAGAGAATGTATGGTCATAATTTATACATATTATTTATTTTATTTACGTTATTGGTTTTACACACAAAAAAAATAACAGCTGTGGTCACATGGTAGTTTGGAATGAGTGTCTACCCAGGCTCCACCCACCAGAGTCTCCTTATATAGACACATATCCACCAACACTCTCCATGTCAGGGTGCCCCACCACCAACAATTTCTTCTTCCTTTTGAAATGAGCTGGCTTTAAACTTTCAAAACAAGTAAGATTTTCCCACTGGGAACTCATGACCCACTGCCCTCTGGATCAAACTTTAAAGAAACACACAAAGCATCTCAATCCCACCTCTAGGGCCTGTGCAAGCCTTTCTCCTGGAATCAAGGAGTTGGCTCTGGGGTGTAACAAGTCATAAGTGCTGTGCAGGATGTGGGAGGGCTTGAGAAAGTCTGCCTTGGTTTTAGGGGAACTCCTTCCCAAGGGCCAGAAGAGTCTTTGGGAACCAACTCATGGCCTGGATATGAGGCTCCCCTGTGGTGTCCTCATACCCTCAGGATGCTGGAGATGCGGGAGAACATTGTCTGTCAGTAGAGGAGGTGGCCTCAGGCCTGAAAGGCCTCTGATTTTCCACTGCCATGGGTTATACCAGCATGGTAAGATACAAGCTTGAGACTCTCCAGACTTACCATCAACAGCTTTCAGAAGGTTACAGACACTGGCAAATAGACAAAGGACATGCTCCAAGGGCACTGTCATGACCACTGATCCTGCTGAGAGTCTTGGAAGGTGAACTCAAAAGCATCATTGTACTCAACTTACATGTGAAGAGTATATAGTTTCATGAGATGACGTGACTCAGGATTTTTGAGCTGGTCAGACAGAGTATACCTCCCTGATCCCTCAGGTTCATGTTAGGACTCTGGCCATTTCTGTCTTCCAATCATGCATTCAGCCCAACTAGACACTCACCTCAACATTTCCCAAGCAGTAGGAATTGCTTCAGTCTCTTCGGTGTTGGTCTCAGGAACATCAAGAAGGCTTGTGCACCTGGACTCATGGTCATTTTTGAGGCGAAAATCATTGAGGGCTTCTCTCTAATTCCTTGTCTACCTGCTTCTCTTGGATGTAAGTAAGGTCTTTACAACAGTTGTGAGTTCTATTACTGTACCCACCAGTGTCTGTCTTTCCTATACACAAGGGACAAATAATACTGCCAACAGCTAATGTCTATTAAGTACTTATTTTAGACTAAGATCTATCCTAAGTCCTAGTACTTCTATACTCATCTCAAACCTATGAACAACTGTCATTGGTCCTTGGCAATCAGCACCTCTTCTAAGGAGCTCATATTTTCATAAAGTACATTCTGGCCCTGCCCTATGTTATTTCTTGTGAGGTGAGACATCTACAATGCCAATAAGATGATCTTGTTGGAATAGATGTGGCCTTCTTGGAGGAAGTGTGTCAATGTGGAGGCAGGTTTTGAAGTCTCCTATGCTCAAGCTATGTTCAGTGACACAGTCCCTCCTTGCTGCCTGCAGATCAAGATGTAGAACAGCTAGTTGCTTTAGCACCATGCCTGCCCAAATACTGCCATGCCTCCTGCCATGATGATAATGGAATACACCTCTGAAACTGTAAGCCAGTCCCAATTAAATGTTTTCCTTTATCAGAGTTGCCATGGTCATGATGTCTCTTCACAGCAATAAAACCTTAACTAAGACACTTACTACTAAGATCATGACCAAGAGATACAACTATGCTGGTGTGAATATCCTAGGCCTTAAGTTCTGAACAAGGAGGTTGCTTACAGGCAAAAATGTGTGTGTGTGTGTGTGTGTGTGTGTGTGTGTGTGTGTGTGTGTGTGTGTGTGTGTGCGCGTGTGTGTGTGTGTGTGTACCTGAAGCTATGTGCAAGGCCTTTCAGAAGACAAGAATTATTGGGTGGTATAATGCAGATGAGCCATGAATAGAAGGCCCCCATCTGGCCCTTCGCTCCCAACTGTACAAGTTAGGGACAAACAATTTTTCAGACAGGTTTCTGAGCCATGAAGCCTTTCAGGAACCCTAGGGTCACACCAGCAGCAAGAAGAGGGTCCAAAGTCGAAACTCTTAAAGTGCTGTGCTCGCTTCCTATCAGCCCTTCTCAGCTGATCACTGTGTGTCCTAATTACTGTTGCTAAAGGACCGCTCCCCTCAGTTGCCATGACTCCCTGGAACACTCTAAAGGCGAAGAAAGACATAGTCCCTGTTGCTTGTTGATATTAGGGCACAGGCAAGAGAGATCCAGCACTGTCCCAAGTTTACATGTCAGTAGAGCTCACTGATCTAGACATTTCCCACTTCCAATCTCCAATACTCAGTGGGGTGTCATGTGGCGATAACAGAGAAGCCACCCAAAGTCCTTTCTTCCCTGGGTGTGTTTGTCTTTAGAAATTTCACCCAGTAACCTCAGCTGGGCACTCTGTGACAGAGACCACTTGTCATGCACATAAGATTGGTGACAATTTAAGCTCCTGGTGGCTCCAAGGACTTCTAGAATCTCAAGTCAAAAGATACTTCTGACCTGAGGCATGCCCCGCCCCCACTGTTCATCTTCAGGGACCTGAGCAGCACCATTTGAAAAGCCATTAGCTATCAAAAAACAAAGCAAAGGTGAGAGTATGATCCCAGACAGACCTCCCACTCATTAATTAAAAGGGCATGAAGGATATTAGCAAACTGGGGAAGAATATAGGTCAGTAACATCATTGCCAAAGGCCATGACTTCAAATCCATTGTGAATTGCTCTATTGTGAACTGCTCTTTAGAACATTTTAGGCCAACCTTTAAAGGTGTCCTTGCTATCGTTCTGGCTGTTGCTATGGAATAAGAGGTAGAGACAGTGCCCAAAGTGTGCCTGTGCTGCTGACACCATGGATTTGTGATCCAGCCTCTCTGTTAGTTCATTGCAGTCTGTGGAGTGGAACCACAAAGCATAGCACAGCATGGCTGGAACTGGGCACCTCAGTTCCAGGATAACAGTGGACAAAGCATTCTAAGATACAAGGACAGGGAGACACAGGTAAGCCAAGGCTGTTTTCTGGAATCAGGACAGACAATGCCAAGAGCAGAGTCAAACAAAACCCAGCCAATGTCAAGGCCCTGATGAAGCAAGGAATGGGTCCTGGAGGATCTGCCCACTGGTTGTGATTTCCTGGAGTGGGGTTGCTTTGTGGAGCCAAGCACATGTCTTCCTGATTATTCTGCATACTGTCTTAAAGGCACCCTCTACCACTTGCTAAGACTTGAGCCAACCAAGCAACCATCTGTGAGCCAAACTGGCATCAGAGTCATTTTACACAATGGTAAGGTCTAGAACTCAAGTCTCTGGGTACCCAAACCTGTTCAAACTCATTTGTTCTTTCATAAAAAAATAAATAAATAAAATAAAATGTAGAAAAAGAGGTGAGAACTTGACATACTGCCAGTCACTTCAATAGGGGTCAGATAAATTATTCTGGAATGTTCCCCAATAGCATGTGGAAGATACCCTAGTAGAAGTGACAGTCAAACAAAGCCTTCAAAATATGCAGAAACGAGCCACATGATATATTGGCACAAGAGTGGTCTGATTAGGGGACAGCTTGTGCTTAGAATCCTTAGTGATCAAAGTGAAGGGACAGAGGGAGCTGCAGTCAGGGTGGGGACAGATGAGAGCTCAAGCCAGTGCAGACAAGGGTAGCCTGGGACATGTGGGTTCCAAGACAGAGGTCATGGGAGACACTGGGGAGTTTTAAGCACATTGAAGGTCAGGCTGGCTCTTTAACAACATGGCAGACAGTTGATCAGAGGGAGCATGGCAGGAAAGTAGGCCATACTTCCTAAAGCTGATTGCAAAATAAACATAATTAAGTTTTCTATTTCATGTGCGAGTGTATGCCTGTGTGCATTTTCATGCATGTGCGTATGCATGTGTGCCTGTGGAAACCAGAGGTCAGGCTTGGAACTAGTCAATTCAGTTAGGCTTACTGGCCAATGGGCACTAGGCATCCATCTACCTCTGCCTCCCTAAACACTGGGACTGTAAGCATGCACCACCATATTTGGCTTTTTTTTTTCTTTTTTTCTTTTTTTTATGGGATGTGGGAATGAAACTCAGATTCTCAGTTCATGACAAACATTTAAATGATTGCAACAGCTCCTCAGCTCCCTACTGTTTATCTGCTACTTACTTACAAACATGGACTGAAAGTTATACCCTGAATAAGGCACCTGGAGAAGGAACATTATGACCTAGCTATAAAGTGGCTGGTGATCCTGCTTGGGTGATGGACTAGTCAGAACCTTAGCATACTGTACTCTTCCCACCAAGGCACCCCTAAACTTCCTGATTCCATGAGGCCCCATTCCTCCCACCCCTTTAATCCAATTACAGACCTCTCTGAGGCTGTGAATGTCGGGTTAGTCATGTAGAATCCCCCAGGCCGCTAGCGTGCCTCGTTCCTGGAGCTCTGCTGGGTTGTGGGTTGGGCCCTCGCTCCACCCAAGCCGTTTCCATGGGCTGCTGGCCATCCTCTGAAAAATGCACAGGTTGCCAAACTGTCAGAAAAAAGCTTTAATGAATGGTTCTAATTACATTCAAGTAGCAGAGCCCACTGCCATTTTAATCAAATCTGGGCCCGGCAAGCTCTTTGGCAGGAAGACAAGAGAAAGCCTCATGAAAATCCTGCCAAAACACTAATCACCTTTTTATCCGATATTTGCCTGATGGAGGCCTGGATGTAAAATGCTTAGGGGGAAGGAAAAAAAAAAATCTCTCGACAACAACAACATTGTTTGGATATTTTAAGGAGCTTATTTTGGGGGGTGTTGTAAATTATTCCACACGGGGAGGTGGAAAAAAAATTCCCCACCAGGAGTTGCCGGGTGACTTCCCCTCAGGAGAGCAATCTTCACAGAAGGACAAACCCCCACAGAGTCTGAGACCCAAGCAGCTAAGCCAGCTCGCCTGTGTTTGTACTGCAAGAGGCATGGCTTCATGGTCTGTCCCAGATCTTGTCAACATCATGCTTTGGGCTGCAAAACACACCCAGCCCTGCTCTGTGTCATCTCTTCTTCTCAGACCATGTCACTCACTGGAGAGCTCCCAGCCTGCACCTGGTACAGTCCTGTGTTGAGGAGATTGTTTACATTGTCTGTGAGTCTTCAGATCTCTTCAGAGTAAGACATAGACAATAGGGAGACCAAACCCATGGACTGGCAGCTATAGTCAGGTGACACAGAAAGGAAGGGTTTAGTGGCAAAGCAGGTTTCTCTCTTCCTGGGCAGAAGAAGAGAAGAACTCCCATCAAAACAGAGGAAATTCATTCACAAATCAAAGCAGAGCTTCCTGGTGGAGGGTGGGTGGGGGGAGCTGGTGACTGGCGAGTGAGACAAGATGCAAACCTCACAGGTCTCCACTGTGCTGCTGAAGGGCAGCTCCACACCCAGCCGGTCTCTGAAAGCCACCAGGTCATGGTGTAGACGACAAAGCAAAGATGTCCGATCTTTGACTTGATTATTGTACACACCCCAAATAGTCCTTGACACCAGGTTAGCCTGTTGGCCAGAGTTTTCTCAAGTTTTGGGTTTTTTGTTATTGTTGTTTGCTTGTTTTTAGCATATATTAATTCTATATGATAAAAGTTTTTATTATGATATATATGCATATGTGTATGTGTATATGATATATATGATGTGTGCGTATATATATGATGTTCTTGTGATTATTTTTCTCTCTATTACCTTCAGCCATCTTTCCAAAGATCTGCTTCCACTCTCCCAACCAATTAGTCCCTCTGCTCTTTCTTTCTTTCTTTCTTTCTTTCTTTCTTTCTTTCTTTCTTTCTTTCTTTCTTTCTTTCTTTCTTTGTGACCCAACCCAGTGGCTTTCATTGGGGTTATTTACAGGAACATGGGTGAAGAATTATTTATAGGCCATGGGCATTTTGCCAGTGGCTAACCAATGAAGACACCCCCCCCTTTTCCTGGTGTTGGCTGAAGTTTTAAACCTTGACTTCTATTTCCTATATATTTTTTGTTTGCCCTCCACAATGAGGTCCCCACAAAAGTAAGATACATGAGTCTTGAACACCCAAATATATCTGCACATAAATTGAGAAGCTCTCTCTCATCTTTAAATCCAATCACAATTAGTGATCACATGATCCAGGCCCCAGTTTTTCATTTTTATAGAGCTACACCCAGTTTTGTTTTTAACTAGGGTTGTAACCCTGACCCTCCAGCCAGGCATGCGGTACACCTGTAGGCTCCAGTACTTGGGAGGAGGAGGTAGGGGGATCAAAAGTTCAAAGTCAGTCTCTCCTACCTCAACCAACCAAACCAAACTAAAGCCAAAAATCTATCCTGCCCTAGACTATAGAGTCCTTTCAAGAATTAAGTACTATCAGACATGTAAAGATGTTCTGAGGTCATGAGGTCACTGTACAGATAGTTTCTCCTTTTAAAAATTTCAGCCAACAGAAGTATAAAAGAGCCTGAAGATCTAATTTGAGTTTTAAACAACCTTATTCACTGGCCACATGAGCTTGGTGTTGTTTTCTTATCTGAAAAAAAAAATGGGCCCAGCGCCGTGTTGTAAGTGTGAGAGAATACATAGCATGTGAAATCTGCGTGACAAGGATAATGGTGACAAAGAACAGCACAGGCCCTTTGGGGCTAAAATGACACTTGTTGAACCCTGGCGGTGTGCCAAGTGTTGACCAGTTGATCAGAGGCTGCAGTGTAAAGCAAACATTTCGTTGGGCACGGGTTCTCATCTGAGGAAGCCCACCCAACAGCAGGTCCATTCAGGTGTCAGAGTTCAGATCAGGACAGCACATTACTGGGGACTCAGGCTGGATAGCATGGTCTCCAGGATCAGCCTATCTAGGCATGAGCCATTTGTCAGCCATGAGATGGGATTCCTCTGGGCCTTAAACACAACATTGGAAAGATAAGCCGCCATCACCACCACCACCACCACCACCACCACCACCACCACCACCACCATCATCATCACCATCATCACCATCATCATCATCATCATCATCATCATCATCACCATCATCATCATCACCATCATTATTTAACTACCACCAAAACAAAACCCCAAGGTCTCACTGTGTAATAACACAGGCTGGTTTCAAATTCTCCATATTCTGGTCTCACTCCCAAGTTGTGGATTATAGGTATGAGTTACCATGATGGGAAAGTTTTCTTTTTATATTTATATGAAATGTCAGTACTTTTTAAAGAAATGCCTAAAAGATAAGAAGACTGTCACATAACCAAAGGTGAATACAAAACTCACAGTGGGGATAATTAAGAACAGTGTCACAGAAATGCCAGAGGCCAGCGAGGTACAGCATGTACACTCTCTTCCAAGGACTCATAAGAAAGGACAGGCGAGTGGAGGGGGTAGACACTTGTAAGAGCAGAGTTATGCAAGATAAGGACCCTAGCAAGTGCAGAGATAACATGTAAGGAGAAGGAAAAAGAGACAGAGAAGGAAAGGAGGAGAGAAAATGGAGAAAAAAGCAAGAAGCACAGAGAAAGAATATTGTATCTGATAGAGCAGCGTTCCAACACAGACCCTTTGAACAATGATTTTGTGGAATGTTCTAATAAAGAAAAGAGCAACTTTGGCAGGCTAAATTTTAGAATTGTTAGATTTCATCTCCAGTTTCTTTATTGTGAAATTTGTGAAGTTACACTGAAGGCTTTCAACAGCAAGTTAGAGTTACTATTCTTCTCAGGCTAATTTTGACCAGAGAACTCTTTCAACATGAGTGATCACACAGAAATGACACTGTACAGAACTCATGGACTTAGAGAATGGTGATTTGGAAGATCCAAAGGCGAATATGATTCTAGACCACGCTTGATTCTGGAAACCTTAGACGTCCTGGCCATTCCATGAGCTCATTTATTTATTCGCTCAATACATATTTATCAACACTGTCCTAATTCATTTTCTGTTGCTGTGATAAACACTGTAGCTCAGGAGGAATGAGTTTATTTCCGTGTACACTTCCAGGTCTTTGAGGGAAGTCAAGCAGGAACTCAAGAAAGGAACTCAGTGGCAGGAACCTTGAAGTAATGCTGCTTATTGGCTTGTGCCCTCTGGCTGATGCTCAGTCAGCTTTTCTATACAGTCCAGGGCTCCCTGCCTACGGTGGTGCCGCCCACAGTGGGTTGGGTCTTTCCATATCAACTGTCAATCAAGACAGTTCTTCACAGACATGGCCACAGGTCAACCTGATCAGGAAAATTCCTCAATTGAGTTTCTCTCTACCAAGGTGACTCTAGGTTATGTCAAGTTGACAATAAAGACTAACCAGCGCAAGCATCTACTCTATGCTAAGTCCACCCCTGACCCCAACCCACCCCCGGACACAGGAAAGAATGACACAAATGAGACTTTTGCTTCCATATAAGGAGGTTTTGTTTTGTGAATGAAGAAGACAGAAAAGGCACATAAGCAAGTAAATGAATATGCAAAGTAGACTATGGTAGGCTGATTAAAAGTCTCTATAACTGCCTGTGTCTAAGTTTTTGTAGTTTGCAAATGTGACCTTATATGGTAAAGAAGTCCACCAATGTGATTCCAAACCTGTAGGTGAGGAGTACATCCTGCATTTTGTAGGTAGGCCTCTAATGTGATTGTGAGATCCCTTTACAAGAGGCAGGATGACCAGCCACAGAAGGATGGAACAGAGTGAGAAGATGTGCTGTGATGCAGGGCCACAGGCACAGGCTGGGGAAGCATCCAACTGCTGGAAGAGGTAAGGTAACACATTCTCTGGAGATTCCCCCAAAGAACTAGCCCCGCAAGAACCTTGACTGTAGGCCCATGGGATTCCTTTCAGTGTTTTGATTTCCAGAACTAGAAAAGAAACCATTTCTGGGATCTGAAGTCAGTGATCTTGTGGTCACATGATGGTAGTGACAGGAAACTAACACAAGTGTCACAGCAGATGGTGAGATGTTCCGTTAAGGTAATATAAAGTCTTGTGACTCTGTGATTGGCTGTAGTAGGCATAGACAATGTGGTTCAACCAGGGATCAAGAAAGGCCATTCTAAAAAGGTGATGATGGCCATCCAGAGAGTCCTGTTCCGCTTCTGTTGTCTTGTCTCCTCCAGCAGGGACTCAGGACTCATTGGGAGTTGGCAGATATTGTTGATACAAAGAATAGAAGCTCACTCAGGCTATCTCAGAGGTAAGTACTTGATTGAAATATAAAGAAACCAAAATTGTCACTTCAACAAAGTCCTAAGGAAACAGAGGGACAAAGCCATCTAACAAGATTCCTAGTGAGAAAAGGAACTGCATCCCAAAGCCATTGTCCTTCAGACATAGGAGGGTACCTAGAACCAGATTGAACTTGGCACTGACAGCCACGGAAATGGAGTAAGCATTCTTAACCCAAGTCTCTGTTGCCCAGACTCCTCTCTCTGTTGCTGTGTACTTCATTGTATTTTTCTGTCTTCCTACCAAATACCAATACGTGATTCTCTAGGCTCTTTCATTAAACTCCCAAGAGATAAAGGAAATATGAGTACTCGAAATTCTCAGCTTTCCCCCTCATTTGTCTCTGGCCAAGCCCTGACCTGGCTGCCTGTGAGTCAAGTGCTCAGTGAGATTGACGGAGAGGTCCAGGTTACTAGGTTCTAGTGCACAAAACTGGATTGGGACTATGGTAAAAGTGAGGGCCAGGCCTGGCTATTTCCTCCGAGGAGGCTATGAATCAAGTCTAGAATTTGGCTTAGGGACTTCTTTAAGTTTGTCTAAATGCCTAGAGTTGAAAGCCTCAGACAATTCTATTTTACTCCAACAAAGTCCTAGTGTTGTGCTGGACAAAGGAAGAAGAGGAGAAAGAGAGGGGTGATGACGATGATGATGATGATGATGATGGTGATGATGGTGATGATGGTGATAATGAGAGGAGGAAGAGGAAGAAGAGGAGGAAAAAAAAGAAGAAAAAGGAGGAGGAAGAGAAGAAGAAATGATAGGAAAATCACTGGGAAAAAAACAGATGAATTCAAAATAGTGGTATCAAAACTTATGTCACTTTTTTCATTTGCGTTATCTAAGCAGCAAATTTATCAAGATAGTCCAGGGAAGATCCAGAAGATTTCAGTATTTTCCAAGTGGTAGAAAGATATTCATATGGTGCAGAGGGCAAAATCAAGGATGGCGGGTCTACCTGGCCTTGGAAGTGGCTTCGGCTGGGAGGCAAGTTTCTTTTCCTCTGGCCAGTGCCTATGCGTAGAGGAGGGACAGAGATCAACCAGGAAAAGAAAAGGTGAGAGGCCCTTCCTCTTCCTTCACTAGAGCCCAGAGATGAAGCCCAGTGGGCTTCACAGGGCTAGGGACGCATATGAAGACTTCTCTCCCATATGCTCAGTATACAGAGTAAACTGTCCTTGACTCTGGGGATAAGAGTTACCATGACACCCTGAACATATGGAGAATGGTAAGGCCTCCATCATTTTGGGGACCTCCAGTATGGAAGTCTTTCAGAGTTTATCACTTAATTCTTGACTAATCTTGAGTGACAAGGATATTTTGATGAACCCATAAGGAAAGAGAGGGTCACAGAAGTGAGAATAGAGAAAAGCAGAGATTCCTGCCATCTCTGCAAAGGGTCATTGCTCAGTACGGGGAACCTTGCTTCTGCTCCCTTCCTCACACCACACACAGCTGTGCCAGAGACCGCCATGTCCCTGCAGGGAGCAACCAAAAAGAGGAAAGAGGGAAGGAGGTGGATGGAACAGATGGTTTCCAGACTCAACTTGGGACAAAGAGGCCAGAGGAAGTGAGACCTCACCTTTTCAGTGACACATTGTAGATGCTATGTCTGCTGCAAGCAAAACAGTAATGCTATCTTGGAAGACTGCCACAGCTGCACAAACATTACCTGGCTAGCCCAGCTTCTCTGTCCAGGAAGCTGAGTTCTATCCTTCACTGCCTCCTCCCTTGCTGTCCAAGGCAACTTTGCTCTCTCACCTCCAGTTCTCGCCCAGTCAGAAGGTCGGGCCTGTGTGTGCTCGTTGTTACATCTCTGTCCACTCAACGAAGCCTAGAGATGCTACATTTGCACATTATATCTACTTGCATTATCACCCATTTCCTTTGTTCCTTGCAAAATACCCAATGTTTATTAAAACCCTCTTAGGTAGGCACAAGGATGGGCCAGGTGCTTTTTCAAGCATCTTTATTGTGTATCATCTTGTTTAATCATCAAAACAACTGAGGCAGGCATACTATTAGCATTTCCTTTTTCCCGATAGGGATGCCAAAAACAGAGAGATCATGGAGCTTACCTAAATTTGTACAGTACATAGCTGATAGAATCCTGAATACTCTCCTTAGGTGCTCTCCAAGGGTCATACTCCTGACAACATGCTAAACTGGCTATCTTTGATTCCCTTGTAGCATCAACTTCACTTTGGTTTTGTGTTTTATATATACCATCATCTTACTGAACCATCACAACAGCTCTGCAAAGCAAGAAATTATTCCACCCTGCTGAAAAGAAGCTGTAAAACCCGATTCTCAGAGATTCTCAGGAGTAGCTGAGCCAGATTCAGACCCAGGTCGTCTAAGTGGGAGGTGCTTCCAATCACACCCCCCTTCTCTGATAGGGATAAAGAAGCTCTTCCCAAGATGCTTTGCAGATAATTGAGATAACAAAGGGCAAGTGGTTTGATTTTCTTTGGAAGAAAGGTTCTTGAGAAACTTAACATTTGATTATTGTTCCTGCGTCTGCCGTGAGGAGCAGCCGTGTGGCGGTGCTGCCAAATATCAATCAGCTATCTTCGGGGAAGTGCTCGCATCAAATTAGCATCTTCAGAAGTGAGGCGGGGAAGATGATTTCTAATAAGACTTTCTGAAATGTGCAGTGCCCTTAGAGACTCAAAGCTGTGGCAGGTTTCCACTGGGGAGTTGGTAACCTTAGCCCTCTCCAGGTCGTTAGCATCTCAGCTCAGGAAGGGAAAGGTTGTAGAGCTGAAGATGACGATGACACAGCGACTTCTACTTCTGTATTTCCAGTTTCACATGCCTCTGAGGGGTCACATGTGGGATGCTGTTCGATTCTGTACAAAAACTTACTGTTTTTTCCAGTGTGTTCCCCCCCTCCCCATGAGATAGCCTTCCTATGTCATCAATGCAGGCCTGAAACTTGTAGTCCTCCCGTCTCAGCCTCCTCAGCGCTCCGATTACTGGCTCGTACCAGTACAATTTGTAGAATTTGTACAAGGGTCACAACTCACAGAAGACTACTGTTTTGTCAGGTCAATAAGCCATCACTCACCATAGGAATTTAAGAAGTCAAGATGTGATCTTTCACCTTAAGTAGGTTGAGGGGGACACTCATCCCCACTGAGAGCATGTTGGAGTATGCGTCAGCCTTGATGTATATTTGCTCTGTGTTTTTAACCCTTATGCCTCAGTCACTTTAACTTCAAGGTGCTGCAGAATAACAACAATAGGATCTCAGTTCACAACTACCAAACCCAGACACTGAACATACATGGCTGGAATTACAGTGAGTGATCAAAAAGGTGAGACTCTTGAGCTTCCTGAGTCCCTGTAACAGAGGCAATTAT
Source organism: Uromys caudimaculatus (assembly GCA_028551405.1). Taxonomy (NCBI): domain Eukaryota; kingdom Metazoa; phylum Chordata; class Mammalia; order Rodentia; family Muridae; genus Uromys; species Uromys caudimaculatus. The sequence goes on from CM052702.1 coordinate 49,754,886, forward strand.
CATAGTGTTTGTAACAACTGCATGTTGTTATTGTCATTTGGAATTCAGTCTTCTTTTCTCCAGTATATTTTTCCATTAGGGAAGAAATACTATTGCACAGAATTGTTTATATGTTCATGCTGTGTGTGTGTGTGTGTGTGTGTGTGTGTGTGTGTGTGTGTGTACCTATGTATTGCTTGCATACCTATGTATATTGCTAAAGATAAATGTTTAAGGTTTGTCTTATAGAAATATTTTTTTTAAAAAAATGAATAAAATTTGTTAAGTTGCTTACTATGGCTTGAATGAATTCTTCAAGTTTTGTCAGCCTATCTGCCAAATTGATCTGTTGGTGGCATCTGGAGGTGAGGCCTGGGAAGGTAATTAGGATTCAGTGAGATCACGAGCACGGGGCTCCACGATGCCACTGATGACTCTATAAGAGCAGGAAGAGAGACTCAAGCCAGCACACTTGCTCTCTGATTCTTCTATAGCAAGATGGTCCTCACCAGATGCCAAGTTGACACCAGCATCATGCCCTCACACTTCTTAGCATCCAGAGCTATGAGCCAAAGAACCTTCTGTTCTTTATAAACACTTCAGGTATCTTGATGGAAAACAGACTAATACGAAAGCTTAACCTGGCAGCTTCTCAAGAGGTCAAAGAATCCTAGAGGGGTTGAGGGAGAGGGAGCGAGAGAGTACAAACACACAAAACACCCCAAACTTTTCCAAGAAGACTCTAACCACCCACTCACTCCTGTATGTACAGGGATCCCTAGCGGGGGAAAGACTGTGGTGCATTATAGGTATAGAAATCCTCCAGGGAGAAATGTCATAGCTGTGGCCTCTAGAGAGACTTGGGCATGCTCAGGAGGGAGCGGCCCAGAGGTGCTTTTGGGAGAGTGCAGCTAAGGAGATTGGCCTGAAGCATGGGGTGCACATGGGCTAATATATCCAGAATGTGTGACCCTGGGGCCTCACACAGAATTGCACACCTTAAAGTGTAGGATGCAGAGTGACACGTTCTGCTCACAGGCTCACAGGTTACTCTGGGGGCACAGGCAGGCTTCTGTGTATCCAAGAATTAGGACAACTTTGTCTGGAGCTTGTGATGTGTCTCTGGGATCTTGTGCAGCAAGCCTCTGTTGTCACCAACTGAAGGCAAAGCTTAGAAGAGAGAACACAGGTGAAGGTGAAGACTTGACTCCTACCTCTTCTTTATACACAAATATCAATGAAGATACTTCTATTGAGTCTTTTTGACAAATGGGTAAATGTTCTCATAGTGTAGAAAGTTTAAAACAAAGCAGGAAATGTTTTCTGGAACCTCAAAGCTGTGCAATGTCAGGGGTGAAGGAGCATTCCTGCTGATTAACACAACTTCTTCCTTTTTTTTCAGAGCTGAGGGAAAATGGGGATCCAAAAGGGACTCTCCCAAGGTCTCCTTATGGGTATCAGGGAAACCTAGGAGCAGAAGCTAGGTCTCCTGACTCCGAACCTAGAGCTCTTCCACCTCTTGATCAATTTACAACCTGAAGCAGGAAATTTGACTATCCTCTAATCTCCTCCCAGCTCGCAGAGCTACAAAAATAGATGCAATCTGGAGGCCCAGCCATGCCAAACATTGTGGCAGGCAGCCCAGCTCCCTCTCCTCCCCCAGCTGATGCTGATGGGAAGTCAGCTCACAGCACCCTTGCTAGAAATGTGACAATTATCTATCTTTCATTCTTCTCTATATCTGGGCCTCGCTGTTCAACCAAGTTCAAAGACACTTAGCATCCGCCATCCAGAAAGGACAGACTAGATAGGTCATAAATTAAAATGTGTCCCACCTGAGAGTTTATGAATTTAAAACTGTTGAGTCTTTGGTGAGTGTTTGTATGTGATAAGAGTCTTGAACCACTGGGGATGGAAAGCATAATGGTATCAAGGGAACTTTGAGTCTTCTACCAAGACGGGATGCAGAGGACAGGAACAGGGAAGAGCTGCTGGGCTCTTTAGAAGGTGGGCTTCAGATGGAGTCTGGACCCTGTGACATCATCACAGGATGTCATCACAGGAGCAAAAGGCAAGACTACTTGATCGTAGAAACTGAATTCAAGAAACTGTTTTTCTTTTTGCCGATACTTGGCAGGGGACTTGAAGGCTTATATGAGACATATGTGAGAGGGGCTCATTGTAGCATTATTTGTAATAGAAATGGAAATAACCTAAACCTCCGTCCATAGGAGAAGAGATGGAATAAGTCATGGTGCATGCAAATAATGTGGTATCATGGAAATGTCTAGAGATACAAGGCTAAGCTATGTATTCTGACATAGAATGGTGTCCAATATACATCAATGATTTTAAAAAACCCATCAAACAACTTCTATGTGATATGTTGTAATCCCATGTATAACAGGAAACACACACGTTTGTACATGTGCAAGAAACTTCTAGAACATGCAAGAAAATAAATTCCTGGAAAACGTTGACAAAAAGGAAGGCTTTGATTCATCATGAGATTATATGTCTAATTTTATAAAATTAGAAAACACCCAGAATTTATCTTCCCATATAATTATATTTTTCACAAAATTTCCCAAGTATGAAAAATAATAAATACTGAGGCTAGGTGAGATGGTTTGATAAAGTAATTACTGTTCAAGCATGAGGACCAGAGTTTCAGTCCCTAGCACTTATGTGAAAAGCAGGTATGACAACCCAGGTCTCTAACCCCATTGCTGACGGCGGCACAAAGACTGGTGGATTCCAGGCACTACTGGCTAAGTAGTAACATACATATATATATATATATATATATACACACATATGTATATATTCACCCCAGGGATGAGTGTATTTGCACATGTGAGTTATGCATACATACTACACAATAAAGAAATGAACAAACCAGAAAAAATTACTCATGAGTTAGTTCTTCACCAAATCTGGCTTCTCCCTCTGTATAGACTTTGTCCTTGGATGTATTTGTCCCCAAACTCTTGTCATGGCCCACTGGAACTCTGAAGGTGTACGCTGCAGAGACTGTAGTGCTTAATAAGGGCAATGTGAGCGTTATGACTCAGTGTATAACAGGAAATACATATATGTTTGTACAAATGCATGAAACTTCTAGAATATGTGAGAAAATAAATTGCTGCAAAGTGTTGACAAAAAGGTAGGCTTTGATCACCATGAAAATATTTCTAATGTTAAACATTTAGAGTCACTGGGTTGTCATGGCCTTCTAGATTCAGAGCCCAGATTCACTTTGCATGGCAAGGCCACCTGCCTTGTGGCCATCAGTTAGACCTCAGGATGATGCCCAGATCTGGAACTTGGAATTCATCTCTCTGCTCACAGCACAGAAAGTTTATAATAAACCATCAGAGAGGCCCCAATTGTTCCAGGTGTTGCTGGATGAAGTCGGCATTGGTTTGTCCAAAGTTCTGTGGTATGTTTGTGGAACTGCAGGGAGAAGCCCGAGCTAGGAGACTTTGTGGGATACCACTTTGGATTTAATGAATCCATGTTCATAAAAGGCAAGTTACTAATAGTAATGGCCCCCTTTGTGGAGACAATGACAGTCTGCAGAAGGGTGCAGATTCGGGCCTTTTCTTGGCTAAGCTGTGTTCCAGTGATTTAGGAGAAGGGTGAGAGCCATGTTCTCCACATTTGAAATCTTTTCTCCTATCTTACTAATTTTCTTTCCCCCTTCTCTTTATTGTTAAGCATTACAGTCTTTGAACTTAAAGATGCAAAGACTCAAAGTCAACCATTTCTTTTCAATGTTTAAGTCAGGCCTTGTCTATACGTTGTATGGCTCCATTCTTAGGACATTTTGGAAAAAGGAAATGAGGCAGTTGAGAGGACTGGGATGGCAGCAAGGGCTGATTAACTACAGCGAGGAACATGGGTGATTTTATTCTTACAAGATGAAATTCTGTCATGATTGTGGGTGTGGGTATATGACTATATGTTTGCCAAATATGTACATATACATATGTATATGTATACAAACCATAAGTGTAAATTTTGTTGTGTGAATATTTAAAATAAATTAAAATAAATGGCCTTGCCATTTTGAGAGCCTAATGGCTATGACAGCATGCTATAGACCAGCCCTTCGGGTCAAGAGCTTCCCGTTGCAAAGGTAAACGCTTGCCTGGTGTCCTTAGATGCTTATTGGACACAATCCCATCATCACTGAACTTCCGGTTATCAACCTTGAATGTCCTCTCAGTCTCAACCCCCCTAGACACCAGTTGCCTGTGCTTCTGAGCTTTGAACTCATTGTTAACACGTGATGCTCTCAACTCACCACCCCATCATCAGCTGCTTCAGGAAGCCTTCTTGACTACCTGTTAGAGCCATCTATGTGTTCTTCCCCAGGCCATCCTTACGACTCTGAACTATGGATGATGTCTCTTTCACCCACTGAGGTGTATCTTAGGGGTGGGAGGTGGAGGCAGGAGCTTCGAGTTATCCCTCCAACTCAACACAGTGTTGGGTATGAGGTAAAGTATTCAGTAAATACTTGTAGACTCTCTCTCTCTCTCTCTCTCTCTCTCTCTCTCTCTCTCTGTGTGTATGTGTGTTTGTGTGTGTGTGTGTGTGTGTGTGTGTGTGTGTGTGTGTGTGTGTGTGTGTGTGTGTGTGACAGGTTCTCCTGCAGCCCTGGCTGACCTTTAATTTGCTATGTACCTAGAGTTATCTTTAATTTCTGAGCCTCCTGTCTCCATCCTCCACTGCTTAGATTACAGGTATGCACCCCCACCTCCAGTTTATACAATGTTGGGAATGGGGCTTGGAGTTTCATATGCTAGGCAAACATTCTACCAACTGAGCTACACCCGCAGCTCAGTAAATACTTGCAGACTTTAAACAATATGAAATGACTAATTCTTTCTGATTAGGCAAAATAAATGAATTATGTGTTCAGAGAGAGAGGTAGTTCTCACTAAAAAATATTCACTAGCAATAGAAACACTTTTTTCTTTCCAGTATTTTGTAAGTACTTGGGAGCAAGCCAGTGGATTAAGAGGATGAAGCCCACAGTAATCTATTTTGTGGTATGCTTACAAGATACATTCCCTATCTCACTTACGTTTTCTTTGAGTTTTCAGGTACAGGTGTAAGAAAGCTTGCCATGACTCTGTGCTGTGTTTAAGTCCTAATTCCTCCCTGAAGCCCCTCAGACTTAAGAAGCCTGAAGGATATTTGATTTCATCTGAGACTTACACACCCAAGAGCCAAGAGAGATCTCAGCAGACCATACAGATTTGTTTTGAAAGGCTCTTGGTGCATTGGTGTAAGGACTTCTGCCTAGTGTTTAGGGTACAATCTACATACCTATCTCACTTAAATACCTCACTCAAATGTCAAATACTCAAATACCAAGGCATCTGAAAGGCCTGGAGAAGGAATTTTATGTCTGTATTCTGGATTTGCCAAAGCCAGTTTCATTGTTTGGCTCCCAGGATGGGATAGATTGATGTTATCTAGCTATATCAGGCTGGGATCCTGGCAGTGGCTGGAATGGACCCCCTTTTGACGAGTCTGCAGCAGCAGCCTGGTTTGTATACAACCTTCTTGTCATATTTTCTTGAGCCAAGGTGAGTCTAAGTAGAGCTGGGACACTGACAATCCAGAAGAGTTGTAATGGCAGGGCTAAAGCTAATTGGGAGCCCTGGCAACAGTGCTCAGACACACAGCATCACAGAGCTAGGGTGTTGTGTGCTGATATTGCTCTAACCTCAATATCCCTGTCTGCAAAGTGTTTTAAGGATTTAAACTGGTGATTTCTGAGGTTCGTTTTCAAATTGGAACAAGTGTTATGATTGGAAATAATGCTGGTCAGGAGAGAAAGCCAAAGACATTCAACATTTACACTGAGCTAAAGACACCAAGTAAGGGGCAGTCACTGGGGACTTGTGGGTGTCTCATATGGCTCCTTCTCTAGTAAGACATGAGGAAAGATGTACTCTAGCCTGGTTAAATTCCCCCACACCAGTTAGCAAGCTTAGAGAGCATCAGCTAAAAGAAAACTCTACTCTGTGGCTTTCAGGGGTCTATGGAACAGCACTTGAGCAATCCAGGAAGGCCCCAAATCCCAGGCAGGAATCCTAGGGGTAGAAGTAGATACTTCTCAGCCCAGATTTCCCCACTGTCATGCTGGCCCCAGACTCTCATAACCCCTCTACCTCCTTTGAAGCCACTCCCTCTTCCCACCTACAGGGCTCTTCACTAGAAAGCAGCTTGGAGGACAATCCTACTTATTGTTGCTGCTTTTCCCTCAGTGTTCTTCATCTGTGAAATGGAAACTATACCATTCACCTCTGGAGACATTTCCATGATTCAAATCCCATCACTAAATCCCCAAGCTCTGTAAACTGAAACACTAGACAAACCTAAGCCATTAGCTAACGTCAAATTATTTTGGGAAGTCATTGGGGTCTGAATGATGCATAAATAAAACCAGAGCTGGAGAGAGAGCTTCTCTCCTCCCTGTGCAGACTCACTGTCTCCTTTCTGTCATCTGGCGATGCCCCCAGCCCTCCCCTACAGTCTTCCGGGCTGGGCTGCGGGGCCAGCCAGCCATGAGCAGGCCGTCTCACTGCTTGGTCCAGACAGTCCCTTGGGCTGGAGGCTTGTGCCTGTGAGCCTATCAGCTGGCATGCTGACAGATGAGGAATCTGGCCAGTAGATGTCTAATCAGGATGGTACCCGTTCTGATATATGGCAGTTCAGTGTAGTGAGGCTGAAGAGGAGCCAAGAAATGCTAAAGGCCAGAGGTCCAGCAGGCTGCAGACCCTGGGGCGTTGAGGCTATGAGGCTATGGGGAAAGGTGGGGGATCCGAGAAGAACATACAAAACACTGTTCTCACATGCTGTGTGCAAAAGATAGTGTCTGGTAGTACGAAAGATCCCAGACACATGACTACCAAGTCCAGCTCTGTTTTTTACATCCCCAGGCTAGGTCTATCTAAGACTTGGTTTTCTCATCATGCAATGGGTATTGGGTCAACACTATATATGAACAACCCAAATTTTCCTAAGAAGACTCAGTAACAGGCACTCAGCAAGACTGAATGCTCATTTAGTTTTGACCTCATAAAACCCAGTTGCTCCAGTGCAGTCCTTCGTGCATCTCAGCTCCACTCCTTAGACAAGTGGCGTGACCGCCCTGAACTCATCTTTTCTGCGAGATACAACAGTGAGGAGTGACTCCATCGAGTGGTGGGAATTAAACGGATAAAGATAATGATTTAATGTATTTAATGCTGGAGCTCATATACAAAATTTTCCCAGTATTGGTTGTTTTGATTATTATTAGCAACCCTTGTATGTGTCTCATTTTTCTCTTTACGTAGCACTTTCTCAATGGTTAGTCCATGGGATTCATACTCCAAGGAAGCGGGATTGCTATCCTAGAATGGGAGGGTCCCTGGATCCGGGTCACATTGGGAACAGGAAGTGGAGGGGGCACACATACAGATCCAGATCTCCCTCCTTCAAGCTCAGAGATGTGTTTTTCCTTCTCTGTAACCCCTGCCCATTTCTGACGTGTGTATGTATGAGCTCTATGCATGTGGCATGAATGTGCCTGCATATGCATAGAACTCACACACAAACACATACCAGAAATTTGTGGTATCATCTGTCCATGCCTGGGTACAGTCCAAAGGTCAATGGTTGTCTTCCATCTTATTTGTTGAGACAGGATCTCTCACTGAATCTGGAATTCATCATTTCAGCTAGACTGGCTGGCCAGTGAGCCTCCAGGATCTTACCATCTCTGTCCCCTGAAGGAGTTATAAAGACATGCCACTATGCCCAGATATTTTTTTTTACGTGTGTGCAGGAAATCCTAACTAGGTCTCATGCTTGCATAGCAAGCACTGTACCCACTAAGCCATCTCCCTGGCTCATTTTTTCCCTCTAAGAAGGTACTGAAGGTCACTGGCAAGTGCCACTTAACCCTCTGAGTTGTCCTTGTGGCCTGGAGGAAAACCCAATGAGGAAGGTCAAGGATGGATGACCTTGAGTTAAAGCCAAAGTCCTTGCTGAACCCAGGGTCTCCATGGCTGCTCTGGAAGCACAGGCACCGTTTTGGGCATGTGGAGGCCCCGGAGCATAGTTTATAGCATGAAGTGGGGAGAGAAATAGTGAGTGACAACAGTCACTCACTACTTGGTCTCCAACCCAGTTCTCTGGATATGGCTTTGAGAACATGGCCAAAAAGCCAGCCACAGCCATCTTCTGTTTTGTATGCGATCATCTTTAGTTGTTTCCTTTATTCTTGTCTCTGTTTGTCAAGTTCTCTTTAGTGGATAAAGAGTGCATTTTCTATGTCAGAATAGTTTCCCCCCAAGTTTTAAGTCAATTTTTTTACCCCCAAGAAACAAGAATTAGCATAATCAGGGTCTCCTACTATGTCTCCACAAACATAATTTGGATGTGCTGTTTCTAATGAAGGCCAAAACAGAACAAATAATTAGATTAAAAACAACAGCATCAATTTAGTGATTTACCAATTAGCAATTCACTTCAATGTGTATTGAATAAATGCTGAGCTCACAGACACCATGCCTAGTGTTCCCGGATTAATTGGCTTCTGCCCCCTTGGGCATGGCTGGCCACTGTCTTTGGTTACATTATTCCCCTTCTTTAGTGCTAGGGACACACACTTTTCTGCTTCTTATCTCTTCCATTTCCTCTTCTCCTGTCCTCCTTAGATACTGACTCTGTTAAAGCGCCCCCTTCCACTTTTTTCTGACAGTTTCCTTTACTTCATGACTGGTGACCACCAGTTTTATGACGATGGTGATTCCTAAATCTGTAACTCTAACTCAGTATCTTGAACAAATTCAAGGTTTATAAAGCCCTGCATCCCATTGCTCTTATGTTCTCTATATGACTCTAACTTAAAAGGTGGTCTGAGTCAATCACTCCTGTTCTCATTCTAGCCAACAGCAAAAGACCAAAGGGCTACAAGAAGGATGCAGTAAAGGCAAAAGAATATTATGTCCAACTGCATCCCGTTGGCCACAGTTAAGGGTCTTGTGCACATTTGGCTTTGGTATGGCTGTCAAGTGCGGTGTTTGGTGGGACAACCATGTGCTGACTCAGCTTGTTTCAAGCCCACTTTCTAACTAACTACCAAGAAAGTGCTCTTGCCAGCAAGCCTCCTCTTCCACAGTGGATTTTAGTAGCCTGAGTCCTTATCTAGTTTATTCTCTCAACTATGAAATTCTTTAGGCTTGGTTCTTCTCCTCCTTGTTCATCACAGCTTCCCGACCACCTGTCATGGTGCCCAAGCATAACAGGTTATCAATAATGTTTGTGGGCTGCATGAATGTCAACAATTATACTAAAAGTGGAACCCAAAATAGCACACACAGCACAAACTTATTTAAAAAGTTACATGTATAATCAACATAAACAGAATTCTGGGGAAAAAAACCCATCAAAGCATCTCTGACAGGCAATGGGCTTTCTTACTTCTGGCAGTATCACTTTAATTTAAAGTAAAATATCATTAAAATGAGAAAAGGAATTTTACTCATTTTAATTCATGTTAGTATCTTTTAAAGCATTATTTAATTTACAATTAGGCTGGTTTTGGGTTGATGATTTTTTGTCGTTGTTGTTGTTGTTGTTAAATCATGGAGTCAATTTAGATTTAGTATGAGTGCTTTTGAAGTTAACATATAGACTTGGAAATCACCAAATCTAGGTGGGTTATTTCATAGCTGTGAAAATAAAAGCCCAGAAAGAAGCGGTCTTTAGCATCTGGTCCTTATTATTATTCTGCTAATGCCATATGATAGCTACATGTTCTTCTGTCTCAACACTGGGATTGAACATGGGACATCACACATGCTAGACAAATAATGTCACTAGGCTACATCCTTAGCCCTGACATCTACTCTCTTAACAAAATTACAAGTAAGCAAAATATGCTATTGACAATTGCAGGCACACAGTGGACAGAAGCTCTCTACAGCTTGCACATCTTGTAAAACCACAACTAATGTAGATCCACTGAAAAACAATTAAACAATTTCCTAATTCCCTTTCTTCCTAGTCCTTGGCAGCTAGCAATACACGCTGCTTCTATAATGTGACTGTTTTAGGTACTCCAACCCTGGGACTTCTTTGTGTTTATTCTCACTGGCTTTCAAACCTCCCTCAGTGTGATGTCCTCGAGGTTCTCCCACTGTACTTCTACATTGCAGGATTTCTTTCTTTAAAAAATATTCCCCTGCAGTGATCTTAGGGGTGCTAGTATCTCTTGATGATCTTGATTTCAATTCTTTTGGATATATGCTCAGAAATGAAATTTCTGGATCACACAGTCGTTGTATTTCTGATTCTTAAGGGAATCTCCAAAGGGTCTGCAAAGTTCCAGCTTCTCCACACCCTTGCCAAAACTGTTATCCTTCCGTTTTCAACAAAGTCGTCCTAACAGTTGGAAGGCATGTATCACTGTGCTTTTGATGTTTCCCTAACCACTGGTTGAACACTTCAAACATATCATTCAGGTTCCTCCCCAGTTTTTACATGGAGGGATTACATTCTTTACCACCGAATTGTAGGGGCTCTTACATGTGTAGAACATTAAACCACATCAGAAATGTGGCTTACAAATATTTTTTTCTCATTCTTAAAGTTGTCTTTCTACTCTGTAGTTTACTTTGCCATGTAGAAGCCTTTTGGAGTGACATGCTCTACCCTGTCTAAATTTGTAAATCGCTTATGTCGAGGTACAAGGAATCCTAGCCTCTACCTCTATCATGTAGCTTTGCCCTGGTGTTTTCTTCTAGGAGTTTTAGAGATTAGGGTATTATATTTACTTCTTTAATTCATTTTGAGCCAATTATTGTACAAACTAAAGATTTAATTTTTATTTTGTCTTTTCTTGTGAATGCTAGTTTTCAACACTATTTGTCAAACATTAAAATTTATCCATTTTGTGTTATTGGCACTTTTGACAAAGATGAGTTAATCATATCTAAACAGCTTTATTTCTGCGTTCCCTCTTCTTTTCACTTTTATGTAAGTCTGATTGTATATCAGTATCCCACTGCTTTGCTTACTACAGCCTTGTACTGTAGTATATTTTGAAATAGGGAATTGTAATGTCTCTAGCTTTGTCCACCTTCACCAAGATTGCTTTGCCTACTGCAGGTATTTTGCGACTCCATAGGCATTTTAGAATTGTCTTCTCCATTTGTATAAGAATGCACCTGGGAATATATTAAGGGCTTTTACCAAATCTGTAGATAGATTATCTTGAGTAATATGGACATTTTAAATGATTTTAAAGTCTTTTGAACCATGAATACCAGCTAAATTTCCATTCATTTGTGTCTTTAATTTTTCTTGCCAAGGTTGCATACTTTTTAGTGTATAACTCTTTAACTCCTTATTAAGTATATTCTTAGATTTTTACTTTTCTTAATTTCTATGTTAGGTTTTCCACCATTGTGATAAATACCCATGAGAAACAATTCAGAGAAGAACAGACTTGCTTTGGTCTGCAGTCAATTTCATGGCCATTGCTCTTAAGCTTGAGGTGCGTCAGAACCGTTATAGAGGAAGGTCATGGAAGAGAAGCTGCTCTCCTCATGGTAGCCAACAAACAGAGAGGAGTCAGGAAGAGAATGGAGATCATTTAGATCTTTCCTGGGCATGTCTCCAATGTTGCACATTCTCCAACTAGGCCAAACCTCCCAACAAGGTCACATGTTAGGAATCCATAAAAGAATCAATCAATTAATTAAGAGAAAGTCCTTAAGAGTCAATCAGTACCCAGAAGTTCATTAGCTGGAAACAAGGCTCCCAAGGCCTTTGGGGGACCTCTTGGATTAAAGTCATAGCAAGTTCCTCTTAAGATGGTTGTTCCTTGTGTAGAGAGGTGCAAGTGATTTCTACACGTTGCCTTATGTGGCCTGCACTACATTGAGTTCATTTACTGCTTTACACAGATGAGCTGTGACCAGCAATGCATCGGGCTTGGTTTTATTCTTTGGGGAATGCCTTTGATTGATATTTTTAATTTCAATTGTTCTCATTTTCTGTCATGATGGATCATCTACCATCACACTGGGAGCATCACTCAGTTTGGTATGTTGGCTAGCATCATGGAAACAAATGATGAACTAGTCCTAGTGGCCCATAGCAGATGCCACCACATCACAGCATCCAGAAACAAAGCTATTTGTCTGCAATCTTTCTAGGAAGAGGCCTCTGACAGAGCCCATAAAAAAATTAAAAATAAAAAGGACAAAGCTGCCAAATATATTTCTTTTTCCTGACATGATTGGGGAGAATAGTTCATTTTTAAATTTGAGCTTGGTCCTCTTTCCACTTAGCTCTTTGTCTTTTGGGAATGCCATAATGCACAGAGAAGCAAGAGACTGTTATTTTTAATTATAATCTTTATTCAATTTTTTGATATTTTCATACATCTATATAAAGTGCATAATTGGTTATTCTTACTCCTACCCTCCCACCCCCTCTCCCATCCTTGTCAACAGTCTACTCTTTCCTACAACCCACTTTCTCATATCTGTGTCCTTTTGTTTTATTGCAAAAAGCTTTTATGATTAAGGCTGAGAGTAGCATTTGTCTATTGGTATAAACACGAATGTTTAGAACACAGTTTGGGGCCATGTGAATTTAGTCACACAGCAATAGTAAAATTTCCCTTAGAGCTTAGGATTTCTTCAGCATTTGTTGTTGTTGTTTGCTTGTTTTGGCCTGGGTTTACAGTCCCAGGCATGAATTTCCTCCTAAGGAGAAGACCTCAGATCTGAATATATATATTGGTTGGTTGCCTCCAGCTCAGTTGTGCCACTATTGTACCAGTAAGTATATTTTTTTCTGGCAGGTTGAAATTACAATTACTAGGGTTCTTAGCTGGCTGGTTAGTTAATACTTCATTTCCCATGGCAGCTTATATAGCACCTTCCAGGACTATTAAACAACAATTATTTCAGTAGCTGTTAAACAGGGATGAACTTTCTATCTCGCCTCTAGCTTAATTTCTTTATCTTGCAGCAAACATATATAGCATCTTCAACAATAAGGTCTTATTAACTCATTCTTGTGGGGAACTGAAAGAAACAAGAACCTATATTATCTTGGGGGCCATAGGGCTCCCCTAGCTAACAACTCATAAAGAAGGCTATCTTACCCAGTCCTAAAATGTTGAATAACCCTTGAGTTTTCAGAACAGATTATCTAAACATGTAGGGTATCTCTCTTCTAACTCTCTCTTTTTTTTAATGTACAGCTTAAAAATGTCAGATTTATATATGGGGTTTTCACATGAGATATTTTAAAAAACTATTTTGAAGTCCAACAAATACAAAAGGAAGAGATGGAGGCTGTCTTCCTATCTTGGTGTGGTATAACTTCTCCTGTATCCCACATTTTGTGTACATTTGACTCTCAGTCTCAACATCCTGTGCACAGGTCTTTACTCTTGACTCTAACCCTCTCTCAATCTCTACCCTCAGTGCTTTCCTCCAGGAAGTGCCCAACCCTCCTATTTCTCTCTGGAATCACTTGCCTCAGAACTTCTAGTCCATGCTATGTCCATGCTTCTCTTCTTTTATACCTTGTGCTATGGTATAGTGTGAATGTGTCCCCCCCCCCAAAGTTTATGTGCAAGAACTTAATCCACTGTGCTATAGTGCGAGGTGGGTTCTTTAAGACATGACTGTGGATTCATTCCATCACCAGAGGAGCAAGTTGTCATGACCAAAAGAGAGTGTGGTTTCATTCCCTTTCTCAATCATGAATTGATGCCTTCTTTCACATTATGAGGCAGCAGGAAGGCCCTCATCAGGACCAGGTATAATTTATGTCATCTTCAACTTTCCAGGCTTCAGAATCATAAACCAAACACATTTGTATTCTTTGTCTGTGGAATTCTCTTATAGCAACATAAAACAGACTAAACTAGCTACAAACTGTGATATGTGGGTCTCTACATGCCTTCAGGCCAGGGCTTTCTTGAAGGCAAGGAATACACTCTTGGGTTCATCTCCACATTCCAGTGACTTGTTCTTTCTCCACAAGTTTTGACTGAATCAGTAAGATCATTCAAAACACAATCCTTGAAGGCCGCTTGGCTTTGGGATTGGAGACAGATTCATCTCCCAGTGTAGTGTAGAGCTTTCAACTTCTACGGCTTCAGTGCAAGGGAAAAAAGAAAAGAACTGAGAATCCCTGAGTTCACACCTAATATGTTCATTGTGAATCCATTTCTTGACTCAGAAACCTGGTTACAACTGAAAGTGATCTTTCTGCATCTCACAGGTGTGCTTGTATGAATTCAGTGAACCATGTGCTCCACAAAGCTCAGAGGCAGAAAGGTGACTTCTTTCTTTCTCTATCTGTATACAATTTTATGGTTTTGTTTTCTTATCATCTATGCCTGATATCTTCACAACATCACCATACCAAAAATTGACATGTTCTTGTGTATAGCAAATAGGCTACAGAGTTTAAATTTCCTAACTACTAAAGTCAGTCAAGAATATCAAGGTCAGGCTCATAGGTGGAGTGAACAGTGACAGTCTGGAAACAGAAATAAAAAGCAAATGCTTTATAATATAGTTCACTTTAGGGAAGAACCTAGAACTCACTATGTAGACCAGGCTGGCCTTGAACTCAACAATCTTCTTGCCTTAGTTTCCTAAGTGTTAGGATTACAGACCAGAGAGATGACATTTGGCTCATGTTCTAAAATCCTAGTGTAAAAGTTGTTTCTAGAGATAAAGATTTTCCTTTTCCTGTGTATCTGTTTGTGGTGCTCATGTGTGTCTACAGACATACAACATACATGTGTATTGCGTATTTGATTTTGACATATTCTTTTTGAATAGTGATAAAATAAAAACAAATGCTCTTGTTATTACCATAGACAGTCACGTGTCAGGGAGGGGTCCATTCTAGCAGTAGGAATAGTGTCAAGAGGTCAAGATAGAATCAAAGCAAATTTACCACATAAAGATCTGATGCTTGCATGCACACATGTGAGAATTCACACACAGGAGAAAACACACATGTGTGTATCTTTTACACACACACACACACACACACACACAATCAATCAGTGCTTCTACCAATATTCAGCATTTGATCTCCTTTTTCACAGTAGAGCAATACTTCTGTATCCTAGAATCTCAAAATACCTGTATAAATTTTAAAGGGTGTGTGTGTGTGTGTGTGTGTGTGTGTGTGTGTGTGTGTGTGTGTGTAAAATCCAATCCTGTAGAGCACAGATCCTTCATCTTTTTATTACTTTATGTGTAGAATTTAAGTAATTTTGGAGCTAATCATACTTCTTGATTAAAAGCACAATAGAGTTCATATATGAGTTTAAGAGAGATCTCTTTGATGCTAGGAAGTTAGGAGGCCTAGAGCCTTGTGGAGATTTTTCTGGAACATAGTTAAAGTCCAAACAAAGCCAATTGATTGAGTGAGGCCTTGGGAGAGAAAGGAAAGCAAAGGGGCACAGTGACAAATGGTGTCTCCTTTCTCTCCTACAAACGCTGCTTCTCATGGAGGTATGACACGAACCATTTCAGGGCTAGGGCAGGGTGGCCACAGAACCCAGAGGCAAACATGAAATGTCGCTGAGGCCTTAGCTTCCCTACTTTCTTGCCATGTGTCTTTCACCCTATCTCTTCCCAGCCACACACACTTCTACACAGCAGCTGACTTCTACATGTCCCTATCTCTAGTCCTTAAAGACTGGGGACTTCTTGGGACCATCAACAGATTATAGATTTGCCTTCACTTCACATCAAAGCCCTGCACTGAAGACAAAAAGCACGGGAGCCACCAGGTTGCTGGAATTCTTCCCTGGCAGACTTCTGAGCAACTTCTACATTTTTAAAATACGTCTTCCTAGTGCTCTGGAATAAAAGACTTCACCAAATGAAGGCTTCACTGTTTCCTAACTAAGAGTCTGCGTGGCTCACAAAGCTAGAAAGCATCTCTTAAGGGAGAACTTGGGCTGCAATAGGCTGAATGGTAGTGTGTGTGTGTGTGTGTGTGTGTGTGTGTGTGTGTGTGTGTGTGTGTGTGTGTGTGTGACACGTCTACAGAACTTTGGGCAGATTTGGGAAGAGAAGAACCCCAGTGACTGGGAAGAAAGTGGACACCACTGTCTGTCCCCTGTAATAGTCAAGATTATTGGGTGACCACATCTTAATTACTCATCCTTGTTTTATAAAATGCAATAAGAATTCACAATGATCAGCAATGTAAATGATTACATGTAACCAATGTGGGGAAACGGGAACGGAGGCATTTGTTTTCTGTAAGAGCTTCAACCAAGTCCATGAAGAGTTATTGGGATGGTCAGTCACGAATGCCAACTTGACCTTTGGCTGTTTGGTGAGGGTCTTTCCAGAGAGTTTTAACTGACAAGAAGAGACTTTCTGGAATGTAGATTGCATCATCTCATAGACTAGGGTTCTGGAAAAATGTCGTTGGAAAAACAACTTCGCCTCTCTCTCTCCCCCCTCCCCCTCCCCTTCTGTTTTCTGACTGCAGATGCAATGTGACCAGAGGCTTCACATTCCTGCTTCCACAGCTAAAGCTATTCTGCCACCATTCCTTCTCCGTTATCTTACCCTCAAAAGTAAACTATACTTCTATCTTTATGCCTATCTCTATTAGCGCTACTTCTCTATCTCTGTGTCTACCTCTATCTCTACCATCTCTGTCATATCTGTCTATCTATCTATCTATCTATCTATCTATCTATCTATCTATCTATCTATCTTTCTTTCTCTATCTCGATCTTCTCTCTATATACTTCTATCCCTAAGTTGTTCTTGTCAGGCATTTTGCCACAGCAACATGAAAAGTAATTCAGTTATCATCTGGCAGTGGGACCAATCATGTTCTAAAACTGAAAACCAAAGGGCAGAAAATAGGAAGTTAATTTGAGCTCAAATGTTAAACATGCCCTTCGTGACAGCTAGAGCTGGCTGTCAGTGGAAGAGGCTGCTTTTGAGGCCCCAGACAGAAATGCTCAGAGGTCAGATAACAAACTATTAAGAGTTCGACCTAAGAGATTCCAACTCCTGGTATTCAAACCCAGTGACTTCTGATGACCTTATCAATTGCACAACACTTTGACGACAAAAGAAAGTCCAGAGCTTAATTCCCAGCAGCAGACTTATCTCAGCTTCCTCTGTGCCTTCAGCACACTCCCCCCCCCCCCCTTTTGCTGGTAGGAAGCAGTGCTTCCTGAGAGCTGGTAAGTGAGACAAGGCTCTGCCCAGCCCTCTCAGCATGATTGGCAATTAGCTGGACTGAAGCCTTGGAAGGTCTTGCAAGCTCTCAGCAGGTCGCGCCACTCCGCCTGCGCTTATTTAGAACCCAGGGAAGGAGGCAGCCACAGGTAGCAGAGGCTTAATTCTGAACTCATGCTAACCAAACATTAACATTTGCATTTAAAAACAGGAGAAAGAGAAAGAGCAATGGAAACCTCACTCAATTAAAGCTGTTTGCAGATGCAAATAGGCCTGACACCAAAGAGAAAGGGACTGCACAGCCGACACCCCTCTCTGCTGACCTTTGTGACCAGACAGCAGAGGGGAGAGCATACAGAGCACGGGGAGAAGGAAGTGGGGTGGGGCAGCCACAGAGGATGGAGAGGGACAGAAAGAGAATGTTGCTCTATGCCTCAAAACCTGTAATTTCACTCTGACATGAAAATTAGCTCTGTGGCTAATTAGCTTCCTAATATCATTGACTGCCATAGAAAGGATAAAAGTTTGTGAATTTATAAACCTACCTGAAAAAAGGAAAAACCCTACAAGTTTGCATGAGGTGAGCTGATTGAAATTGCTGAGGCTGTTCCAGGAATTAAGCTGCAGCTGCCTTGGTGCCCTTTAGAGTCCCTGGGACCAGGTGAGGTGTATAGCCTCTCCCTCCCCATCCCCCCAGCCTCCCGTCCCTCAAGTCTCTGGCCTGGCTTCTCTGAGGAGCCCTCCAGTCTTTGACAGCACTGCTGAAAAGCGACACCTCACACTGTGCTAGTTGCTGGCCTCTGTACTCCCTACCATTGCTTCTAGCTGTGACCTCTTGAGTCATCAGACAAGTTTTTCTCTCCCCACCCAGGGCAGCCTTCTGTGAATTGGAGGCATTTATGAGCCAAGCTGGGAGTCCACTCAGCAGCTAGCCTGTTTACACGGCTAATGTATCTACCTCTCAAAGCAGCTTTGGCCCCCTTTGCTCTTCTAGCCAATCTCACTGGGATTTTACATTTTAGAGTCTTCTGGAAACTTCTAGCACTCGTTCTGGTCTTGCATGAGCTCTCTTTTTGTTTTGAATTTCTTTAAAACACAGCCGTGCTTTACTCGTGGTGTCTCGTTGTGTATATAGTATACAAGTATATAGTGTATGTTTTCATTTGTTCTTGCAGGAACATTAGGCAGATGGTCCATTAATTATTCTTGTTCAATAGACAAGAAACCCCAGGAGACCTGCACAGTTACACAGCCCCGTGGGTTACACAGCCCTGTGGGCTACACAGCCCTGTGGGCTACACAGCCATGATATTTTAAAGCCCAGATCTACCATTGTTATCATGCCATTCTCTCGTGTGCCTTGAGTCATTTGCAGGAGGCTGCTGCTTTTTGTAGATCTCTGATTCTCCCAACACCCAGAGCTGGCCTGGGTAAGGAACATGAGCCTGGCAGAGTTGAGTGCCACTTAAAAATCAAGAACACTGTCATTCATTTATCTGGGAAAGTCTACGGTACACAAGCTGAGCCTCTCAGTGAAGTCATCCCAAAACATCTGAGTCAACTTCTCAGCCTCTTTCCAAATGTTGCCACGGGGTAGAGATACTCACTCACTACATTCTCTGTTTGCAAATTGTTTATTTATAGGTGTTCTTTAAAAAGCACATTTGGACTGGGGCTATAGATCACTGGGGCACTTGCTTAGCATCTGTGCAGCCATGGGTTTAATCCCCTGTTTCACAGAGAAAATCTACAAGAGATGAAGGGCTGTTCCCAGATGCTGAAGTGCTAAACTTCTCCTGGAATGGAGAAACCCAATTACTCCTCGAACACCCTCTTCCGGGTTAGGGGGCTGACTCCATCTGTTGCTCGGCTACTTCTATAAGAAGGTCTGTGATGCTCCGATAATAGCACTTTAGGAAGTAATTAGCATCTTCAGAATAGGATTCACGTGTAATACTCATCCAAGCTTATGGGATTCGACCGAAAGCACAGCCGAGGGACTGGTGCAGGTAGATGCCCTGAAACTGTCCAGTCCTGGCAGTCTGGGCAGCATGAATGGTCCTACCATGGAATGGAATGGGACCCCTAGGGAGCAGGACTAAGTGCTGCCCACTGCATCCTGAATGTCACCATCTGCTCAAATGACTCTGCAATTCAGTTTCTTCCCTGCAGTACCATTTCAAAACATCATCATTATCTATTAAAACAAGGGTGTATCTAGTTTTGGTGCTTTCTTGTTTTATTTAAGATATATCTCAGCTGTCTGCTTTAGTAGTTGGTTTCACTTGTATTTCCCTAGTGACTTCTGTCTTTCAAAATTGTTCGAAACTATTGCTTTCCTCATACAATGTTCCTGTTCTCCAGACATCGTCTCCCTGTATCTTCCTGCCTTTCCCTCACCTTGAGGGTCCGCCCTCAAGGTAGCCTTGCTTCCTATTCTCATGGTGAGTCCTCCATTTGTTTCTCCATGTATTTCGCATTTACCACCTCCCTTCCTCTGCATTGTAGAATCTGCTGTAGAATTCTGGCGGCAGTCTCCTTTGGGGGCTGGAGAAATGGCTCTGGTATTTAAGAGTGTTTGCTGCTCTTCCAGGGAACCTTAGTTCATTTCCCAGTACCCATGTCAGGTGGCTCACAACCACTGTAACCCAAGCTCTTGGGAGTCCACACCCTTTTCTGGCTTCCACAAACACCCCATGCATATGGCATATGCTTGCACAGACACACATACACATACACGTACATTTTTAAAAGAGCGCCTTTGCCCCGCTCTTTCTGGAAATAGATGCAGAGGGGCTAGGATATTTAGGATGGCTTTAGAAAACTGGAAAGCAGATGGCATTCTAACAAGCTGTATAACTCAAGAGAAAAATCTCAAAACACCCCTGGATCCCCATTGCTGGTCTGAAACAGTGGGAAGTTATCATTCCAGTTTCTGGAGTATGAGGTTCCTGATACAGGAACAGGAAGGCGCTCTGTAAGTCACAAGAACTGGCCATAACTGAGTTGATTTGGTCCTGGCGTGTTCCTGCTTTTAGCTAGGCAGCTCTTAGCAGCTGTACTACCTACCCACTGCCCATCCAACTAGACCAGCTGTCCCCACCCTTATCCAATCCAGTAAGGCATGCTCTGTGACCCCAGCTTCTGAGTCACACAAGGTGAGCTTCGTCCCTCTTTTCTCTGATAAACTGTTAGTTTTCTCAGAGACAGCCTCTCAGATGGTTTGTTAAATGTCCCCAGGGCATGTCTGACTTCCCCCTCAGCACCTCAGGAAATAGTATTAGCTAGCAGCTAACTAGTCTTAAGTTTTTGAGGTATTGTGGTTTGGTCCTGTCATCTAGTCTTTACCTAGTGTCTTGTAACTGTTAGCCTCAGTTTTCTCTTCTGTGGGTTAGAGACAGCACGCCCACTGGAAATGCAATAGATGATCACTGTTTGATCGCAATTATACTACGGAAATGCAGGGAGCTTGTTTATGTAGCATGCAATCCACTGCTACTTTCAAGGGGCTTGTTACTTCCTCCCAGTAGTTCTCTAAGCAAGTTCAAGGTTTGCCAGGACCAGAGTATCATTTGAAGAGTTCCTCAGATGACCTACTTTTCTCCTAGGGAGTCATTCAAGATAAATCCATTTCTTATACCATGCTCCATATCTCCAGAAAATTGAATTAATACAAATAAAATCCTTGGACTAACTCCAAATGGTGCCACTCACTCTCCCCCAAATAAGCCCCTCCTACTCTTGCCTCTGCATATGTGTTCTTACAATTCTGGCCATCTTGTTCCCTGCCTGCAGTTCTGGCCAGTGTTTGCCTCCATCCTACCATCTGCAAAGAGTCAGTCTCTCTGCCTGAAACCTCCAGAGGGAGACCACTCACTTTTACCGTACCATGGGGATTTAGAGGTACGAGTCACAGAACTGAGAAGAAGGAAGAACCAGGAAGAAGAAAGAGAAACCCCCCAAGTCAGGGTGTGTAGGCATTGAAGGATCACTCCGAGTTCAGGCAGGATCCCTGGAGGAAAAATGTGGTCCAGTGCAAGAATTCAAAGAAGCAGAAAGTGCTGAGGAGAGTTTACTCAGGAAAGGTGCAGTCTAGGCTCCTGGGGTTTGATGTGCAGCATTCTCACGGTCATGATTAAAATCCATAAATAGTGAGAAGCTAGATGTGATTGTGGAGTGAACAATAGCATTCACTCAGTGAAAAACCCTCATCAGTTGGGCCAACTGTTGAATCCCAGACAACAGCAGAGACACTCAAGCTGTGCTAGGCTCACCTCTGATCAGTTGCCCTGTGTTTAACATTCCTTTATCCCCAGTCTCCCATGTGTGGTAACTGTACTCCTTCATGGGGCTTCTTCTTTTTTTTAATTTTATTTTATTATTTTTTATTTTTGATACTTTATTTATATTTCAAATGTTTTCCCCTTTCCAGGTCTCCCCTTTGGAAACCCCCTATCCCCCCTCCCCTGCCTCTATGAGGGTATTCCCCCACCCATCCACCCACTCCCCTCTTCCCTCCATGGCATTCCCCTACACGGGGGCATCTAATACCCTCAGGCCCAAGGACCTCTCCTCCTGATGGCCAACAAGACTCTCTTCTGCCACATATGTGGCCAGCACCATGGGTCCCTCCCTCCATGTGTATTCTTTGGTTAGTGGTCCAATCTCCTGGAGCACTGGAGGGTCAGGCCAGTTGACACTGTTGCTCCCTCCATGGGGCTGCAAACTCCCTCAGCTCCTTCAGTCCCTTCTCCAACTCCTCCATCTGGGACTCCATGCTCAGTCCAATGGATGCTGTGAATTGAATCTTGGGTATTTCGAACTTTTGGGCTAATATCCACTTATTACTGAGTACATACCATTTTCGTTCTTTTGTGACTGAGTTACCTCACTCAGGATGATACTTTCAAGTTCCATCCATTTGCCTGTGAATTTCATGAAATCATTGTTTCTAATAGCTGAGTAGTATTCCATTGTGTAAATGTACCACATTTTCTGTATCCATTCCTCTGTTGAGGGACATCTGGGTTGTTTCCAGCTTCTGGCTATTATAAATATGGCTGCTATGAACATAGTGGAGCATGTGTCTTTATTACATGTTGGAGCATCTTCTGGATATATGCCTAGGAGAGGTATGGCTGGGTCCTCAGGTAGTATTATGTCCATTTTTCTGAGGGTCCGCCAAACTGATTTCCAGAGTGGTTGTACCATCTTGCAATCCCACCAGCAATGGAGGAGTGTCCCTCTTTCTCCACATCCTCGCCAGCATCTATTGTCACCTGAGTTTTTGGTCTTAGCCATTCTGACTGGTGTGAGGTGGAATTTCAGGGTTGTTTTAATTTGCCGCTCCCTAATGACTAAGGATGTTGAACAAATTTTTTAGGTGCTTCTCAGCCCTATGAATTTCCTCAGTTGAGAATTCTCTGTTTAGCTCTGTTCCCCATTTTTTGATAGCGTTATTTGTTTCTCTGGAGTCTAACTTCTTGAGTTCTTTGTATATATTGGATATTAGCCCTCTATCAGACATAGGATTGATTAAGATCTTTTCCCAATCTGTTGGTTGCCCTTTTGTCCTATTGACAGTGTCCTTTGCCTTACAGAAGCTTTGCACTTTCATGAGGTCCCATTTGTCGATTCTTGATCTTAGAGCATAAGCCATTGGTGTTCTGTTCAGGAACTTTTCCCCTGTACCCATGTGTTCGAGACTTTTTCCTACTTTCTCTTCTATTAGCTTAAGTGTATCTGGTTTTATGTGGAGGTTCTTGACCCACTTGGACTTGAGCTTTATACAGGGAGATAGGAATGGATCAGTTTGCATTCTTCTACATGTTGACTGCCAGTTGAGCTAGCACCATTTGTTGAAAATGCTGTCTTTTATCCGCTGGATGGTTTTAGCTCCTTTGTCAAAAATCAAGTGACCATAGGTGTATGGGTTCATTTCTGGGTCTTCAATTCTATTCCATTGATCTACCTGCCTGTCACTGTACCAATACCATGCAGTTTTTTATCACTACTGCTCTGTAGTACAGCTTGAGGTCAGGGGTGCTGATTCCTCCAGAGGTTCTTTTATTGTTGAGAATAGTTTTTGCTGTCCTGGGTTTTTTGTTATTCCAAATGAATTTGAGAATTGCTCTTTCTAATTCTATGAAGAATTGGGTTGGAATTTTGATGGGGATTGCATTGAATCTGTAGATTGCTTTCTGGAAGATGGCCATTTTTACTATATTAATCCTGCCAATCCATGAGCATGGGAGATCTTTCCATCTTCTGAGTTCTTTGATTTCTTTCTTCAGAGACTTGAAGTTCTTATCATACAGATCTTTCATTTGTTTGGTTAGAGTCACACCAAGATACTTTATATTGTTTGTGACAATTGTGAAGGGTGTCATTTCCCTAATTTCTTTCTCAGCCTGTTTATCCTTCTAGTATAGAAAGGCTACTGATTTGTTTGAGTTAATTTGATAACTGGCCACTTTGCTGAAGTTGTTTATCAGCTGTAGCAGTTCTCTGGTGGAGTTTTTCAGGTCACTTAAGTATACGATCATATCATCTGCAAAGAGTGATATTCTGATTTCTTCCTTTCCAATTTGTATTCCTTTGACCTCCTTTTGTTATCTAATTGCTCTAGCTAGAACTTCAATTACTATATTGAATAGATAGAGAAAGGGCAGCCTTGTCTAGTCCCTTATTTTAGTGGGATTGCTTCAAAGTTTGTCTCCATTTAGTTTGATGTTGGCTACTGGTTTGCTGTATATTGCTTTTACTATGTTTAGGTATGTGCCTTGAATTCCTGATCTTTCCAAGACTTTTATCATGAAGGGATGTTGAATTTTGTCAAACGCTTTTCCAGCATCTAATGAAATAACCATGTGGTTTTTTTCTTTGAGTTTGTTTATGTAGTGGATTACATTGATGGATTTCCGGGTATTGAACCATCCCTGCATCCCTGAGATGAAGCCTACATGATAGTGGTGAATGATCGTTTTGATGTGTTCTTGGATTTGGTTTCTTGAGGACAGAGTCTATCTTCTCCCTGTCTTCAGGTTGAATGCCGCTTCAGCCACAGAGTCCCTCTCTCTCCTCCCCTATGTGTTGGACCATGCTGCTGCTTCAGTTCTTCATATCTGAGGTCAGGATCAAGTATGAGTCACTGGGCTTTGACTGAGAGGCCAGACTCTAAAACAACTCAGCTATCATGTAAACTGGGAGATCTCCGTGGGTGAAGATTTGCTGACAGAGGCCTTGCCCACTCCCTGATCCTTTCTCATCTCACCTATCTAACCCTGACAGGAAAGCCTTACCAACCCACTTGTGAGCTTACCAGCATAGGACCCTTTCCTGCCCCAAGCTCTGCAAGAGAAGCATAAGACTTCTGGAAGACATAAGCCAAGGTGGCAATTTAGCCAACCCCAATCCACCTTCCAGGAGGCCAGCTCTTCTGGCTCTAATGTTCAGTCAGTGACATGGCAAGAAGCTGTAGAAAATTAGTTTAAGAAACCAACTTGGAGCTGGTGAGATCCTCTCCCAGAACCAAGACTAGCAGTAGTGGCATACCCTTGTAATCTCACAGCTAGAGAGGTGGAGACAGGAGGATCTCTGGGGCAAATTTGTAGCCAAATTGGGGAGGGATGTTTCTGGATATAGTGAGGCATTGCCTCAGAAATAAAATGTAACCCCCAAGGAACAATACCCAAGGTTGGCCTCTGACCTCCATACACACTCTTACATAAGCACATACTCAGCGAAGCATAAGCACACATAAATAAGTACACACAAAAAAGAAACCATATTCCTTTCTCCTTGTTGTAGTTAAGACTCAACAGAAAATTATAATTTTCATATTTTTTCACATTTTTATTTTGTTTGTTTGCTTCCATGTTGTTATTAAACCCTTATAATCTGCAAAATGTTCCCCTGGGGCTTCCAACTACAAGTTGCTTTGCTCGTTTTCCATCTCAGCATGAAGAGGGACTTAGTTCCAAAATTACGTGAAAACTGCATTCCAGTATATAACTTGATGGGTATTATTTTTCTGTGTCTAGAATTATTTTCTAAGGATAGAATTTTTAGGAATAGAATCGATGTGGCTAGCCAGATGGCTCAGTTAGGTAAAGGCACTTGCCTCCAGCCTAAGGAACCTGCATGGTAGAAGACAGAACCACTCCATTAGTTGTCTCAGACCTCTACATGTGTGACATGTGCAGACACACACACACACACACTCACACACACTCACACACACACACACACACACACAGAGAAAGAGAGAGAGAGAGAGAGAGAGAGAGAGAGAGAGAGAGAGAAACATTAAATGTAAAATGGCATAAAATGAAGAAATTGAATTAGTGAATTAAAGAATAAGAACATTCTAAGGGTTCTTTATATGTAAGACTTAGTTAAGGTTGTAGAGGTATTTTAACTAGTTTATGTGGCCATAGGCAATACACAACTATTCCAGTTCTATTGCAACACCTTCTACATTGGTGTCTTAGTTAGAATTTCCATTGCTTCGACAACACACCATGACCAGAAAGCGAACTGAGGAAGAAGGGGTTTATTTGGTTTATACTTTCACAACACTGTTCATCATTGAAGGATGTCCAGGACAGGAACTCAAACAGGACAGGAACCTGGAGGCAGGAGCTGATGCAGAGGCCATGGAGGAGTGCTGCTTACTGGCTTGCTCACCATGGCTTGCTCAGCCTGCATTCTTATAGGACCCAGGTCCACTTCCCCCCATCAATCACTAATTTAAAATATGCCTTACAGCTGGATCTTATGGAGGCGTTTTCTCAAATGAGGTTCCCTCCTTTTAGATAACTCTAGCTTGTGTCAAATTGACATAAGATTAGCCAGCTCAGTTGAGCTTCATAATTATTTAACATTTTGCTAAGTTAGAATATAGAAATGTTATCCTGCTTTAGAAATTCTCTTTATGCTTACTACTAATTGCATCTCCTCTTGTCCGTATATGTATGCATACTTTGTTGCTGTTGTTATCTGTTTGTGTTTTTTTGAGCAGGTCTCATATATCTCAAATGGACCCTCAACGTAATATGCAGGTGAAGATGATCTTAAACTTCTTCTCTTCCTGCCTCCAGCTCTCCAGTGATGAGAATGCATGCATACATCTTGCCACATGGTTGATGTGGTGCTGGGGATCTAATCGGGGTTCCTGCATACTAAGCAAGCACCCTACTGCCTGAGCTACACC
Organism: Uromys caudimaculatus; assembly: GCA_028551405.1. Taxonomy (NCBI): domain Eukaryota; kingdom Metazoa; phylum Chordata; class Mammalia; order Rodentia; family Muridae; genus Uromys; species Uromys caudimaculatus. The sequence continues at coordinate 49,781,355 of CM052702.1, forward strand.
CCGGCCTCCTCTTTGTTCAGTTTGACAATGATAGAATTCAGGTCTGCAAGTCTAGCTGCATTTGGGTCCTTGCGTTTATAACCCATCTCCCATGCTCCAGTTTTACAACGTATTTGCTAATACCTCTAACACCATGAGATCCTGTATTTGTTTACCTTTTATCAAAGCATAGGAACGTGGCTGGGTAGCATTTGTAATCATGGATTGGAAGAATGTCATATTCATAGAAGTTTGGGCTCTGGTACAGACTCTGGCTTTCCTTTCTTTTCTTTATTGTTTGGTTGGTTTTTCAAGCTGGGTGGCACTGACTTCATCTTCCTCTTAGGAGTCTCTCCTTTCTCACATCACTCCCTATTTGCCCCAGTGCTGTCTGGGAAGAGTCAGGTCAGCTTTCCCTTGCAAAAGACAGGAGAGGCATTAGTTAAGACTCACAGGTCACGTGGTCTCACAACCACTCAACCAACCCATTGTAGCATGACATAGCACTGACAGTGACAATACCCAGTAATGAGACATGGCTACATCCAATAACGTTTCTTTATGGATGTTAATTTTATATTTATAAATCTGTATTTCATAGATGATCATTTAAATATAGGTAAATGAAAGTAATATGACATAGTATTCTAAAATGCTGTATAGGAATGCTGATATAGAAATCATAACATATACAATATATTGTACATTGCAGTATAATAATAATAATATGTAATTATATAATAATGTTATGTTTACATTTATGTATGTTACATGATTACATGTGATAACTTATAAATTAATTTTATATAATATGTTCTTTAGGGTTTTTTCTTTAAAAAAACATTATAAAAGGGTGAGAACCATTCTTTGTTCACAGGGTTATAAAAACAGGCAGGGAGCTCGATTTGGCCCATGGCTGTGGGTTATCAAGTGCTTCTCTGCAGCCCCACCCAGAACAAACCCTCATCGGAGAGTCAAAAGGCATAAAGGACAGGCAGTGGCATTGTCCTGATAGTTAGGTGTGAAGACCAGAGCAAGAAGGTGCTGTGACTTGCACATAGCCATAAGTCTCTTCATCACATCTCCCACCAATAAGTTAATCATATCCTCTCCAAGCAGAGGTTTCACACAGTGGCCAGTTCTTTCTTGTCAGAGCCCAACCTCTGAGCTCCCAATCCTGTGGTTTGGGTCTCCTTCCCCAGCCATCCCGTCCCATCCTTGGCCAGAAACTGACAGAGTGCATATTCTGCTTAGTGGAAGCAGGGATGAACTCAGGCTTCCCACTGAAGAGTCTGTGATCCTTCAAACCCAAGCCACAGACTCAGGCCAGTGGACGTCACTTCATACATGGAAGTGATTGGTGGTACTCAAATGGGACCTGAACACCCTGTAGGTGAACCATCTCCCAGACATCTGTAATCATAAATCTCTTGTGATATAACCCATTTCCTCTTTTTCTGTATGGGTCTGCTTTTGAGGATTAAGTACTCTTGGAAGACAAGACCAGCAGCAATAATAAAATTACTGTCTTTTAAACAACAGAAAGCCTACTGCAACAGGAGCTCAGGAGACCCAGAAGAAGATAACTGAAGATGGTGACAGGAGAGTTTGTCCTGTTCCCCACCGATGTGACTTCTACAAGGTCTAGTGTCCTAGCTAAAGTGGAGAACACTTAGCTTCAAGTGAGAAAGCATTTCTGAGTTGGATAAACAGCAGAGACTGATTAACAGTGCCATGATAAGGCCCACACAATTCCAAGTGCACTCTAACCTGACCCATGACGTCCTGAGCCCCTGCTCAGATGTGACCATCTACAGAACTGCAAGGCAGTATTTGCAGAACTTTTCTTCCTCTGTGCTTTACTTTCTTTTCTGCATGAATAGAAACTGGATTCATTACAAATTCTCCAGGCACAGTGAAAATCCAAAGTGTATGGGGTTTGAAGTAGCAAATGACAGGATGCTATTGTAGGGGCTTTGTGTGGGGACTGGCAGTGTAAGCAGTGTAAAACAGTGACACCAATAGCCTTTGCATGCCACCAAGGCTGCCACCGACTCAGAGCATTTGCACAGTTCTGCCAGCATCAGCATGCTAGCTGACAGGGATCTAAAGTCCACAAGGTTTCAGGAACTCACTTCCACCAGCCTTCCTGGGATAGTAGCCAAACTGATGGGAAACCTTTCTATAGATTATGATCAAAACCTACATTGAGAGAAAAGTGATCTTGTGTTTCCTGAGGGAACCTATTCATTTGGGTTATGGGGAAACGGGTTTAGATGGTAAAGAAGGCTTGCCCAGTTGCCACAAAAACCTGGATGTACGAAGACTTTGGTCTGTAAGTTCCTGCTGTGTGGCCAAGTATCTATGTAACCTTGATGAAATCAGTTGTTGAAAGTTGATGGGTTCTAACCATCAAAACTAGCATGCAATAGCGCTTTGTGGATCTGTCAGTCTAAGGATGTGATCTACTGCTCACAGAACATACTAAGACAGAGCAGGTATGGCGGTAGTCAGCCTTTTGTCTAGGAGGTAAGATAAGTTGAGAGGAACCAGAGAGTTTTTGAGTTTGTATTGCAAGATGTAGTTGGGATGCACATTCAGACTTCTAGATCTACCATACTTTCTCCTTCAATGCAGATGATAGATCTAGAAGGTCTGAATGTGCATCCACCGGACATGGGAGACAGAGAGGAGTGGAGAGGATACTCATGATGGGGCCACCATTGTTTGTTTTATATTAGTTGGATAAATATCTCACTTCTGAAGTATCCCACCTATTAGAGACATGCCACTAAGTCCAGCCCATATTCTAAAGGGAACAGATACACAAGAATATGAGCTCCAACAGATGCAGAACATAGTGTCGTGATGGGAGACTGGCTGCCATGAAACTCCTTTATAATTCTGGAATCTTCATTGACTCCCATGAGGTCAAGATCATAACTTCGTATCTTCTGTTGAAAAGGTCATAAATTAAGTCATATGCAATTTGCCTACTTATGGCTCACCAATATGTCAATCACCAGCCTAAGTCTTGACTCTGGAGCCTCTAAGATGCTCACAATATTCCCTGATATATTACATTATTCACAGTAGTCTATACATTCTGGTATTGTTTGACTCTTAAGGGCTGTCCCGCACGTACATGTGCTAAAGGCTTGGTTCTTACCTTGGGCAACTGAGAACTGTAGGAAAGTTTTCATAGGATGTCTGCAGGTCATCAGGTGCATGTCTTTGCAGACTCTTTGAGGTGTGTGACTTGTTAAACTTTGTTCTCCCCTCACATGAGGTGAGCAGTTTTATTCCTGGTCTCAGTGAACCTCATCAAAACCACAGGGCCTGTAGTCCACAGGCCAAAACCAGCCGTTCTCTTTGTAAGCTGATTATCTCAGGTGTCTGATGTAGGGACGCAAACCTGACTAACACCTGTTCTCTACTAAAACACCCACAAGCATCCTTAGAGGCTTATTTCATTTAATCTTCACATATGGATAATTAATTACACCTCCCCACCCTCTACCCCTGTAGCATTCACCAGCCAAGCTCCCAGAGGTTCAGAATTCACAGACTCAATCACAGCACAAGCTGGATGTGAGCTACAGCTAACTTCAGCAGACACTAAGTGTCCCATCTGTTACACAATGTAACAGCTATAGAAATCGGCCTTCCCGTTCACAGGAATCATTCCAAGGATCCGTCATGACAATCTACTGAAGGCCCTGACCAATTAGAGACCTCAGTCTTACTTCTCAGTACTGATACAGTGAGTCTGAAGGAATGGTGCTGAAAACTTAATTGTGTTAGCCTTCCAATTCTTGGTAACTGGAGTTTGGGGATAATAGTGCATTGCACCCTACAGACTTATGTGGTTAGTACTAGTAGGATACCTTCATATTGCTGTGTGTCTTTGAGGGCATCATAGGACCCTCTTCCCCATCCCCCCACTCACATCCAAGCCATGAGCTGAGCAGTCTTCTCTAGCATGGGTTCCTAACCCAGTGTATCTCACTGTTACTATGACTATAATTTACAGTTTCTGCTATGGCAGATTCAGAGTGTACAATGGCAAATGAGGACAAGACCTCCTCGTTCTTCTGATTGTTCTAACTTTTCAAAGAAGTTGTTTTTTATATTTGGGCAATTAGGTATGATTAGTTTTCATTCTTACAATTCCCAAACCTGGGCTTTTAGCTTAGCTCTGTGGGGCCCACTCTAGGCACACTCAGAAAACACGAGTCGGGACCACAAATCTGCATTTCTTAAACCCCACCCCCACCCCCGTTGATGACTATGATGTGGGTGAACCCACAGGCCAGCATTTGGGAACCGGTGGTCCACATTTCAGGTCTCCACTGCCTCAATTCCTGCTCCCTCCACCAGCCACAGTGATGGGACCTGTTCACTGCTTCACATAAACTGGCCTTGCTGACATCACTAAGAACTCAAATAGCCAAGGGCATGTCCCATCTCACTCTCCCACTCTGTAACAAGAAACTGCAGGCCATACCTTACTTGTAATCCTTGTCCCTGAGCCCCAGACAGTGGACAGCAGACAGTGTCCCCTTAGTCCCCCTGCCTTCAGCCTAGCTCCAAGACCCCTGCCTTCCCACTCGACAACAACAGCGTTGCCTAGTACAGTTGCTCCAGGTGGCCTCTCAGACCTGGGTACCTCTGGGTGAATTCCTCTCTGCTCTGCTTTAACTAGTCCACACCCACGATGTAAAACCCTGTATCCCAGCTCTCTTTCTCCAGGACTAATTGCATTCTTTAGAGGACACAGTGATGTAGACAGTACTAAGCAGTACTGGAGTGCAGATGGCAACTGGATCCTAACCACACCCTCAGACCTGCTCAGATCCCCAGCTTCACACTGCACTTCTTGAAGCCCTAAACTGAAATTCGTTCATTTTTGTGCACTACATTCTGAGGACACTTTCCTGGGGACATGAGACAGCAGAAAGTATCATTTAAAAATGGACTTGAGTCATGCTCCTCAGTACCCAGACCCAGAAGGGAGCCCAAGGCTGTGCCCCAGACCTGGAAGGGAACCCAAGGCTGTGCTCCCTGCTAAGCAAGGAACCAGACTCTTAAAGAAAGTCACCAAGTGAGAGTGGGCTTCTGCGAAGATGAGTGCTGACCTGGATTTTGTGCTTTAAATTCTGAGCCTGACAGGGAAGAGGGGATAGAAGTTACTGACTGAAGACTGCATGTAGGAAAGGGGCGGCAGCAGGATTAGGGTGGCGTGAACATGTATGTGGATATATAGCATACATGTGTTCGTGTTATACTTATCACATAATATGGACACGTGTGTCAAACAGCAGTCAACCTCGTGTGATTGTAATGGACACAAGTGAGACACCGAAAGCGTTAACTCCCTTCTGCTGTTTTCAAGTCCTTATTTACTTAAGCGGGTTCCAATCTGCCATTTGGGGGTTTCTCTTCTGTTTCAGCTTGATTTTCGGGCTTTTTGAGTCTCTCTCATCTTGAAGATTCTTATTCTACAGGCCCAGCATATACATTACGTCTCGTTTTGAAAACATCCCTGAGTTGATTTCACTATATTGAAAGGTTCAGAATATATTTGTCTGCAATTATTATTAATAATTTCTTTCTTATTCTGAGTGAAAATCTGCTCAGATCTTCAACTCAAAACTCAAATTTCCCTCTTTGGGATGCTGAATAGCATCTACACCAGTATTTTTCACTAACAGGTCATAAAATCAATTTTAGAGTTATAGTCAGCATTGTATTTAGTAAAATTATGAGGTAGTGTCTGAAAAAGATAGAACAGAGCAGAATGGGGGATCCTAACAGGAAAGAGGAATGAGTATTATTTTCTAAAGTCATGCTAGTTTAGCGATTTATATAAACTTATACAGTGCTGACAGAAAACGTGCTTCTTAATTTTGGTTGCTACTGAAAAATGTGAAAAACCAGAATTTTCTGAAGAATTTGCCATGGAGCTTCATATCTATGCACACCCCCCCCACTCCCCACTATCCCAGTCTCCTCTCTTGACTTCTCCAAGTTCCCCTGCACCCATCTCTGTCCCGCCTGTGCTCCCTTGAACTTCCCCTTGTGGTGAGTTCACAGAGTGTTCCAGTCTGGACAGGATGGGGATAGGAGCACAACCCCATGTTGGGACAAGGAGTTTGGCAGTTGCTCCTGTTTCTGGTTTTTTTGTTTTTTGTTTTTTTTTTTTCCTAATTTCTTCGGCATCAAAATCACTGACCCTGTTAGCAGAAGCTTCCAGGAAGGGGCCTGTGAGAGACGCCTTCAGAAATGCACAGAAGGAATCCATCACCCTGGGCCCTTTACACCCTACCCAATACACATCATCTCATGGATTCTGTGGGCTGTGCTAAAGAAATCCAGGCCCAGTGAAACAGTAAGAAACTCCTTGATGCATTTCAAAACTCACCATGAAAGTCCAGTGTTCTGTTTGACTGTTCACCAGCCCACCTACGATGTGCTGCAGCTAACAACAGTTGTAGCTCTTACATCAGTGCCACTTGAATTTAAGACCCTTGTATCGTTTGTCGCAGTTGCCCAGTGATGGGGCAGACCAGCAGCAATAGCCTTTCACCTTCCAGGTGAGAACATGACCCATATCCAGGGCCACACAGCTAGCTAGCCAGCTAGGGCTTGAAACCTACTATTCTCTTTCCTACTCTCTAAATTTATGAGAGGATTCCAGGGTACTAATTACACAGATTCCAACTATCTTGTTATATCCAAGATAGCACTGGCTATCCTGTCATTCCAGGGTGACATGGGCTCTTCTTTAAAATAAACAACTTTGAGAGAAGTCCTAAACATTGTTTACATCCAGCTTGGAGAACAGCTGAGTCTATGGTCAGTGTGCCAAGGAATATATGAGAAAATCAGGCTGCCTTAATCTCTGCAGCATGTGAGAGGAAATAAAGACGACCTTGACTGATGGCTGCCTTGATATGTCTGCAGAGGATTAAGTCTGGCAGGAACGGAAGTGGCTGGGGAGCCAACGTGAAGAAAGCTTACCGAGGTATGGCCTTCCAGGCTTAAACTTCTAATCTCTAAGGACCAGAGTGACTTCGTAAGGAATTCAAGAAGAACACAGTTCATTCAACATATAATAGGATCCTCAAATCCTAAAAATATTTTCCTGAGGCCAGAAAAAGGAAAGAAGTCTGCTGGTGCCCACTGTGGGGTGACTGGAATCTCGGGCAGACCAAGCAAGTGGTACTTTGATAACAGTGCCACAAAGTATTACGGGGTTGATGACATTTGCAGGTGTTGACACCTGTCCAAAGTCATCCTCTAAATGGAGGGCTTAATAGATAGGAGCAAACAGCTAGACATATCCACGCATCCACTCAAAGGGGCTGACTGGCAAAGCCAAGGACAGAAATAAATGAAGTTTAATCTCCAGAGTTTCAACTTAACTGTTGGGTTTTCAAGGTAGCGCCTGTCCAGTCTCCCAACCGGGCTCCTTCCTCCAGGAGGTTTGTCTTTTGTCTTTTGATAATGAGTTCTCTTTGTATTTGCAAAAGCGAACTTCTGATGGGCTCTGCAAGGGGCAATCTAAACATAAAGAAAGCAAGACTTCCAAAATGTAAAGTTGGGTGGGAGAGTTTCTCCTTCCCAGATCTCTGGGGTGTGCCATCCATTCAACGTGCTCGAAAATTCTGGTTTTGTTTCCATTTTCTATAACAAGAGATAGAGATGGAATATGTCAATGTTGATGTATCAGAGAAATGATGAATTCCAGGCTGGAACACAGCTACATCTGCTTGGAGACGAGACGGAAGAAATTAAGATGCTAACCGTGATTATTTCTCCCCAAGCAAATTTATAGTATCTTTGGTCTCAAGAGCAGAAATTCCAGACAGATTAGCTTCTCATCTCCTCGGCAACTCTCTGAACTGCATAGCTATAGAAATTCATTGCTTAAACACTGGGTGTCCTTATTAGGGAAATATCTTAAATTCTATGCCAACAAAGAAACTCATTGACTAAGGAGCAATAGTCATGAAAATATTTATGATGTGGATTAAAAACAGGTGCTCCAAGCAGAACAAAAGCTGGGGTTATTCACCACGGGACTAACTGGAGAAACACTATTTACATCTAGCACGGTGCATTTTAGGCTTTTGGTAAATATTTTTTCCTGGGTTCCCTGTCTTCATGTTCTTGAAATAGCAAATTTGTTTAAGAACCAGAGGGATTTGGCGGCCATGGGCAGAACGATATAAATAATAGGTGTTAGAGCTGTAACATTACCTACATTATGTGGGGTCATAAATTATTCACTGCTGTATGCGGTCCCTGCTATGTGCCTATTCAGAACTAAAAGCACAAAGGAAAATTCAATATGACCCCTGCCTTGCACAAAATTTGTTTTATTTATTCCCCACAAGCTTTATAGAAGCTGTATAGGCATTTGCATGTCCATGTCACAGACGAGGAGCCCGAAGCTGCCTGAGGCCAGACACCAGAAAGTGCCAAGGTCAAGATGAATACTTTGACCTTCTATCAAATTCTGTGCTCTGTCTAGTCCCTCATCTGCTGATATAATTGGGAAGAGACCAAGAAGATGGTGACTCGGTGACAGTGTGGAAGGGACATTGGAGGTGGAAGGCTTCCCACCTCGTCTTGACACTTTATGTTTTCATTTTTCCTGCAGATGTGGAACCGCGTGCAGAGTTAGCTACGGTGTCCTTTGGGACTATGCAGTGCTTGGCAGGCATTCTCAAAACTCCCATTGAGAAACTCTTCTCATTGTGTTTTGAAATGACACAATTGGGAAAGCGCTTCGGCCTTCTGGAAGCAGCTTCTCTCAAAACTTTAGTAACAGGAGTTGTAAAATGTTCCCAAAATATTGCTTGGCATGCAAGACTCTTTCAATGCAAATGAGCCATTGATAAAAAGAAATTTGTTAAGAGAGACAGGAGTTGGGGGCAGGCTGTGAGACTTGGAACCTCTTGGTTGTTAAGGGAGGGAAGCTGTCACAGGAGCCTGGGATTTGAGAGCAATCTATGGGGGATAGGGTTGGACACCCAGGCCCTCTATAGTCAACACAGGTCAAAGAGGACCTTGACAGCCATCAAAGGCACAATTGATTTAATCCTTTTATTCTGGCAGAATCAATATATGACTACTGTATAAGACTCACGACAACATGAAATTCATTTGGAGTCCCTAAGACTAGATTTGAGAGTTCCCTCTCCGGGTAGTTGTGTGTGACCTTGGGTGCCCCCATTGGACTTCTCAGCCCCCTCCTCCAAAAGGAAGATAGCCATCTACTTCCTAGGAGATGTCTGACAATGGACTGAAAACAGTCACTAAACTGTAAGGTGTGACATGAATCCAAGTTCCTCCTGTTCATTCACATTTGAAAAAAATCCAAGCACAGCGCTGACCCTCTGCTGAATGCAGCAGGCTCTGCTGTACTCACAGCCGCTCTTTGAAAGTCCTACAAATGAACATTCAGGAAATGCAGTCTGTGGGATTGGATCTGTTAGTGCTCACTGAATCCCTGGTTTTGGAAAGCGAGGTCTATGGCTGGTCTTACAAGTAATTTGACACCCTAAAGTCCTCACAAGGATGACAGTGCCTGAGAGCATCCTGAAGCTTGGTTCTTGATCTTTCATGATTTCAGCTTGTCCATTCACCAATTCATCTCATCTCAGTAATGATAATGCAATCCAGGTACGTGTGTGTGTGTGTGTGTGTGTGTGTGTGTGTGTGTGTGTGTGTGTGTGTGTGTATGTATGTGTGTGTGTGTGTGTATGTGTGTGTGTGTGTGTGTGTGTGTGTGTGTGTGTGTGTGTGTGTGGTCTTCTTTAACTTGTGTTTCATTCACTACCTCCTCCCCGAGTCACTTACATACAACCCATCTATGCCTCAAGTAACTTTATTACATTTTAAACACACTTCGTACTTCTTCCACCAAACCCACCTTATCCACATGCATCCCCTTCAGCAGCACTGATGAAGAGTCTTCACTCATCTGTTTTCCCCAACTCTTTCCCATTTGTAGGCCATTTGCCCTACAGCAACTAGAGTGATCATTTGGAGACTCAGGTCAGAGCACCACAGTGACATCAAATGGCTTTCCATTGCATGTAGAATATGTTCCACGCTGTATGGAGTCCCACTAACTCTCAGCTTTGGTTTGTTGTACCTCAGCCTCCCTGGTTCTGGAAAATTCCAACTACTTTCGTGCTTCAGAAAATGTGTGCTTTTCTCCCCTTGTTCGGACCATTTCTACCTCAGATAGCCACGTGCTTTGCATCCTAATCCAAGATTCTCTTCAGACAGCACTCCCTCAGATGGGCCTTTATTATCCCCACCTCAACCCCAACACACCATACTATACTATGACATACAGAACGCACCGGACCATCCGATCCTTTGAGTGGCCCTTATGCTTCATATGTACCCTGTAATCATAGGCTGAAGCTAGTCTCAGACATGCTTTCAGTGTTCCATATATTTGGTTTGAAACTCATTATGGGAGGCTGTGTAGGATCTTCCAAATTGTAGCATCATAATGACACTTAATTTTTTTTAGATTTTGGAACATATTGGAACCTGGGATTAGGAATTCTTGACCTATCTGGTTTTGGTTAGTGTCTTTCTCCTAAGTAAATAAGTTCCAGAAGGCAGTCATAGGACATACTTCTCCAGGATGGTCAATGGTATGATCAGTAGTTCAGAGGAGACCACATGTCAACAGCAACAATAACAACAACAACAACAACAACAACAACAACAACCACAAAAATGTGGCTTGACTGAGCTGAGGAATACTTGGGAATAATTAGGAATATAGTTTCCACTGGACTCTGGTACATTCAGGCAGAAGCTGCTTTGATCCTCAGTGCTTCTGGAGTCTAATGGAGACCCCTCAGAGTAACAACGAGATCGTGAGCCCAAACCAATTCTTTCAGATCTTATTCATCAAGGAGGCCCTCATCTGGTTTTGTAATTGGCATACACTCATGAAGGAAAACTTTTACCTTGTTAAACAACCACACAAAGAAGAAATTTCTACAACTACCTGCTGTGCTGTTGGTATGTTGTTTATTAAGGGTCCACTCCAAGCCGGGCTTTGTGCTCAGTACTATGTAAGTTTTACAGCATTTGTTTTTGATACAAGCACTCACTTCTGGGCCTGGCACAGTGGAAAGGGTCTTTAATCCCAGTGCTCAGGAGGCTGAGGCAGGTAGATCTCTATGAGTTCCAGGCCAGCCAGGAATACACAGAGAAACCCAGTCTCAAAACAAACAAAGGAACAAACAAAACATAATGAAAAAAAACAAAACAAATCAAACAAACAAAAACTCATTTCTATTTTGCAGACAAGGAAACTGAAGCTCACAGGAACTAAGCCACTTGCTTAAAGTTAGACATTTAGGAAAAGGAGAAATTGAACTTGGAAGAGACTTCTAATTAATTCTAACTCCTGCTACATTTCTATTGACTAGATTGTTCCTGCATTAGCCCCAGGCACTGGAAAGTTTGGCCCCTGAGTTTTTTCCTGCTATATGAACAGATAGAGAACAGCTAGAGCTGTCGACCCGGGACATTTAGCCTGGAGTACCAGGGCTGTCCCAAGGGCTCTCTGGTACCCACAGTAGCTGGTACCCAGGAGGATGTGTGAGATGGGACCTCCCCTTGGACCTGTGAGGATGCTCAGCTGTGACTCAACTTCCAGCCTGAGCTAGAATCATGGGACTTACCCACAGAAAAAGTGACCCTTGGCTGGATTAATGATGTGAAACTCTTGAAGTTTCTGTTCCTATGAACAGGAAACCTCTGCTTTACGCCGTTTTTCATGAAATCTCTAATTATGAAGGCCCATCACCAGCAAAGGGTTCACAAATATCCTTCAATGGGGCTCCTGTAGGCTAAAGAAATATCCTGATTCAGAGTCCGAGCAAGTCCTTGCCCTGAGGCCGGCAGAGGAAATAACAAATGTTTGTATCACTTATCTAGGAAGGGGGTGAGTTCCTAGCGAGTGGCTGGCTGCCATCTCTTCTGTAGTTCTCAGACCTGGTGTTCTTTACCAAAGATGGGATGAGTACAAGTCTTTATTAAGTGTATTAGTTACATTTACAGTCACCATACAGAAACAACTTAGGGGAGAAGAGATGTAGTTGGCTTGTGGCTTTGGTCCACCATGTTGGCGGAGGCATGGGGTTCAAGGTGGTGGGACAGTGTGCTGAAAACTTCCCATATCACTTCCGACTGTGCAGCAGAAAGTGAGGCTGAACTAAGACCTTCAAAAGCCCATACCTAGTGTCCTAATGATACCAACTGGACCCTCCTCCAAGGTTCTGTAGACTCCCCAAGAGTAGCACCACTGAATGAGTGTTTAGAACCTAAGCTATGGGAGACATTTAAGATTCTAACTGCAGCATCTAGAAAGACAACACACCTCATACAAACATCATACTCTCTGCCTATGCTCTGCACAGGCCTCACCAGCAACCAAAGTCATTCTTCTCCCCAGAGTATACTGAGAGAAAAAGCTATTTTGTTAAAGATTGTTTCTTTGACATTCACACTCCAACAAGGATCGTCTCTTCTGGGCCTAATTTGACTTTTTTATGTGCCAAGAGGAAACTCTCTCTGTGAAGGGCAGGCACACAGATATCTGAAGAGGTCTTTACGAGGCACTTTATAATTTCCTAGAATGTTTGCAGAATAATGTGTATTGATTAGCTGTCTCTTGCAAACTGCTTAAAGTTTTCCTAGCCTTTGATTTTTTTAAAAGGGGAATTAACAGTGAAGAAGAAAAAGATAGACCAACTCAGCCACGATTTCTAACTTAAAGTGGGAAGGCCTAAAGGCCCTGAAAGTGAGACCAAGTCCACTCAAGGGCAGGAAACATCAAATGAGTATTCATGATGAGTCTGGAATTAGGTGCATGGGAATGAGAGGGATAGCAGTGACCCCTAGAAAATGTGTTACAATTTGAACCTGACACTGGCATGACTAGACAGTGACTTTGGGTGTCTCCGGTTGAGACCATGGACTCATGACCTTCAGGTGCTCACAACATAGGGAAATGGAGATCTGGGCAGACCACATATTTAGTCTGTGCCATTTAGTATGCAAAGCATGTGGTACAGCTAGGCTAATGGTCTACTATAGCTAAGTCTATGTCCAACCAGTGATGTGCCTCCAAAACAAGAGATACCTGTGACCATGACCACAATGGAACACCAGAACCAACTCCTCTGAGCTGCTTCAATTTTCTTTTGCTTTAGAGAACCACAGGCAGGGCTCGCCATCACTTGCAGTCCTGGGCCTCACATGGTCACTCAGGGGACCCGTATTTTGACACTAGACCTACAGGTGGCACATCAGTATACTATGACACACAGATACAAAGCTCTGCTAGAGAAAGGACATTGAATTTAGACACAGAACATCTTGCCTGGATTTCAAACACTTAGATTTATCTTTAATTACGTTCTATGTGTGTGTGTCTGTGAGCGGGTATGCACATGTGGATGTGGTGCCCATGGAAGCGCCGGATGCCCTGGAGCTAGGCTTACAGGTGGTTGTGAGGTATCCAACAAGAGTGTTTAGAACCAAAGCTGGGTCTCCTTTAATAGCGGGCACTATGAGCTCTTACCTACTGAGCCATTTCCCTAGTCCCTCGGCTGCATTTTTGATTGTTGCTACCAGCCATGTGACTTTGCATGGATCTCATTTAACAATTTTTCCACAATTATGAGTATTTGCCTGAATGTATATGTGCATGCCACAGGCATGTTTGGAGGCCAGAAGAGGGTGTTGATCCCCTCTTCTGGAGTTACAGTTGTTGTGCCATCCTGTGGCTACTGGGAACAGAACTCAGTTCTTTTATAAGACCAGTTAACTGTTCTGAACCATTGAGCCATCTCTTTAGCGACTACATTTTTAGGATTCAACTAGCATGGTATTCATTACATTTCTTGTTGCTGTGACAAACTTCCCCACAGAATCAACTTAAGGGAGGAAGAATGTGTTGTGTTGGCTCACAGGATTGCAGCTCATGGTTGCATAGAGATCATGGCACAGTTCATGGTCATGGGAACATGTGGCTGCTGCTTGTTCACACTGAAAGGAGAATAGAATGGTCTAGAAACAGTGCTGGGCTGTAACCCTCAGAGGCACCCCTCCTCCATGTGATCTACCTCTGCCAGCCACGCCTGGCTTCTAAAGGCTTCACCAACTTCTAAACCAGCACTGGCAGCTGGGGACAAGGTGTGGTACCCATGGAGGCCATGTCAGATTGCAGCCATCAAAATGTATACAATAGAAAAATCAGAAGACTCATGACGTAGACATTATCACCTCCATGGGACACAAGAAAAGATGGTCATGGAATTACCGGGGGAAACGGCTTTCAGGTGATGATTTCCATTGGCTCACACCATGGGTTTCTGAGATGACTGACTCAGACAGGCAATGCTTCCCAGCCCAGATGGAGTGAGTCCAGCAGGAGAGTCGGGGGGAAGTAATATCTGTCCGTGCCTTCATCCCAACCTTCTCATGCATAGCTTTTGGATACACCCTTACAGTATGTAAAGGGACTACTGTAAGCTTTACAAGTAGGACCCAATTCTGAGCATCCAACCGAGTACTAGAGGATGCTGGCATCTAGGCCTTTACATTGAATAAATACCTTTCATGTCAGTGCACTGTGGGTTAACACATTCATTAATTAATGCACAATGCACTGAAGTTTCACATTAACTTCCTCCATCCAGCCTAGTTTTAAGTGCGAGGAGGCAAAAAAACAACAGCTCCTGAAACCAATGTCTGTTTTTTTCAAGGTGCCTTCTGAGGGAGTTAACACTATAGCAAAGGAAGTTAAACAGAATGACTTGTAGGCGTCCCCTCCTTTCCTGTAACCTAGGAGCAGTCCATTCTCAACAGTAGTCCCAGACCTACCCAGACCTATTCCTCTGCCAGCTCTCCCCTGCAGCCTCACCTCCTCCAGGAAGCGCCAGAAAACCACTCCATACTTCCTGTTCCAGGCACCCAGAACCTACCATCCCTCCTGCCACACATCATGGCCTAGAGTTTGTTCATTTGTCATTAGTTGTTTCTGTGTCTGGCTTCTCAGGAGGCTGACCCCTCAAGGTAGTGGTTATGACTATTTCACACTGAGCCTATAGAAAGTAGGTCAGTGCTAGCATATCATGGTTGACACTAGGTAAATTATACATGAGCTGAATCATGCCCAGTTCCGTGGTTTCTCCTTTCTCTATATAAGGTCTGAATCGTTACCCTAAGAAGCCAGTCATCAGACAGTGTAGGGTGATGTGGAAGCTAAGGGCACACGTCTTCATGCTTGGGGTGAGCTGTGCTGTCACAAAACATGACACAGCACCACACCCACAGTCAGGCGAGAACTGCTTCAAACCTCAGTTGGCGTCTCTCTGAATAGGCATATATGCTGCTGTGTCTGCCTCAGTGAGTCTGCAAAAAGATGGCTTTTTTTTAGCTTGCCAAAAGTACATGGGGTTGGGGGACTCTTTCAGTGCCACAAGCCATTGAGAAGTCAGATCTGAGAGTATTTGACTGGAAACCAGGAGCAGCCCTGGCTCAGACATGAGGGTGCTAAGATTTTCAGTTCTCACACTCACTTTCTTTTGCCTCCTATCTCTTTCCTCAGTTGCCTCCCTGATGAGAACTCTTCCTGTTCTTCCCTTCCTTACACTATTGATATACAGATTGCAGATACTGATGGAAACACTTCCCCTAAGCTGTGCTTTATGGCTTTTAAAACCTCTTCTATATGTTTTCTAGAGCCAAGCACCAACAAGGTGGCTTAAAATATAGAAGAGGCTATTTCCCACAGTTCTGGAGGGCAGAAACCTGAAATCAAGGTGTCAGCAGATTCATGATCTGTCTAAAGCTCAAGGAGGACACTCTTGCTTTCTCTCCCCAGTTCCTGTGGTTCTTAGCAGTCCTTGGCGTCCTTGGCTTAGAGACACACCACTTTATCGTCATATGCTCTCTGTGTCTGTGACTTCTTCCTCTTCTTAGATTAGGGTCCACC
The DNA here is from genome assembly GCA_028551405.1 of Uromys caudimaculatus. Classification (NCBI taxonomy): domain Eukaryota; kingdom Metazoa; phylum Chordata; class Mammalia; order Rodentia; family Muridae; genus Uromys; species Uromys caudimaculatus. Next base: position 49,797,385 of record CM052702.1, read on the forward strand.
ATAATTTGAGGAGACATTATTAAGCCCAGGATGCCTTGGGTTAGATGTCATAAGAACTAGATACACGCCAGGTGAGGGTCAAACCTAACACCGCTATGGTTCAGTGGCATGATTTCTGAGGATGCTATTGCATCTTCCTCCTTCATGTCCTCCTTACTCTGACCCTCCCTCCAAATCCACAGACTTGGACTTGACCTGATGGACTTGTCTCCCTCCAGGCAAGAAATGATCGGGTGATAATTAATCTGAAATCCTCTTTCCTAGGGGAAAGATCTGTGTTCTTCCCCGGTGTAAGGAAATACTAAGGAAAAATCAGCTCATTAACATGCTCAATAAACAGAAAACCAAAAAAATGTTATTTTATGAGTGGGTGTAAGGGTGTGCTTTTGTGTATGTGAGTATGTGTGCATGTGTGTGTGTGTGTGCATGTGCGTGTGTGTTGGTGTGTGTGTGTGTGTGAAGGTCAGAAGTCACTCGAGTGTCACTCCTGATAAAAGATCTCTCCTTGGCCTGGAGCTCATCTTTTCGGCAAGACTGACAGGCCAGTGAATTCCAAGTATCAGCCTGTCTCTGCCTCCTCAGTGCAGAGATTACATGTGTGTACCACCACAACGGGCCTGCTGATTTTCATATGGGTTCTGGGTATTGAATTCAGCTCAGGCCTTTCTGCCAGGACTTCACTAACTGAGGTCTCTCAAGCCCGGGAAAGCATTATTGTAAGGGGTTGGGTAGCATGTGTAAAAACACTTCTGGGCTCCTAATAAGTTCCTGTGCAATGAAATCCATCCATGGCTGGCGGTTGCCTGAATAAGCAGTCTGGGGTGAGCGCAGGAGATGACTTCAGTGGAGACAGGAGGAACTATTAAAAAAAATATATGGCATGTTTACTCAAGGAGACTCAGGATGGAGGCCTTGCGGAATGGATTTATGGAAATGACACCAAAATACCCACATCCCAGCCTCAGCTCTGCCTTTGACTTCACCCCATCTGGACCTCAGTTTCTCCATATGTGAAATGAGAGCCTAGGTCTTTGGGAACTCTTACACGAGAGATCTGTGAGGGACTCAGCAAACTGTGAGGACAGAAGACAAGTTGTCTGTCTTTAATGTAAATATAAGAATTACACATCAAGGGGCCGGAGAGGTGACTCAGCAGTTGACAGTACTTGCTGTTCTTGCTGAGGACCTGGATTTGGTTCCCAGCACCCATGTGGGAGCTACAACCATCTGCAAATCCAAGGACTCTAACACCCTATTCTGACTTCCACAAGCACCCGACACCTACAGAGTGCACAGACACACATGTAGATAAAATACCCATATACATAAAAAATTAAAATAATAAATAAATATTTTAAAAATTATACATTTAATTTATGAGAAAATTCTGGAGATGAACAGTGTAAGGTTACACATTAACTGGGATATACTTATTTTTATGGAATTATAGCTTAAAATAGTAAAAAAAAAACTATGTATGTTTTGTCACAGAAAATCTAACTAAGATCATATGTTTGACACATAATGTTTCACATTCTGGTTTTTGTTTTGTTTTCTGCTCTGTACAGAGGGAGGAAAGGTGAGTCCCTGTGTTATAGAAATGGGCAGACCTCAAAAGACCATGATTCTTTAGTACATCCCACAGCTGAGCTGGCCTGCTCCTGGATACAAGTCAGATCTGACTTTCTAAGGGCTTATGGGAATTGAGAGTGAGCCCAGGAAATTCTGGGATCACTGGTAAGTTGGAAAAGTTGGATCACAGGACTACATTTAAAAGGTGGCATACAGTCACCTTGTTATTGACCTTCTATGTCATTTCAATTAAAAGGAGAATGTAAAACCAAAAATTTAATTCCCTGTAAAGTCAGGTGAAATTTAAATGAGGGGCTAGAGAGATGGCTCAGCAGGTAAAAGTACTTGCTGCCCAAGCATGAGGACCTGAGTTTGGATCTGAGCACCTTATCAAAACAGTTGGGTGTGGCCATACGTGCCCATAATCACAATACCACGAGGGGTCAGGGCAGAGACCAGTAAATCAATGGATCTATGGGACTTGCTGACTGCCAGCACCTAGACCCAGATTCAGTGAGAGACTCTGTCTTTAATGGATAAAGTAGACAGTGGTAGACTGGGACACTCCAGCACCACTTCCTCTGGCTTGCTACATACATGCTTGCATACATACACACACAAATTCAAATACACAGATTTTTTAAAAATGCAAATATAAATGGATTTTTAAAATGTCATGAAACAGTGGTTTTAGTTGGCATGAAAACTTTAGGAAACTGGCCTATGCCTTGTCAGTCTGAAGAATTTCAACAATTCTAGAAGCAGCAGGAGACCATCAAAGGGTTGTGGGTCAGGAGTGATGTCCTCTGTAGAAAGCTAACTTTGGATCAAGTATAGTGAAGACACTAGAAAAACACTTAAGGTAGCATGGGCAAAATCCAAAGGACAGAGCTGAGGCCAGGTTAGGAGACGAAGGGGCCAAATGAAGGGATGGAGAAAGACACACCTCAGAGGAACAAAGGTGTGTGTGCCCAGCTCATTGTGGTTGCAGGAAACCAAGAAGGGGAAAAACCTGTTTTCATAACAAAGATAAAATAAAGACAAAGAGCAAAGGTCACCGGGAGGATGAGCTGGGGTTTGGACATGAGTTTAAGATCATAAAATATCCCTTAGCCACACTGGTCTGCTTACTGTCAGAAGTACAGACTTCTCACTGATATTTGGTTCTTCTGTGCCTTATACTCAAACACAAAACTAACTAATGTCAGTATTGAAGCTACCCACTTTCCATACAATGAGCATCTTCATAGGGTATCTTAATTCTCAAATATCATGCAGATCGGACAGAAGTTCTCTCTCTCTCTCCCTCCCCCTCCCTCTCTCTCTCTCTTTCTCTCTCTCTCTCTCTCTCTCTCTCTCTCTCTCTCTCTCTCTCTCTCTCTCATTCCTATATTCAGTGTGCATCCAAAGCTGACATCTCCGTCAAGACAGACTAAGTTTCAGGCTCACCTGCTTTAGCCTAGCATCATTAGTGATGCTCTGGGGAAACCAGTCACCCAGAACAGCTCCTCCCTTCTTCCATCAACACACACACACTTACTCCCCTGTTGTGCACTGCTCCGTGGAAATCCCTGTCTCCCTCTCCAGCAGTTCCAGATGTTCCATCTGGCTTCCAAGACCATCCCCCAAATCAGGCACAGGTGGATCTGATGTTACTTGCCACTTTCCCCCCCTTCTGTGTAATTTGGAGTTCTAATCAAACCGCTCTTCTTCCCTCAAATTTCCAGCTCCACAATGAACACAATTTCTTCTTGCTCCATGGGAAAGCCTAGTGTATTGTGTTAGGCAAGTCACAAATCCAGCAGGACCAAGGCAGCCTTCCGGATGTACTACAGGGACGTGAAAGCAGAGATTCTATCAAGTGACTTCTCAACATCATGCCCTGCAGCTCTGAGCACATTGGTCAACGCTGAATCTTCCGAGTCTCCAAGTAGTACAAAAACAAAACAAAACAAAAAACCCATAATATAAAATGAAAAAGAAATCACTAAAAAAATTCATCACAGTGTTCAACATTGTATAAAGAGAGTTCTCCATGCAGGTTTTATGCCTGGCATTGTAGATACAAAGGTATGAAAGATGTGTTCTTAGTCTCAAGAAACTCAAGAATCTACTAGAAGATGGCAGCAGCCTGGTGTGGTATAGCATCACTATTTGTTAACTATTTGACAAACAACTATCAGAAGCTCACTATGTTCTCAGCAGAGATCTACATTCAGAGAACCCATTGTAATGGGCTTTTCACTGTCAACATGACTAGATTTTAGAATCCCCTGGGAGACACAACCGGGGAATGGATCAATTCTAAATGTGGGCTGGGTTTCCAGACTCAGTAACACGAGAAAAAGATCAGGAAATCCAGGTAAGCAGCATTTATCTATGCACTCTGGATGCAGACGCAATGTGGCCAGCCACTTCCTGGTCTCCCCAACTGTGGTGGACTGTACTCCCTCAAACTGTAAGTTGTCAGATATTTTGTTTCAGCAAAAAGAAAAATAACAAAGATGCCCATGTACCATGATGGCTAAGCCCTGAGCTTGGCCTGGGTTTGAAGCCTAGCTTTGCTGCTGACAATTTATGCTACTTTGGGCAGATAAGCTAATCACTGTATGCCTCAGTTTTCACATTTATAAAATGGAGAAAACAATAACATCTCCTTAAGCTTTTTCAAAAAATTTATGATATATACAAACAAAATAAAAGACTGGATTTTGTGACATAGAAAGCCTGGTGTGTGTTTTTTTCTGCAGGGATTTAAGCTTCAATGAAAGCAAAAGTTTGGGGGGGGTGTCCCTAACTCTTAGAGTGATGCCACCACAGGGCAGACCATCACTAAAGGCATATTAAACAGACAAGAGCAATTTCATGGGGGAAGCCAGAAATGTGGCAGACTGAGCTGGAATTAACTGAGGTTTTTTTTTTTTTTTTTTTCCTTACTGCTTCCAATGCACATGTTAGACCATATAGAAATAAACATTTTAAAAATATACATCTGGGCTCCAAAGAAAGATGAATCCAAAGGTATTATAAAAAGAAAGGAAAAAATCACAGGCAAAGGTCTGAATAGAAGTAGACACATTAGAAGTGTAGGGATTGCTAATTCTTGTGATGCTGGCAGTGATGATGGTGACTGGAGTGAGGCTGGTGTCGAGGGTGGTGGCTTGTCAGAGAGAAGTCTCAAGAAGATTGAACAGTACTTAGAATAAGACCAATATCCCTAGAATGACTGCTTGAAAAGTTGTTCCCCCCCTTTGGTTTTGCCTATGGTAATTAGACTATGATATCCCAGGAGCCAGAGATACCTTGGTTGACTCTTCATCCAAACTGCGCAGATCTATGAAGCAATCCCAGCCCTCAGTGAAACTGAACTACAGTTGGGAAGTGTTGAGGCTCTTCTGTCCACTTTTCTATTATTTAACAAGGTCATAAACCCATGCTAAGTGTAAGGGAGACACAAGATGTCAACAGGTTCATGCTTGTCTCAGCTTTTCTTTTTGTTATTTGTATCAGTCCATTCTCTGTGTCTATCAAAGAATACTACATCTGAGTAAATCAGGAAGAATACAAAGGTTTTTGGTTTATGGTTCTACAGGTTAGGTGGTCTAAAAACACATCACTGGCATCTATTCAATGTCTGTTGGGGGGCATTGTTGGTGCATAAAAACAAGATAGAGGGCATCAGGTGGCAAGATAGTGCAAGTGTGCTGCCTTGGACTGCCTTTCCCATTCTTACGAAATCACAGATAGCATCATGATGTCCTACCCACAATGATCTCTTCTAATCCTGATTACCACTCAAATGTAATACTCACAAATACCATCAATCTGTGACTTTGGGCACTCAGTTCCCAATACACGTGTTTTGGGGAGACACGTGTAAACCATAGCATCAGATTCATAAAGGTTGCCCAGTTTACCAAGCATTTCCAAGGAAAGGAGTCAAGCTTTCACAGGTCTGTTAGAAGATGTTAACATTCAGGCTCATTATAACTTGCTATGACCTATTCTACCATTGGCCTTTGATGTACCCATCTGTAAGGGATGACAGAGCATCACTGGAATGAACAAAATATGGCCCCAGCAAACATCCAACTCCTTTAAATACCCAGCAATATATAATCTGGACCCTCTCAAAACAACATAGGAAGCACACTGGAGTAGAAATTATAACAATATTCTTAACTGGAATTAAACAACTCAAATAGGTACTGTAGTTATTTTCTTTGTGTGATTAAAGTCAACATAGTACAACTAATAAATATACCAACTCCAGGACAGCCAGGTTATGTTCTAGAATGAAAAACTATAGTCAGTCCTGTACTCTGGGAGGGATTCATCTCATTACTTAATTTTAAAACTCTTCAATATATTTCCTCAAGCTGTATAATACTGGGAGAAAATAGTTCTTAGAAAATCCCCAAATGTTACAATGCATTTAATAGACATAATAAATGTTTTATTTTTGACACAAAGAGGCACAACATTTTCATTGCTAAAAACGCAGTTTCGCCGAATTCACTAAACAAATACTGAATAGGTATTTAGAGATTCTCTTCCTTACTAGAGTTTCCCCTAATGTTGCTTTCTAGCTCTGTGTTGTGTAGCAATCTTCTCTAAGATAAAACATTCCATCTTGAAATGAAGCTCATTCAGATATAGGATGTTCTAAAGGGAGGCAAAACACTCCATCCTTAAGGGAAGTTCATCTAAACTCAGGAAGTAAACAGCCGTATAGTTTCAGGAAGTCCCTGAAACTGACCATATTCATTAGGCCCCTCCCATCTCATGTTTATATAAGCAGTAAGCAGTAAGGACTGAGGAGATGCTCTCAAACCAGCTGAGCTGTCTGAAAGAGACACTCTTTAGTCTGTTGAGCTGGGTGCAAGTCCTGCAATGAGTGCCAGGTTCCAGCTTTCATGAGCTGTCACCCACGTTGGGGTAGGCTTTTGATGATGCAGCTATCTGTGAGTTATTTATGCTCCTATAAATACTCCCTATAAAACTCGTGCACTAAATCAGACTTTGGTAGGATCCTTACTTTGGTCACTGTAACCTCCTTATCTGGGATAAATAAACAATAGTTCTTGTCTCCCAAGGAATAGTATCACATAACATATGGGTCTATCTTCCTTTCCCCACCTCTAGTTCCCTAAGCACTTTTACTTTTTATCACTTAGCCTCTGAAAAGCAATTTACCTGTGGACAATTGGGATACCTAGAAGGAAGGTGACAGGTGGGAGATTTCAGGTCTTTCCCCCACAGTACTCTGATAAGGTCCCTGGGGTAGGACTCCCAGGGTTTGTTTCCATTCACTAATTGTGATATCCCAGGGGAGTGACTCCATTTGTCAGAGTCTCCCCCTCGCCCCCACGGAACACCAAGCATGAGAGCAATAGTGCCCTGTGTGACGCAGTCATGAGAAAGCAAGCATAAAGCATGGAGAGCAAGCAGCCTGATTTGTGGCGCATCTGGAGTGCTTGACACGTATTGCAGCTGTGATTATCCTAGCTCTTGTGCCCTGTACCCTCAGATGAATTTCTGCATAGATTTTTGCCCCCCTCCAGCTGGCTTCCTTTGGAGACAAACGACACCCACTTTTCTGACATGATTTGGGCCTCAGACAATGAGAACTTTATAATAGGCACTGGGAAGGAGTTCACAAAGCAATGTCACTCAAGTTGAACATTAGAATTCCTAATTGATAACTTTTCAGAGGGTTGGATGAGAAAATTAAAGAATTTCATAACCCCCTTGAAACTCTTTACAAGCCAGTCAGTTTCCTCCTATATGCTGTTGGGTTGGGATATTTTGAGCTCTTTCTCTTCCTTACATGTCACATCTTCCTAACTGTGGTACTTTATACCATTCGGAGGTTTTCCTTCATCTTTTCTAAACTTTCTGAACCCAAAGGCATGCTGTGTGCCAGCTGCAGCAACACCAGGGCTTAGCAGCGCAGGGTAACACATCCAAATTTTCCCTGAGCTTTCTATTCCTAAAAATATAATTAACTTTAGAGAATCCACACATGAGACTTCAGCTAAGGAAAAATGAAATGAAATGGTTTGTGGGACCCAACTGGCTTTCTCTCTGTGCCATTCCTGTTGGTATCACACGTTAATTTTAATTATACTAAGGGAAGAATTATAGGTTAATTGTCAGGATCTGAGTAAAATTGGCAGGACCGTGGCAGGTTATAAACATTGTTCATTATACAAAGGAAATCAGCTGAGTGGTGTATGGGACCTATATGGTGTATGGGACCTATATGGTGTATGGGACCTATATGGTGTATGGGACCTATATGGTGTATGGTTTCACCACTCAACGCGTTCACAAAGCATCTCTTCAGGAAGGGTACAGTCTCTGGTTCCTGCCCAGTAACTCCATAGGGAGTAGCAGCGGTTACTTACAGGGGACTGAGTAAACAAGTAAATATAGAAGGTAATCGACCCAGATTTTATCGTTTCAATTATGGAAATGTGCTGGGTTGGAACTGCATGTGATAGTGAACTCAAGCCTTCACAAATAAACAGATATAGATTGATTGGATGTGTGGATGTACGTGTGGATATATTTCCTAACTCTTCTTGCCAAAAGGAAGTGGAATCTATGATGTATGTATGGAAATGTATCTAGTACTCAGATCTTGATTTCTAAAATACTATTCTCCATTAAAAGGAACGAGATTCCACTAGAAAATGTAAGAATGTAGGGCTTAGCGATGGAAGTCCAAGATAAGCAGGAGTGTCCTGTGAACCAAAAAATTAATTTGCTCAAAACTCTTTAGGACATATCAAAAGTACAACAGGCCATCTTGAAAGGATGCCTTCCTGCCACCTGCTAGTGGTCTCCAAGTTGAACCCCACATTCAAACCTGGCCAAATCAGGGCATCACAACAAGTAGGTTCAATTGTAGATTATAGGTCCTTGAATAGAATTAGAGCCAATGAAGACATATTGACACAAATTAATTTTTTTAACTAAAAGGAGGAAAAGTTGGGTCATGAAATAGAATACCAACTAAATAAAGAGCAAATAGTGGACTTAGAAAATTATTTGGTAACCATCATAGTAGAAATTGAGTCCAGTAAAAAATCACTTAATGGGTGCAGGTTAATGAGAGAAAGTTTGTTAGGAAACAGGATATTTAAATCATCTCAAAGCTTGCCGTATAAAATATTTATTAATTGTAAATATAAAATGGTTATGTGTTGCTAAGTAGTAATTGTTAATTACTAACAGAGCAGGCAAAGTCTGTAGGCATCATTTGACCAGGTGACAAAATCTGACACCCTAGGGATGGATTCAATTAAGATTATGAGATTCCTGATCCGAGGTACTGGAAATACATTCCTATTTCTGTGGTTTTCTTACCAAATACACAAAGCTCCAATTCAGTCATTAAGAATCATTAGACTAATCCAAACTGAGAGGCTTTCTATAAAGCAATGGGACTATATTTTCCAAAACATTATTATAATAAAAAAAACAAGGAAAGGGTATCCCTCATAAGGAGAGCATTGAACTGCAGAATGCAAGCTGTAAAAGATATTCTTGGGCAGATTTCTAATGGAGAATCTGAATTTTAATAGATTAAAACTATGGGTTAAATAGATTAAACTATGGGTTTCTAGGAGGGTGTTTTTGTTTCTAGAAATCATACTTTAAAATATTCAGGAGTAATGTGGCATCATGTCAGACCTCACTCTCAAAGTATTTAAAATAATACACACAAATAGAAGCAAGGCACGTCTGATAAAACACTAGCATCTAGGGTAATCCAAAGGATGGTATGGGATTTCATGTATTATTGGTATTTTAAGGATTTATTTTATTTTTAATTTTTTGTGTATGTCTTGGTCTGTGTGGCCATGTGCATGTAAGTGTAGATATGCTCAAAGGCCAGAAGAGGGCATCAGAACCCCTGGAACTGGAATCAGGCAGTTGTAAGCTGACTGATATAGGTGCTGAGAACTGAATTCAGGTCCTCAGCAAGAGCATCAAGTTCTCTTAACTGTTGAACCATCTCTCCAACACATCTTGCTTTATTGCTTAATTTTTTCATATGTTTGAAATTAATTTGAAGTTTTAAGTTTTCTTTACTACAAAATGAATACAGAGTAAAGATATTTTAGATATAAAATATCCTAAGAGGTGAAGGAGAGGGGTAGGAAGAGAGGTTGATGAGGCAGGGCCCCGGGAGGAGGGGGGACTGAAATCTCGATGTAAAGTGAATATGACTAATTAATTAATTTTGAAAAAGAATCCTAAGAGCAGCCGGGCCATGGTGGTGCACGCCTTTAATCCCAGCACTTGGGAGGCAGAGGCAGGTGGATTTCTGAATTCGAGGCCAGCCTGGTCTACAGAGTGAGTTCCAGGACAGCCAGGGCTACACAGAGAAACCCTGTCTCAAAAAACCAAAAAAAAAAAAAAAAAAAGAATCCTAAGAGTATCACCAGTGAATCAGCATGGAAAGGAAGTTTCTCAAAATAATAATAATGAGCAATAACTTTATTAACTATAATTATTAAATAATCAAATACAATAATTATTATCATTTCTCCAAGCACTGAAAAACAAGAACAAAGACCAATGAATAGAATAGATCATGGTGGTACTAGACTTATACATCCTAAAGATATGTAGAATAGCACTAAATACAAGAGTAGAGGAATGTAGTGAGTCAGCTGAAAGCCCCTCGTAATGTCACTGAAGCATGATATCCTTAAGTTTGCTTGTTCTAACTGTTAAGCCATCAAAGACTAAGTGAAAAATTAAATAGAGAGGAACACCAAGTAACAATCTTCACAAAAGACCTTGAACAATCCAAAATAATGGAAGCAAAAGGAAAAGAAGCAGAACACATGGAAGAAGCAGAAGAGAAATTATCACACCAAGGTATGAATTCAAGTGTTCATATCACTTATAGGATTGTAAGTACTGAATACTGTTAAATCTGAATAAAAATATAAAATCAAATTTTGGCTACTTTTGAAAGTCACATCCTTAAGGTAGAGATGCAGAAATATAAAAAGTGAAAGGTCAGAATAAACACACACAAACACTAGCCAAAAGTTGATGGAGCTATACAAATATTACCCAAGGTGAATAATAAGATAAGTTTGCTTATAATTAAAAATTATGTTTCCCAAGAAGACATGACCATTTCTAAATTTTTATGTACGGTTTTGAAATACATAATGCAAAAAAAATTATAAAACTAAAAGAAATTAATGAACACCAGTATGGAAAGCATTAACATAATTCTCATAATAATTGACTGTATTATACAGGGGAAATCCTAAGAATAAAAGATATCTAAACAATATAATTCACAATACCAATTGAAGAACACTATCAAGATGAAACATATGTTCTTTTCACAGGCATAGAGAAGTTACTAAAACTAATATACCCTAAGCTGTAGGCAAACCTTAAAATATATCAAAAGATTGACTTAAAGCAATTTGTGGTTAAAACCCCTTTGAGTGTTGAATGACTCTTTCACAGGGGTCCCCTGAAAATATTGGAAACCATATATATTTAAATTATGATTCATAACAGTAGCAAAATTACAGTTATAAAGTAGCAACAAAAATAATGTTATGGTTGCAGGGTCACCACAACATGAAAAATTGTTTTAGACAGTTATGGCACTAGAAGGTTAAGAACCACTGATTTAAAGAAAAATTTTGACTATAGCCAAATGAACTTATATATCTGCTACAAAAAAGATAGCTCCATAATTTTTTGCAGATTAAATAATAGCATTCTAGTATATCATACAATATCATCTCTAGGTCAAAAAGTAGTAGTGACCATGTATATTAAAACATATGCTAAGCAGAATGACAATGGTCATGTGCAACTTATGAAAATTTGGATAAAGTACATTGGAAGGAAAATGAGTCTGAAAGCTTATATTAGAAGAAAAGATACAAACTAAAAAAAGTGACCTCAGTATCTGTAGCATAATAAGTTTTAAAAGAGGAGAAATTAATGAAATTGAAAACAAACATACCATAGAGAATCAACCAAACCACAAGCTCATTCCTTGAAAAGATGGATAAGATGATGACTCCTAGGCATGACTTAGGAACAAGAGGAAAGATGAAAAAAGTTGGAGCTCCCAAAACAAAGAAGAGGGTGCTACTACAGACCAGACAGAAACCAGATAGAAAGATACAGGTATGGGGGAAAACTGCAGCACCACTACAGACCCTACAGAAACCAGCTAGAAGGACACAGATATGGAGGAAAACTGCAGCACCACTACAGACCCTACAGAAATCAGATAGAAAAATAGAGTATGGAGAAAAACTGCAGCAATTAACTTGTAATTTAGATAAGATAAATAAATCTTTAGATAACAACTCTGTTAGCTGATACAAAAGAATTTAAAACATGAATTCTCTTATATATTTTAAATAAATTTGATTTTTAAAAGAGGCCAAAGATACTTGAGTATCAAAGTTTATTATAACATTGCTCCCAACAACCAATCTCAGAAAGATAAACATTGAATCTTTCTCTCATTTGTGCTTTCTGTATTATATATAGTTACACAGTCGCTTACACAGGCATAAGGTGGAAGGAGAAATGAAACCAATTAGGAGAACAAGAGGGACAAATGGGGGAGATGAGGTGGAGAAGAGGAAAGGCAGGGGCTGTGGGTTATGCTTGATGTACAGGGTAGGCCTGAGTGAGTTTGTTTTTTCAAGTCAAAAGTAATAGTATAAATGCTACTCCATGCACATATAGCTTCAGAGGGAAGTTATCCTAAATATGTAAGCAGAGACTCTCGGTTTCTGAGGCTAGAAAAGGAGCTAAGACTTTATAATTCTTACTGAGTGGTAATCCTGATACTGCACTGACTATGAAATAACGTAGATGAATTAATTACTTGTTAAGGATTCTTTACAATGGGCCAGGAACTACTCAATTCCACTCCAAAGATCCTTTACCATCTGTTACATTGTGTCATAAATAATAGGCTGTTTTTATTAATAATCAAAATCTCTCTTCTGGTAGCTTCAAGCCATAATTCCCATTTCCTCTTTAAATTCATCATATTTGTTTGAAGCAATTTAAATTTGGTAGCCATTAATAGAGTTTGTAAAAAACAAAAACAAAAACAAAAAACAAAAACAAAATTTCTAAAGCCTTTTGCAAGGCCAAGCAGATGAACAGCAGACACTCTTATTCCACCTTCAAAATTTGTATCATCTCCATCTTTCGTGCCTACAACTTAGAAGAAAGAGGAGCCAAAGTGTCTCCCTTGCATATTACCTGAAAAAGATGTGGTAGAACTAAGTGTGAATTTCTCAAATAACGGTAACAATGCTTAGCTAAATCGTACTCAATACAAAGCTGTCTCTGGCTTCATGCACTATTTACGGAGCCATGATGAGGAAAGGAGGCTACTTACTCTTTCTGTCTTACTTGGAAGGAAACTGAACTGAGGAGGGTCACACACTGGCCCAGACCCATATAGGTACGAGTAGTCATGTCTCAAACCCACAGAGCTCCTACTCCTAATTTCATACATCTTGCCTTATGCCACACAGCCCTTAAATGCTTTAGTAAGGTAATGGATGCACAGGCAACCACTTCATCCAAGAGTGCTCTGCCTTGAAAGAAAAGGCTAAAGAGAAATAGCTTGGAGAATGTGAGGAAAATTATCATCTCTCCTTAACAACATGGCTAGTAGCCACCTCTACATGAGAAGAACCGGTTACCATTTATATCATAGTATGAACCAAAGGATGAATGATCCTCACCTCCAAGGTACCATTCCAATCAACATGAAATCTTCTTGCTTAGGATAATGGAGAGCACTGTGCATCCTTTGGAAGAAGTTTCCACAGTGGTTCTGCCCTATGGGATCACCATCAACCCACAGAAGGTAAATGAATCACTTTCTCTCTCTCATCCTCAACATTAAATAAATCATTGATTTTAGTTAGCTCATTCCTTAACATTCATTCATTCATTCATTCATTCATTCAAGAAAAGTCATCCAAGGGCCAAGCCTGCTTGAAAGACCCCTTGTCACATCACCTCCCATGATCATTTGTGTGTTTCCTGGGTATTTCCAAGTAGACTTAGAGAAATGCCCGGCCAGACTCAGCTCTTAAACATGTCTGTATTCTCTAGGTCTAGCATATCTTACAGCACATAACAAATACTCAGTAATAACTGAAAGAAATGAGGAAGCATTTCTGGGCCTTTTTATTTGCAGGAGCTACTCACTCCACCCAGGACCCCGCTTTTTCCACCATGAGCTGCCCATCTATTTGGTGCCTACACTGGGGGCACCTGCAGAATGCAACTTCAATGTGTTTTCCTTTCTCTACTGCAAATGTCTAAATTCCTAGGGGTCTCAGCCCAGTCCTACCTACCTCCAAGTAGGGACTCAGGTGCCCTCTGAAGAAGACCTCCCTCTGATTGCCTGCTGCAACTTAGCTACTCTCTTTGGTCATCCCCAGAAGTAGTTCTGGGCTGGTCCTACTGCCTGACCCTTTGTATGCGGGACCTCCTGCTGAAGCGCTGAGCCTGACTCTGCCTTTATATCCTGGCTTCCAGGAGCTGAGATTCTCTAAGGCCCAACTGTAAGGCAGTGTCGAAGCATATTAACAGGCATGCCTAGAATTAATTCATCTCAAAGAAACAGATCACTCTTTGGAAACAGCCTGCTGTTCACATGCTTGTGATGAATGTCATTCAGTGGTTGGTAACACTGTACAGATTTGGGAACCGCTCAATCACCAGTGATTTCATTCTGTAGATGACTTCTTTTTGACACCAAGATCAGCAAGCAAGATTTTAAACAATCCTCATTTCAAGTTCAAAATGTGAATGAGTTTCTGCCTGAAAGAAACAATGAATTCTCTGCCAGAACCCAACGATAATTATTAGCAATTTCTGAAGGTGAACTAGGGAGGAGTCATTCTCACACTCCATTCTCAGCTGTCTGGTGGTGAGGGGAGGTTTATATAGGCTTGGCTAGTCCCCATGGCAACAGCCTTTCTCCTGGGTTACCATAGGAATGGTGAAGGCCTTTATAAGCCTCCATTAGGAGAGACTGGGCTGGCAGCAGTCAGAATCGTCTGCCGGGGAAGACTCTGTAAAGTGTCAGTGAGGGTGTTTGAGAATTAATTTTACCCTGGAGTAGCTGTGCAGGTCTGCTTAGCACACCTCGACAGCTTCCAACACGAGATAACACTCGTATCAGTCCTGTGTCTGGACCACGTCACTTGAAGGGTTTTCCTAGCTTGAGCTACATTCAGATAGAACCAGATTTTAAAAGATTCTGAGACAGAATGAAGAAATCTCTTCTTATAAAACCTCACACCGGAGACAGGCAAATCAAATGTCTAGCCCCCAGAACAGTGCATAGAAGCCATATTAATTATTAATTAATGTGGTGATGGGTGGTGGACCTAGTTGCTGCTTTCCCCAAATTTCATAGGTTGAAACTTACTTGCCAGTGTGCTAGTATTAAGAGAAGGGGCCAATGGGCCCACCCAACAGAGGACAGCCAAGCCCAGCACACACATCATCCGCTTTTACGCATAGACACCATTGCAAGGAGATTGGGTGACAGAAAGATGGGAGTGCTGGAGGAGGAGAAAGGAGTGCTGAATGCTCTGTGGAGAGAGACAGAACTGGTGACATGACAGTGTGAGGGTGAGAGAGAGGGCTGAGGTCGATGGTAGAGCATATCATAGCCCAGTAGAGTCAGGAAGGTGTGCAGCAGCCAGGAGCTTGGGCAAATGCCGAACTGGCCCCCAAACAAGCTGCCTGGACACAGGATCACCCTAGATCTTGGCCTGAGATGGAGGTCTAAGATGGGGGGGCAGTCTACTTTCTAGATTAGTCCCCCTCCAGGGACCGCCATGTCCCATGATGCCGCTGAGGACCATCTCTAGATCTGTGGTCCTGATATGGTCACGGTCTGGGTTGATGACGGCTGTCTCCTGATGACATGAAGATGTTCATGGCCTGTGCCCTGGCCTGAGGCTGTGTTCATGTCCACGGGCCATGCTGCTCCTGGGGACCATACTGATGTGAATGGCTTGTGCTGCCAGTGAGGATGATGCTTGGGTCTATGGTCTTACTGCAGCCGGATCTGTGTTGCTGTCCATGTCTGCACTACCAAGGTCACATAGATATTGTTTATGCTGTGACCAGAAGCCATGTTAATATCCATGGTCCCAGTTGCATCTGAGAGCCTTATCCAGGCCCATGGCCCAACTACAACCAGGATCCCTGTTTGTATTTTGTGAAGATGCCAGAAAGCGTGTGGAAGCCCATGATTCATGCTCTCATGGTCATTAAAGAGCAAATAGGCAGTTTTCACAATGATATCAATGACTGCAGATGCCCAGTGGAGAAGGAGGGACATGGAAGACTTCTATGGCAACCCCTACCTCTACCCCAAAATGTCTCCCACCAAATTTGTAACAACCTAGACAGGAAGCCATTCAGAAAACTTTTAAAATATGTGATAGGATGCTGGGGTGTCTCCCTCCACAGTAGATGACTTCCAGCAGGGATGCCAGAGAGAAGGACTCAGATCCATTTAGGGGGCAGGCCACTGAGAGTTTGGCCATACCCTAGTGAAGATATGGTTAACACAAATTGGACTTTTATTCTAGAGAGGGGTGACAAGGGTGGGGGAGGACAGGAACGTGAATGTGACAGGGTTGTATGACATGAGCTCTCCAAAGAAACAATAAAAATATTCTGTTGGAAAAAATTGACTTGGAATGATAAATGGATCACATTGTTTTCCTGAAGTGGAAGGGAGGGAGGGGGAGAGAGAGAGAGAGAGAGAGAGAGAGAGAGAGAGAGAGAGAGAACCTTGGCGGGGAAGTGATTAAATAGATTAACTGTCTAGGGCAGAGCCACTGCAGAAGAGATTAGTGTCTGTCAATAATAAGTGTGAGGGAGCCATTACCCCCTTCTATGAGCTGTTCACCCTCTTACTCCATGTGCAACAAGGGGCAATGTTTAGGAAGTAGAGGACAATTCTTCTTCACAAGATACAGACTTCACTGCTGCTCTGACCTTGAACTTCCCAACTGCAAGGGCCATGAAAGATAAATTTCTATTATTTACAAAATGTTCAGAGTGAAGTAGTTTGTTATCAGAATTGAATGGACAGCAGTGTGCATCTCCTTAGAGTCACCAAACTCTAATAGCGAGTTTAAAACAAAAAAAAAAAAAAAAAAAAAAAAAAAAACAAGTTTAAAAAAAAAGTTCAATAGCAAGTTAAAAACAAAATTTGCTCATTCTACAGTTAAGATTTAAAAATTAGTGTCATTGTAATTATGGCATGACTATTACAGAATGTGGATTGTAGCTCAGGCCCCAGAGCAAGCTCTGCAGAAGTTTCATACTGTCCAGGAGTGTGCTGGACTGATGTTTGGAAGCCTTTGAATTCTGCTGAAATATTTGTTGTTTTGCTTCTTTCTTTATATAAGGTATGTTTTCATGCACAGGAATACATTCACTTAAACTCTGACCTTTGAATTCGTTTAAACATAATATTGTATTATTAGGAAAGACATGTATATCCCAATGCAAACAGGCTGGCTGTGAAGATGTGTGTGTGTGTGTGTGTGTGTATGTGTGTGTGTGTGTGTGTGTGTGTGTGTGTGTGTGTGTGTGTGTGTGTGCGCGTGCGTGTGCGCACATGTACCACATGTGAGAGAGTTGCATATGTAGAGAATTGTTTAGATAATAAACTTATGAATTTGTTGGGATTATTCAGGTACTAAAAAGCCCTCTTTCATCAGAGCCAAGAAATGATCTCTGCAAAATGAAGAATACATGTGGTAGCCATCACCAAAAGGACTACTCCTCTTAGATGTTTAGTCAAGCTGCATGGAAATAAAAAAGGCCAGAGAGAATGGATGTAAAGCCCTCTGTAATGTTATGCACTCAAAGGACAAGGCAGCAATGTGCACTCGTTCTTCTCAAAGCAAGCCCTTGGCATATGCCACCAGAGAAAGCACATCCTCTGGAGTTTCAGTCACGGGCCAGGCATAGCTGTGAAGGACACTGACTAGGCTCCTTCTACAAAGTCTGGGCGCTGCCTCTAAAGCTTTCCATGCTAAAGCACAAGAAGGGCAGAGAGAAGCCCCTCTTTCCTGAGGTATCTATGGACAGGAGATGCTGGGTAATGAGTAACAAGAATGGACCACATTGCATCTAGTTTTCTTCACAGCTTTGCTTTCACAGAGCTCTACCTCCCAGAGCTTTGAATATTTCTCTTTGGCTCCTTTGGTAAACTTTTGTTTTAAGAAGTAAAATTAATCCATTCCTAAACATAGTAAAAACAATATACAGCAAACCAGTAGCCAACATCAAATTAAATGGAGAGAAATTTGAAGCAATCCCACTAAAATCAGGGACTAGACAAGGTTGTCCTCTCTCTCCCTATCTATTCAATATAGTACTTGAAGTTCTAGCTAGAGCAATTAGACAACAAAAGGAGGTCAAAGGGATACAAATTGGTAAGGAAGAAATCAAAATATCACTACTTGCAGATGATATGATCGTATACCTAAGTGATCCGAAAAACTCCACCAGAGAACTGCTACAGCTGATAAACAATTTCAGCAAAGTGGCCGGATATAAAATTAACTCAAACAAATCAGTAGCCTTTCTATACTCAAAGGATAAACAGACTGAGAAAGAAATTAGGGAAATGACACCCTTCACAATTGTCACAAACAATATAAAGTATCTTGGTGTGACTCTAACCAAACAAGTGAAAGATCCGTATGACAAGAGCTTCAAGTCTCTGAAGAAAGAAATCGAAGAAGACCTCAGAAGGTGGAATGATCTGCCATGCTCATGGATTGACAAGATTAATATGTAAAAATGGCCATCCTGCCAAAAGCAATCTACAGATTCAATGTAATCCCCATCAAAATTCCAACCCAATTCTTCATAGACTTAGAAAGAGCAATTCTCAAATTCATCTGGAATAACAAAAAACCCAGGATAGCAAAAGCTATTCTCAA